>CM063501.1:167282724-167638724 GCA_032207245.1 Pardosa pseudoannulata
CTGCATTTCTAAGAATTTGTCAACTATTTGTAAAAATAATGTTACGTTGGCCTAGTGCAGTCGGCAAAGTGCGGCTCCAGAGTCGCATGTGGCTTTTAAGTCCGGCTCCTTAAGTGGCACAAATATCCACAGAAGGCGGAATAATATTTTCATTTAAAAGAAAACTTGGTAAGAAAAAACATCTAATTTTGAAATTACATCTAATTTTGATAAATTAAAATTCTTCTATAAATAGAGAGCATGCATAATCTTTTGTTTAAGTTAAAAGATAGATAGGTAATTAAAATTTTATATCGTTTTAAAAATACGTAACGAATTGTCGAAAAATAAGTACGTTTAATTTTATTAGTTTTCGTAAACGTAAACATAAAACATGTACAAGTTACCGGCTGAAATTGTTCGGCGTACTCCGGTGTGATACAAAGGTACCACAAGCATTCGTGCATACTTTTTATAAAGGTACAAATTGGAATCACAGACCAGTAGTTGCAGTATGAACAGTTTTGTCTTATCTACCGTGTCTGCTGTTGTCCTATCTTATGAAAAAGTTGTATTTTTCAATCTAGCTGCACATCTTACAGGATTTTATTACACTTTTTATATATGTTTGTTGTTCCGGTACACAACTTGTAATCGATTTTTTATGATTTTATTGATGAAAACTTGGAATCATGCCTAAAATTAAAAACAACAGCATACAAACTTGACTTACTCAAACTTTCCAAGGAGATGCAAGCACATTGTTCGCATTAATAAATATTTATTAAGTGTGACATTTAGTTTTATTTAGTGTACTACTTATTTAGTGTAATAAAAGTTTACTAAACAAGCAGATTTGGCTCTCATTTTTTTTTAAATTGTTGAAATGTTCATATTTGGCTCTTTGGCTAATAAGTTTGCCGACTACTGGCCTAGTGTTTGAGAAAGAAGAAATTAATACTCATTAATAAACACATGGACAAACATTCCTGTACTGATTAGTTTGTTTGGTGTAGAGGTTAAGTAGGAGAGATATAACACCAAAGCCATCTACCGTCTGCTAGTACTTCAGAACTGGAATATTTGTCCATGTGTTTATTAATGAGTATTAATTTCTTCTTTCTCAAACACTAGGACAACTTAAAATTATTTTTTCATTTTTTTGTGCCGTGACCAGGATAATGATGGTTTACGAGTGGACCACTGTTTTTTCTCCTCGAGGCAGTCTGATTTTTTTAGCGGACAGGGTTGTGACCAGAGGAGAGTAGAAGGTGAACGCTGCTGGCATCCGCGGCTTGCGGGTTAGACTTTTTGAGAAAAACCATCGCCATATTGTTTTTCACGGCCGCCGCCGACTCGAGAGCAGTCTTCGATATCTACAAATGATAAGTTGATCCCAGTTGTATTCCTTAGGCATTTATTTAATTGTATAAATTCATTTAATCAAGATATATTTGTCCATGTGTTTATTAATGAGTATTGATTTCTTCTTTCTCAAACACTAGGCCAGCGTAACATTATTTTTACACCATTATAACCAATTCTTCTGTGATTTTTTTTTTTTTTTTTTTTAATTCTTTTCAGATTTGAAAACGATCTTTCACCACTTGCAGTGAAAACTACGATTGTACACAAAATTTATTCAGCTTAAAAAAAAACTGGTAATGCATACATTGAAAATATTTCGAAAAGGCTTCAGACTCTTTCCCCTCTCCCAGATTGGTGAGCATTCCGAAAAACCCAGGCTTGAACGACGTGACACTTCTATTTGAACCACTTGAGTGACTCTCTTCTGATTCCTACTACATGCATTCATATCTCGCTTTTTGGAATTTAATTGTTTATGATAACAGAAGTGGGTGACTCACTTTCAGATAGATCTCAGTCTTTTATTTAAAAAAAAAACCCGCTCTGACTATAAAACGCAGCTTGTTAGAATTCGGGCGTGCTGTACATTTCCCGAAAAATACGAGGGTGGGATGAAAAATTTCCGGCATCACCTAAAGATGGCGTTTTGAAAATTAGTCTGACAAAGGCACCTTAACCCCTTGCATGCAGAATATACTTAAGACAAAAGTGCGAAAAATGGAAAATTTTTTCCCTTTCATTTTGTTATATATATATATTTGTATATATATATATGTAATATATGTATATATATGTATATGTATATATATATATGGTTATATATATGTATATATGTATATATATGTATATATATGCATATATATGTGTATATATATATGTATATATGTATATATATGTATATATATGCATATATATGTGTATATATATATATATATGTATATATATATGTATATATATATATATATATATATATATGTGTATATGTATGTATATATATGTATATATATATGTGTATATATGTATATATATATATATATATATATATATATATATATATATATATATATATGTATGTATGTACATGAAATATTGGCGAGACTCATTCAAAATCACATTACAGTTTATTTCTGGTGATAAACATGAAATCCGTATAACATTCAAACACCTTTACAACTTCGTGCACACAAAAAATGTACCCCCGCACATACACTTTTTAAGTAGGGATTCCTAAGGTAAAAGATTACGAATAATCCCTAAGCACAACTGATCACGTGATACAAAATACCCATGTTTAGAGAGAACTCGCTAACTATTGGCTAAATTAGTCCAGACAGAGGCTGAACTAAGTCTATAGCGTGGCTGGGGGGAAAAATCAGAATTACAGCTCAAACCCCGAACTCACTTTATGAACAAAAGTTATTAAATTAATATTAAAATACGTAAATAAGGTATTTCAATATCACATAAAGATATATATAAATGTATATATAAATATATATATATATATATATATATATATATATATATATATGCATATATATATGTATATGTATATATATATATATATATATATATATATATATATATATATATATATATATATATTATATATATATGTACACATAATAGAATATATGTTTATTAGATAGAAATAGGTTATTTTTGAAAAAGAAAACATTTTAAACGAAGTAACTACTATATTTAATATATTCACATAAATGGGAAATGTTAATGGATTACTGTCATTTTTGCTCAAATGACAACAAAATAAATCAAATGACATAATTTTCTGGATAAATATAATAAACTAATACAATAATATTATTATCTATATCAACTATCTTGAATTCCCTCAGATTCCTTTGAATTTCACAAACCCATTATAGTATCCGAGAAATAGCGACAAATGGCGCGAAACTGCCAAACTTTTCAAGGGGAAGAATCCCTATCTATTGAGAAAATGGAAAATTAAATATTATGCATTGGACGAACCTATTTCAGGTTTCATGGAATTGAACTACCGTTTTTCCTCTTGCCCGAATTCAGGTCTGACTCCGAAATTGGCATATTTGTGTTGCCCGAACTGAGTTCGGGCGTCACAGACAAGGGGTTAAACAGCTGTCATTTTTAATAATTCCGGCATATTTTAAAGCATTTGTGTTTGGTTGTTTTTATACTGTGCTGTTTTAAAATTTTATTCTTTTGTCTTTAATCGAGTATGGAGAAAAAATTGAGTGAAAAAATAAAATTAAAAAAAAAGGCTATTTCCATCGGATATTAAAACTGAACTAGGTGCTACACTGGGGAAATATGCTCCTTTGCTTACAACTGTTAAAACATTGCAGATTTTAAAGGTAGCCGTATAAGCACTCTGGATGCAGAGCGTTTTGGAATATTAAAATCATCCACTACAGAAAAAATCGTTAGAAAAGTTCATTAAAACGTTATGAATCATCGCCGATTGAAATAGAGAGAAGTTGTTACTCTGTTGTATATCCTAAGTCTGTTGGTATATCCAAAGGACTAGCATATTATATTTTAAACGATATTTTGGGTATGAGAAAGTTATCAGCAAGATGGATGCCACGTTTCTTGATTTTTGTTGGATCCAAACTGCAGCGCATGGTAATATCGGAACAATGTTTGAAGCTATACAGTCTTTTTGAGAACAGCTACTTACAGAGGTAATGAGACTCATCGCAAGCATGATCTATCTTGTTCCATTCAAATCAACTTCTGTCTTACAAAAGATGTTTCCCACTGTAATCTTAAAGGAATGAAAAAGTGGGGACTTCCCGTTGTACACCAACATACTCTACCAAATAACAAAGACCAAAATTTAAACAAAAGGACTTTATGAATGTTTTAGTCTTAAGAATAGATAACCTGATTCCTGGTAGCCCAATCAGAAAAATGCTTCGAGCTCATAGATGGATAGCTGTGGGTTCAAGACTCGAAGCAACCAAAGGCCACCTTACTTACTGATGATGGCTGGGAGACGTAAAGCAGGTAGCTCCAAAATCAAATGATTTGAAACAACGTGATTTAGCGGTGTGTCGACATCAAAGAACTTTGCTTTAAGAGGTGGACTTCGCTTGTGTGGATACAAAAGGATTGTTTTCCCCGGCACCACGATGTCTACACTGTTGTGCCCTATAGTAGAGGAACAATATACCAGACAACACGGCACCTTCACTGACAGCCAAAAATATGATCACTGGAAAGACAAAGGATCGCCATGACTTAGATGTAGCCGCTAAGAATTCCAGGAACCCCTGGTTTTGCGGCCGATGATTGTTTAACCCGGACCAATCCAGTTGTTCGAAGGTGAGGTCATCGCTAAGTGATCCAATAATGAAATTGTGGGTGAGGCCCCTCCCCTAGAAAGACACGAGAGAAGATTTGTTTTTTAGAGAAGTTAGTTAGCTAGCAACCAGCTAATTTAGAGGTCGCCTTGACCAGTCTCTCTACCGGAGAGTTTTTTGCTATAATCCCACTTTGGGATTTTTTCTTTAAGGAGTAGCTCGCATCGGCTAACTTGGAGGTCGCCCCGACCAGTCTTTCCATCGGAGAGTTTTATTTAGCGAAATCCCGTCTAGGGATATATCTCTTGCTGAGATTGAAACGATACCCTGTGCATTGAGTTTCCTTTTCTAATATAATCCTCTTCAGGATTGTTTGCATTTTTAATTCGGAACTCTAACTGTGCTTTTATATTCTACCAGTACTTCAGTGAACTTTCGCCAGAGTTACCGAATTGTTGTTTCCGTCTAATCTCCCCTACCTAAACTATATTTTGGCAGAGACTGAATTTAGTTTAGGTACCCGTCTCTACTCAGGCCTACGTGAACTAATCACTTACCTGTGATCGGAAATTTTTTTTTGTGTGTGTAGTTGTGAAATGATGTATATAGCAGCAGTGTAAATAAATTCATTAATCAAGATACACCTGATTCTTCTTTGTGTCACCTGAAACAGGGACCGGATACGTTACAGATTCCTCTCGATGCAGCAGGCCCAAACTGGGGTTCTACTTGGTCACTGCTTCAAATTACAAGAACCCACTCTAAAAAGTCGAACCGCCAAAAGCAATGGCAGATTATCAGAGACATCCCAGAGGCATTCTGAGATCCTCATGAGACACTGGTACAACCTAAAGAATGCTGATTCTCCTCAGGAATGTGAGTAAGCCAGAAGAAATTATAATAAATTTTAACACCTAAGTAGAAAAGTCAGATCTTGAAGAAACGAGAAGATTATCGAAATTATTTCAAACGTTGGGAACCATAATGGAAGTCCTGAATAAAGGAAAGATGGTTTGGATGGTTTCTGGAATGAGATTTCTAAATTTCTCAAGAAAGTAAAAGCGAGATATTTATCCGGTGCAACTTGAGACGATTCCTGAAGTCTTCGTCTGTTGGTTTCATCGGAGATAATTGGAAAATCAACCCTCGTGTATCAAAAGAGTGAAACATAGCGGCTTTCGAAATTAAACCCATACATCACACACATTATATTATATACGTAGCAAATATGTATCATATACAATGGACACGTATTTGTAACCTATATGTTACATTGTGTGGCGTATAGGAACCAAACCGTGCAAGATGACATTTAAGCGTGTTTCTGATAGGAATCAATTAATCTAGAAACTAATGAACTAACGAGAACCCAAATTGCCGACTCCCCATCTTCATTCTCTTTCTAAAGTCCTTAACATACGTTAATATTTATGATATACGTCAACATATTTATTGTTAATTTATGAAATAATTAAACTATTTTTACTGGCGAAGAATGGGAAGAATTCTTTTGTTAGACGGTGAAAATGTTTCACTCTCACACGAGATATCCGCGTATTCTTCAACGAGAAAAAGAAATTCTAAACTGAATCTGATGCATTTTCAACACTTGCATGTTGACATGTGATAAGGCTTTTAGGACTGCTGAGTTGTGATAAGACTTTTAGGACTTCTGAGTTAACGGGTATCTGATTAGTGCTGCAAATGAATTGAGCATAAGATGTGCACAAGTTCAGGAATGTGAGGGGTGGATGGTAAAAAAGTTTTTATATCACATATATATATATATATATATATATATATATATATATATATATATATATATATATATATATATATATATATATATATGTGTGTGTGTGTGTGTGTGTGTGTGTGTGTATGTATGGTATATGTACGGAAAAGTGAACTAGATCGGGAAACTAATGTAGGCATTTTGTATAAAACCCCCAAAGACCGCTTAATAAAATTCTCAGGGTTTTTCAAATCTTAAATCAAGGGCGAAAATTCCGGCGTCCCTTTGCTTTCCCCTTTTTAATACTTAACCTAAATTGGCAACTGGGCTACAGTTACGTCCTCAAAGAAGGGGTCTAACCAATTCTACATTGCCCTAGAGGACAATTTAGGAAATTTCCAAACAAAAAGGTAATGTAAGCTATTGGAGGCAGTTTTTCCTAGAAATTTTCCCACAGATTTTGACTGAGATGCTGGCACAGGTGTTAAGGGCCTTTTACTTATAACTTTTTGCTAGCTGACCCCTCAGTTTGTCCTGTTTCTATAATGAAGTGGAAACCCGACCTCCAACGTTCTGTTAATAAAGGTCTAACTAATTTGGTGTCCTTTTTATGGGCCATGACTGCAACAACCCATCGTGAAGTCCGTCTTACTACATATATATGTGCATAAAGAAAAAATTCAAAAGGTCCAGAATTCGTAGTTGCCGATGTTCAGACTATTTTGTAATTGAGCCTCTCTACTGTATAGCTTGCAGCATAGATACTCTACATCGCTAATATATAACACAAAATATATATTTAAATAATCGTATATCTTTTTCAAATTATTATTATTATGGCTTAAACATGTAAAAATGGCTTCTGCACCGTTTCTTAAACGTTTCATTCCAGCTTGAGGCACGGTAAAATATTGCCTTACCGAGACGGAATGAGCGAGAGATTACCACGATTAAGTTTCTATAAACAGTATTTGCTGATATAGAAAAATACAGATATTCTGAACTATAAGTGAGATCCACGTGCTAAGATAATATAAATGCAGACTCAGAAGTTATCTTCCAGCTGTATTTTCGCTTAGGAATAATTTTTGATCCAGATCGGAGGTAAAAGAATTTTGATTTTCATATTTCAGTTCGTTCTAGTTTTGGACCTACAGACAGACATACATGCGCCCTATAGGTTCACTTGGAGTAGGAAAACTGTGCAATAAAAAACGTGTAACGTGAGTGCCACACGACTTAAAATAGGTTCAAATAACGCCGCCAAATCTCTTAATTTAGCAACTAAAATGCCAAGTTTAGAAACAAATCACCAAGTTAAGAGACAGAATTTAATCGCCAAAATCGGCTTCCTGTGGATGAAATAAAAATAAGGCAAAGGAAAAGAAGTTTAAAAAAAAATCACATTTGTATATGCATGTCTGTTTATTTTTTTAGTTCCCTTTGTTTAAAATGAAATCGTCTATTAAAGCTAAAAGATGTGAAAATGTATAGGGTATTTACTTTTCGGTTTCGGAGTTCATGCGTTTAAATCCCATCGCTGGCATGGACGTCCGTAGCCGTTCGGAATCGACATTAAGTAGTAGGTTTCTGTCTCTTAAGGCCTCGAGTAACAAAACAGTAGATTGTAGAGCTCCAGACAGTGGCGTACCCAAAAATTATTATTATTATTTTTTTTTGGGGGGGGGTGCATATAGTCATTGCCAACAAGGGCACAAATATGGGAAGTGCAGAAGAAGCTTGAGCTCCCCCCCCCCTTGTAAAGCCAGTTCTTTAAACTAAACACTTAAATATGCAAATACAACACATACATACACACATTTTTATCTCAGACCTCCCCCCTTCTAAATTCTCTCATATAGGCGCTTATAATTGCCATGATAAAACAGACTTTTTTAATTTAGAATTATCATTATGTAAAAACTAAAAAATACATTATATCAATCTAATTTCTTCGTTGTAAAACTATTTATGAACTGATATAATATTTACCAAGTTATAAAAATTAGAAAAATATGTCCATTTAAGAAAAATAATAGAGATAATATGAAAACAAATTTTTACTTACCAGAATTAATAGAATCCTGTATTGTTGAAAATTGATAAAATGCCATTTATTGATGGAAATAAGCAGTTGCAATTAAAAAAAGGTTAAAAATATTCGATTACAATGCAATGAAAAAAATCTATTCATATTAGTTTTTAGAAATACAGGGTGTCCCCGAAGTCCGTGTACAAATTTTGGAGGGGAGGTAGAGAACTTCATGAGGAGCCATAATTACACAGGAAAGCATAAGCGGAAACGTAATCCTTATGAGATAAAGAGACACAAAGACAATAAGAACACACACAGAATGTAGTGTAAAACGCTTTATTACACAAAAAAAAACAATAATAAATAAAAAGTATTTCAGGAGGTGTTCGAAATTGCTGACATTGGCATGAATGCACGCGCGACATGGATTGGCGGACATTTTCGAAAATACCGGGCGTTTCACGAATCGTAGCAGACGGTTGCAATCGTAGGAATCGATTGCAATGGCAAGAGCTCTTATACTGGTACTGGGATTTCGGTCCACAGCATGCAACACACCCCCTCTTCAAATACGGGTGTTCGTGGCCGTCCAGAACGTTCAATCGTGGCTCTGAAGGATCCATGTTCCACAAGGTTATGATGCACCTGGCCGAACGTTTGATGATTCGGTTGCCGCCTCGTTGGATACCTTTCCCGATACAACCGAACAGCAGCATATCCATTTCCGTTGGCTGCACCGTATATGAAATGAATATCTGCCAACTCGGCGTTCGTAAAGTATTCAAGTTCATTGCATGCTGTCTGTGTCTGAACTGAGGAAACCACACGTGCCGATCTTGCGAGGTCGCGTATAGCGCCACCTATTGCTTTCCGTCCATGCTTTCCTATGTTATTTTAGCTCCTCACAATGTTCTCTATCTCCTCTCCAAGTTTGTACACGGACTTCGGGGACACCCTGTATATATTTATTCTCCGCTTTTGTTTTCGTAAAAGTTTGCAAACTTCATCTTCAGTTCTAGGAATATTTTTATAGATACACAGAAAGCAAAAGAGTCCATTTAAACGCATTTCTGATGTACTGTTTCTCAAATAATTTTTTACATATTTCATAGTTGAAAACGATCTTTCAGCTGCGCCTGATGGTTCTGTCCCCGGCGACGACATCAACTTGTAAATTTACTTTAAATTTCGTTTTTAGGTTTTATTGCCTAATTTTTTTTTCTGTTTTTTATAGTGAAGTACCGTTTTCTGCACCTTTTGGCTATTTTTCTATTAATTTTCATTTTACTATAATTTGGGTATCGTATCAATCCGCTACTTTGCTCTCGTTTATTTTTACTTTGCGTAATGTTTTGTCTTGTTTTATGTTTATAAAAATAAAAAAAACTGAAAAAATGCTTAATAAAAATTTTAAAATTTTATAAAACTCAAAAATATATCTTTTTGTTAGTGTTGTCACTTTTTGTTTATTTTTAATTGCTGTACCAAGTTGCAACATTTTATTGTCCCTATTACTTTTTATTGTACTACTTTTTTATTATTTCTGAGCTTCATGTTGTTGAATCCAGGCATTGCTGTTAACCATACCGAATGGTCATTGTCAAGGTTACAGTCTAATTATCCTCTAATTAGGCAACGCGTTGGTTACTCATAATTTTTTATGAGAAAGTCCTCACCTCCTCGCTTCCTTGAGAGCTAGAGTGTACTAAATTTTTGTTTGGATTACTTTTTGCCTAGAGGCCTAAATTTATGTTTTGTTCTGCTTACTTTCGGAGATTAAAGTGAAGACCTTACACTTCGCTAGGTACTCCGTTAAAACCAATTACCTTGATCTTGACCCTTGTAACTGGCAAAGTGACTAAAATTTTTAGGTTTATGGATTTTCGGGAAAAATTTCTACATTGCACTCTTGTAAAGCTTATATAGCAGTTAACCCCCCCCCCCCAAAAAAAAAAAAAAAAAAAAAAATCTTTTTCTCAAAACCGAAATGTTTTAAGATAATGTTCTTATTGTAGTATTATGGTATTTCTTAACTTAAAAAAAAGGAAGACAAAGTTAAAAATTTCTTTTCTCCCCTTCTTTTTTTAGTTTCGAGAAAAAATCTTGGGGGGTGCATATATCCCTTTGTACCTCCCTGGGTACGCCTCTGGCTCCAAACCAATCATACTTGATTAAAACATTTTATGTGCAGAAAATATACCAAAAATATATAGATAGATACAGCAAATCTGACAATTTATTCCCGCCGAAGTGAGAAGCACAGAGTTTATATGTGAGTGTGCGTATTTACATGTATAAAATCTATCTACAATTTAGTGGTTCTTAGCAGGGCTTCGAACAGTAATTTTTTTCGTTCCTGTTTCCGTTTCAATTCAACTAAAAAAATACATATATCGGTTCAGTCCTGGTTTTCGTTTTGCCAAAAATAGCGATTTTCCGTTCAATTGCGAATGAATAATTTTAATTTATGTATATTCTTATTTCTATTAAAAATATAATTTTATCGTAAACAAAAAATGTAATTCTATCAAAATTTAGAAGATTTTTTTTTGTTTGTACACTTTGTGAATGGATACAATTTATCAGCATGTACTTTACAAACGGTGAGCAGAGAACGGCAAGCATTGGCATTGTTATCCGTTGTCAAAATCGCATTCGACAACTGAATATTCAACTGAATTAAACCTACCTTCTACATGTTGTTTCAAGCGAAATTGAAAAAGAAAAGTTATAATACATTAACCTTTTACAGGCCGAATTCGAATCCAGATATATTTTATTTTTTTATTTATTTTTTTTTCATATCTTGCCAAAAATTTCTTTTACAATTTTCATGATGTTCCCAATTGGGAACATTGGCCACTTATGACTATACACTGGATTCACAAATTGAGTTGAATAATGTATATAATAAATATTAAATAAGAAAAATAATTAGAATGAATTTAAAATTTATTTTTAAATTTAAGCACAGATGTCAATAAAGTTAAAAATTTATAAATTTAAATGAAAAGAACATATTTCTTAAACAAATATGAAAAACATGAGTTTATACCTTATGCCATGATATATTGGTAAGCAATGGAGATGCAATTTTTTCTTGCACTCATTGCAAGCTAATCTTGCATTTAATGTGAACTGTGCATATCTACCTTGTGTTGTTTGTACAAGAAAATGGCCATCACTTTTTTCTTTGTGATATAGGGCTGTGAACTTTGGGCCTGGTTGAGGGCCAACTTTCCTTGATGCAACTCTTAGAAGAGCGGTTTTACCTTGTCGGCGAAACTCCATATGGGTCAGCTTGTTATTCTTTTTCATGCGTTGCTGAATGTAAAATCCAACCAGCAACAACGGCCATGTTTAAAGAATTAACAAATAAATTCCAACACCATTTCATACTACTAAGCATTGGGCGGTAGCTGCCTAACATTCTATGTAGAAGGTCAACTCCTCCCATTCCAATATTATATTTATGTACTAAATTTGGCTGTTGTATGCCACTTTTTTTTTTTTTTTTTAATGAATATCTTTTTGTTAACTGCATTGGGAGATGATTACAACTATTTGAAGATACCGTCACTACAGAATTGCCATTCTAGAGCCATAAAAATACTGATCCATCACGTTGGTAATCAAAGGAACCTCTTTCTAGATTTTTCATCTGTTTTGAGAGCATCAATGAGCATTTTTTATGCGATGTTCACGGATAGTTCCAATAGCTTTTATATTTATGTCAGCAAGGTCCTTCATCAAATCATAAGTAGTAAAAAAGTTATCAAAAATATTTCTACTTGCAGAGGTTTTGAAACAGTCAGAAGGTTATTTACTACTCGAATACCAAGAGGGGCTATTTCATTTGACTGCTTTCCTACATAAATTTCCATTTTATATGGATAACTATTATTAGAGCAAATCATCCAGATTTTGAACCTAAAGAGAATTGGTTTTCCCCGAAGAAACATTCTAGAGCAATGATGGCCATAATATGGAACCATTGATTCATCAAGAAATGCTCTCCGTAGAGGAAATTACTTCGTCGCAGTATAGCGGCAACAGTCCATTCATTGTTCCCAATTGGGAACATCCCTAATTAATAAATTATTCCAGGTACGTTTCTGATTATTAATGTCGAATTTCCTATTTTTTTAATAAATTAAAGTTGTTTTAAGTATACCAATTGGATTTTAGAAACGTTAGATGTTTTTTTACATTTATGTGAATTTTTAATTTGTGCTCTATAGAAAATGATAAAAAGGGTTATTTTTATGATTTTTATACATTTTTCTATTAATCATAGAATTATAGAAAAATTTCCATTTTAAAAAATCAAGTAGACCTTTTACTACATTTGCTAATTTTTTTTTTTTTTGATCAATATTGAGGAAATTTAATTTAAAAAAAATTATTAATATTATGTTCCCTATTGGGAACAATGGACTGTAAAAGGTTAAAACAGAAAATCAAGAAACAATGTACCTGTAGTTTGGTTAGGTTTGAGGTCTACTTTTAATGAGACCGGACCTACTGCTTAAAGCCGATTCCTAACGGCTACGAATTACTACTTGTTGTGTTTGTTCACTATTTATGCAAGAATGTAAGTGGTTGAAGAGATCAGGCAAGGGACACATCACATAAACATTTATATACATACGTAGCACACTCCACATTTACATAACACCATCACAAATGAGCAACCAATGTACATCACATAATTCAGTTTTCAGTTCGGACATCCCGCGTGCGCGATCTTCCGTCGCTGTTAACCTTTAACTCCACAGTTAATACACCACAAACATCCATGCCACAATGGGATTAGAACCCCAGAACCGTTACCGAAGATCAGCGGCCTAACCATAAGACCATCGTTCGGCATGTAATGACGATGATTATTTGTTTGACGTTACATTAGAAAATATTGATGAGTTCATTACAATAATAAAAGGACAGAATATACCGTAATAAACCGATTTTAGTTACGGTTTTCGGTTCAGATCCAGTTCGAAGCCCTAGTTCTTAGTCTATTGACAAGCGGATAAAAACATCTGTTTATTTAGAAAATAAGGGAATCTCTTTTTCCGCATCTAGTTTGCTTTCTCCCTTCACAGTCACATGAAATTATGGAGGATATTAGAAAGAATTGAGAATTGCAATTGGAATAATTTTAAATTAATAAAAAGCAAGATGTTTTAGTATGAAAGTAAGTTATAGCATATTCCGTCTGTAACGAGTTTTGACTCAACATTATAAATGTAACTCTGGGCAGTTCGGAAACAGAAGAAGGGAAAGATGTTGTATATCCCTTCAAACAAGAATCTCTCTCTTAACATCTGAAAATGCACCTCTTGAAATTCTAAGAATAAACTCCAGACGGAAAATATTCATTCACCGACTTGTTCTGACAATACCTACCACAGGAAAATACGAGTTCGGAAATGCTCAGATTTAATCTCGTTTCAGATGAAAGAACTGCCGACAGAGTTCCGGAAATGACGCGTAAAGGGACACTGGATGATAAGAAGAATTTCTCAAATATGTATATAAAAGGATGACCAGTTCTTTTCAGTCCTTTTTCCAATCTTTCTTTTTCAAAGATATAAATAA
The DNA here is from genome assembly GCA_032207245.1 of Pardosa pseudoannulata. Classification (NCBI taxonomy): domain Eukaryota; kingdom Metazoa; phylum Arthropoda; class Arachnida; order Araneae; family Lycosidae; genus Pardosa; species Pardosa pseudoannulata. The sequence continues at coordinate 167,296,748 of CM063501.1, forward strand.
CATGAAGCACCAATTTCACATATGCTAAACCTCGTTCAAATGAAAATAGTTACATATAATAAGTTTTATTCGAATGTTCAACACTAAGAAGACGATTGGAATAATTCAACCAAGTCTAAAGGTTGTTTATTTCTTAAATCAAGAATGCTTTCCTATACAATTTCTTGTCTACTACTAAACGAGAATCCCCTATAAAGTAATAGCCTAAGTTATCTGTCCTCGAATTGATGAAGCGGTTGGACCTGGAATGGATAGAGGCATCCATGTTGTATTCTTGATGAGTTAAAGTTAACAAAATTAAAAGCGAGTTTATCTTCTCCTAAACTATCTATCCGATTCTAAAATAAACATGTTTCATATCACTGAGAAAAATACTGTCCTCTTTAAAACGTTCGAAATCTACCCCTTCTCCCCTTTTCGAGCATATAATACCATTATTTCAAGCCCTATTTCCCCCGGTTAAGATCAGGCGATTGAATTTATCAATTTATCCCACATTAAATAGGTAAAAATAACATTTTTTTCTAGCCTTATGACATCATTACTTTAATCATTTCTTATTTTAAATTATTTAAATATCGTCTACATTGTTTTCATACGTTTTATCACTGAACTTGAATATTACGTAAATAATTTTCTTTTATATTTGGCTTAAATAATAGATTAGGTACATATGGGATAATTTTAAATTTAATCATCGATTATTTTTTGTTGCGCTGAAAATTTTATCACCGGTACTAACAACAAATTTTTTTCATACAAGTCTAGGAGTCTGTTTCACGGATTAATAAATATATAGCGTTTAAGTTATATATCTTTGAAAATTAAGAAGTTTGTTCGTTTGTGTGTTTGATTTTTATACATAACCACACGGTTTGCGATCGATTCCCTCAATTTTGGACATCATTCATATATATCGTCAAATAGTCACAGTGAATATTAAAACCTCTGCTGTCCATCCTATCACGTAATATGACAAGATAAATTAAAGTTGGCACCTAACATACGGTGAGAAAAGATAAACAAATTATTCAGCATGTACCAGATAATTCTCAGCCAAAAAACTAACCATTTTTTTAACCTGTCTTATACGGTACTTTTACAATTCTGGAAAATTAAATATTTTACTGATCCCGTCATATGACGGGTTATGTTCTAGTATCATTTATAAAGGAGTAGCTAAATCGTTAAATGATATTGCTAACTCAGTTTCTGTCAGCAATAGTGTAAAGCATGGAACCAAACCTGAAAACCTCGTCCATTCGGATAATTTTTTGTCTTGATTGTTTACTTCTTTCAACCGAGAGGACATATAGATTCATAAATTGATTTCGAATATTTTCTATGCAGGGCGATATTTCGGGCTACAAGTGAAATTTAAATTTAGCTCCCTGTACCGAGGTACTTCCCCACGATGGTCTGCACCTGCACGCACAGCTGTGGGAGAGATTTCCTAGAGGAATTTAGGACTCCAATTGTGCACGTCTAGTTTAGAGACTTCCGCAGAGAAGATATAGATCACGGAATGGCAACGTAACGGTCAAGGTCGCACAGTTATGGGAGCAGGGGCTAAAAATTGTCAGCTTGCACAAAAGGGGCTAATTTAATGAGCCCACCTGCACTCCCGAAGGCGGTGCAGATGTGGGAAAAGTTCCCGAAACAAGCGATTGGAAAGGAAGAAAAAGGGGCATTAAAACCGAGGTGAGGCGTTAGGAAGCGAAGTTAAGAAGAGGAGTTGAAGTCGGGATTCGAGAGAAGTGGAACATAGAATCCGAAGCCCCGCTCACCATCACCAACTCGTCCCGTGCGATCGGACCGACAACACATGAGGAAAGCCCCTGCCTGCTCCCCTGTGCCTTTAATGAAGGTAAAGATAAAATAATATTTACAGTTACTTAGGCCTCTATTAATAATTTAACATTGTAATTGAGTAATTATGCATTATAAAGAAGAATTGTAATAATTATGGTGTAAATATAAGACATAAATAATTGATGATTATGATGTATGATAGCCAAGGATAAATTTGTAAATAATGTACAGAATAAATGTCTGAGTCTCAATATAAAGTATTATATTCTTACCGTGTGTTCCCCTATGTAAACGAACACTGGTGTTGAGGTTGTAAGTACATTACAACACTCCCCTAAGAAATATATTTTCATATGTATTTCTTGAATGAGAAATTTTGGATTGTAGAAGTCGCTGAGAGGAAGTAATAGAGTTTAAGTTTGTTGTTCTCTCTGAGAGACTGCAAGTGTCAAAAGGGAGGTAGCGACTGCTCCTGGCAAGTTATACCTTTTTATGACCTGAGAACGGAGCAAACGACTCGTGCGGGCTGTGTTTTTAAAAGTGCAGTCACTCGTCTGACGACATATTGAGTAAATTGAGTGTATGTTCAGAGAAAATCGAAGGGTATGATCTTCCTGGACCCTAAACCCTTTAGTTCAGAGATATCTGGGAATTTGCACGCAGAAATATTTGATAACGATATTGGCTTAAATTAAATACAAATGTTTAATTAGAATAGAAATATTAAAGTTAAATAATTAGGTTGCTTTAGTTTGGCCACAGCAGAAACGTAATGAATGAAGATAATTCAAAAATAATATTAATTACACGAAGCAGACAGCTAGGAAAACGATGCAGGAAAACAGTCGATAGATGAGGCACAATGTAGCAATTATATTTACAATAATTTTTTTAACCTTTTAAATGTCACCTACATGAATTCTTTGGAATTTAATGAAATTGGCTTATATATATTATCTTTGAACCTTACAAATGCAAAATGTATTAAAGTTTTTTTTTTTTTTTTTTGGCAATCCTTAGAAGGTTTGCCTTAGAGGACACCATAGGAGGAATTGAGGGGGGTTAACTGACAAGCCTATCCCCTTGTACAGCGTGAACATACTTTTTAAATTTTAATTATATTGGAAGAAAAATAAATAAGTGTTCTTAAAAAAGTAAAATAAATAAATAGCATTACACTTATAAATAGTTTAACTATTTATAAGTGTTGTTTAAATACCTACTTTTGTTTGGGGTCATAAGTGAAAAACACTTGCAATACTAACTTTCCGGGTACAGCAAGTATAAATACATATATTCCAAAAGAAAAATAAATTAAATATAGTACTGTCTTTTATTGTAAGTTTTAAATATTAAAAAAAAAAAAAAAATCGAAAAAAAAATTTTATATTTCTCTAATTAGAGAAAAAAATGTTTAACAGGAGATTTCACTGCGAAAACACTGTCCGCTAAAGGGTTAAAGGTACAAGTACTAGTTTTTGAACTTTTTATAATTTTAATAAAAGATTTCTTTTATTTTTATACGTAGGGCACGAGGTAAGGAATAATACAAGTGAGAGGCAAAACAGCCTCTTATAGGAAAAAAAGGGTAGTAAAGCCGTAAATCGAATCCGAACGATGAGATCTCGGCAAATTAGAATTGAGTGGGTAACCAATGGCAAGCTTAAAATTCAATCCACCAAAGTTAAGTAGCAGAGGATATTTTATTTCGAAAACGTGAATATTAAGCTGTAGGGTGTAGAAGGAACTACGAGAGAGTGGGGAATTATTAGAACACGGGTTACGGGGACCGATCAAAGCTTTAGGAAAGCTGTGAAAGAAGAGAAGTTTTAGACAAATATCCAAGCTAAGATGACTATGGATCTCCTTCGATTACTAGAGTCTGCATAGCCATACAGTGCTATTTCAATGAGATGACAAACGCTGAGATTACTATTAAATTTAGTAGCTAAATTCTGAAAATAATTAAGAAAAATAGTGAAATAGTTTTCCCTATGAATCTCATTATTTCTAAAATACCAAGGAAAGTTAAGGATTAGTCGAATGAGGATAATTTGAGCAGCCTATAGGATTTCATAGCAGCCGCATATGATCACATAAGAAAAATGGAGACGTAGTTGATCAGTTTGTTAATATTTTATTTAGCATTTCGCGCAATTAAGTGGTGGAGTAAAAGTTTTGCAACTAGAAATATACACTGTCTACCAATAAGTATTTGGACACATGTGATAGAAGAGAAAAACTAGTTTTATTCAATATCATTATGAACCGCTCTCATTTCCAATTAGCTATCTTTACTACTGGAGATATACCCTTCCGGGCCAGGTGCTCCATTATCTACCATCAAATGGAGGTGGTCAATATCAATAGTTGGTAGAGCCTTCACGAGAGACAATTACAGCGTGACATACTTTCCACAAGTCTTTGTATTACAGCTAGTGGTATTGTCTTCCCCTCGGCTTGGAGTAGACATACAAGTTCCTTCACCGATTTTGGACGGGTAGTGCACACCTTAATTCGGAATTCGGCGATCCAACTCGTCCCAGAGGTTCTCGATAGGGTTCAGGTCTTGGCAGGCTAGTACATTCGATGAACTACATTGGCACCATACCAAACTTTGATTAACGTCGAAACATGACAACTGGCATTGTCGTCCTGAAAGTAACAGGGGTCTAACCCGTAAAACTGCCACAACATAGGAAGCACATTGTTATCCAAAATAGTGCAATAGGCATCGGCGTTGAGCTTACCATGAATGGGGACCAAGGGTCCCAGTCCATACCAGGAGAAAAAACCCAGACTATAATTCCACCTCCGTCTAACTTGACTGTTGGCACAATGCATTCTGGCAGGAGATGTTCTCCAGGCAGACGCCAGACCCAGCCATTCTAACGATAAAGGGTGAACCTTGATTCGTCGCTCCAAAGAACCCGTTTCCACTGATCTACGGTCCAATTTCAATGTGCTTTACACCACATTAACCGAGCAGCGCGGTTGGACTTTGTGATCAGTCTTATGGGCAGCAACACGACTATGAAAACCCAGCAGATGTGGTTCCTTACGGATGGTATTCATTGAAACAATACTCCTGGATACCTGTTGAAACTCCTCGCGGATGAGGGCCGTCAGTTGGGTGCTGGTCTTTAGAATTTCTCTGGACAGAACTCGTCGGTCTCTATCTCCCAGTTTCGTTGGTCTGCCGACTCAGGGCACATTCCGACATTCACTGCTCACTTTCCACTTCGTAATCACATAGACCCCTGTCGATTTTCGGTACTTCAGGTTGTCCCTTGAGGATTGGCCACATTTGTGATACCCGATAATTATATAACTTTCTCGAAATCAGAGAGCTCCAAACCGCGCGGCATCTTGCAAGGGACTATTGCCGATGCTGTTTCCTACACGATGTATAACTGCGGAGGCCGTGACGTACCTCAGGACCGCAGATATCGTTATTTGCATAGGTGTCCAAATACTTATTAGTAGACAGTGTATATCTCATATTGTTTAAGTGAGTGGGTAAGTGAGATTCCTATAAAAAAAAAAAAAAAAAAAATCACCTAGATATTTAACAGTATTGGACCAAGGAATATGGATGTCTTCATTGAAGGTACTGACTATAGTATGCACTTAAGTGTTTATTAGTGAATAAGGTGGCTTCGCATTCGTTTACATTAAGTTGAATTCTCCCTTTTTTTTTGTCAGCTAACGATCAGGTTAATGTGTGTATTAATGGTTAGAACCGCTTATTTTGTTGGTGGCAAAAACTGCGATGTCATCAGCGTAAATCGTGATTTTGGGGGCAAGTTGAGGGATATCGTTAAATGTGTATATTAAAAACTATGGGGCCTAGAACGGATACTTGAGGGACAGCGCTGTAAATGTTATAGAAATCAGAGAAGTTATTGTTAAGTGTCATTTTTTAAAGTTCTGTTATAGAGGTATGATATTAAGATTCTACTGAAATAGCGACGGACATTTAGATTTATTAGTTTATCGATGAGATCGTCAATCCAGGTTTTATCAAAAGTTCTGGCAATGTCCACGAAGTGCTACCCAAACAGTAGTGTATGGAATGCCAGTGCGACTTCACGAGTGCTGACTCCCCCGCTACAATCTCCATTTCTTCAAGAACAACCTCAGCAACATTAGAACTTATTCTCCGTCGACCGCTACAGGGCCCATCGTCTAAACAACCAGTGGCTTCGAAACTCAAAATCATTCTCTTCACAGCTGTAATTGTCACAGAACCTTTAATGCATTTCCTATGGCAATACGATAGCAAACCTTCAGTAGCAGATTCCCCATTCTGATAGCACAGCTTCACTGACTTTTCTGGTACCGTTCATTCTGCGATTGCTGGTGCATCTGATTCTCTCTTGCAGTATTATCGGTAAATGGTTAAAATAAATCTGTGGGCCGTGCCCGTCATTTCTGAGTTTCTCTCAGTGTGAGAGAAATAAAACAAATAAATACAAAATAGGAAAGTTAATGGTGGATTTGTGAGTTCATGACACAAAACCTAGAGGCGAGAGTTTAGGTATAGAAAAACGCGATATTTTTGCGGCCAGGGAGATCCGTTCAAGTCGAAGTCTAGTGCTGAAAGAAGTGGTTTTGATGGAATAGAAGATTGAGTCGGCCACAGTGCATTTGATCAGAATTGAGAATCTCGACCAATAAAAAGTTGTCATTTTTGACGTGATTGATTCTATCTTTCACTACAGCTCATTTTATACAAGTCTCAGGCAGTATAACTGACGTTTTGCTGTCCAGCACCATCTATTGGCCATTTTTTAAAACTTTTTTTTTTCTGGTTACTATAAAACCCCATGTTATTCATTTCAAGCATGTATGTCAATCTTTACCTATCTACATTATTCCGTGAATTATTACTTTTTAAAATTTATGCTCATTTTCTGATCACCCAGTATATACAAAATATACAGATTAGAAAAAATAAACGTATGCATTATACCGTTTTAGTATTTTAAGAAATAGGCTTCGTAAATAGTGAAATCCATATTTTTCAGCACTGATGAGTAGTTTAGGAATTAAGTATTTTCACAATAACTACGAAAAATCTGTAGCAGGGTGTGTGTGGGGGGGGGAGGTTCAGAATACCTGTAATGTGCCACCATTGCCTAAATAGGACCAACATTGGATAGAAATTAATTTAGACCCATCAGACTAGGATATTTCCGCTGAAGTCCTTCAACAGCAAACGACGTCCGTTCTAGGATGACAGTCCGACAACTTCTTTCATAACAAGTATTCTACTCCCCTGACTGGCTGCCTTCCTCTGTCAGCTTATCGTTTTATATTCCTACATAAAGCAATGGCTATATCGTGGACACCATTTTCGCAGTTTTACACATGGAGTTTAGTTCTAAACAGGTTCATGACATGCTAAAATGGATAGAGATAGTTTGTGTGAAATACATGAAAGAAAAGAAAGAGGATAAAAAAGAAAACCACCAATCACACTTTATTTTCGATGTTTAATAGAACAGAAGTATTGTCACCAAAACAGTGAAACATATCACAGCATTATATATATTATATATAATTTTTTTTTCTCTCCTCGTGCCGGGAGATTCAATGCTACATGACGTTTCAGTCGCTGTCGCTTGTTTCGCTCAGCCTCAAGTCCTCACCTGGAAAAAACAAACAAGAAAAATGGTCTTCAAAAGGAACCAGTAAGGAACACAAAGTAATATTCCCCTCTAGAGGGATTTTCAATCAATACACGTCATCCTCGCTTGCCAACAAAAAATTCCTACCATTTTATAATACGATATGAACGATGAAACCATGCTTTCTCCTTCATATATGTGTAAGTATGTGAGTACATACATTAAACAATTAGCTGTTTACAAAATGCAAGTACAAGTGTGAAAAAAAAAAGAGTGACAACAATTTGATGTCATTGGTGGACTTGATTGGATTAGCTGGTAGAGGATTGCCAACTAATTCCCTGTAACACTGAGCACTGTAATGATTACAAAGGTGGGCGTACAATGTTCAAGTTTCTGAAATCCTAAAAGGTTGCGGTTCATCCCAAATAGAGCGTCGTTATGAGGAAAATCAACATGTAGTAGTGTACGGATGCAGCCTTGTAATTACAATAATAGATTTGTAACCGTATATATTCGGACAAAAGAAAGCAATTCAAAAGTAACCCCGAGGATTGTGACACTTATCAATGTCTAGACAGTTCGATGAAGCAAGAAATTTAATTGATAAATATCTATGGCTTGATCATTTTTGTCAAAAGTCAAACTGGGATTAATGATTCTTCAGTGACGTATCATATTGTTCGAAACTCTTGGAGTAAAATGAATCCCAATGCGAGCGAAAAATAATAATAATAATAATAATAATAAATAAAAAAAATATTCATAACAAGCATCATATCTCTTGGTTACATAGTTAGTATTTATACTTTGCAGCGAACAGAAAAAACAGATTAATATTTTTTTTTAAAGTTAAACCTTTTTGAGAATTAGTCCTAAAGAATTAATTTGTCGAGAACATTTAAGTGTTATGTAGAGTTATCGCCGTACATTCTAGCATTAATTAGTGATTTCTGTGAAATAGAGACGTGCAGAGAAATACCACCAGCGGATATTAAGAGTTAAACGATACAGATGGTTAACAGTCAGTTACAATACGTTAGATTTTTAGCAAACAAATTAAACACCAGAAAATTTTATCAGGTAATTTAACTTCCGTTTCGGAAACGACCTTTTTTAAAATTACATTTATATTCCACCCAATAACGCATTTAAATGCTAACGTGCAAACTACATTAATCTTAAGATTGCGTCTTTATATGAAATCTCGAAGGATGCTTGTGTAAAAATCTCAACACTACAGCGTGTAGACGCTGTGTAACACACAGACTAGACAAATCCCCCACAAATAGACGCGTTATAACAGATTCATACAGAAAAGGATGTTTTCCTTTTGGTGCTATAACCGTGTGCAAATTGTACACTATTCATAGAGTAAGGTTAATTTACATACAAAAAGATTACATCAAACTACCACATTCGGTTATAAACGATGAACATATGCCTACCGTTAGTATTAACTGGATTAACACATGGGAGAGAAATAAGCCGATGTGTGAAAAGTACACCGCCAAAGTAGACAGCACGACAAAATGGGTCGATTTGACAAAGACTGCATAGGGAAATTTTGGACGGCTAAACGTCTTTTTGAGTAAATGCACGACCGTTTACAAGAAAGAAATATTGCGCGAATAATACCAACTTACACAAGTTTACGAAACATACTATATATAAACACACACACACACACATATATATATATATATATCCATTATACAAACTATGTTAAGTACATAAGGAAGTTTTGTATTAGGCACATCACGGCATTTATATACGAAACTCCTAAATTTTGTGGATAACATGTGTAAGTATCGCGTCCGTCTCTGTCGGGGATCAAAGAAAAAATGTGTCGGCTAAAGCGAACTTTTGGTTTATTGTAAGGCGCCGAACATTTCAAAACGCCAAACAATTGGAAAACGGCAGTAATGGTCTTTTTTGGACGCACGGACGATTAGTGTCAAATCTGCCGTTTTGTCAAGGCACCGACAGAAAGAAGAAATTGTTCTTTGTACTACTGCATCAGCTACTCCAAGGACGAAGGTCAACTGGGGGGGGTGTCGATCTCCCCCAAAACCGAGGTTTCCTGTTTGACAAAGGAAAAACGGGAGGGGACTCCCGACTGAATTTTCATATGAGAAGGTTGCTGAGAATGAGCTCCTCTCTCAACGATTTTACCTATAGTTTCCTTTAAATGTTTTTGGTTGTAATAAATCAACGTTGTTAAGTTTGAACTTCTCTACGGCTGATCATTTCGTCTCCATACCTGCTCCTTTACGAGACCCATGCGAAGTCATACCCAAATAACTTACAATCGGCAATAGAACGTTCGCAGACCGCTCGGCGCGTTTACAACATGCTTAAATGGGAACGGCTCGTGGGCCCCTTTATCTCATGCACCGTGTTGTGGTGCATGAGATGTTTTACGTTAGGTTAGACCCCTGGGGATTCCTATGGACCATTTTAGAAAATATGGCCTAAGCCAAGATTTTTAGAAGCCCAACTGCCCTACTGCAATTATCATTTGTGTAACCCTTTTCTTAAGAGTAGTTTGGTTTTTCGCAAAATATTTTCCAGTTATGAAACAACATAACAGGTTTCTTTCTTAGAAACAGCATTCTATTTTTCAAAATCAGAAATGTTGTACAAATAAACAGCGGAAAAAGACTTCAAGAAACAATACTTACTAAGTTGACTGAACTTTGGCATACTAGGCATACTAGGTAAAGAATTCGCAGTCGGCATACTGAGAGGAGCTGAAGAGGACTGTCCGTTTAAAGGTTCTTTCCAGTTAAAAGAATTGCTGAGATTGTTTGGCATACCTGAAATAAAAGTACGATTTCTTTAGTAATTAAGTATTCCTTTTCGTTTACCGTTACCGAGCGTCGCTTGCAGTAAGTCGTTCGTTTTGGTCTTGTTCGAACGGGGAGTATATGTGTATCATATACAATTGACAGTAAATCGTATAAAGTTTTCATATTAGGCCTTCTGTGTCATTTTAATATCTCAAAAGAGTACTTCAGTGCATGAAAGACCCGAATACATTTTTAAATAATGGATTCTCCCGGGAGAAAGGAAAGAGTTTTTCTTACTTATTTACTTCAGAAGATGAAAAAGAAAATTAGTTTTTAGTTTCACCGAATGACAAAATGAATTCGCATGACGTCATAGGTTTCGAGATTGCACTGTCGCTTGAAAGCAAACATATAAATGAAAAAAAAAATTAAAATTTACAAGCTTAAAGTTAACACAATAAGTCATTTCTAAAATAATCAAGCATTTGAAGTAGTTTAGTAGATGGGAATTAAATTAATTATGTAATCGGGAGGGGAAAAGGTTACTGGATAAAGAATACTGTTTACCAAATTGAATTTACTCTATTTTTTAGTTACACATATGAATCGGAGTCACACCCCTTATTTCTACCAACGGGTATTCTAGTTATATATATGCACTGTCACTTGCACAATCGGGGAAGAACGCAACCCCCCTTGCGAGGAGAAGAGAATTTGGAACAAAATGGGCTAGCAGTCCAATGGTATGTTCGAAAGACGATGGCAAAATTTGTCTGACGAAATGGCATAGAGCTACTACCCTAATTCAAAAGACAACTATACTCATTAAGGTAATCCATTGAAATGTTACAGCCGAAGGTTGGAATCATTGGGAAAAGAGTTCAGAGAGGCTATCGGAAATCAGTCATCAATGTAGTCCTGAATGTTATGTCAAAGATACTCACAGTGTGAACCTTCTATAACTATCTATAAGCTAAAAGTCAAAAATGAGAACCAGTTTCTTTATACATAAGTAATAGGAAATTCTTGCACTCATTAATAAAACCTCACAACATTATACGTATTTAGTTCTTTTCAATCCCCATGTAAGCAGAACATTTTTAAGGCTAAAACATGAATTTATTGATTATCTTAGTCTAACGCAGAAGCAGAAAGTCAACATTTGCTCCTAGAAAACACGCTTTGTACTAATCAAAATATTCCTACTTGCTGTAAAATAATATTCCAAAATCAACTTTCGACAATTTAATCGCTTTGCTAAAGTTGAATGAGAGATCACTTATTTTCCTTCGTTATACCACTTTTGAGCTACGTTGTACTACAGGCTACGTGTGTATCTTACCTAACCTCTTGATTCATTCTCGCGATACGTACGCGATTTTTATTCCGAAGAATTAGGGATGAAACCTTATTTTACGCACTTAGGTAATTAAATTCAGGCTTGCATTCTCAAATATAAATTCTTTTTTATTTTCCTAATAACTTTTATATTTCAGTTTCACATTGGCAGACATCATAATTAGTCCTTATTCGAAATTCGGACATAAAAACAAACAAAAGAAAAAAAAGGGAAGAAACAGAACAGCATACTTGGGGGCATACTGGGTTCAGCTGCTTCTTCATTGTCACTGGAACTGGAATCACTGGAATCTTCACTGCTACTAGAGTCACTAGAACACGAGGAAGACAACAAACCAATTTCGGGTTCATCTGAAAATGGAAGGATACAACTCTTCACAGCATTTAAACTTTCTTCTTTAAAAACTACTCAATTGGATGCTCCTAGATAAACTTAACGTTAAATGCGGCGATTCTCCAAAAGTGGGTTTAATTATAAAAAAGAAAAAAAAAATTTAAAACGTCCAAAAGTTTTAACTTGGTTGCAAAGCACCGAATGATGTAATCAGCTCCGATTTCTACATTAACACAAGGCTGAAGGAACCTGGCGCTCTGCTTAAGCCAATCGAATGTCGTCTGACTGACCTAATGAAAAGGACAGCCATTGAGGTCGGGAAACATAAGACACCATAAAAAAAAAAGAAAGAGTTGCTAAATAACTAAAATAAAGGTGTCCAGAACTAACAGATTTGGCAGGCGGTTTTACCGCTTTAAGCAACTGCCAAGTTCCAACAACATAACGAGCAGGTTAAAACAAGACTGTACTACCAGCTTTCAGTTTTTCCAAACACCTTTACCAGCCACTTTTAACGGTGCTAAAATAACCATGATTCTGGTTTCTAACTATTCAGATAAATGGTCTGTAGCAGTATGCCAGTGGATGCCCCTTTATGGCGGTATTAGTTTGCAGCGAAAAAGCGATCCCATTAGACAAAAATTCTCAGTTACTCTCGTTTTTTGATGAATATCATGTTGTCTTAACAACGCTATCGTGAAACCCTACGTGTTTTGAGGGGAAAGAGGAAAACACGTAGTCTCCCGTTCTCCTGAAAATTTCCTTACGTTTCTTTCATTCGACAAGAAAAGGTATTGGCGAATCGTGGCATGCTTTGCGAACTGCATTATACGTAGCTACAACCCTCTTAACAATTGTTGCAGTTCCGGTTGTTTTCATATATGTTCAGTATGTAATGCTGAGCGCTTATAGATTACATACAAAAGTTTAAAAGAGGATAGTTTTCCGAAATGTTTCTCGAACACTCTTCTATTAACTTTTTAAAGAAAGCCTCTAAAGTCAAAACTTTTGTTTCCACTTTGAAAATCAGTACTATTAATATTAAAATAAAACTACTGCAAAGAAAAGAGACTTTAATTTAAAAAAAATATATATATTCACACGTAGGTTCAAGACAAAGTACTCGCATAGATGAATCTTGTATTTAAAAGCACCAGGAGGGTACAGATATAAACAAAAGTTTACCTGCAACTTCTGGATTGGGTGTGCTCTGAGAAAGCGGATCCGGGACGGCAGCAGCAGTCTTCGAACCCAACATGCTTAAGGAAGGCATTGAATGCGGGTTTGTGCTGTTGTTGGGACTAGGCTGGCTGCCTATGGGGCTCCTTGGGAGAGGAGAGCATTTTTGTACTGGAGAGGATCGGCCAAAGGACGTGGAGTGGGGCTTTTGCTGAGGCGACAACTTCAACCCAGAAGGGGATTTCTTGCTGATGAAATTACCATCGACTGGAGTGTTGGATCTTATTTTGCTGCTGCCTTCAGCTCTGGAAATGCATATATAAATAGACATATAGACACGTCCTCGCATGCCACACGCAGAGCGGATTGTTTTCAAAAAGACATAAGTGGAAAAAAAAAAAACTGGCATACACGTTTGCATACAAAACTACTTATATACCATTCAGTATAGTTTATTAAATTAAGACAAGAAAACGATTTAATGATTACAGTTTTAAAAGAACAGTATCTGAACAATATCAACACCTCTCACAAAATGACAGGTATTAAGGCTTTTCGTTTACGCCTCCGGGCAAAAGTTATATAAATAATCGTAAAAGTAATTCATGTCACGCTGTTTGATCATAAACTGTTAAATACAATTTACTCGAGAGCATTCTTTCCTCAACTTCCATGTCTACTCCCCTCCTACGATTTTCGCCGAACGATGGACTTGCGCTGCTCCTTCGATACCGGAGTTCGAATGTTCGAATTTTGCTGATGGCATTGATGTTCGTAACCGTTCGGAACAGACTAAGTAAATACATCTCGGTCTCATTAGCCCTCATATCGTAAAACAGTACACCGTAGCACAACAAACCAAACCAACGAAGTTCACTGGTCTTAAACTGGCAATTCATGTGTGGACTAAATCTCAGTCTAGTGGGAAAGCCTGATTCTTGGCTACAATAGCCAAATTTAAATCTTGGTACTCATTTCCCAGCACTGCCTATGTACCACCAGGGTTCTTTACAACTTGGGTTCTGAAAAATTTCTGAACGGTTCCATAAAAAAATACTATTAAACAGAAAATAAAATGATCAATACAATTTCGAAATCATTTAATAGTTCAATGTAAAATGATATCAAGTAATTTTCCACGAACTTTACTGAAATTTCCAGGAACCTAGGTTTAGGAAACTTGTACAATAAATATTCTACAGTATTTCTAGGGATCAGAAGACTGGGTTTAAAATTTGATGCAGTTTATCGTTCCGATGCAGTTCTACCGTGTGAAATCTACAAACTAAATTTCGTCCATTTAGCGTTTTTGAGCGCGCGCGCGCGCGCACACACACACACACACACACACACGTATGCCATTCCAAAATTTTTTAAGGACTGGGAATTTTTGCAGGCAGAACAGAATTTCATCTTGTTCATTAATTTGAAATTATGCCAATTCTTTCCGAAACTTATTCGCTTATTTGCCAACTAGCATCAATAAAACTTTTCGCGAAATATCGGCTAATTCTCAGTGGTACAAGAAATTGTAATAAATAAACGGTAATAGTAACTTTTCCCTAGCTTTCCTTGGAAAAATTCTAATAAAAAGTTAATTGTAACTAATAAAATCTATCAGTTCATTATTTACAATAAAACATGTTAGCTATTTTCTAATTAAATTTGATCAGTAAAACTTACACGAAACACAAGTATTGTATACGAGACAAATAAAATTGGCAACAAACGTACGTAGATCAAGTATTGTACTCTAGAAAAACTCAAAAATAGCCTAAATTTCAAGCTTAATATCTATTTAGAAAAATCAATTAAAAAATATGTTAAAATTATCAAAATATGATTTACTAAAATTTAATTCGTTTAAAGAAAGTGGTATTTTTTTTCAATATTCCAAATTTTTGAAAATTCATATTTACAAAATTAACCTCTTGTCCAGGGATGTCACTATGTATTTTTATAGAGTTCGTGCAGGAATATCTTTAAAACATGTTTAGTATGTTTATAGATTGTTTACCCTTTACGCAAATTTCTGGTCAATAGATTTTTAAATTTTAAAATTTTAATAAAGTAAAAAATCCATTATTCTATTTTCGATTTCACTTTCACATTACCCAAAACCGTAAAAATTCTTGGTCCATCCGTAAATCCGAGAAATTACGCCCCAAACTTCAAATTTTAAGGATAATTCATAAAAGTTGGCAAGTATACATTCCTATGTGTTCGAGTATTGAAGTCTGTACATAAATTCTTGTGCCAAACTCTACTTTATATCAAAATCGGACAGTTTTAAATTAAACTTTTACTACTTATTACTACTAGGAAAATACTGGTTTTCAAAAAGTTATAAATGTGTTACGGTATCAGATAAGTAAAGCAAAGGTAAATTTGTAAATGACAGCTTAAATCTACAAATAAAAAATAGTCACGGTTCTAACATACCAAATTGAAGTTTTTCAGGATCAACCTATGCGCTGACGTATTTATCAATAAATACAATGTTACAAGATAAATATTAACATAAAACTATAAAATGTTACCTTGTTTTCTTCAGTTGAACGTTATAACTGAGTTTCTCTAGAGTTATTTCTCCTGTGTTGTGATCAATGATTAAAACACATTCTTTTTGATATGGTTTTTTAGACCCTTTAAACACAGTATTTGCAGTACCGGATCCCTGGGAAGAAAAAAAAATTACACATACAATTATATACATATATATACACATATTTATCTTTATATAAAAAATTCTTTTGTCCGTGTATTTTTAATAGAACTGCTTTTAAACGGCTGGACTGATTTTGATAAAATTTTGTGTACGTAATTAAGTTGTTTCGAGAATAGCTTAGATTCCCAATTTGATCAGATTGAAAATATTTTATTAAAAATCTAGAATTGTGTGCTTATTGAAATTATCATAAATTGCCTTACTTGCAAGTCAGGAATACATTCCTCTTTAATCAACTGCAAGGGCTTCTGAACAAGTTTTTCAAAAACAGGCAAGTAATATTTTAAATGTTTTGTGTTTAATGATTACTTTTGTATGATGGGAGAAAACGGGTTTGGTTAGGCTTAACAATTTATTATAGTGTTCTAAATTTTTAGATGTAATGATTTAAACCAGTCCTTCAATTTTAGTGTAAATAATATTAGATAGTATTTGTTAAAATTTATTTGCTGTAGTATAGAGTAAATTAAAACAATAGTAAAATTAAACTTGTGAGAAATACAGGAATTTACGTGGCTGTTTTGTACATCTACAACTGGAAATTTTCTTCCACCTTTCCCTGTGTACAGAAGTTTAAATTTATATGACAAAGGGTGGACCACCTGGTGCATTATATGGCTGCACAGAGTCAGGGTGGATACATGATACAATGTTTGAATATTGTATGGGACATTTTCTCAAACAAATGGAACACCTTGAAAAACCCATTCTTTTGATATTCGATGGTCACTTGACATATAAGACAGTAAAACAAACTATAGACAATAGAATCACCATTTACTGTCTCCCATTAAACTACAGCCATGCTCTGCAACCTTTGGATGTCGAAGTATTTGCCCCTCTGAAGTGTGCCTGGAGAAAAATCCTGAAAATAAGCTACAGGGAGAGCTGTCTTCAAAAAGTGTCCAAAGCGACATTTCCTAACCTACTTAAACAGCTATTTGATACTGTGAAGGAAAAAGGCTGTTAAACACAAAATAGTGTTAAATAACAGTAAACAGTGTTGCACAGACTTCAACAACAGGTACTATGGAAGCTATTTCTACACAATCTTCCAGTTCATCCGCTTTTAATTTTACCAATTCTTCATATAAGGATTTAAAAAAGGCCATCCTTACAACAATCTAAGAATTGTAAAGGATAAAAAGGCCTTAAAATACCAAACGAAAAAGGAAGAGGGTACAAACTAAGGCCGGAGAAGTAATGACTGTTTCTGATCTAGCAGAATGTAACTCAACTTAATAACCGTAGCCATTACAGTTTTCCAATATAAATTGTGATTATATTACATTTAAATGTGCATGTAGCTAAAAAATAAAGTTTTAATTAAATGTTGTATAATTAATAACATTTTTTTTATCAATACCCATTTTAACCCATCTATACTCATTTTACCCCACCTTTGAGGTAAAATGGGTATAAAAAAAGAAGTAAAAATTGTAAATTTGCAATTTAAGAAAATGTATAAAACCAATAAAGCTATAATGGTAATAAACCCATTGCATGAATACATTGAAAAAAATTGCTTGTTTGTATTGTTTTAACTGAAAGAGAGTTCTGAATGAGAAATCACGCTTTTTCTACCCATTTTACCCCACCAGACCCTAGATAATATTCTTGTATTAGTTTATTATGTTTATTATATTTATCTAAATAATTATGCCATTTGATCAAAAATGACTGTAATAAATTAACATTTCCCATATATGTGAAAATATTGAAAATAGTAGTTATTTCGTTTAAAAAAAATATTTTTCCAAAATAATCTATTTCTAACACTTTCATGGTAATAACGAACAATTTTTTTTCTCCCTTTTTTGGCACGTTTTTCCAAATATATTACCCAGGCAAGTGATTTTATTAACTGCAAACTGATTTTATTAACCTAAACGAAGTTTGTATTTATTTACCTTCTAAATAATGACCACTGTCTGAAACTGTTTCGAAATCTTTCTTTAAAAAGTTAGATTGCTACTTCTGCCATGAAATCAGAGATAAATAAATTTAAATTTTACGCTGATATATTGGCTACGACGACTTAGGCAAAATTTTAAGGATCATGGCATATAATACGAGTTTATGAAAATTTAATGAGAGATTATAAAGTCATCGAAAGAATGAGAAATTTGAAGTTGCTAGACTATAAAAAAACAGTAAAAACTGTTTTGAAAGAAATACACAATTAGAAAGTTCCAAAGTTTTATAACATTGGAACTTTAAGATGATGGATCAAGTCTCTAAAAACTAGAATTAAAACTAGTTTCTTCCAGAAAAAACCCTTTGAAACATTCAGATTTCAGGTATAATTAAGTAAACTACAATTAGAAAGAAAAAAAAAGTTTTATTTATGGAAGGAAGATACATTAAGACCTAAGAAACAGGTTTAGAAACGAACATTATGTCAAAAGATTATTTCAAAGTTCGTAAATATGTATTACGAAAACGCCTTGTGACGCCCGACATTTCTAAAAACGATTTATTATTTCATCCTTACAAGTTACATTTTAATTTTCTAATTTTTATTTATTTGTCATTAAAAAAATATTAAGTGGTAACTAAAATAAATAAAGGACGCTTTAACCGTAAGTAGTTACTTAACATCCAAGTTTGGTTTTAATTACTATATTATCTCTTAGTATCTAAATTTATTTTATTTGCTCAAATGCTTCGCGAAAGAGAGACGTGGAAAATGATTTCAAGACCGACTGAATGATGAAAAAAGGAGAGAAAAAAACATCGTAAGCTATCATTGTAATTGGCGATTTACAAAAAGATGCTAAAGGGTACATTAAGCTGCTTGGCAACGACCATCCTATTTCTCAGAGCAGAGTCAGGTTATTGAGGATAGAAAAGGGATACATACAAGGAAAAAAAAATTAGCATTTGTCATTTTAACAGACAACAGACCACTTCAGAAATATGAGAATAATTTGCGATAACTACTTTTTTTTCATCATGTAAAGAGTATTTCGAACAAAAACAAATGTTCCAAATTTTAATTCTGCATAATGCAGCAAATCATGAGAGATGTCAGAACGAAAGTGTTGATTGTTTCGATTGTCTATTTTTAATGTATATGTACTGTACAACCGTTTACCATGTGATCTTAAGCAGCAAACAGGCTCATGGCCCTCAGCCAACTACGCAGTGATTTTGACTGCAGAAATCTATTCTCAACTTAAAACAAAAGGTTTTCTAATAACTTTTTTCCCTACAGAAAGCTTATTGTCTATTATTTACTGCAAAATCGTGTCATGTGATCTTATGCAGAAATCAGGGTAAAACCTTCAGCCAACCACGCAGGGTTTCTGACTACATAATGCCATGGAAGGACGAGAAAAACTTCACCACAAGCAGGGACCATGATTGTCATAAACATCTGAGTTAAGAGAACCTGTCATTTTTTAGTTACAAAAACTATCTTGTGATGACGTAGCAACAGGCAAATTAAACATGATTACAGATTAATTTCAAACAATGTTCCTTTTACACTTTGATAAAGCATTATTTTCTAAACAATTCCAACATGTAGAATTATTTAAATAATTTTATGTTTAAATAGAGTAATTTTTACAATAAAACAGGATGTCTTAAATTGAAAATTACTAGCATAAATATAATTGATTAAAAACAGATTGAAAATACTATATTTATATATACAACACTGAAGTGCCACTGAATAGAAATAGCAAGGGCTTTGCAAATTGTGTAGTGCTGATCATCATTTATGCGCAAGTGAAGGCGCTGTGGTAACTGCATATATAGTGCGTACTGTGGTTCTCCTGAATTAGTTGTTGGAATTGCCAGCAGGGGTATACTGCCTGATTTAGACGTCAAGGTCAACAGTTTTTCAAGGTCAACAGTGTCAAGATTATACGAAGAATACATGGATGGAGGGAGGGAAAAAAACCTAGCGATCGGTCGACAGTTAGGGTTAACAGTACGTTGTGAGGGACGGCTCAGGCGTACTGTACGTAGTCAGCGAAGCCAAACATTTGCTGAATTACCACCCAGTTGAATGACGATGCCAGTCGTAGAGTCAGTAAAAGGACTGTTCGCTTTACTGTATGGGTTTCGGGAGCCGTCGGCCTACGAGAGTACCATTGCTCTATGTTCGTCATCGGGCTGCACGTCTTGCTTGGGCAAGAGAGCACAGAGACTGCAGTGTAGAGGACTGAAAATGAGTAGTATGGAGTGATGTGTCCCGATTCCGACTACTTAACGCCGACGGGAGGCTGACAATATAGAGTCAGGCTCATGAAGCCATGGATCCTGTATGCCAGGTTAGAACTGTACAAGGGCATGGTGGTTTAATCATAATCTAGGATGTTTTATCTTGTCACTGTTTGAGATCTTTGGTGACCAGCAATTCGGTACGTAGAGTTGCTGGGTGATCATGTCCATCCGATTTTGCTGTTATGTTATTCGCACGGTAATGGAGTTTTCCAGCAAGACAACTGTACCTCTCACAAGTCCTGGTTCCATTCCTCTGATTTTTCTGTCATACACTGCCCACCTAGAAGCCCAGACTTAAATCCTATTGAGCATCTTTGGGATGTTTTGAAACAAGCCGTGAAACGCCATCACACAGCACCAACGAACCTTACTGAATTATGGAAGCCTTGGCTAATATTTGACTACCCATTCCCGTGGAATGTTTTCAGAAACTTGTTGAATCTATGCCTCGTCGTATGGCAGCCGTTTTCAAGGCTAGGAGAGGCCCAACTCGTTATTAGGTAGGTATCCCTAATTCAGTGGCACTTCAGTGCATTATCATTAATCCAGACTTCTAAAAAGCAGAAAAAATAAAGGAATAGTGTTTGCTTAGTTCGATAATATTTTATAAAGCATTTTCATGTTAATTCAGCTATTCTCTGTTCGTTTATAGTATGCTTAAAGATATCAATTGTTTTTATTTTTAATGTATTTAGCGACGAAAGCGCATTTAACATGTGAAAGGTGGTTGCAGATTTCCTGGCAAACCGCAAGGGCAAATGGGGCGAAATCTTAATTTGCCATAAATTTAAGAAAACTTCCGTGTCTTGTTATGTGACCTTATGCGAAAAATGGACTACACCTACAGCTCTTAAATTGGGTGCCGCTAGCATATGCAGGGAATGTTACGGTAATTGTAATAAAAAAAATAATGAAAACGTAATCCAAAAAGTGTAATTCATCGCATTAAAGATAAATGAGTATCAAATGTGCACTGTTTTTTTCTCCTTCGTATATAAACTCTTTAAGGATGGCTGTCTACGGCGAAAACAGTTTGAGAAACGCTTGAGTAGACGACTTCAAGCTGAAACCCAAGATGTGCTGCTCTCAATCTGTGATCGTTTTGCTTCCTCTTTAATTGCTTATAGAAAGAAAAAATACTTTGTGGACTGTCAATTCCCGAAATAGCTGGAGAGTGGATGTACAGGCACAAGTGTTATCGTTTTAATTTTTATTTCTGATACACCTTACATGTTTCAGACCACTCCTTATTGTTTTTATATTAAATCATCATCATTCATTGCGCGACAGCCAAAAGTGAGCTTAATCAAGACGTTATCACGAGTTTCATCACTAGCCAGAGAGAAAAAAAAAAAAAGAGTTAAATAATTTACAACATCATCAACGGATCTATGTCTGGGTTCTCCCCACTCATCTGATAGTACATAACTCAGCCGATTGAAAAAATTAATTAGAAGTGTTCTTTAGTTGTTCTTCAATTCGTCAGCACATACTGAAAACTAAGTGTTTAATAGTACTTAATATATTAAATGGATATCTTTAAAAAGAAACTTTTAAAAGAAAATCTTTCAAAAAAACGACCATTTTTAGAGCTACTACTCTAAAAATAGTCATTGCTTTTTATTTTAAAAATATTTTGGAGACATTGCGTAGAAATTTGAGCTATCCAAACTTTCTAACACTACGCCTTTCTTCATCTTTCAGTAACCAGTTACTAGGTAGCATCGAATCAGAGTGCGAAATTTCCGCTCACCACTGACAATCAAATATTTGAGGCTAGAGAGTACGCTTCATCTTCTAAAATACTCTTTCGAATCAAAAGGTATACGGTCAGATTATCGTGGCTGTATCGCAGCATACAGTACTACTTTAAAACGGCTCCAGATTAGCATTTTTAGCTGTTCTTCCGGTGAGCAGAGCTTCAGTTGTCACAACAAACTCGAGACTTAATACAGGAATTCTCTGAAGTACGAGACACTGAATGAAGCAAAATTTTAATTAATGGGCCCGCCCTGACAGAGTTCGGCTCTAAAGCTGCGATAGACAAAGTAGTATAAAAGAAGAGCTAAACTTTTTCTTGTAAGACTTTTTTTAGTGGTATATAATGATTTATAGAACCATTGAAATCTTATTAACTTTATTTTGTGACGACAATATAGATATATAATATGTGTTTGCAGTAAATATGCTTCGATTTTTCCATTTCTACATTCTTTCATAGTTTTGATCCCCAAAAGTTTTCTATACTACATCTGTTAACATTTAAATTTTTTTCATGAATATAAAATAATGGCACGTAAAAATTTAAATTCCATGCCCTGTTTGAATCAATTAAGAAGAAAAAAATCCTTAACATGTTTCTAGAGGGAAAAAAAGGTGAAAATTTTAAAAATATTTAGCTAAATTTGTTCAATTAGAAAATATTTTAAAACTACTGTAAAAATTTCGCCTATATGTACGAGGTTTTACTTTCTAAATTATCCAGACCCTCGGTAAGCAGTTGGCAGATTACCAAGAATGTTTCATTCACACTAATGGCGGTCAAAGTGACGCTGAGATTAAGGAGGGGGAGGGAGGGAGTAAGAGAAAGGACTATTATACATTACTGCCAAACTTAGCACAGTAAAACGAGATCGTGTATTTCCCCAATGTATTTGTGTTTTTTAGCAATGCGCAGTGTAGCATCACAAATGCTACTGGAATACCATTTTATTTTAGCATAAATCTTTTGGCATATGAAGTTTTAAACATTTTTATGCCAATGCTTGTATTTTTCTGTCCACGTAGTCAGACGAAAGGAGAGGGAGAATGTTATGTAGTTGCTCTCTAAGGGGCCCGAAACTTTACATATTCCTGTGGAAATCAAATCTTCATTTTTATAGCCTGTGAACGTTGAGTGTTCTTTTTATGCGGGTTCCTGGCGACTGTCTTGAAGTCAATCGAAGAGTCTGTAAGCAACACTAAACGACTGCTATCAAACTATTACTATTCTAGACCCGTGAGGTTACATCCAATACGTTCTCCCAACTGTGATCGGACTAACTCCAGAAGATGGTTTGGTCTGGAGCGCTACGGTAACTCCAGAAGATGTCACGCTCGTCATTATTTGTTAACGTACCTCTTACATTCTTACTAGAATCGAAGAAGAATCGAGAACTGAATGTGGCAGACACAAGATGACTCGACCGTTAGTATGTCACGTCAAAATCTCGGATTAGGCTGAAAGACTAAAAAAACAAGTAGGATAAATCCGAGAGAGGGTGGTCTGAATATTCTGAGTTATGGAGGTGAAAAGTGCGGATCCAGTAGTGGAAAATTTTTCTGTTCCTCATGATTAGGGGATTCTCTGGCATGGTATCAACAAAGCCTGATACCCATTAAGATTAAAGCCCATTGTAACAAAGTAAAGCAGGGAAATATTTCCAGTTAAAACAAAAATTAGCCGTCATATTATCGAATAACTTGTGCATACTGAAAAAGCAGCAGATTCAGTTTAAGATTCATTTTCCCTTAGAAGAATATGCAGATTTCCCATGTGGAATAAAAAAAATTTTCAACTGAATAAAGGCCTTATCACAAATCAATCGGAACAGAAATAAATCAGTTAAAAAGTTTTCGCTGTAACACAAGAAATCTGCACATTCTTCGGCAGTAAAAAGAATCAGGCTAACTTGTGTGTGTTGGCTGAGGCCAAAACATGTCTGCATGTACCATTTGCAACGTTGGATGAACAAATTGGTTACATCGACCTCATCCCTGCCCCCCCTTTTTTTTCCTAGTCTTCTACAATGTATTATAATTACATCAAACCAGTAGGTTTTGATTTACAAAATGTTTCAGACATTCTTATATTTTCTTTATATAGATTTGTACATAAAATTCCTACAAAAATATTTTTATTGCAATATTTTTCCAAATTAAGTCATAGTACAAAATTAAAATTGCCAACCTTATGAAAGAAATAATGGAACAAATCACTCATTTACATTAAAAGTAATGAAACAATGAATTCATTACGGTACCTCAATATGAGGAACAGTGACTGTAACTTGATTGCCTTCTCCTATATCAATACTAGCTCTTTTTGTAGTATCTAGAGAAGCTGGCATAAAATCATCTGAAACGAAATCAAAGAACAATTAGCAACTCATTGAAAAGTAAATAAAAATTTACACTGAATTTGCAAAACGGAGTAGGGAGAGAGACAAATATGGAGAATTAAAAAATCAAAACTCGGAAATTTTACATAGAAAATTGTAAAAAAATTTTACTCCTTTAAAAATGCATTATATATATATATATATATATATATATATATATATATATATATATATATATACATAGATAATTATCAAATATGTAAAATATCTTTTAATTGGCACAACTATCTCATTAATGAGCCTCGGTAGCTCAGACGGCAAAAGTGTCGATCTTGTAACCGGAGCGTAGAGGGATATGAGTTTCGATCCGGACAAAGATCAACCGTGTTCATTAATGGAGGCTGGGACACGTAGCATAGGTTTGCTATCTCAATGTCATCCATGTTCTTAAACGATACCTCTGGACGTGGCAGGTCAAGCCCGAGGGTTTTGCTTGGAACTTGCTTCTAAATTACGATAATCCAGCGAGGGCAATGTTAATCATGTCCGTAGCTTTTCTTAAGCTACACGTGCTCCTCGGATAGCTAAATGTATAATTGCTTCGCAGCCGTGTTTGACATAAAGATATGTCTGTATTTTCCAACCGCACTGGAATATATAATGTGCAAATAATTCTACTGCTTCATTCAATTTCTTCCCAACATATACCTATCACTACTTACAAATCACATTTCTCCAATAAGTTTCATCTCCAAAAAACCTTACTTCTGCAATTTACGACGAAAATGAGTAAAGAACAAACTTAGCATGATTGGTTACCTCAAGTCGAATTGAAACATCAACAAAAATCGAATGAAAGTGTTCTAGCTATACGAGCACACAACATAAAATGTGATGAACCTAAAGATGTTAATTACTTCCCATTAAAATACAATAAGATATATCCAGGGTATTTGGCAAAATAAATTTTTTCAAATCCATGACTTTTCATGACTTTCCCTGATTTAGCTGATCATTTTCCATGACTTCAAAAAGCTTTCGTTAAAGTATATATAAATAAAACTTCTAATGTACATACAAATAAAATATATGCTTTGAGAGAAATTACAGGAATTTTATCATAAAAAAACTATAAACTTACTTTATAAGTATTAATAAACTCACATGCATAAAAATAAATTGTATCTACATACCTAAGTTTAATCATATAGCAATTTTTCAATCAAAATGTTTCCAATTTGAATTCAGGGTACTTTGGTATTATCCAAGGTGACCATGAATAATAGTCCAAATATAACCCTATAATGTTTATATACAATATCCCTAGAGATAAACTTATATTTTGTGCAAAAATCTTAACTAATTTTTATTAAATAATTATTATATTAATAAAATTTTAATCTACAATTTAAGAAAAAAAAAAACAGAATAATATGCCTTTACCCACCCATTAAGCTTTCTTGCTTTGAGTTTCCTTGGTGAACAAAATTTACTTGGCAATATGGTCAATAGGATAATACATAAATACCAAACTCAGTAACTTCAGCCAAATGACAAGTAAAAATAGAATTAAACAATTCAATGCATTTTTTTTAATCGGTAGTTTAGCGGATCCATGACTTTCCATGACTTTTACTCATTTTACTTGAAAAATCAAGACTTTCCAAGACAAAATTAATCCATTGTCTAAATCCATGATTTTCTATGACTTTCCCGGTGCGCGGAAACCATGTATATCTGAAATTATATCAGATTTTTACTTAAATGAATTGAACGACAGCATTATAACACGTCAACTATAAGATTCAGACTTCGAGTTTTAAAAAAAATTGTTCATTTAGCTATTAAAGATATTGCTTCCAAAATTCACTATTATAATAAAGTTATCGAAAACACTATTCAACAAATGCATAAAAATAGGACATCGGCATCAATAAAACTTTTCGCGCAATATGTATTTGGTTGATTTTAGTGGCACAAGTAACTGTAATTAATAAAAGTTAATTGGAATTTTTCCTTTCCCCGAGAAAATTCTAATTAAAAGCGTTATGCGTTCATTATACATAATAAAACGTATTAGCTCACTTTTCCAATTAAATTAGGTTCTAGAAAAAGACAAAATTAACCTAAACTTCATATTTATTTAGCAAAATCAATAAAATAAAACGTTATAATTATCCAATTATGATTTACTAATCTTTAATTCTTTTACAAAAGAAATTCTTTATTCAATATTCCAAATTTTTAAAAAGTCATATTTACAGAACTCTGATAAAATTGATAACCACCTAGCACACTATTTTTAGCAAGTTCTTAAAGAAATTTAATAACTTTAAAATTTATTAAGTCTGTTTATAGATTTTTTTTTAATCAGTTTTGTAAATTTCTGTTCAAATGAAATAGGTTAGTGAATTTTCACATATTACTAAAATGAAAAATCCATAGTTATTTTTTCGAAATTTTTAAATTTCCTTTTTCACAGTACCAAAAACCGCAAAAATTCTCGGTCCATCTGTAAATCCGAAAAATTAAACCAAAAACCATAAATCATACGGATAATCCGTAAAAGTTGGCAGATATATGGTTGGGTTTGTAAAAATAATTAGAACGTTTTGAGGGTTAGCTTTAGATGTTTAATTATAAAATTAACACGACACGTTATTAATTTAAAATTAGAAGTTCCAAACTTTTTATGGACCACCGTCCCTTTTACAAGAAAAAAATACTCAAACGCCCTCTCAATAATTAATTATACAAAACATTAAAATAATTTTGTATATTATCTCTATTTTATTTGCCTATCTATTAAGAATCAAAAAATAAAAATTAATTAAAACGGTCATCAAATGTAATAAAAAATTGCTTTTAAAAGCTTAAAAATAAGCATAAAATTATTAAGAAATAAAAAACTTAATAAGATGGTTGGGATTTCACAATTTGTAAACGTCAGGTTCCAATTTCATTAAAATAATTTGTAAATTTTCACATTCAGTGATGTTCCTATTCTTAGACAGTCATCTATCTCTTACACTAAGTTCACGTTCAGCCAAATAAGGTGAACGAAATGTAATTAAAATTGCTGTATTTTCGAGTCCAAGGGTGGCCAAACGAAAATATCGCATTTATTTTGATAAATACAAGATTAATTCATTGATTGCTTTTATAAATATGATGTATATTTGCATAGATATTATGTTCACAGCCCGTTTTCCTGACAGCCTTAATTGCCCTGGCCCTACCACCCCACCTGATTCTGAACCCACTAACACCCCTATGGAAGGCTTCGGAGTTCACAAGGGGTCGGTAGCGCCCCCGTTGGGAACCTATTATTTAAATGCACTAAAGAATTCCTCAATACGGATATGCATATTTAACAGTTAGTAATATGCATAACACCAACTAGAGGATGACTGTTGGTACTAATTGATTGGTAATTAAGGCCTAATTTCAATGGGCATTATCTGACGAGTGGTTTTATTACACACACATTTCGAGGTGCATTGGGTTGAAAATTCTACATTTCTGAAAGTCACCTGACGAGAGTTGTAAACTTATTTCGCCCCAAGCATCGATAAATACGGCCCTGGCCAAACTGGAAGGTAGCAAATGATCGACTAGTATCCACTTCCTTCACGAGAGAGTGAGTGGCCTTGGTATGTGGGTCAGCGGTCTAAATAAAGCTGTATGACGAAGAGGAACAAAAAAAAAAAAAAAAAAAAAAAAAAAGGAGAGGAACACATTCGATTCCTTACACAGTAGTTATATATATAAAAAAAATGCTACCCGGTATTGGAAAATACTAACTTTTTAAGTAAAAAGAAATGAAAAACTCATTTGATTCAATTCCTAATGAACTTAAGTTGTAAGCAGCTATTGCAAGGCCGTAGGCAGGGGGAGGGATTTGGGGGACTGGTCCCCCCCCCGAAACTTTGAAAGACCATTTTGTAGATAGACAATGTCCCACGTTTGTGTGTTTATGTGCTATCTGCCTGCTGTTCATGAACAAGGACAGTTATTCTCTAAGCGAAAAACCGCTGAGAGCATAGAAGTTTTGCTAGGCCGCTGGCGGATACAACACTGTATTTCCGGCACTATATTCTGAAAATACTGTGCTTTCCCTTACATCAATTGAAGTATCATTCACAAATAAAGATATATTTCTCCCTTGGTCCCCCTCCGAAAATAATTTCTGGCTACGGCCCTGAGCTATTGATATTATTCATGGGCAAATTACTACCCTGTAGCTAAATAGGAGAATTAATAGAAAGGCAAACAAAACTGAAAGTCTTCATAATGGTTACATTAATGGAAGTGTTCTAGCCCCCAATGGAATGCACAAGTAGCGGGTAGTAGCCTTTTCCTTCCAATATTTGGATCCCTCTGCCCTCCCAGGCAGTGTTTCCAAACGTATCACAGCAATTTACCAATCATGCTTGTCTGTGAAAAGAGAAGTCCTTGCCGTAGTGAATAAAGCTATTAACACAATCAGAAACTTTTACATGAATTGTCTGGTAGTCTTCGAATTTATAAATCTATCAATATTATATGCGATACAAATGAATCAAACTATACAACTGTTTTGAACACACTGAAACCACCTGGAGTACCCTCACATGTACTGGAGCTGAAAAGTGGAGCACCGATTATGCAGGTCAGGAATCTATCCTCTTTCACTCTATGGAACACTATTCTCTATCAATCTGATGACGAATATAACAGAAGTAGCAGTCATGATAACAAGATAAGCTATAGGCGAACACGTTTTCTATCCTTCAATCATACTTTCGGATCTCCCATTCCAATTTAAACAACTTTATCTACTGTCAAAAATTTAACATTGTGCCCCAAAACTGTTTTAAATTATTTTTACCAAAAAATGAAATTTACATTTTTTTTTCACGATTTTTAGCTCTAGACACTAGAGCAATTTTTTTCAAATTCTAAATATTAACAACTACATATCCTGTATTAAACTCAAAATATAACTTGAGCTCAACAAGTTGTTTAGAAAGTAGAAAATAATTATAAGCTATAAACATAGAATAAAATATAATTAAAAGTACCAGTACATTAAAAATAATCAATGCTTAGTTTTTAAAAATGAAAAATGCATGGTGAAAATACTAGTATAATTGAATGTATAAAATTGCATCATATTTTCAATTTCATACTGTTTTAATGTTAGTCCCATTCAGATTATTTTTCCCACAAAGTTGGGGTAGGGGGGAAACAAAGAACATTGAAGAAACCAAAAACACCTTATAAAATTCATAAGTTTGTAACATTTATTATGAAAGTAGTAGCATGCAACAATGCATGGATAAAGTTTTAAATCACAATTTTAACATTTTTCAGTAGAATTATTTTTTTAATAGTGCTAAATCATGCCTTAAAAAGTCATAAAATTTCATTTAGTTCAAAGTTGTAATTGATAAAAATGCATATTTCTACTGTGCTTTTAACTTTTCCCCCCCTCATATTATTCACCAATAAAAATATTCATTTAACAGGAGCATTAGATCCAGAAAGAAAATTTTCAGTACAACTTTGATGGCTGTGCTTGTTATTTTGCCCCTATTTGTCAATCTTTTCATTAGTAACTATTGTTTTTTTAAACACACAGAACTTTAATAAATAATTCGCCATAGAGTATATTTACAGATCAATGATTTGAGAATTTAATCTACATTCATCACAAAGGAATTTTATGTAAAGTGACCCATTTATACACCTCTATTTCAGAATAACACATTATATTTACATAATTATTTACATAATCCATGCCTATTTGATAAAATGTTTGCACATGATCAATGAATTTTTTGACTAGTATATTTTCTGAAACTAAAATCACTTTCTGTATGAGAAACTAACTTGTTTAATATATTATCAAAAATTTTTTTTTAACTTTTTGTATATAAGTAACACAATATTAAAACGTATATAAGTTTTTTTTCTACTTTTTAACTGCTTTTGACATGTGACGACAAAAACCCAATCTTAATGAATGCCCAATGTATAAAAAGCACACGTTTAAAATGTTTTTTTATATGCTAAAAATTAAATCAAAACTCATATGTAGACTACATCTTTCGTTAATATATCTTGAAGCAAATTCCCAGCAAGGGTAATGTTACTTGTGTCCATAGAATTCCCTAAGCCACGCCATGCTCAAAAGATATGGTGTTAAACAAGAAACAGCTTTGAAGCCTTGTGTGGCATATACAGAAATCTGTCTATATTTCCAGTTATATTGGAAAGGAGAGGGGGGGAAATGTTTAACCAGAAGTCTTCATTGAGTTGTGAATTTGGACTTGCACTAAATCAGACTTCATAGAATACACTTTTCTATTTTACTAATACAGTAGGAACCTCGATTAGCCGAGCTTCAATTAACCAAGGTTTCTGTTAACAGAGTCAATAACGAAGTGTAATTTTTTTTCTCCTTTCCAAAATAAGCTTAGAAAAAATTATATACATTTTAGTTTGTTGTCTGTGTTACACAAGCACTTCCCCACAAAAGCACTCAACTTCTAAGAAATATTACACCCTGAGAAAACATCCGTGAATGCTTTGTTAACAGTGGTCATGTGACCCTATTGAATACCAAGTGCAATATGTTATTGGGCACTTACAGTCCCCCCTGTTGGGGGAGGGGTTTGGCAACTCTTACAATAGGCATTTGTGTTTCATAACATTTTTCTGTTTGCCTTCTCTTCTCCTATTTCGTAGTGAACCTTTGCTTAAATCATTTTACGTTTGACCATTGCACTAGTAAGTTGTTCATTTTTAAAATGCCAAACCAAAAAAAGAAAGTTGTTTCAATGAGTAAAAAGCTTGAGGCTATTAAAAGAATTAATGGTGAGAGTTTGAAATAAATTGCTTTGGAGTTTGGAGTTGGTGAAACCACTGTAGACAATTGGAGACATAACAAAGTTCAAATAGAGGCTTTTTGTTCAAAGATGGATTCGTCAGAAGCCTTAGAAGGACGATCGAAATTAAAGAAAGCAAAAACTGAAAAACTTAAAGAAACAGTCTATCTTTGGTTCAAGCAACAATGCGTGCAGGGCATTCCGATTTCCGGGAACATTCTAGAAGAGAAAGCCCTTCTCAGCTAAAACTTACACAAAAATGAAAGTTTTTCTACAAGGCAAGATTGGTTAGATAAATTTAAAAAGAGACATAGAATTCGACAACTGGCGATTGCAGGTGAAAAGTTGTCTACTAATATAGAATCTTCTAAAGACTTTGTTAAAAGATTTGAAGAAATGATTGAAAAAGAAAATTTGACATTAGATCAAATTTATAACGCCAATAAAACTAGCTTGTTTTACAGAATGATGCCATCAAAAACTTTGGTATCTAAAGAAGAAGCTAGTGTCACGGGTTACAAGAA
Organism: Pardosa pseudoannulata; assembly: GCA_032207245.1. Lineage (NCBI taxonomy): Eukaryota > Metazoa > Arthropoda > Arachnida > Araneae > Lycosidae > Pardosa > Pardosa pseudoannulata. Next base: position 167,328,317 of record CM063501.1, read on the forward strand.
GAGCAAAGACTGAATGTCCCTTCTAGCTTGTGCAAATGCAAGTGGAACTGATAAATTGTCCTTGCTTCTCATTGGTAAATCAAAGAAGCCGAGAGCATTAAAAAATATTGTGAATTCCTTGCCTGTGAAATACACAAATCAGAGGTCTGCTCAGATGGATTCTGAAATTTATGAAAAGTGGTTTTATGATGACTTTGTGCCACATGTAAAGAAACATTTAGCACAGCTAAATCTCCCTAAAGCAGTTTTGTTGATAGACAATGCTCCTTGTCATCCGAAAGAAGAAATGCATGGAAGGTTTTTATACATGGTTTCTATTAACCAAGATTTCCGATATCCGAGATACTAACAGTCCCAATTAGCTCAGATAATTGAGGTTCTACTGTAGTATTAGGTATATGAAGTACCAAACATAGTCTGGGTTTCTAAATGACTACCAATCCATCAACAGTTGCAAAAGATAATAAAAGTAAAATAATTATGAATTTCTTTGCTGTGGTTAATGACTTAACCCTTTGAGGATGGGTGCATCATATATATACATTTTTCAAATTAACTCAGAATGAGTAAATAATTATATTTTAAGTAAACATTTCATTAGTATTTCTTATTGCTACTAAAGGTAGCCCAATGTCTGTTAGGAAAAACCCCAGTTCAGTGGGCCAAATGCCATGTTTTGGGCTATATTTTTGTACAAGTGATCGCCAATTGTCACCTAGTGATTGTTTACAATATGTGCTTTGTTTTGTATTATATTTATACCCAAATTTAAAGCATATTTTGAACAAAAAAAAGGTTCAAAATGTTGCTTAAGTGAATACAAATGAAAACTTGAGTTTTTTATATGTTTAAACATGCTTATGTTTATTGAATTTAAAGTGGAATTCCTGCAATAAGAACAAATTAAGCAAAATATAAGCATCGCTTCGTTATATTTATAAAATACTTTTGCTATTTAAAGAAATTTTTAAACTATCAAATAATTATAAAGTAATAAAGTACATCACAAAATGCTTTTAGAAAATTAGCTTAAAACTGGAAAGAAAAGAACAGAGTAAATGTTTTAAAGAAATTAGTTTAAAATTTTAAAGAAAATGAGGGGGCTAAATGATTTTTCTTATCCAAGGAAAGCAAAGCTCTACCTGAACTTGCTTTTAAAAATTGCCAAATATAATTAAAAAAACAAAGTGACATACTATAAAATAACATTTTAAAATATTTCTACTATGTTCGGTATTAAATTTAGACACAATTTGAATAAAAAGATTTTTAAAAATATAAATGTGAAATTTAATTAACATTGCCCTTACCTAAGTTAGGTTTCCTGCACATTTGGAGGATACTATGTATTTACTAATATTTGGCAATACAAAAATGTGCTTAAATACATTAAAAACTCAAGTTTTCATTTGTATTAACTTTAGCAACATTTCAAACCTTTTACTGTTTTAAACATGCTCTGAAATAAAGTATAAAAAAAAAATTACTACAAGGGCACGATTAAATTAGACACTAGAAAATCTGAATTCAGCGGTCTTCGAATATTGTTAGTTACAAGAACCAATAAGTCAGATATTCTAATCACATGTCATATCTTCCAATCTTTTTTAAAAAAAAGTGCTGATTGATAGCCCTACTTTTTTTTTTTGAGGGGGGGGGGAGCAGAGAGAGTCCAAAGAGAAGAACAAGGTTTGCCAGTAAACTGGGGTCTAGAATTTAGTGGTATTGCCCACGTTTGGTGCATCCACTAAACTGGGCTTGGCATGCCCACCAAACTGGGATATGGCTGTCTGTTATGGATGAACTGGTCTACTAGAGATACCTAAATACTAGAATATCATCTGTTCAATTTAAAAGATGTGAATATATGATACACCCGTCCTCAAAAAGTTAAGCAAAATAGAAGCACCACTTAGTTATATTAAGGCAAACATCACCAAAACACTATTTAATTAAATTATTCTAAAACTATCAAAAAATTGTATGGTGATGAAGTACATTATAAATTACTTTTAAAAATTATTAGCTAAAAAGCAGAATAAATATTTTAAAGAAATTATTAACTTAAAATTATAAAGAAAATAAGGGGTTAAATCATTTTTTTATCCAAGGGGGGGGGGGACCTCTTGATCGTCTAACAGTAAAATCATCACTTTTATTTATTTAGCCCATCACTTCTGACAATCATCGAAACAATATAATTTTAAAAATAACGTAATATACTTTAAATAATATAATTTAAAAATATTTTTTCTTTGTTTAGTATTAAATTTAGATAAAGTTTAAATAAAATGGTTTGAAAAAATAAATATCAATGCAAAATAACATCACTTGTTTAATTACTACAATCACTTTGAGAAAATTAACATAAAATATAAAATAAAGCACTAATCTAGTTTAGTTATTCTGCATACTTGAAGAATACAATCTTGATTTGATTAAGAAAATTTTGAAAAGTATCTTGCAGATTTCGTGTCCTTTTCCTCCACATTAATTCACTGAGATAATCTTATTCTCACATTTGCTAATTAAGCAGAGATCTCTTAACTGAGCTTCACAAGCCCTCATTTGTATTAGTGTGAGCTCCAGTATCATAGTTTTTGAGAGTAACACTTAAATGAACAAAATCTTTATCTGAAAGATAAACATAGGCTTTACAACAATCAGATATGTTTGTAGTACTCATACACACATTTCTTTAAGAATGCTAATAAAGCCCTCTATATGAATGCCATCTGTTAGTACCTCTCCTTATTCCTATGTTCCACAACCTCAAAACAACATCTATTAGTACCCCTCTTTATTCTTCCAAAACCTACTTACCATAAACCCTTTTATCCCCATTATATTTATGCTTTACAATTTTACTTTCCTCAATTTCAACAATAATCCTCTCACCCTCCCCCCCCCTCAAAAATAAATAAATAAAAAAACAAGAATTTAGAACAAAATCTAAGCAAAATTCCATGAAAAAAAAATAAAATAATCAGTTATGGAATTTTAAGACATTTTAAGTTCACATACAATTGTTAGGCAACTTATAAACATTAACATTAAAATTTGGAAGAGATTCAAATGACTCGATTCAAACTAACCTTTCTTTCTTACCGATCCTTACACATAATGCTCATTCCCTCCACTAAAATAGATGCTAGAAAATCCAAATTCAGCAGTCTTAGAATATTGTTAGTTTCAAAAACCAATAAGTTATATTCTAATCATGTGTCCCTAAAATAAAAGTGTAGAATGACACCTGCACCTTTTTTCGGAGATGGTGGGGAAGTCTGAAAAGACGAACAAAGGACGCTAGAAAACTGTATTCTAGAATATGGCAATTATCATTCATACTTGAAATTACCAAACTTTGATACGCCTTAATTTTAATTAAACTTTTTTCAAGGATGAAGTAGCTTAACATGATTAGTAAATGAAGATTTCAAATATTAGCATAAATCATTTCATAAAAGAACTACAAAAGTAACATTTTTGCCTAATTTTCAAACCATAAAAATCAATTGATTAAATTTAATAATTAGCTCAAATTATATACAAAGTTTTTAAATGATTCTTGGCATATACAATATCTAATTACTTATAAGATATCTTGTCTTGAGAAAAAGATATGTAGATGATACTAAAGTAACATAAAATGGTAAAAACACAAATAGTTTATCAGCGTTATTTTTTCCAGTGTATATTAAAACCTCCAAAATAATGATTACCTTTGTTAAGTATGTTAGAAAAGTTAAAACTGTCTATTATATACTACTACAATTTAGTTAATGTGTCGTATTAATTCGTAAATTTGAAAATATTCTTACATTTATTTATTAACTTGTAATGATACAATACTTGCTTTATGGAGTATATGGTATTATGGGGACCGTTCTTGACTTGCTCATATAGTTAACTATAAAGAAAAAGATTTTTTTAGCCCAGTCTAACTGTTAATCACTCCGGATATTATAAATATGGGATGAAAAAAATTCACAAAATGAATATTACGAATAGTAAGCCTCTATACGCATTGCGCTTGCCAAATAAATTTCAGTATGAAATTACTCCACGAATACATATTTAAGACATATATACATCAATCAAAATACCATATATTGGTATCAATGAAAATAAATACAAATGATAAATTTTAGCCCCTTTTCCTTATGTCTGATAACAGTATCCTTGAAGCGAGACATTTTAGTAGCACCTAGACTGAGTGGAAATTTCTGGCGTATAAAAATCTACAAGAAAACACTTTCGACACACTAAACGTCCTCATTAAAGGTTGATAATCAAAGTAATCAAATGTATACTTACAACGAAATGTATGAAAACAGGGATGATCCCCTTTCATAAAACTCTTGCCTAACTTTATTTCTTTGATTTCATTAGTTAATCCCAACTTATCTGCCATATTTGCCAGGTGAAGGTAAATTGATATTTAAAGAGCACTTTTAATCACATAACTCAGGGCTAAGTTCCCATATTACACATTGCTTAAATATTTAATCCACACAAAACATATTTCCTCTCTGGCACAAAAATCAGAACTGATGTCACGAACGAAATACGGTTACGATACAATGAAGAAAAAAACAAGGGGGGGGGGGAGGAGAATCTGCGATACGACATTAGCATGGCGATATGTAACATTATGTAACATTAGCGACGATTCAATTTTAGAGTTTTTTACTGAATTCCATTCTGTAGGGCAAAGAACAGCAAATCCTCTTTGATATTGATTATTGTACATACAGATATCTATATACTATGATGTCTGTTTATTTTAGGGAGCCCTTGGCAATTTCTAAAATGATCAACCACACATATGCTGTTCCCATTCAGTGTTTTATTCTTTTTCAGAATACTGAAATACTATTATTTCTCTTATATGTTTCTCAAACAAAATAAGTGTTTTATAGTTTAACTTTGTATTTGAATTAAAAATATTTTAATTATGTATTCTCACTACATTCCTTTTTTAAATAAGTTTAACATGAATCTCTTCTCATTTATGAGTTTAAATAGCTAAAACTCCTTAGGGCCAATCCCACCAAAGTCGTTTAACAGCTAACTAAGATTAGCCACTATTAACCCTGGCGCCAACCTCGGGTTCTCCTTTTAAACCGAGATTAATCGCTGATAGCGTGAAACGACTTTGGTGGGATCGGCCCTTAGGGCCATATTCTCCACGATTTTAGCACTCGGATCTAACCGCGGATCAGCATTTTCGTATTCCTCAACGAGAATCCGCGGCTTTCAGCTCGTTTTAATCCCTCATTTCTGATCCCTCGAATTTGGAGGATTAATTGCCTTATCCACGGATACTACATTTTACGCATGCGCACTGCGTTGAAAACAAACATGGCGGATAAGTTATCCGATTCGAAAAGATCTTGAATATTTAAGAATTTCGAACAAAACAGCAAAGATATGTGCATTTACATAGAACAAATGATTTGGAATTTTTACTTCTATGAACAAATTATTTCGACTGTATGATATTTCGGTTGCGTTGTCTTTAAATAAAAGTACAGTACAGCTGTTTGCTACAAACTTAACTAGAATGACGAAAGGTACGTTGACTTAATTATATACTATCCTTTGAAAATTATATTGATCTTTTTGCCTATTCGATATTTCCCCTATGGATGATTTTAGATATCGTTGGCTCATCTAAGCCCGTTAATTGTGTGCATCAACATCTCTTTCATATATTAACATGCTGACTGTTGGTTTGTTTATTTTAAATTATTTACTTTTCTTTGGTTTTATACATGAAAATATTTGATGTTTGAACATTATATTAAATTTCAAGCCAATTTTACTCTTATATTTATTTATTATGAAATTTTAGAATTAAGTATAATCTGTAATTGTAAATATTATCTGTATTTTGCTATGAATGTATGTATGTGTGTATATATATATATATATATATATATATATATATATATATATATATATATATATATATATATATATATATATATATATATATAAACACTTAAAAATAAAATGCTTTCATTTATATACTTTTATTACATGTTAATGTAATGCTTAACACATACCAATGAATCCAACTTTGAGAAAATATACTTTATATACATTAATATTCTTATTAAATTCTTCCAGGTCAGTTAGAAAATTCCTCTGATGTTTGTAAGATTTTTTTTCATCATATACCCAGCAACTTTATTTACATAATACAGTTGTCAGTTTACAGAATATACATTTACAAATTACTGTACTTTGATAATTCAAAATTAACAGCCATGTCTAATAATTATATTAATATTTTAACTGTGTACATAAATAAAAACATGTTATTTCATATTCATTATAATTGTTCATTCACAATATATTTTTGATTTTCGAATATTCTTAAATCTAGCAGGTAATTATGACTAAAAAATTTACATGAAATTTGTGTACATTTATATGCCTAAGGTGTGTGTGTGTAAATATATATATATATATATATATATATATATATATACCAACATATATATACATACACACACACACACACACACATATATATATATATATATATATATATATATATATATATATATATATATATATATATATATATATATATATATACATACACACATTAAGAAAGGGTAAAACCTAGAAAATAACAGATTTCAGTTGTTATAGATGTTAGCTCTAACAATTTTTTTTAAATCAACCTAAATTAATGTATTAGTGATAATTTTCATTTTGTTTCATTAAAGAAGTATGATATTGCACATAAATGTAAACAGATATTTTATTTTTGGTATATGGGCATATGAGGAAACAATTCATAAGTCCTTCGACCTCCTTCTCAATTAAGAAATCAGCTCCATGTTGCTAGGAAGTTGCATTAGCATCAGAGTTACACATTTATGTAAAATTTCAACTCATTCGACTTATAGAAAGTGACTTTACAAGATTTGACAACTATATAGCTGTGAAACTAAATAAAATTATTTTATGAGTTATTCTTGTAAAAACTTTTAGCAAAAATTATTTCTGACAGAAATATTTGTAAGTCGTTCACTTTTGCTAAAGCTTGTTGTTAATCATATTAAGAGACACAATAAAAGGCAGCTTTTAACAATGTGACAGTTGTACTTGTTCAAACCTTACATGATATAGTTTGCATTCATTTCATGTTTTATCTAAATATTTTCTCTCCTTCCTTTCTTATTAATTTAATTAACCTTAAATATTTTAGAACTTTTTTATTGTAGGCATTTCATTTCAGGAAAAAAAAATCATATACCTTAATTCTTTCTATAACTATCCATCAAGATACTTTTTTCTTCTGAACAAATGCAGCACACCTTCAAATTTGTATTTTTGCAAATGTCCTATTAATATAGTACTCAATTTAGAAGAGTTACTTGTGTAATAATATCAGATATTCCATTTTTCAAGGTTCGGTTGTTAATCTATTTTATAAAATTTTATTATTATACTGTAAAGGAGATGATTTTTTGTTACAACAATATTATAACAGTATATGTATATATGTGTATATTTTTTAAGAAATAAAATAACTCTTCTAATGGAAAAGAAATATAAGCATTGTTTATGCTGTGAATTTTACAACTTTTGAGGGACAGTAGTTGCTTGTAATTTCTTTCTTGCAAACAAAAAATTGTTTTATCTAAACACAATGTGATAAGATTTATTGTTTTGTACAAAATTAAATGCTTCTAATAGTGCACAGAAGCATATACATAGTTTGTTCTTGTCACAAAAAATATTTATATAAACATAGCTTGAACATTTTATTTTAGTTCATAAAATGTTTTGGCAGTGGAAAGCTAGATGAATACTTGATGAATGCTGCTATAAAGAATTTAAGCAGTATTTATTTGAGTGTTTTTTTGGCTATAATGAGTTAAAGCAGCATGTCTATATTACTTTATACATTTCTTTATACATTTTCAATTAAAGTGAAATATGTATCACTTTAATTAAAATCTACCATTTTGTTGATTTTTTATAATAAAAACAAACAAGACATGATTTAAACTGTTAAAATGTTAATATACATATAAATATTGTAACATATTAAATGATTAACACATATAGATGAGCCCAACTTTGAGTAAATATTCCTTATTTGCATAATATTCTCATAAAATTCTTCAAGGTAAATCAGAAAATCCTCCTATGTTTGCAAGTTTTGTTAATATATGGCCAGCACTTTTATTTACATAATGCATTAGTCTTTTTACAAATTATGTATTATTTACAAGTTAATGTAGTTTAATAATTAAAAATTAACAGTTATCTCTCAAAATTATCATATTAAGATTTGAACTCTGTAGAGAAATAAAAAAAATATGTTATTTCATGCTCATTATAGCTAAACATTCATAAGACAATTTCAGTTTTTGAATATTCTTAAACATGACAGATAATTATACAGATAACACATAACTATAAAAAATTATATGAAATTTGTGTACCTTGTATTCCTATTAGACTCAAGCGGTTAGTGGGAAATGAGTAAACATTGAATACTACAAGATTTGACTTTTACATATCTGTGAAACTAAATAAATTCATTTAATCAGTTAATCTTGTAAAAATTTTCATCAAAAATTACTTTGAATGAGAATATTTATAAGTCATTCACTTTTGCTAGATGTGTTTATTAATCTTGTTGAGCAACACAATAAAAAGGCAGCTTTTAACAATATGACAATCGCATTTGCCCAAACTTTGTATGATGCAGCTTGCATTCAGTTCATGCTTCATCTAAATATTTTCTCATCTTCCTGTTTCAAATTTTTTATTAACCTTAAATATTTCAGAATATTTTTATTATAAACATTTCATACCAGGGGAAAAATCCTATACCTTAGTTCTTTCTATAACTATCAATCAAAATACTGATTTTTTTTTTTTTTTTTCTGAAGAAATAAAGCACTTTCAAATTTCTTTTTGGCATAATTTATTATAACACTGAATATACAAAACAAAAACTCTTCTAAAAGAAGATATGTAAGTATATTTTAGGCTGTGAATTTTACAAATCTTATAAAGAATGAAATGCATCTGCTCAGAAATTATATACATTGTTATCAGAAAAAATAGCTTGAATATTTCATTTTAGTTCATAAAATGTTTTGACACTGAAAAAGCTAGATAAATACTTGATGAATATTGCTATAGAGAATGTAAGCAAATGCTATTTGAGTGTTTTTTTCCCTTTGCTATAAAAAGTTATAGAAGCATTTCTATATTTCTTTATACATTACTTTAATATTTTTATTTTCTAACTTTGGAATTTGTATCACTCTAATTAAAAATTTACTGTAAAATATTTGTTAGTTTTTGTTAATTTTATATACTAAATAATTTAAACTGCTAAACTGAAACTTAAATATGACAATTGAATATGTACTCTCAGACTGTAGAAACGAATAAAAGTATGATACAGATAGTTCAGATAAATTATCAGTATATTTTTTGTGCAAATTTGATCATCTTTTTATATGAATTATTAGAATTTCTTGGAATTTTTTAAAATCAGACATTGGTTAAAAATTAAACTATAAAGATGTTACAAGAAATGTGTATAATCATAAAACACATTCTAAAAAATTTAAAACTGTTTTGATTAACCTCAAAGAATGATGAATAGAAGAGGTAATAAATTAAATAGGATGTAAGTAGAAATTTTTATTAGTATTCATGACCTTAAAGGTGAAAAATAAAAGGAATATATTTGAACAGAGTTTCTTCAAGGAAAGCAGGAAAGAAAATATACTAAAAGCTGGACTATTGATTTTCCATTAATGCTAAAGAATATCAAAATAAGTTCATAGTCTTAAAGAAGTGTTGACAACTTTCACTTAAAAAGTATAACTTTCAGTACTTTATTAATGTAATATATATAATGTAAAATTAAGAAGAAAAAAAAACAAACCATGCCAAATCAATGAGTAAGATTTAGCTGCTTTGCTGAACTAAAATTTGGATAAAACAAGATGTGAAGTTTCATAATGCCTTTTTAAGTCATTAAAAATGTAAAAAAATAATAATAAATAAAAGTAATTAGCTAATAAAAGTAATGCTAATAAAAGTAAAGATGTGTGTAAGAGTAAGAGAATAATATTGGCAATGTTTCTTTATAAATTTAAGTGTAGAAGAAAATTAATTAAAAGGTGATCAACAAAACAAATTTTGATTTAAAAAGCAGTTGAAAATTTTGTAATGCACAATAGTAAAAAATTTGTATTAAATTAATGTCAATTGTAAAATCATTAAATTATTATCTAAATAAATCTTAAGTATAATATAACATTTTAATCTGAGCTAAATATGCTATGCTTTGAATTATTTTTGGCTAACTAGAAACGATTTGGAAAAATAATATATTAACTTTAGCATAAGTAACATTAATAATATTGCGCCGAATACTATAAACTAAAGACTTGAGATTTTCGCCATATAAATAACACGATGCGTACGCAACCGGGTGAGAATTTCGGTCACCGACCAATCAAAACATAGCTTACAAAATTTTTGCCAGTTGATCCGTAGATCGGGGAATCCACTCGTGGAGCATATGATACCAGTTAAGTCACAGTTAACTGCGTGTTATCGCTGATCTAGGCCCTTACTCTGGGGGCCATATTCACCAAAATCGGGGTATCCAGGATCAAATGAGGGATCAGGGAATCTGTAGATCAGCGATAACACGCAGTTAACTGTGACTTAACTGGTATCATATGCTCCATGAGTGGATTCCCCGATCTACGGATCAACTGGCAAAAATTTTGTAAGCTATGTTTTGATTGGTCGGAACCGAAATTCTCACCCGGTTGCGTACGCATCGTGTTATTTATATGGCGAAAATCTCAAGTCTTTAGTTTATAGTATTCGGCGCAATATTATTAATGTTACTTATGCTAAAGTTAATATATTATTTTTCCAAATCGTTTCTAGTTAGCCAAAAATAATTCAAAGCATAGCATATTTAGCTCAGATTAAAATGTTATATTATACTTAAGATTTATTTAGATAATAATTTAATGATTTTACAATTGACATTAATTTAATATAAATTTTTTACAATTGTGCATTACAAAATTTTCAACTGCTTTTTAAATCAAAATTTGTTTTGTTGATCACCTTTTAATTAATTTTCTTCTACACTTAAATTTATAAAGAAACATTGCCAATATTATTCTCTTACTCTTACACACATCTTTACTTTTATTAGCATTACTTTTATTAGCTAATTAATTTTATTTATTATTATTTTTTTACATTTTTAATGACTTAAAAAGGCATTATGAAACTTCACATCTTGTTTTATCCAAATTTTAGTTCAGCAAAGCAGCTAAATCTTACTCATTGATTTGGCATGGTTTGTTTTTTTTTCTTCTTAATTTTACATTACATATATTACATTAATAAAGTACTGAAAGTTATACTTTTTAAGTGAAAGTTGTCAACACTTCTTTAAGACTATGAACTTATTTTGATATTCTTTAGCATTAATGGAAAATCAATAGTCCAGCTTTTAGTATATTTTCTTTCCTGCTTTCCTTGAAGAAGCTCTGTTCAAATATATTCCTTTTATTTTTCACCTTTAAGGTCATGAATACTAATAAAAATTTCTACTTACATCCTATTTAATTTATTACCTCTTCTATTCATCATTCTTTGAGGTTAATCAAAACAGTTTTAAATTTTTTAGAATGTGTTTAATGATTATACACATTTCTTGTAACATCTTTATAGTGTAATTTTTAACCAATGTCTGATTTTAAAAAATTCCAAGAAATTCTAATAATTCATATAAAAAGATGATCAAATTTGCACAAAAAATATACTGATAATTTATCTGAACTATCTGTATCATACTTTTATTCGTTTCTACAGTCTGAGAGTACATATTCAATTGTCATATTTAAGTTTCAGTTTAGCAGTTTAAATTATTTAGTATATAAAATTAACAAAAACTAACAAATATTTTACAGTAAATTTTTAATTAGAGTGATACAAATTCCAAAGTTAGAAAATAAAAATATTAAAGTAATGTATAAAGTAATATAGAAATGCTTCTATAACTTTTTATAGCAAAGGGAAAAAACACTCAAATAGCATTTGCTTACATTCTCTATAGCAATATTCATCAAGTATTTATCTAGCTTTTTCAGTGTCAAAACATTTTATGAACTAAAATGAAATATTCAAGCTATTTTTTCTGATAACAATGTATATAATTTCTGAGCAGATGCATTTCATTCTTTATAAGATTTGTAAAATTCACAGCCTAAAATATACTTACATATCTTCTTTTAGAAGAGTTTTTGTTTTGTATATTCAGTGTTATAATAAATTATGCCAAAAAGAAATTTAAAAGTGCTTTATTTCTTCAGAAATTAAAAAAAAAAAAAATCAGTATTTTGATTGATAGTTATAGAAAGAACTAATGTACAGGATTTTTCCCCTGGTATGAAATGCTTATAATAAAAATATTCTGAAATATTTAAGGTTAATAAAAAATTTGAAACAGGAAGATGAGAAAATATTTAGATGAAGCATGAACTGAATGCAAGCTGCATCATACAAAGTTTGGGCAAATGCGATTGTCATATTGTTAAAAGCTGCCTTTTTATTGTGTTGCTCAACAAGATTAATAAACACATCTAGCAAAAGTGAATGACTTATAAATATTCTCATTCAAAGTAATTTTTGATGAAAATTTTTACAAGATTAACTGATTAAATGAATTTATTTAGTTTCACAGATATGTAAAAGTCAAATCTTGTAGTATTCAATGTTTACTCATTTCCCACTAACCACTTGAGTCTAATAGGAATACAAGGTACACAAATAAATTTCATATAATTTTTTATAGTTATGTGTTATCTGTATAATTATATGTCATGTTTAAGAATATTCAAAAACTGAAGTTGTCTTATGAATGTTTAGCTATAATGAGCATGAAATAACATTTTTTTTTATTTCTCTACAGAGTTCAAATCTTAATATGATAATTTTGAGAGATAACTGTTAATTTTTAATTATTGAACTACATTAACTTGTAAATAATACATAATTTGTAAAAAGACCAATGCATTATGTAAATAAAAGTGCTGCCCATATATTAACAAAACTTGCAAACATAGGAGGATTTTCTGATTTACCTTGAAGAATTTTATAAGAATATTATGCAAATAAGGAATATTTACTCAAAGTTGGGCTCATCTATATGTGTTAAGCATTTAATATGTTACAATATTTATATGTATATTAACATTTTAACAGTTTAAATCATGTCTTGTTTGTTTTTATTTTAAAAAATCAACAAAATGGTAGATTTTAATTAAAGTGATACATATTTCACTTTAATTGAAAATGTATAAAGTAAATATATAAAGAAATGTATAAAGTAATATAGACATGCTGCTTTAACTCATTATAGCCAAAAAAAACACTCAAATAAATACTGCTTAAATTCTTTATAGCAGCATTCATCAAGTATTCATCTAGCTTTCCATTGTCAAAACATTTTATGAACTAAAATAAAATGTTCAAGCCATGTTTATATAAATATTTTTTGTGACAAGAACAAACTATGTATATGCTTCTGTGCACTATTAGAAGCATTTAATTTTGTACAAAACAATAAATCTTATCACATTGTGTTTAGATAAAACAATTTTTTGTTTGCAAGAAAAAACTTACAAGCAACTAATGTCCCTCAAAAGTTGTAAAATTCACAGCATAAACAATGCTTATATTTCTTTTCCATTAGAAGAGTTATTTTATTTCTTAAAAAATATACACATATATACATATACTGTTATAATAATGTTATAACAAAAAATCATCTCCTTTACAGTATAATAATAAAATTTTATAAAATAGATTAACAACCGAATCTTGAAAAATGGAATATCTGATATTATTACACAAGTAACTTTTCTAAATTGAGTACTATATTAATAGGACATTTGCAAAAATACAAATTTGAAGGTGTGCTGCATTTGTTCAGAAGAAAAAAGTATCTTGATGGATAGTTATACAAAGAATTAAGGTATATGATTTTTTTTTTCCTGAAATGAAATGCCTACAATAAAAAAGTTCTAAAATATTTAAGGTTAATTAAATTAATAAGAAAGGAAGGAGAGAAAATATTTAGATAAAACATGAAATGAATGCAAACTATATCATGTAAGATTTGAACAAGTACAACTGTCACATTGTTAAAAGCTGCCTTTTATTGTGTCTCTTAATATGATTAACAACAAGCTTTAGCAAAAGTGAACGACTTACAAATATTTCTGTCAGAAATAATTTTTGCTAAAAGTTTTTACAAGAATAACTCATAAAATAATTTTATTTAGTTTCACAGCTATATAGCTGTCAAATCTTGTAAACTCACTTTCTATAAGTCGAATGAGTTGAAATTTTACATAAATGTGTAACTCTGATGCTAATGCAACTTCCTAGCAACATGGAGCTGATTTCTTAATTGAGAAGGAGGTCGAAGGACTTATGAATTGTTTCCTCATATGCCCATATACCAAAAATAAAATATCTGTTTACATTTATGTGTACTATTATACTTCTTTAATGAAACAAAATGAAAATTATCACTAATACATTAATTTAGGTTGATTTAAAAAAAATTGTTAGAGCTAACATCTATAACAACTGAAATCTGTTATTTTCTAGGTTTTACCCTTTCTTAATATGTGTATGTATATGTATATATATATATATATATATATATATATATATGTGTGTGTGTGTGTGTGTGTGTGTATATATATGTTGATATATATATATATATATTTACACACACACCTTAGGCATATAAATGTACACAAATTTCATGTAAATTTTTTAGTCATAATTACCTGTTAGATTTAAGAATATTCGAAAATCAAAAATATATTGTGAATGAACAATTATAATGAATATGAAATAACATGTTTTTATTTATGTACACAGTTAAAATATTAATATAATTATTAGACATGGCTGTTAATTTTGAATTATCAAAGTACAGTAATTTGTAAATGTATATTCTGTAAACTGACAACTGTATTATGTAAATAAAGTTGCTGGGTATATGATGAAAAAAAATCTTACAAACATCAGAGGAATTTTCTAACTGACCTGGAAGAATTTAATAAGAATATTAATGTATATAAAGTATATTTTCTCAAAGTTGGATTCATTGGTATGTGTTAAGCATTACATTAACATGTAATAAAAGTATATAAATGAAAGCATTTTATTTTTAAGTGTATATATATATATATATATATATATATATATATATATATATATATATATATATATATATATATATATATATATATATATATATATATATATATATACATTCATAGCAAAATACAGATAATATTTACAATTACAGATTATACTTAATTCTAAAATTTCATAATAAATAAATATAAGAGTAAAATTGGCTTCAAATTTAATATAATGTTCAAACATCAAATATTTTCATGTATAAAACCAAAGAAAGGTAAATAATTTAAAATAAACAAACCAACAGTCAGCATGTTAACATATGAAAGAGATGTTGATGCACACAATTAACGGGCTTAGATGAGCCACCGATATCTAAAATCATCCATAGGGGAAATATGGAATAGGCAAAAAGATCAATATAATTTTCAAAGGATAGTATATAATTAAGTCAACATACCTTTCGTCATTCTAGTTAAGTTTGTAGCAAACAGCTGTACTGTACTTTTATTTAAAGACAACGCAACCGAAATATCACACAGTCGAAATAATTTGTTCATAGAAGTAAAAATTCCAAATCATTTGTTCTATGTAAATGCACATATCTTTGCCGTTTTGTTCGAAATTCTTAAATATTCAAGATTTTTTCAAATCGGATAACTTATCCGCCATGTTTGTTTTCAACGCAGTGCGCATGCGTAAAATGTAGTATCTGTGGATTAGGCAATTAATCCTCCAAATTCGAGGGATCAGAAATGAGGGATTAAAACGAGCTGAAAGCCGCGGATTCTCGTCGAGGAATACGAAAATGCTGATCCGCGGTTAGATCCGAGTGCTAAAATCGTGGAGAATATGGCCCTGGGAGTTGCGGTTCGTACCGCAAGTGCGGTATGACGTAGTCGCGGAAACTTGGCCTAACGATACCTAGTTGCCGCAACTAAGCTCAAACCGTACTCTGGGAGCACGGAAACGAAGGTGCGGAAACTAGCTTACTATCGAGTTTGAGAAATAAATCCCGCCTTTGGGCTGGGCTTATTTTAGAGGCGGAGTTTAATGGGATCTTCTACTTTGCACCATTTAAACCAATCAGAAATTTAGAATTATAATTCTGATTTTCAGTTTCGGCAACAGCAATGTTTGTAAATATAAACAAATAAATAATTCGCATTTTTCTTTGCATGAGTACGGTATTGATAAAAGTGGCATCCAAATCTCAAGAGTTTAAATCGAAGAGATTGTCTCACGGAAACTTTTACCCATGATTAGTTTTATGGAGCATTATTATATACAGTATGGAATTTTATTAAGCATATAGAGGCGCTTTCCATAGGTTTGGTTTGGAGTGCTACGGTCTACTTTTTGCAACACGAGTGCTAATGAGACCGGGACCTGCAGCTTAATTGACCTGCAGTTGAATTTTCTGGGTTTCTGCAAGTTACATTCTCTTACAGATATATTTTATACATTACAATTATGATGGAATGCATAAAAATGATGTAACTGATGAATATTATGATGTAAATATTACTGCATTGAGATCTTTGATAAAAAACTTGATAAAAGTTATATTTGTACTGAAAAAAACTGTAAAATGATAGTTATTCCTTTAAAATTTATCATATTACTACTATATATCAATACCTAAAATCTAAACATCAATGTTTTGTTTTGAACACAGTTATTAAAATATATAAAATGCAAGAAATTAAAATTTGAAAATCACAATATGAAAATTATGGTTATGATGAAAATAAAAGATATAAATATGATGAAAATTAAAGATAAATAATATTTAAATCATACTTTGATAGTATTTTAAAAACAGTTTTATTATATGTAAACACAAATTTTAGGTTCAGACTAACATCACAGGTATCCATGAAGATTGTAAATTTTGTGCTTAAAATATGTAAAATAAAAGCCGAAAGTTATAAAGGCTTCGATTTTTTATTACTTAGCATTGTTAACAAGATTTCTACTAGTATGAAAAACATAAAATATAAGATCAAAACTGAAGATACACAATATTTACATCATACTTTTATACTGCTCTAAATTCAGCATTAATATATTTAAAAACACCTTTTTAGTTCATACTTTTAATATGAGTAGTATCCGTGGAGATGGCATGGAATTTTCTACATTTTGGCAAAACAGGCATACTTTTCCTAACTGAGCTATATATTCGTAACTCAAATAAGCCGCCATGTTTTCTTACTATCGAGAAGTTTTCTCTACCAAATTTGCTGCCGGAAAGTTTCCGCAACCTGCAGCTATCGGTAACTTTCCGCATGTAACCCCAGAGTACCGAAGTATCGTTTGCTCTCAAAATTTCCGCGAGCTGACGTCAACATGACGTCATACCGCACTTGCGGTACGAACCGCAACTCCCAGAGTAAGGCCCCCAGAGTAAGGGCAGGAATCTGTAGATCAGCGATAACACGCCGTTAACTGTGACTGAACTGGTATCATATGCTCCATGAGTGGATTCCCCGATCTACCGATCAACTGGCAAAAATTTTGTAAGCTATGTTTTGATTGGTCGGTGACCGAAATTCTCACCCGGTTGCGTACGCATCGTGTTATTTATATGGCGAAAATCTCAAGTCTTTAGTTTATA
Source organism: Pardosa pseudoannulata (assembly GCA_032207245.1). NCBI lineage: Eukaryota > Metazoa > Arthropoda > Arachnida > Araneae > Lycosidae > Pardosa > Pardosa pseudoannulata. The sequence goes on from CM063501.1 coordinate 167,346,192, forward strand.
GTATTCGGCGCAATATTATTAATTTTACTTATGCTAAAGTTAATATATTATTTTTCCAAATCGTTCTAGTAAGCCAAAAATGATTCAAAGCATAGCATATTTAGCTCAGATTAAAATGTTATATTATACTTAAGATTTATTTTGATAAGAATTTAATGATTTTACAATTGACATTAATTTAATATAAATTTTTTACAATTGTGCATTACAAAATTTTCAACTGCTTTTTAAATCACAATTTGTTTTGTTGATCACCTTTTTAATTAATTTTTTTCTACACATAAATTTATAAAGAAACCCTGCCAATATTATTCTCTTACTCTTATACACATCTTTACTTTTATTAGCATTACTTTTATTAGCTAATTACTTTTATGACTTGAAAAGGCATTATGAAACTTCACATCTTGTTTTATCCAAATTTTAGTTCAGCAAAGCAGCTAAATCTTACTCATTGATTTGGCATGGTTTGATTTTTTTTTTTTTTTAATTTTACATTACATATATTACATTAATAAAGTACTGAAAGTTATACTTTTTAAGTGAAAGTTGTCAACACTTCTTTAAGACTATGAACTTATTTTGATATTCTTTAGAATTAATGGAAAATCAAATGTCTAACTTTTAGTATATTTTTTTTCCTGCTTTCCTTGAAGAAACTCTGTTCAAATATATTCCTTTTATTTTTCACCTTTAAGGTCATGAATACTAATAAAAATTTCTACTTACATCCTATTTAACTTATGATCTCTTCTATTCATCATTCTTTGAGGTTAATCAAAACAGTTTTAAATTTTTTAGAATGTGTTTAATGATTATACACATTTCTTGTAACATCATTATAGTTTAATTTTTAACCAATGTCTAATTTTAAAAAATTCCAAGAAATTCTAATAATTCATATAAAAAGATGATCAAATTAGCACAAAAAATATACTGATAATTTATCTGAACTATCTGTATCATACTTTTATTTGTTTCTCGAGTCTGAGAGTATATATTCAATTATATTTAAGTTTCAGTTTAGCAGTTTAAATTATTTAGTATATAAAATTAACAAAAACTAACAAATATTTTACAGTAAATTTTTTATTAGAGTTATACAAATTCCAAAGTTAGAAAATAAAAATATTAATGTAATGTATAAAGAAATATAGAAATGCTTCTATAACTTTTTATAGCAAAGGGAAAAAACACTCAAATAGCATTTGCTTACATTCTCTATAGCAATATTCATCAAGTATTTATCTAGCTTTTCCAGTGTCAAAACATTTTATGAACTAAAATGAAATATTCAAGCCATCTTTTTGGAAAATATTTTTTCTGATAACAATGTATATAATTTCTAAACAAATGCATTTCATTCTTTATAAGATTTGTAAAATTCACAGCCTAAAATATACTTACATACCTTCTTTTAGAAGAGTTTTTGTTTTAAATATTCAGTGTTATAATAAATTATGCCAAAAAGGAATTTCAAAATGCTTTATTTCTGTAGAAATTTAAAGAAAAATCAGTATTTTGATTGATAGTTATAGAAAGAACTAAGGTACATGATTTTTCCCCTGATATGAAATGCTTATAATAAAAATATTCTGAAATATTTAAGGTTAATCAAAAATTTGAAACAGGAAGGTGAGAAAATATTTAGATGAAGCATGAACTGAATGCAAGCTGCATCATACAAAGTTTGGGCAAATGCGATTGTAATATTGTTAAAAGCTGCCTTTTTATTGTGTTGCTCAATAAGATTAATAAACACATCTAGCAAAAGTGAATGACTTATAAATATTCTCATTCAAAGTAATTTTTGGATGAAAATTTTTACAAGATTAACTGATTAAATGAATTTATTTAGTTTCACAGCAATGTAAAAGTCAAATCTTGTAGTATTCAATGTTTACTCATTTCCCACTAACCGCTTGAGTCTAATAGGAATACAAGGTACACAAATAAATTTCATATAATTTTTTATAGTTATGTGTTATCTATATAATTATCTGTTATGTTTTAGAATATTCAAAAACTGAAATTGTCTTATGAATGTTTATCTATAATGAGCATGAAATAACATTTCTTTTATTTCTCTACAGAGTTCAAATCTTAATATGATAATTTTGAGAGATAACTGTTAATTTTTAATTATTGAACTACATTAACTTGTAAATAATACATAATTTGTAAAATGACTAATGTATTATGTAAATAAATGTGCTGGCCATATATTAACAAAACTTGCAAACATAGGAGGATTTTCTGATTTACCTTGAAGAATTTTATAAGAATATTATGCAAATAAAGAAATGTATAAAGTAATATAGACATGCTGCTTTAACTCATTATAGCCAAAAAAAACACTCAAATAAATACTGCTTAAATTCTTTATAGCAGCATTCATCAAGTATTCATCTAGCTTTCCATTGTCAAAACATTTTATGAACTAAAATAAAATGTTCAAGCCATGTTTTTATAAATATTTTTTGTGACAAGAACAAACTATGCATATGCTTCTATGCACTATTAGAAGCATTTAATTTTGTACAAAACAATAAATCTTATCACATTGTGTTTAGATAAAACAATTTTTTGTTTGCAAGAAAAAACTTACAAGCAACTACTGTCCCTCAACAGTTGTAAAATTCACAACATAAACAATGCTTATATTTCTTTTCCATTAGAAGAGTTATTTTATTTCTTAAAAAATATACACATATATACATCTATAACAACTGAAATCTGTTATTTTCTAGGTTTTACCCTTTCTTAATGTGTGTATGTATATGTGTGTATATATATATATATATATATATATATATATGTGTGTGTGTGTGTGTGTATGTATATATATATATATATATATATATATATATATATATATATATATATATATATATATATATATATATATATATACACACACACACACCTTAGGCATATAAATGTACACAAATTTCATGTAAATTTTTTAGTCATAATTACCTGTTAGATTTAAGAATATTCGAAAATCAAAAATATATTGTGAATGAACAATTATATTGAATATGAAATAACATGTTTTTATTTATGTACACAGTTAAAATATTAATATAATTATGAGACATGGCTGTTAATTTTGAATTATCAAAGTACAGTAATTTGTAAATGTATATTCTGTAAACTAACAACTGTATTATGTAAATAAAGTTGCTGGGTATATGATGAAAAAAAATCTTACAAACATCAGAGGAATTTTCTAACTGATCTGGAAGAATTTAATAAGAATATTAATGTATATAAAGTATATTTTCTCAAAGTTGATTCATTGGTATGTGTTAAGCATTACATTAACATGTAATAAAAGTATATAAATGAAAGCATTTTATTTTTAAGTGTGTGTATATATATATATATATATATATATATATATATATATATATATATATATATATACATTCATAGCAAAATACAGATAATATTTACAATTACAGATTATACTTAATTCTAAAATTTCATAATAAATAAATATAAGAGTAAAATTGGCTTCAAATTTAATATAATGTTCAAACATCAAATATTTTCATGTATAAAACCAAAGAAAGGTAAATAATTTAAAATAAACAAACCAACAGTCAGCATGTTAATATATGAAAGAGATGTTGATGCACACAATTAACGGGCTTAGATGAGCCACCGATATCTAAAATCATCCATAGGGGAAATATGGAATAGGCAAAAAAATCAATATAATTTTCAAAGGATAGTATAAAATTAAGTCAACATACCTTTCGTCATTCTAGTTAAGTTTGTAGCAAACAGCTGTACTGTACTTTTATTTAAAGACAACGCAACCGAAATATCATACAGTCGAAATAATTTGTTCATAGAAGTAAAAATTCCAAATCATTTGTTCTATGTAAATGCACATATCTTTGCCGTTTTGTTCGAAATTCTTAAATATTCAAGATTTTTTCAAATCGGATAACTTATCCGCCATGTTTGTTTTCAACACAGTGCGCATGCGTAAAATGTAGTATCCGTGGATTAGGCAATTAATCCTCCAAATTCGAGGGATCAGAAATGAGGGATTAAAACGAGCTGAATGCCGCGGATTCTCGTTGAGGAATACGAAAATGCTGATCCGCGGTTAGATCCGAGTGCTAAAATCGTGGAGAATATGGCCCTGAGGGAAGCGAGAATATGTTAAGTCTGTGGTGAATCGCCGTAAGAGCGATAAATGAGAGCCAAAGGTTTACATAGTCTGGCAACCTTTTATGTAACCCGGAGAACTAAGAGTTGTAGTAAGATATAGTACAGAGTGGAAAGCTGAATTAAGGGCCTTACTCTGGGAGTTGCGGTTCGTACCGCAAGTGCGGTATGACGTCATGTTGACGTCAGCTCGCGGAAATTTCGAGAGCAAACGATACTTCGGTACTCTGGGGTTACATGCGGAAAGTTACCGATAGCTGCAGGTTGCGGAAACTTTCCGGCAGCAAATTTGGTAGAGAGAACTTCTCGATAGTAAGAAAACATGGCGGCTTATTTGACTTACGAATATATAGCCCAGTTAAAAAAAAATATACCTGTTTTGTATAGTGCCAAAATGTAGAAAATTTCATGCCATCTCCACGGATACCACTGATATTAAAAGTATGAACTAAAAAGTTGTTTTCAAATATATTAATGCTGAAAAACGTATGAACTAAAAAGTTGTTTTCAAATATATTAATGCTGAATTTAGAGCAGTATAAAAGTATGATGTAAATATTGTGTATCTTCAGTTTTGACCTTATATTTTATGTTTTTCATACTAGTAGAAATCTTGTTAACAATGCTAAGTAATAAAAAATCGAAGCCTTTATAACTTTCGGCTTTTATTTTACATATTTTAAGCACAAAATTAACAATCTTCATGGATACCTTTGATGTTAGTCTGAACCCAAAATTTGTGTTTACATATAATAAAGCTGCTTTTAAAATACTATCAAAGTATGATTTAAATATTATTTATCTTTAATTTTCATCATATTTGTATCTTTTATTTTCATCATAACCATAATTTTCATATTGTGATTTTCAAATTTTAATTTCTTGCATTTTATATATTTTAATAACTGTGTTCAAACCAAAACATTGATGTTTTAATTTTAGGTATTGATATATAGTAGTAATATGATAAATTTTGATGGAATAACTATCATTTTACAGTTTTTTCAGTACAAATATAACTTTTTATCAAGTTTTTTATCAATGATCTCAATGCAGTAATATTTACATCATAATATTCATCAGTTACATCATTTTTATGCATTCCATCATAATTGTAATGTATAAAATATATCTGTAAGAGAATGTAACTTGCAGAAACCCAGAAAATTCAACTGCAGGTCAATTAAGCTGCAGGTCCCGGTTTCATTAGCACTCGTGTTGCAAAAAGTAGACCGTAGCACTCCAAACCAAACCTATGGAAAGCGCCTCTATATGCTTAATAAAATCCCATACTGTATATAATAATGCTCCATAAAACTAATCATGGGTAAAAGTTTCCGTGAGACAATCTCTTCGATTTAAACTCTTGAGATTTGGATGCCACTTTTATCAATACCGTACGCATGCAAAGAAAAATGCGAATTATTTATTTGTTTATATTTACAAACATTGCTGTTGCCGAAACTGAAAATCAGAATTATAATTCTAAATTTCTGATTGGTTTAAATGGTGCAAAGTAGAAGATCCCATTAAACTCCGCCTCTAAAATAAGCCCAGCCCAAAGGCGGGATTTATTTCTCAAACTCGATAGTAAGCTAGTTACCGCACCTTCGTTTCCGTGCTCCCAGAGTACGGTTTGAGCTTAGTTGCGGCAACTAGGTATCGTTAGGCCAAGTTTCCGCGACTACGTCATACCGCACTTGCGGTACGAACCGCAACTCCCAGAGTAAGGGCCAAAGTGTCATAATGAAACGCATTTAATAGTGTAATTATTTTATATTCTATTCACAAAGTATGCAACCTTCTTCAATGTTGACCCGGGACAAACGTTTTAAGAATATGAGCAGAAAAAAAAAATGCTAAATTAAGTGAGATAGAGGGAGTAGTTTGACATTCGCCGATTTCGTTTCGATTTTGGACAACACTTCTGTTTTCAACGATGTTCCATTGTGTTTCCTGTGGACTTTAATTCTTCATGTGGATTACTACATTTCCAATGCTGTCAGGACAAATATCGATAAGTATTTCTGGATTATTTCGGTTCTAATTGAAAATGATATATTTAATTATTATTTGAATTTCTATTTTATTTTAAGTTTTCAATATTTCTAGTCAAAATTATCTTTTTAAGTACTTTTTCAACATGTTTTATATTTAAACTTATTTTATACTAATAACTATTACACATTTTATGGTTAAACTTATTTTTGTATATTTCATATTAAAAATTTGCTCTTATATTTTTTACATCTTGCACAATGTCTGAAGTGTTTGCAGTTCAAATCCCAGTTTATAACAGGTCAGATCCTGCATTATGGTTTATTATGTGTGAGAGTACCTTTGCTTTAGCAACGCCAAAACCAATAACTGAATCTCTAACGAAATATAATTATATTGTTTCGCATCTTCCACCCGATATCGCGTCCTTAGTGCGCGATGTGTTGATGAAACCTGACCCCACTGATCCGTACTTGAAACTCAAAACAGAACTAATAAACCGTTCTGGTGAGTCATCCCAGACAGAAATTCGGCAGTTGCTGTCAGGGGAAGAGCTAGGAAGTCGTAAACCATCGGAGTTGTTACGAAACATGAAACGCCGCGCTGAATCACTTAATGTTCCTGAAAACTTGATGATGGAGTTGTTTTTACAACGTTTACCAGCTTCAGTTCAATCCATTTTGGCTGCGGTTTCCGATCTCACTTTAGAAAAAGCTGCGGAAATTTCAGATAAAATTTTAGAAGTGACTCCCTCCCCTGTCGAAACTTTTACAATTTCTCACGTTAATAAAACTACTACCGAAGAAAACGTATTTAAGGAATTAGAAAAATTGCACAAACGCATTGATCGTCTTTCACTATCTCGCAGTCGATCCCCATTTCGTCGAAATCAAAACAGGTATCGACAAAGAAGTCATTCGAAAAACAGAAGTTCCTTATGTTGGTATCATTGGCGGTTCGGAAATAAATGTAGGGAAGACAAATGTACCAAACCGTGTTCATGGAAGGGAAACGAAACCAGCGAAGAATAGAGGCGACTTATTCTTTGCCTACAGTTTCACGTCGCCTGTTCATTAGAGACCGGAGAAGTAATATTTCATTCCTGGTAGATACTGGCTCTGACGTGTCTTTAATTCCTGCTAATAATTTTCAAAAACGTAACTTAACCCAACAAACTCTTCTGGCTGCAAATTCTTCTTCGATAAATGTGTATGGTCAACAAACACTCTCGTTAGACTTAAATTTAAGGAGACAATTCACTTGGACTTTTTTAATAGCTAATGTTAGTTCACCAATTCTTGGAGCAGATTTTCTCCATTATTTCGGATTGGTACCAGATCTTCGTCGTAAATGTCTACGAGATTTAAAAACACAATTTTTATCTATGGGTAGCTTAAAGCCTGCAGAACTGCATTCTGTCAAAACAATTTTTACTGATACAGTTTATCATAAACTTTTGAAACAATTTCCTTCTGTTACTAAATTACCTAACCTAAACCAACCTGTTAAACACACTACTGTTCATTATATAATGACAAAAGGCCCTCCCGTAGTAGCGAAACCTCGAAGATTAGCTCCAGATCGTTTAGAAATAGCTAAATCAGAATTTCAGAATATGATGCAACTAGGGCATATAAGACCTTCTCGCAGCAATTATGCTTCGCCCCTCCATTTAGTACCTAAAAAGGGAACGTTAGAATGGAGACCAGTGGGAGATTACCGTGCTTTGAATGCACAAACAATGAAAGACAAATACCCAATTCCTTGCATAGCCGATTTTACTGCTAAACTGCACGGCACGAAAATTTTTAGCCATATTGATCTCATTAAGGCTTTCCATCAAATACCTATTCATCCAGATGATGTACATAAAACGGTAATTTGTACTCCATTCGGGTTATTTGAAAGTACGCGCATGCAATTTGGATTATGCAATGCGTCCGCTACGTTCCAACGATTCATAGATGAAGTCACCCGCGATTTGCCAGGTGTATACGCTTTCGTCGACGATATACTCATTGCATCTAAAGATCCTGAGGAACATTACAATCACTTAAAAGCCCTGTTCTCAAAATTACAGGAATATGGCCTTTGCATTAACGTTTCAAAATGCATTTTTGGGAATTCCAATATTGACTTTTTAGGTTTTAATTTATCGGAAAAAGGAATACAACCGCTTCCCGACAAAGTAAAATGCATTTTAGATTTTCCTAAACCAAATACTTTAACGCAACTTCGTCGATTTTTAGGAATGTTTAATTTCTACAGATGTTTTGTACCTAAGGCTGCACACATACTTGCTCCTCTCGTAAAATTTCTCGAAGGACGCGCAAACAAAAAGAAATCTCGTTCTAATGTCCATGCTTCTCATGAACAATTAACTTGGAGCGAAATTCAAGAAAACGCTTTCACTGCTGCTAAAAATGCCATTGCCAAGGCAGCCCTTTTAAGACATCCTATACCCGGAGCTCAATTGAGTATTTGGGTCGATGCTTCCGATGTCGCTGTTGGCGGCACTCTTATGCAACTCTCAGAGGAAAAATGGGAACCAATCGCTTTTTTCTCGATGAAACTAAATCAGAGTCAACAGAAATGGTCAGCATATGACCGAGAACTCTTTTCTATTTATTCAGCAATAAAGAAATTCAAACACATGTTAGAAGGTCGGAATTTTCACATATATACAGATCAAAAGCCATTAATATATGCATTTAAACAAAATCCAAATAAATGTTCACCCCGACAATTACGCCACTTAGATTTAATTTCTCAATATTCCACCGATATCAGACATGTGCAAGGTTCTAAAAAGGTAGTTGCAGATACGCTGTCCAGAATAGAAATTGATTCTATTACAAAAGTGCCAATTTTAAATTTTAAAGAATTTGCAAACGCACAGAAAAATGATCCAGAAATACAAAATTTTCTTGAAACCAGTACTTCATTTATCAAATTAGAACTGAGACCATGTCAAACTTCAGACTGCAATTTGTGGTGCGATGTTTCCACGGGCACTCTTCGCCCTTTTGTTCCAAATTCATTCCGCAAATTGATATTTCAGAACCTGCATAATCTTTCCCATCCAGGCGTAGCAGCTACGACTAAACTTCTGTGTTCCAGGTACGTTTGGCCTGGCATGAAACGTCAAATAAAGACATGGGTCCAATGTTGTGATAAATGCCAACGATGTAAAATTCATCGGCACACGAAGGCTCCACTTGGAACTTTTGCCCTTCCTGATGCAAGATTTGCGCACATACACATTGACTTTATTGGCCCACTACCTCCATCTGACGGTAAACTGTACTGTATGACCATTGTAGACCGTTTTACTAGATGGCCAGAGGTAATACCAACATCTGATGTGACAGCGCTGACTACAGCCAAATCCATTGTCCAAGGCTGGATTTCCCGATTCGGTTGTCCAGTTTCGATCACAACTGATCAAGGTAGAAACTTCGAGTCAGCACTTCTACGCGAACTTACTAACATACTTGGGTGCAATCGCATACACACCACTGCTTATCATCCGATTGCGAATGGTATGGCAGAAAGGTTCCATCGTTGTCTGAAAACTGCGATTACAACCTATGGCAACACAAACTGGACAGAAACACTGCCACTCGTTCTTTTAGGTCTGCGTACAGCAATTAAAAATGACATTCCAAGCCAGTAGCGCTGAATTAGTGTATGGCACTACACTAAGGCTTCCTGCAGATCTATTTACTACCGATAACTGTAACACATCTCCAGATCCTACATATGTGTCACAGCTTTGTGAATCCATGAGAAAACTTTCACCTCTCAACCCTATAAGTCACGGCCATACTAATGTTTATGTGCACCCGTCTCTTTCATCATGCTCTCACGTATTTTTACGTGTTGATAATGTACGACCACCATTAACTCCTCCATATACTGGACCTTATGCTGTAATTGAACGAAATGACAAAACATTTGTAATTAAAATTAATAATAAGTCAGTTACAGTATCTCTTGACAGGCTGAAACCAGCATTTTATTTATCAGAATCACCTTCGCAATCTTATTCTCAAAGTCAGACTTCTAAAAATTCTGATGAAAGTAAAATTCAATCAAAAATGCTGGTCCCTAAGGAGGATAACTGTACAAAAATAATAACCACTAGATCAGGTCGAAGAGTTCATTTTCCAAAACATCTCACAACTGTATATTGTTAATTTCTGTGTGCATTTTGTTTGAATATCATTGTTTTTCTTTTTTATGTTACTTTTTATGTTGTGTACTTTTTGTTTGTTGTTGTTGTTCTTTTTATGTAACATTTTTTTTTTTTGAAAATTTTGGTAGCGTTTCATGTCAAATCTTTAAATTGTAAAAGAAAAAGAACTTTTTTTATGTTGTATTAATCGTTCTTTCGGGATACCCTCAATCACTGGGGGGATACTCTGTGGTGAATCGCCGTAAGAGCGATAAATGAGAGCCAAAGGCTTACATAGTCTGGCAACCTTTTATGTAACCCGGAGAACTAAGAGTTGTAGTAAGATATAGTACAGAGTGGAACGCTGAATAAAGTGTCATAATGAAACGCATTTAATAGTGTAATTATTTTATATTCTATTCACAAAGTATGCAACCTTCTTCAAGTCTATGGAACAGAAGTCGCTTTTAACCTGGTTTTAGCGAGCAGTATTTTTTTGTCTTGTAACCTTTTTTCTCATATTTCTAGTCTTTCTGTCTTTTCTTTTCTTCTCCATGGTTTAATACTTTTGTAGGAAAAATTCCACCAGCATTCCAATGTCAATAGGGAGGGTAAATAAATCCGGTGCAATTGAATTTTTGCCATTAAATTCTACATCTGTTATCCAGCCTATGGACCAAGAAATCATAAAAAGTTTCAAGTGCCACTTCCGTAAACAACTGATTTTGATGATTCTGGACCGAAGAGATAAAATTGGAACAGTATCAAATACCAATGTCAACGTACTGGAAGTGATACGTTTGATGAACGATGCATGGGAAAATGTCACATCAACATGTATCATTGTTTCCATAAGGCTGGATTGGAGAGTTGTCAAGATGGTCAATCCACTGAGGAAGAAGAGGTTGATAATTTCACACAAACTGCAATTTGGAAATGCACAAAGAATTTCAAAACTACGTATCCATCGACGACGAATTGATGATCTCAGATTGACGCGAAAATCGCAAAAATAATAAAAGAGAAGGCGTCTTAGAAAACTGCAGGTGCAGGCGGGATAGACAAAATTCCTATATCCATAAAAGGATCAGTACTACTGTTTCTATAAAACATAACGTTTATTTACATATTATTTACAGTTACTAACATGATGGGTTTGAGTCCCACCGAACTCCCATTTCCGAATGCCTAGTTTTTGGCGCGTTACATTCACTGACGTAAACAGGGAGGCGCGCCATCTATGGGGAAATATGAACTTTCGCCACACTCCCCACCTGAACTCTTTTAAGAGTTCACCAATTTTTTCATTAACAAATGCAAATGAAATACACAAATTACAAAAAATACAATACATATAAAAATACTAAATGAATTTTCAAACTAAAATATGAAATTTCAAAAGATAGTTACGTAAGGTAGTTAAACACTTTAAACTCAAGGTAAACAATACAAGGTTAAATGAAAACAGATCATACATACTTTAACAGGTTATACATACATTCTTGTCATCTAAAACATGATATCTTGAAATATTTACCGACAAAGAAATATCCACTATTTAAGAAACAAATAAAAAATCAATTAAAACACAATGCAAATAGAATTAATCCAGATTAATAAACAGTACTTATGTTAATGTCACTTATCAATAGTAAATAATTGTTAGGAAATTATTAAAATGTAAATGGTCAATATGACCTTGAAATGGTGATAAAGAATCAGTAAATTCTTAAAGTTCTAATGGATACAATAACTGGACAGGTCTTTTGAGAGTTCCGTCAGAAGTCTTAAGTAAACAGGATCGAACTTTACCGTCACGGCCTGAATAAACCTCCACTACACGTCCAAGTTTCCATAACAGTTTGCACTTATTATCACCTTCGATGAGGACAACATCATTAACATCTATGTTCCGTTGAAGATCAGGATTTTTCAATTTGTGAGCAGTTCGAAGATCCATCACGTACTGCTTCTTCCATCTAGACCATAGTTGTTTGATGAGCAAATCTTGATATTTTTTCCTTTTGATCAAGGAATATCTACTCGAACCAGTTTGAAGAATTTTATTCAAAGTAATTGGTATTGTAGAATCATTTTTCCCGAAATTCAGGAATTGAATAGGTTGTAAAGGTAGAGGCTCTTGCACATCATTGTAGACGTAAGTTAAAGGACGAGAGTTCAGAACAGCTTCAACTTCTGTCAAGATCGTTGATAACTCTTCATAAGTCAATAGAGCTTTGTCTAAGATCTTCCTCAAACACTCTTTTACGGATTTCACAAGTCTCTCATAAAAACCTCCCAAGCCCCACGTTCTACAATGAATTTCCAAATAATCTTTTGACGACATATAAAATTACGAAAGTTATCATGTATCAGTATTTCTGAAATCTGTTCAATTTCTTTGCTACTTTTCTTGAATGTCTTAGCATTGTCTGAATACATTATCCTGCAATTTCCTCGTCTTGAGATAAATCGTCGAAATGCCATTAAAAATGACTCTGTTGTCATGGTAGGGGAAAGTTCTAAATGCAAGGCTCTTGTAGCTGCACAGGTAAACAAAACGATGTAGGATTTTTTAGTTTCTCCTGAGTCTTTGATATAAATCGGTCCAGCAAAATCAACTCCACATGTTTGGAAAGGAGGTGTTTCAGTTACCCTGTCTGCAGGTAACGGTGAAGTAAGTTGATCAGCGGACTTAGCAGAATATCGCTTGCAGATGAGACATTTTCTAACATTTCTTTGAACAATCTGTCGTCTCTTCGGTATCCAAAATCGACTCCTAATTTTAGCTAGAATTGTGGCAGTCCCCCCATGCATCACTTTCACATGCTCATCTTGAATAATAAGATTCGTAAGTAACGAATTCCTTGGTAGAATAATAGGGTGTTTTTCATCGTTTGAGAGTTCAGAATGTTCTAATCTTCCTCCTATTCTAATAAGGCCTCTTTCATCAAGAAATGGATTAAAATTATACAAAGATGAATTCTTGCTAACTTGCTTTTTATTTCTCAGCAAATCGATTTCTTCAGAGTAATTTTCTCTCTGTTCCACTTGTAACCAATATTTTTCGGCTTCCTCTATTTCTTCCGTTATCAAAGGTCCCTTTGTGTCAACAATTTTCCTAATTTTCCTTATAAAACGTTGGATCCAAGCTGTTACTCTGTATAATTTTATAAGAATACTATAATTCGATATAGTTAACATTTTTTCTAAAGCTACCGTGCACTCAAATTGAAGTACATCATTTGTTGTTTTACGATACTCTAAATCATTTTCTTCTAATTTATTAGTTGCTGTTTTATTTTGAGGTGGCCAGCATTCAGAAGTTAATTCAAGCCATTCTGGCCATTTAAACCAAATAGAATTATTTTTCAATTCACTTGCACTTGCTCCCCGCGACGCTAAATCTGCTGGATTAGACTTTCCAGGACAAAACTTCCAATTTTCAGGTGAAGTTAATTTAGTAATATCCTCTATACGGTTTTTAACAAAAGGCTTAAATTTCTTGGCTGTACCCTTTATCCAAAAGAGAGTAATTTGTGAGTCAGTCCAAAAATAGCATGTGAGATTTAACTTCAGTGCTTTAATTACGCTATCACTTAATTTAGCCGACAGGAGTGCACCCATTAGTTCTAGTCTAGGCAAAGTCAACTTCTTTAAGGGAGCTACCCTGGTCTTGGAGGCAACAAAAACAGTTTGTATTTTTCCGTCATGTGAAATTACTCTCAAATAGGCTACTGTGGCGTAGGCTTTCTGACTGGCATCTGAAAAGCAGTGCAACTCGATATTTCTCAATTTCAGATCGGGTGTATCACAAAAATAGAACCGTGGGATTTTTAGTTCACATAAATTAGGGATATCATTGCACCATTTATCCCAGGTTGAACACAGATTTTCTGGGAGTTCATCATCCCAGTCATGGTTGAGCTTCCAAATTTCTTGGATCAAAAGTTTGGCTCTTAGTACAAATGGTCCTAAAAATCCAACAGGATCAAAAATTCGGCCAATTGTCTGCATAATAAACCGTTTAGAGTATACGACCTGAGAGAAACGACAGTAAATTTTGTATATCAAAATAAAGAGTGTCTTCCACTCTGTCCCAAGAAATTCCTAACACTTTAAAGGGCAGAGTAGCAGCACCAAAAACTTCTGAAGATTCTTCCACATTAATGCCTTTTCTAAACCACAGTTCCTGCAATTCCTTACTGTTAGTTTGCCACTTATGAAGCACCATTCCAGCTTCCTTAAATAGGTTGATGCATTCTAAAGATGTTTCGTAGGCAATTTCAACATTCAGATTCCCTCCCACAACATCGTCTACGTAAATGGAATCATTTAGAAATTTACAAGTTTCAGGATAGACGTCTTCATATTTTTTCAAATAATATTTTAAAATCGCTGCCAACATAAACGGGCTACTATTTACCCCAAATAAGACTCGTGTAAACCTATAAATTTGAGGTGTTAGGGATTCATTAGTGGGATCATCAGTAAACATAAATCTCGAAACATCTCTGTCATTTTCATGAACCTCTATTTGTAGAAAGGCCTGTTTTATATCAGCAGTAAAAGCCACCGGATTGAACCTAAATCGTAATAAAAGATCGAAAATGTCTGGATATAAGTTGGGTCCTACATTCAGACAATCGTTCAAAGAAATCTCTCCGACATCATGGGAAGAAGCGTCAAAGACAATTCGAAATTTACTTGTTACACGATCATTACGAATGACTTCTCTATGGGGTAAGTAAAAACTAACTTGATTTGTGTTGCAATCGTCAGAGACTAATTCAATAATATTTTGCTGTAAATAATCCTGTAAAACGGTTCGATATGATTCGAAGAGTTCCGGGTTTCTTTGAAACCGTTTTTTGAGCCTTAAAAATCTTCTCTCCGCGACATTTCGATTGTCATTTAGCAAATATTTCTTATCTTCTTTCCACGGTAATTTAACCTTATAGCGTGAATTTTCATACTTAATTTCTGATTCAAACTTTTGTAGCACACTGTCTTTAGAATGATCAATTGATTCATTTTCAGAAATACCTAGACTTTCAAGATCCCAAAATTTCTTTAATAGATCAGCAATTAAGTTTTCTTCGACTATTACATTCATTGCCATAGAGGTTTCACTAACATCATTATTTTTGCCTATTATACACCATCCGAATATTGTTTCAGTGGCCACCAATTGTTTCCTTAAACGTTTTATTCTTCCCAGTACAACATTGTAATAGTAGTCTGCTCCAATCAAAATAACGACCTTTTCATTAAATTCGCGTGAATCACCGAGTTGAAGACCCTTTAAATAATTTTGTACAACTTCCTCTTTTAATCTAGGTGATGGAATATCGGACCCTGAAATTTGTTCTGTAACGAGAGCTTCTATTTCAATATTTAAATCTGAATCGTTATTATTTTCCAATTTAATTCTAACCACGTCAAAGGTCTTCACAATTGGCGTCTTGTTCCCAAAAGTAAAGACAGAAAGATTTTCTTTCCGAATAACAGGAAGTTTTAATTTCTTCGCGATCTGCTGGTCCACGAACGATTTCATCGAGCCAGAGTCCAACAATACCCTCACAATTTTGCTATTTTCTTTATTCCGAATTTTTGCACTACAAGTTTGTAATAAGACACTTTCGGGTCTCCCCTCCGAAACAGACATGACCTGTGACCGAACCCCTTCCGATTTACTTGTTGACTCTTCTTCTGCGGTGCGCGTTGGTGAGTCATTCTGTGAAGCGTCTTTTTCTTTATTATGTTCTAGTTTGAAACATATAGCTCTGTTATGCCGACCTCCGCAAATCTGGCATGAATATCCTTTTGAACACTGGCTACTTAAATGCTTACCAAAGCACATGTAACATAAACCTTTTTTACGAAGAATTTGTTTCCGATCAAGAACGCTGCCGATGTCGCAATAATATGATTTATGCTCAGCATTGCAAAAGATACAAATTTTGCTTTTATTTTGTTCTCGCTTAGCAGCTGCCATTAGATTATGAGCCGAATAGTGTTGTTTACCGGCATTCGAAAATTTCTTTTCTGAGAACGGCTTTTGGCGCGAAAAGTTTTCGAGGTTCGTTTTTGATAACGGAACTGGCATGCGTTCTCTACACTCTATCTCAGTTTTAAGAAATTCTAATAGTTTCTCTACATTATAGCCTTTTGAAAAGTCAGTATTTTTTCGATTGAATTCTAAAGTAATATCGGGAGGTAAAACTTTCAGGAGTATTGAAATTAACATGGAACTATATTCTTCTTGTTTCACATTTAACGATTTTAAACTACGAACTTGAATTTCCAGAGTATCATATAATTTCCTTAATCTTTCAGTATCATCAGATTTATAAACAGGTCTAAGATTTAACAAGGTATTCATGTGTGCATGAACTATTGTGTCACGACGACCGAATCTATTTTTTAAAATGTCTACGACAGAATCATAATTTTCTTCAGAAATCGAAAACCCTTCTATTGCACTTTGAGCTTTTTCACATAAATATGATTTCAGATAATTAAATTTTTCGATTTTAGAAAGAGATATATTATCATGAATTGCAACTTTAAATGAATTCCAAAAACTGGTCCATTGAATACTATCGCCATTAAATTTAGCGATAGTCAATTTCGGAAGCCGAACAAATTGTTTGTTTTCGTTAATGATTTCGGAATTATTGCATGCACTTTTGTTTGTAACCGAATTTTCATCCTTATTTAATTCTCTTAGTTTTCTTCTGGCACGAAATAAACCACTGTTAATTTTTTCCCTGTATTCCTGCGCCGTTTGGAATTCTGTTTCAAAGGATTCGGGATCAACTAGATTTTCCATTTCCGAATCTAATTTTGTTAGTTCTTTAACTTTTAAATTTAATAAATCAACAGTCTCTTCAAAAGCACATGCTTCAATATTTCGACTATTTAAATCACTTTCAATCTTATTCAAAAGCTTTGAAACAGCAGTTCTGACAATTTTCCTTTTCACTTTCGTTTTATCCATTTTTTTCAAATTCGAATTAACAATAAATTTCTATCCTACCTTTAGCAGTCTTCAACTTTGCCTTCCGGGAATCAAAGATAATCCAAAGGATGATCAGTTCAAAAACGAAATCCAAATAAACTGAGCCCGAACACAAATTCACCGATCAAACAGTTCCGAGTTTCCCGGCCGATGCACCATGACGCGAAAATCGCAAAAAATAATAAAAGAGAAGGCGTCTTAGAAAACTGCAGGTGCAGGCGGGATAGACAAAATTCCTATATCCATAAAAGGATCAGTACTACTGTTTCTATAAAACATAACGTTTATTTACATATTATTTACAGTTACTAACATGATGGGTTTGAGTCCCACCGAACTTTCATTTCCGAATGCCTAGTTTTTGGCGCGTTACATTCACTGACGTAAACAGGGAGGCGCGCCATCTATGGGGAAATATGAACTTTCGCCACACAGATGTACTGACCACCGAAGATATTGTAGTTGACGTACTAGCGAATTCAGCGGAAAAACATGACGAAATCTATGAGGACGCTTATGAATATAAAAAAAGTGAACCACCCCCAAGTTGTTCTACTATGCTGGAGTTCGCTGAAAAAATGCAGACCTTTTTTGAAGCGAGGGATGTCAGTGATTGTGTTTTACGGGCGATGAGTCTTCTCCGAAGAACAATAGCACAAGAAAGAGACAGGGAACGAGTTCAGAGTAAGCTAACAAACTACAATCTTAAATATGTAGCATAATGAAAAAAAATTAATGTTTTGGTAAGAATCTTTTCCTTTATTTTTCTTTCCGTTTATTGTTTCTTTCTTTTAAGACTGTAGCACAACTAGAAATTTTTCGCTTGGTTGGGTAGGGGGTTAATTGTCATTAAATTAAATTAATTAATGTAATTAATGTATGTATAACTAAATTTTAAGTAAACTCAACATTTGACCTCCCAAGTCCCTCCCCTTCAGGTTGCACGCCTGCCTTAAGGGCCTGTTTATTACGAGCACTCGGATTTAACGAGTAAATGTTCCGGTCCCTTTGTGCTCGTTATAAACGAGTTCGACTGTATTGTAATTGTAAAAAAATTCTTATTTAGTGCTATATTGAAATATCGAAGTTTTAATTCTCAATCTCTGATATATATATATATATATATATATATATATATATATATATATATATATATATATATATATATATATATATATGCACCCGCTTTTTTCACACGAAATAAAACAACACGCACAAAAGCACAGAACTCACATAGTGGACTAAAAAACATTTATTTGAACACCCCAAAATATATACAACTAGAGGGCGTTTATATTGAATAACAGGGTCGCAGCCTCAAGTATAGGCGTAAGCATTCTCCCGTTGACATATAATACATTCAACAGCTTCAATAAGTAGATAACTAATTTTTCACATCAACACATACGCTAAAAAACATGATATTCTGGAAGACTTAAAACTGATAAGGGTTCACGCAAAAGTTAAAACACAGTTTAATATGAACAAAACAAAAACAGAAAATTTAAGTTGGTAAAATTTAAGCTTTAGTTACGAAACAAATAAAAATACATATATAAATTTTATGAAGGACACCTTTTCTCCGGTTACGATATTTAATCATGAAGGGGCCACAGAAATCTACATCAGAGACATTAAAAGGATAATCGGGAACTACTCTATCTCAGGGCAGATTACCCATTAGCTGAGATGTAACAGTAGGTTTAGCTTTAAAACACAAAATACGTTCCTGAACTATTTTCCTGCATAAAGAACGACCACTCAAAGGCCAAAACTTCTCTCTTACAAGATGTAAAAGAGAAGATGCTCCAACGTGAGATTTTTTCTATGGAAATGCTCAATTATTTGGATTGTTAATTTATGTTTATTAGCTAAAATTGCAGGATGTTTAGTAATATAAGGCAAGTCTGAATTGCTCAGGCGCCCACTAGCTCTCAAATTTTCCTCACTATCTAGAAAGGAGTTCAAGCTTTTCAATTTGCTGTTAGGCATTATACACTTTTCGCACTTGAGGTTCCGAATCTCTGATAAAAATACTTCTTTTTGAACCATCTTGATCAACCTTATTTCAGCTTGACCCAATTCTGAAGCACTAAGGGGGACAGAAACACGCAAATTACAATGTTTTACATTATTTACAAACCTTAATACATAACTAAATATACGAAACATTTTTACATAATCATTACTCATATATAGTAAATCAGATAAAAAAAAAAAGAGGTTTCACAGTTTAACGATACACATACACATGATACAAGTATTTCAGGGTCTATACTAGACTTGAGTTCACGAGAATACTCAGGATCATCCATTGAAGATAAACTCAACTGCTCGCTGAATAACTCACCCTGTACAAAGAATGGTGGACCATTCCACCACAAGGATGAATCAGATAAATCACAAGGACTTAGTCCACGGGAAACAAGATCCGCAGGATTCAGAACTGATGGCACATGGTTCCATGAGTAGTTTTCAGTTAATCCCTGGAATCCCTGGAACCCCTGTAGCGCCATATTCAACAGTGTCCACTGAAATGTGTGCTCCGATACTATTCTACATGTCAGAGCATAGTATTGGGTTGTCAGCTGAGCCACTGTCTGGCTCCGGTTTTGCTTCACCATGTGAGACAGTCTTCGACGACCTTTTTCTTTGATAGCGTGTGGACGTCCAACACCATGTAGTCTACTGCTGGTTTCACAGTCATTCCTCCACTTTGCATAAGCACTAACCACTGTAGATCGCGAACAACCCACGAGTCGTGCAGTTTCGGAAATACTTGTTCCGAGCCTTCAAGCCATTACAATCTTCTATCTATCAAAATCGCTTAGATCCGCAGCCTCTCCCATCACAACACAAAAGTAAGAGAAAGAATGATTCTTCATCATCTTTCCATATAAAGGGTAATTTTCGGAGCACCTCGCCCGGAAGGGTATATCTCCAGTAAGCAAGGTAAGATATTTAACAAGGGAGCGGTTCATAATGAATATTTTGTATATCAAGATGCCAATTACAGTAATGTTATAATACAATAGTAAAAAGGAAAATATATACATAAAAAGTAAATATAAATTAAAAAAGAAGTTAGAGAAGGTCGTTAAGTAAAAATATCAAAAGTGGTTAAATATAATAAAATGTGAGAAAATATGATTAAAAAGAAATAAAAATGTCTAAAGTAATGAAAAAAAAACAATAATAATAAGAGAATCGTACAGAAACAAAATTATAAATATGGCAAAAGAAAATTTTACAGTTAGAAAGAGTTGCATATAAAAGTAACATTGTAATGCAGCGGCCCTAGTCCAAAACATAGAGAACTGTAGTGATGGGTAGACAAAAGTATTTAGCTTAGATATTAATGTGTTTAAAGCATACAAGTGCCTAAAATAGTCATAAAATAAAAGAAAAATGAAAAAGTATTTGAAGAAAGAAAGAATTTAAATGAGTAAAGAAGCCCTAGGTCTGCTTCTGAACTCCGGATCCGCGAAATCATAGTCCGGCAGCTCAGCAACAATTTCATTAGGAATATTATTTAAAGTATTAAAAAATCTATGTGAGAGTTTAAGAAAATGCTCTTTAATGGTTGGTAAGTTAAGATCTCTCCGGATTATGTCATTACGAAGGTAGCGAGGTGCCTTGACAATACGTCGTAGAATTTTATTTTGAGCTACCTCGAGAATTTTGATGTTTGAGGGAAAAGCATATGACCATACTGGCGCGCCATAGCACTCGCGTGGCAGTATTACTGTTTTATAGAGAAGAGTCTTAAGCCGGACACTCAAGTGAGGAGAATAAATCAGAAAACGAAGATCATGGAGATTTCCGATCATGAGTTTTTCAATATATTTTATGTGTGGCTTCCAGGTAAGCCGCTTGTCGATGTACACACCCAAGTACTTTACCGAGTCCTCCCAGCAGATAGGGTCGTTATTAAGATATAACCGTGGCGGAGTTTTATAGGTCCGGGAGAAAAATATAGCATGGCATTTGGAAGTATTAATTTTTATTTTCCATTTAACGAGCCACGGTTCCAGAGCATCAAGATGATGTTGAATGTAGGACGCGACGGAATTAATATACGGAGCCTGTGTGTAGATGGCCGTGTCATCCGCGTACAGGGCTATATTGGTGTATTCAGATTTTGGAATATCGTTAATATATAAGTTGAAGAGAATGGGGCCAAGAAGGGAACCTTGTTGGACCCCAGCAGTAATATTTTTGAGAGAGGAAAATTTGTTTTTGACACGGACCGTGAAACGACGATCGCTAAGATAATTGTGTAGTAGATGAATGAGTGCATCAGGCAACTGGAGCTGAATGAGTTTGAAAATAAGTCCTTCGTGCGTGATGCGATCAAAGGCTTTAGCGATGTCTAAAAATATGGCACCAGATGGAGTCCTCGTCTGTAGACTCTCGCTAGCGAGTTCCACGACTCGGAGCAACTGGTGTGTTGAGTTATGGGAGCTTCTAAAGCCAAATTGCTCTGGAATTATAATGTTATTACTAGAAAGAAAGAGTTCCAAACGGTTGAGAATAATTCGTTCAGCAAGTTTGCTGAGGCAACTCAGTAAACTAATTGGGCGATAGTTGTCAGCAAAAGTTAAATTGGCTGGAGGTTTTGGTATTGGACATACCACCGCAGTCTTCCAGAAGTCTGGGAAGTATGCCAGTTTTAGAATACCATTAATAATGGCTGTGAAATAAATAATAAGATTAGGAGGTAAATTTTTGAGAGCTTTGTTCGAGATCGAATCAAGTCCTGGAGCTTTAGAATTTTTAAGTTTCTTAATGGCTTCCAAAACCTCAGCAATGTTAGTAGGAGAAATCGGAGTACAGGGAGAGTGAGCCAAGAACCCTTGAACAGTGTTATGAACCAGAATATCGTGATCCTCGTCTTCGATGTCAGAATTTGGAGAAAATTGATCCTCGTACACGTCTGCAATTGCTTCAGCCTTTCCCAGTGAGTCGAAGGCAACACCATTCCTTCCATGGATCGGCGGAAAGAAATTCACAGATTTATTTCGAAGTTTTTTTCGGAATCGCCAGATGGTGTTGTCTTCAGGCGATAAATTTAAAATAAGCTCCTCCCAATCCTTACTACGGAATTTGCTAATCTCGTCCTTAACAGATTTGCACAAATTTCGATAATCTTGCCGGGCATCAGGAGTTCGGTAAATTTGGAAAAATTTCCGTGCAGTATTACGACGCCGAATAAGATTTTTAATAAAAGTAGGAAGTTTATGATGACGAGGGATTGGGAGTTTAGTAGATGAATTTTGTGTCGCAAAATTTATACTCTCAGAGAGAGTCTTGACTGCACGTTCAATGCAATAAGGAGTTCGAATGACAGGATAAAGCAATTTAGAACCGGCAAGAATAGCCTGGAATTTTTGCCAATCAGTATAAATGATGGGGTCGAAATATTGAAACTCAGAGCTCAGATCGATCGTCAGTTGAACTGGTAGATGATCAGAGTCAAAGAGGTCCAACGTTTCAATGTTTGAATTTTGAGGAATATTCTTAAGTAGAGCTAAGTCAATGGTAGAAGGTCGGGAGTGAGCGCCAAAGTGAGTGGGGATAGGGGGGTGATGTAAGATTACATCAGAATGAGAATTTAAAAAATTAAAAAGATCAGTGCCAAATTTATTAGCTCTATAACAATTCCAGGCTCTATGGTGAGCGTTAAAATCACCCGCAATGATGCATTGTGGGTGATAATTTAGAATTTTGATAAGATCCGAGGTAGGAAAATTTTTCCCATGACGAATGTAAGCAGACGTAATGAGTAATTTCGTGGAAGGAGTAGGCAAAATCATAACCGAATGAGACTCCAATTCCGTAGTGTCAAGATCAGTAATAACGTAATGATTTAAACTGTTTTTAACGTAAATAGCAATACCACCTTGGATACCACCGCGGAGGCGAGCACCATTTACAGGAGACCGGTCTTTCCGGTAGAGAGAGTAATTACAGACGTTGAATCTAAAATTTGGTTTTAGTTTAGATTCTTGTACGAGGACAATATCAATATCAGACTCTTCGAGAAAGTCTCTAAGTTCATTAATTTTGGAAGAGAGACCATTTGCATTCCAAAAAAGAATATTTAAGCTATTACTTCTGGTGTGCTGTCTATCCATCATTGGTGTCAACATCGAAAGTGTTAGAAATTATTTCAAATATTTCATAAATTTTAGTAAAAGTGTCTTTCGACGACTTCATTATAGTTGAGATACTTTTAAACATCCCAAGGATGTCAGAGATATTTAAATCTTTCATTATTTCTTGAATGGTTTTTAGCAGTTCTAAGATGGAGGAGGTGCCTGAGGAGTTTTCAAAAGAAGATTTTTCTGTTCCTGATTTTTGAATTTTAGATTTGTTTTTTGGGCCAGAATTAACCGAATCATTATTATTGTGCGGTTTTACAGGTTTTTTCGGAGGGTTTTTATTTATTTTAGTGATAGAATGAGAATTTGAAGTAGACGAAGGAGCCTCTGAGGTTTCAAAATGCGAAACATTTGAGGTGAGCTTAGTCGAGGGCGCGGCATCCTCGATATGTGGTTTTTGCAGATTTTTTGAGTTTTTTGCCCTTTGCTCCCAAACATTAGTTTGGGGAACTGGTGCAGGGACAAATTTTGGGGCAGCAGCCCTAGATTTAACATTTTTATTTTGTTTCCTATTAGTAGGATGAGCTGGACATCCTTTAAAATTGGCGGTATGCCCACCACCGGCAATTTGCACATTTAAATTTGTCAGGTGTTATCTGACAAGTATTGGATCTGTGGTTCTCACCACATTTTAAACATTTAGGGGTGAGCTGACACGCGAGGGACGAATGCCCGAACTGCTGACAGTTGTAGCACTGAGCTACTCCCTTAGCTTTATATGGCTCGAACTTGACTGTTAAGTAATTAATTGTAGTAATATTATGAATGTTGTCTACAGCCGGAGAAGGTTTAATGGTTGCCAAAAACAGCGGCATGGGCTGTTTCGTCTTTCTATTGGTTAAATAAGCAATTTTAATGACTTCGATGCCATGCATTCGAAGTACTTCTTCGATTTCTCCAACTTCAGTAAAGAGTGGAAGACCCCTGATTACAAATTTCAACGGCTTGGCCGATTTAAGGTCAAGAGCCCTGGCAGGGATTTTATTTGTTATGAGATAGTTTTGAGCCGCTCTGAAAGCTTCACTAGAGTCGGTAGTTACTTTAATCATGTTACGGGAGTATTCCGTAGAAATCTCCTTGGAAACAGCATGCAGATGTTGTATTTGCTGCTTGCAGTTTTTCCCAATCTCGAAAAAGAGTTGGTACTGCTTGCGTGGTTTACTGGGAGTAGTCTCAGTATTACCGGATGAGCTTGGGCCCGGGTTAGGCCTAACATTTTCATCGTTAACACTCACGCCATCAGGATCAATGGCTGCAAAGGAATTTGAAAGTTTTATTGCTTTGTCAGCAGTGTCACTGGTTTGGCGCTTTTTCTTCGTAGGAAGAATACGCAGTACATTATCATTTAACAAGACCATTCGCATGTTGAATGGTCTAAGAGAAGCATTAATATTTTGAGAAAAAGAATCATAGAAAGAAGAAAACATGGTTGTTTTCATAAACGGATGTATATCATGAGTACTGGCATCAAGAATACTAAATAATTCATTATAAATACCACTCACCTGCTGGTTGTTTGAGCAGTCCTGGGTGGCAGCAAGCTTCATCATATATACAAGATAATCGTTCACTACTTCATAAAAGTTCCACGAAGTGGTGAATTTAGTTTTAAAGATGGTCATAAGATTTTGAAAGTTGTACGGAGAGTCAGTAGCAGGAACATCAGCAAGGTGGCCAGAAGCAGAAGCTTCACATTCCATTTCAGGTTCCTCCATATAAATTCTATTTTAACACTTTGGCGATAGATAGAATTTTCTTCTGTCAATCACTTGAATACAGCTGGTAGACGATCTGTAGTCAGCGGATGAAATCTTTATCAACCATCAGCAACTTCCTCCAGTTTTGAAAAAAGTAAAAATATTCAGAAAGAACAAACGCAATGTCAAAATGGCGAAATCCTCTCTCAATCAATCCAATGACCAATCATGACCAAAAAACTAATCTGACCGAATGATTCTTCAGACTCTCCAGCAGCATTTAAATACCACTTCCACCTGATCACGTGCCTTCAACGTCATCCAGGCGAGTTCATTGCAAAATGTAGGGTTGGTCATAATGTTGTGGCTCTTGAGTATATATATATATATATATATATATATATATATATATATATATATATATATGTATATGTATATATATATATATATATATATATATATATATATATATATATATATATATATGTATATGTATAAAGGGGGATAGACTTGAATCTTTGGGTTCAGATTTTGCTCTCGATATAGATGTTTGTAGCCGTTCGTAATTAGCTTTAAGTAGTACTTGTCGGTCAATAGCATTCGTAGAGCAAAAATAGTAAACCAAGATCCAAACCAAGACGATTTCATTGGTCCAATACCCAGCAGGCGGAAGCGTAATATGACTTACAACTTTAAGAGCGCAGAACTGATAAGTTATAAACATACTTATGACTTAGGTATTCTAAAAATCAGTCATACACATTAATGAAAAGATGAATCTTAATTTTTTTCTGATTATTATGCTCGAAATATTCCTAAAAGCTATCGTGCTCTTAAACAGAAAATACCACGAATGAAACTATTTAATAACACTTCGCTAATTTACGTTTAATTTTTTGCAATTCTAGTCTCTGTTTATTATCTGAGAGAAATGAAATAATTTTATGTCTCAAAAATTTGAATTTGAACAGAGAAAGATTTGTTTTGATAATTTTTTTTAATTTTTCTTTTTTACGGACTCTCCGAACACAATAAATACACAAATAAAATGTTCAAACGATGGCAATGATGAACAATTTTTTCAATTAAACTTAATCATAACAATAAGAATAAATTTTTAAAATGTTCAACTAACTGATATAAATTACAAGGTCAGTCTTTTAGTCTTTTTACTTCTTATTCCGGATCTAGTAAATTTCAACTCATCTATAGAAGCTAAATCCAAAGTTTTGGAGATGACATTTAACTCTTTCAAATCATCGGGTACGATCGGTTTGGACAAGTTATCCGAGGTTGTAATCTCTAATGGATATATTCTTTGAATCGAACGCAGGAGTTCTTGTTGTAAAGTTTGCACTCTGACGAGTCGTATTTGGCCGTCTTTATCCGGTATTATTTTGGTGATACGACCTAAAGGCAGGAGAATTCTCTTTTTATTATTTTCTCCCACTATTACAATTTCACCAACAGTAACAGAATACTTTCGTGATTTTTTGTTTTTTCTTTGAATCAGCGCTCCTAGATACTCTGATCTGAAACGATTTATTAAGTCTTTAAGTATTGTTTGTCTGTACTTGAGTCTCTTACAAAAAAATTTTGTTCAACAGTATTTGAATCAGGAAGACTGCACTGATGAATATCCTTATAAACACTGAAGGAGAAATTGGTTTTACATCCCCCTCTTCACAAATGTAAGTTAAAGGTTTTGAGTTGATTACCCATTCGCAATATGTCAAAACCGTTGCCATTTCCTCATAATTAAGACTTGCTTGTCCTAAAACTCTTTTCAAAAGATCTTTTAAGGTTCTAATTAATCTTTCCCACCAGCTACCCCACCAGTTGGGAGGTTAAACTTCCATTCAAAAGAGTTGACAGCTCCAGATCTTTGTACAAGACTCATAGTTGTTGTAAATAATTGGCTGCTCCAACAAAATTTGAGCCATTATCGCAGTATAAAGTAGAACATCTTCCTCTGCGAGTCACATATCTCTTAAATGCTGTTAATGTTGAAATATGTAACCGCACTTGTACTTGGCGACTTGGTGTTTTGGCTGCTTATTATTATTGTCGCTTGAACTCTTTCTACTGCTTGGAGCAGTTGGGTGACCGCTGATCTCTTAAAGATATAAGTGACACGTTCTGAAGAAAAAAGATTGAACTCTCGGATATTTTTTAGAAGATGCAGAATTTTCTGTTTTAATATGCGTTGCAACTTGTCTCTTATGTTGCGAAAATAAATGTTATCGTTTTTTTTAAGGCTAGTAGCATTCAATCACAGTAGAAGAATCTGAATTAATCAAATGATTTAAATAACATTCACGTGTCCACGACAGGATTGTGATTTGAAACTTGAAAACAATGATTTAGAAAGGCAAGTTAACAGTGAATTTTTTTGACGATAAATTATTTGTTATTAGAAATTTATCGATACTTTGATAATAAAACTGTTTTAGAAAAATTATGAAGCTTTAAAGCTTAAACGGAAAACGGTTAGAACTGCATTTACTAGATTATGTAATCAGTTAGATGAAATGGCTAAAACTGAAATAAACATTTCCAAAGATTTGGATTATTTGGCAACTTTTCAGCTGCTAAGTGAGAAAAATAATGAGCTTTTACAATTAAATGATGAAATTTTGAATATCCTTTTGACGACTGAAAATGTAAAAAAAGATGATAAGAACAAGAAACTGTTTCAACGGATGACAATTCTCATAAATTAAAAAAGATGAGTATAGTCATCTATAGGAAAACTAGCGCCATTGTTGATACCGATTCGCAATCATCAATTGGCGGAGCAAAACGAAAGTTCAAGCTACCTCGTTTGGAATTGAAAAATTTTGGCGGAGAAATTAAGGATTAGCTGCCCTTTTGGGGACAGTTAAAAAAGATTGATGATGACAGCGATATTGATGAAGCCGACAAATTTCAATATTTAGTACAAGCAACTATCCCGAATTCCAGGGCAAGGGAATTAGTTAAAAGTGTTCCCCCACCTGCCGGAAACTATTGCAAGGCAATTGATTGTTTGAAGTCTCGATTCAATAAAGATGATGTCTTAGTTGAATATTATGCGAGAGAATTACTAAAATTGACATTGGCATTTAATCTTAAAGAAAACAAAGTGAAATTATCAGTTATTTATGACTGTATTGAAACACAGCTCAGATCATTGGAGACTCTCGGAGTTACTACAGCGAAATACGTTGCCATGTTATTTTCACTCGTGGAATCCTGTTTGAGTAAAGAAATTTTAAGAGCCTGGCAGAGAAAGGATACAGGGCTGAAAATGAATGAAGTAGCAGTGGAAAAATCTCGATTGGAAAGTTTAATGGGATTCTTAAAAAATTAAGTTAAAAATGAAGATAGGATAGCTCTAGCTATGCAAGGATTCTCTTTGAAAGAGAGTGACAAGAATATTATAATAAAAAGAGATGTGCCAACGGCTGCAGGACTTTTTACAGGAAAACGAAACTGCGTTGAAGAGTGTTTTCTGTGGTAAAGAGAATCATGAATCGTAAGAATGTCAATTTGCTCGAAATTTAGATTTTAGCGAAAAAATGAAACGATTAAAGAAACGAGGTTGCTGTTTCAGATGACTTAGTAGCGGCCAAGTGTTCAACTTATGCACGGCCCGAGTGAATTGTGGAAACTGTGACCAATGACATCATGCAGTGATGTGCCCTAATAGGAGAACTGTTGGATCTCCCAATTCTAAAGAATAAACTGAAGAAAAGAATGTTGAACAGTTCAACACAGGGCAATCCCACATGTTCTCTAAGTGTTTTTTCTACAAACCCTGGTTGTGGTTCTTCGAGGAGAGGGTGAAGATTTTGCTGTTCGGGCTCTCATAGACACTGGAAGTCAACAATCACATATTACGAAAGAGGCTGCTGAGAAAATGAAGTATCCGGCTTTGAAAGAAAGAACCCTTACTCACACTTTGTTCAGAGGAATTGAAAATAATCAGAAACATACATAATATAAGATATTTGTAAGTAATTTAAAAAAAAATTACCATTTCATTTCAATACACTTGATCAAGAAAGAATTTGTGCAGAAATTTTACAGACAACAACAGAATTCTGGTCGAAGGAATTAGCAGACAGTCGAATTTATTTAACACATCAAGAATGCTTTTCATCTTATTCTTCATCCACGATACATTTGCTTATAGGTGCTGAAGTAGCAGGAAAATTGATGACTGGAAATATTCTCAATTTAACTTGTGGATTAACGGTGATAGAGACTTTACTTGGCTGGACACTGTTAGGAAAATCACCAAGCAGTTCAGACTCGATCAGTAAGAATGTGACAAATTTGCTTATAAAAGAATGAAGCATGAAGGACTTATGGAAATTGGAAGTTATTGGAATTACTGATCTTGGTGAGTCGAAAAAGAAAAATGAAATAACCAAGATATAGTAGAATATTTTCGGAGCATTCTGACTATCAATGAGGAAGGGAGGTATGAGGTCGCTTTACTTTGGGTGTTAGAACCATCCCGACCTCCTGATAACAGACAAATGGCTGAGAAACGACTTGATTCTGTTTATAAAAACTGGTAGATTCTGAGAAGATTGAAGTATATACAGATGTCTTTGAAAATTGGATTGCTGATGGTATAATTGAAGAGGTCGAAGGGGAATTGGATGTGTACTATATCCCTCACAGACCTGTGATTAAGGAGAATAGCACTACCACCAAAGTGAGGCCTGTTTTCGATGCATCCGCTCACATAAAGGGGACACCATCACTAAATGCCTGTTTAGAAGCTGGTCCTAGCTTAATTGAGCTTGTTCCTTCTTTGCTGAATCGTTTTCGGAAATTTCCTATTGCAGTAACATCGGTCATTGAAAAGGCTTTTCTTCAGATTGGAATCAGAGAGTAGGACAAGGAGGTTTATCTGAGGTTTTTGGGGAAAATCTAAGGCAAGAAAATAAAGATCTACAGACATCGAAGAGTGGTGTTTAGTGTCACTTGCAGTCCATTCCTGCTGGCAGCAACATTGAACTACCATCTAGAAAATGCCTCTGAAAATCTCTCGGATACTGCTGAAATTTTAAAAAAACTCGTTCTATATTGATAATTGTGTCTGCAGGTTGAAGAACACAGATGAAGCAAATAAATTTATTCTCGAATCCCGAACATTGATGTCTTCAGCGAAATTCAACCTGCGAGGTTGGCAATCGAATACTGTACTTAAAAACATCGGCCTTTCTGACAACCATCAAACCGTACCTTTATTGGGACTAAACTGGAACTTAAAAGAAGATACTCTGTCTTGCAATATTAATTGTCCGAATGAAGAACAATTGTTTCTTACTAAAAGAGGACTGCTTTCTTTGGCTCAGAATATATTTGATTCATTGGGTATATCTTCTCCAGTGACAATTATTCCAAAGTTCATGCTGCAAGAATCTTGGACTCTTGGTCTTAAGTAGGATGATGCCCTTCCTGAAGATCTGTTCAATCGATTTTTGAAGTGGCTGAAAGGTATAAGGGATCTTTCAGAAATCAAAGCACCTCGGTGGATGAAACTGGGCCATGACAAAGAAGAAATAGTCAGTCTTCACGTGTTTTGTGATGCAAGTGCTAGAGTATATGCCACTTGTATTTTTCTGCGGTACAATTCATCATGAAGTTTTTGTTAGATTCGTTCAATCTTGTGCTATAGTTTCGCCTTTGAAGAACTGAACAATTCCACATCTGGAACTGTTGGCGTGTTGTAATGGTTCTAAACTATGTACAAGTGTTGTTAAAGACCTGAAAATACCAAATCTGAAGATGTTTTATTGGAGCGATTCCATGACTGCTCTTAGCTGGATAAAAAGAGATGCCCCATGGGGAACATTTGGACACTACCGCGTTCAAGAAATACGCACTATTACCAATGCGGAAAGTTGGAGACATGTAGCAAGAAAACTTAATCCAGCAGACCTTCCCACCAGAGGATGCTCAGCGGAGCAACTTTTTTGCTTGAAATGGTGAGAGGGATCTTTGTGGCTTTATGAGAATCAAGAAAATTGGTCTCAGAGCACTGAAGAAGCAGACAAAGATTTGATAAATACTGAAAAATGGAAAACTGTTTTGTCTGCTCATAATCACACAGAGAAAACAAACGATTGGTATTATAAGTCCTTCTCTTCTCACTTGAAAACTGTTCTAACACTTGCTTGTATTCTCAGATTCTGCAATAATGACAGAAAAATTAACGTTTTGGCTTCCCCAACTCTTTTTTTTTGTGTGTGTGTGTGTGGAAATAAAAGGAGCTGAACACTTTTTTATACTTTTGATTCAAAGAGAAGTTTTTAATGAACCCTCAGATCCGAGGTTGCACTCTTTGAATGTCATAATTGATAGAAATGATTTACTGAGAGTTAAAACCAGAGCCATTTACCGTCAGGATACTGAAGACTTCAGGTACCCGGTAATCCTGCCCAGAGAACATCCAGCTGTAAGGAATTTAATCTTGTGTAAACATAGAAACCTGATGCACTGTGGAATTCAGACTTTGATGGCTCTTCTCCAAGAAAGATATTGGATTCTGAAAGGGAGGAGATCCATTCGGAAAGTTTTGAACAGCTATATCCGCTGCAAACGTTTCAATGCCAAACCTGTGAAAACGAATTTACCGTCCTTGCCAGAAGACCGTGTAAGGGATGCAGGTGTATTTGAAGTGAACGGAGTAGATCTTGTAGGCCCATTGTTTCTAAAAAATGGCTTCAAAACTTGGGTTGCGCGGATTACATACGCTGTGTATAAAGCGATCGACCTTGAACTTCTTTCTTCATTATCGACAGGAAATTTTTTGTTATCACTGGGACACTTTATTGCACGACATGGTCGACCTTCTGTAATGTAATTTGATAACGGGACCAAATTTATTGGAACCAATCGACTACTTCATTGTATTAATTGGCGGCAAGTAGACAAAGAAGGGAAAAAGAGAGAAATAATTTGAAAATTTATACCACCATCAGCTCCATGGTGGGGTGGATGATGGGAGCTTCTAATTGCCCTAGTTGAAGATTCGAACTAAAGTAATAGCTTTCTCAGACGTACGAGGTTTTCTTGAGTTCATCCTTTTTTGTTTTCATTGGTTGTGTGTGATTAGTTTTGCCTTGTGCCTGTAATTTGATCGGCTGGGCTCAGGATCTTTATAAAACTATAAAAGCCCAATGTACATCATATTTTTATCCTTATCAGTATTACTATGATTATTATTTTGGTGCCTTTAATAAAAGGTATTTTGCGATCTGCAGCTCTTCATTATGCTCCAACAGCAGACCGTGGTTATTGAAATTTAGCGTATACTTTCACTCTCTTCATAAGCAGATCAACAATGCCACTTGTTCACGCGTTTTTCTTTTTGCTTTCGTGAAATATGGCATTTTCAAGTATTGGCAGTAAAATAGAAGTTTTCGGTGTAGCTCCATTTGTCGGAACTAATTTTACTATAGGGTGTAGGAGAGCGCAATTTGTGTTTTCTGCAAAAGGATTGGATACCTTTTTAGAAGTGGAAGCGAGTGCAGATGTTTTACAGTCAAACAAAGCGTATGCTTTAATACTTTCGTTTTTTAAGGATAATATTCTCGTTTCTCTTCAAAGTGAACATACCGCAGGTAAAATATGAAAGAAACTGCAAGCTGCATATAAAACTTAAGGGGCAGTTAGCCAAATCTTGACACGAAAACGTTTGGTGATCATGAGAAAAGCGAAAGATGTGCCATTGAGACAGCACATCGACAACATAATGAATTTGGTTAGCGATCTAAGTATTTCTGGAGCAGAAGTTAGTGACTTTAATGTTATTGTTTATATCTTAATGTCACTACCAAAAGAATATGACCCCTCCGGGGGTTTATCTATTTTAGGTAAACACGGGTGTTGCAATCCCGAGGTACCCCAGCTATCTTTTGTTCTTTTCCTTTACTTTCCTTTTTTTTCTTCTCTTCCATTTATCTTCCTTTCTCCCTCGATGTGGTTACCTTTCCGGAGGTGAGGGTTTATCGCAATATGTTGTGTTCCTTTCTGAACACAACATCTCGCGATTTGTTAACCACCCACGTGTTTGCAGTGCGTGGAGACCCGTATACACGGAGAAGGGGATCCTGGTAATTGAGGGAAACCAACACATTACTTTGGCCCCTGCTTCGGGTAAACGGGTGGTGTAGAATGGTCCTGTCTACATCAATCGGCTGGTCGGAAGACCTTTGTCACTGGCCTGACCAAGCAATCGCTTACCTGAGGGGCACTTTAATGGTTCAAGGCTGCTTAAGGCGTAGCTGTGCGCGTATAGATCCTGGTTAGTACTGGTGCGACGTTTTGTCTCTGTTTGGGAATGTTTTAAGCATCCTCTTCTTGGGCTCCATGGTGGGAGGGTGCGTCCAGGGTCTGAACACATTCTACTTAAATATGGATTCTTCAAAACCCCCAACCCCTCCCCTTGGGTCAAAAGGGGCACGTAGTTAGCGTCAATTTGAATAAGGCTAGATTCTTCATCGTACAGAGAGAGGAGGGAAGATTTTCAGCTGTCTCGCCTTTTCTCATACATAAATGCATAACATCATTTGTCGGAGAAGTCAAATCTATGAAAAAACTGAGATCAGGTGTCTTGCTTATAGAAATGGGAGACA
This sequence comes from Pardosa pseudoannulata, assembly GCA_032207245.1. Taxonomy (NCBI): domain Eukaryota; kingdom Metazoa; phylum Arthropoda; class Arachnida; order Araneae; family Lycosidae; genus Pardosa; species Pardosa pseudoannulata. The sequence continues at coordinate 167,380,076 of CM063501.1, forward strand.
CGAAACAAGCCACAAATTTAACAAAACTAACCAAATTTGGTAACATTTCTGTGAAAGTAACTGCTCATACCACATTAACATTAGTAGAGGTGTAATCTCAGAGGGAGAACTTTATCATGTTCCCGAGGAAGAGATATTAGAGGGTTTAAAAGAATAGCCTGTCTGTGGAGTTCGCCGCATTACCATACGTCGTGATGGAAAAGTATTACTAACAAAACATTTAATTCTAACATTTAACACCCCATCCGTGCCATACTGATGCAGGATACCTCCGATGTCTTGTACGTCCTTTTGTTCCCAGTCCATTGCGTTGCCTTCAATGCCAACGTTTTGGACATTCGAAAACATCATGTCGTGGACCAATTACCTGTCCTCATTGCGCAGAAGCTAGCCACGACGGCGTTGATTGCAAGTCAAAATTTAAATGCATCAACTGCAAAGGGGACCATCCTGCTTATTCTCGTTCTTGTCCTAAGTGGATGCTAGAGAAAGAAATACAAACAATAAAAGTGAAGGACAACATCTCATACCCAGAGTCTAGAAAACGTGTTGATGAACGTACTTCTAGACCTGGAATGACCTTTGCTGCAGCCTTGAAGCAATGCACATCAGTCAGTACCCAAACTGAAAATAAGTCACCGGTTACTAATAGTCCTAAATCTTCTCGTATTTCTACAGCAAAACTTGAAAATAAACCTATAAGAGTTGAAAACATTATTGTACAAAAACCAACAAATGAAAGACTACCTAAAAATAAACGAACCCCAAGACTAATGCTTCTAATAAATTACTACTAAAGTCAAAGAGTGCAAGTTTCGCACCCAAACTAAAAATGCCTAAACATAAAAAAATTTCAGCAGCAAGACTCAAAGAAAAAATTAAAAATAAGAGTGTTCAGCTTCTGGAAGACTTTGACAAAGACGAATCATCTATTAAAACTTTAAAATGCAAAATGTTGAAAAAGGATTTCGATGATTATTCACTATTCATGGAAATACGGTTGCTTAAAAGGAAAAGTGATGTTGTTGATGAACTTAAAATGTTCTTTAAACTGAATCCAACTGTGAGTAAAATGCGGTGTGACAACGCCAAAGAATGTCACTGGAGAACTTTACGATGTCGCTAAAAAGCTGGTGTTAAAATAGATCCAGCACCTCCCTATACACCTCCTTTAAACGGCGTTGCCGAAAGAGCGACCAGAACTGTACTAGAAAAAGGACGAGCTTCGATGCAAATCTACCAAAGATGTTTTGGGGTGAAGCAATACTTACAGCTGCTTATGTACATAATAGACTTCCAAACAGTTCGATTGACGATTGCATTCTATATTTTATGAAGTACGGTGAAAATCCTGATATGAAAAACATGCGTGTATTTGGCTGTGATGCTTACACTCTAGTGTCACCATCTCAGAGAAAGAAATTGGACGAAAAGTCCATAAGAATGATTTTTGTAGGTTATTCCACAATGGGGTATCGTTTGGTGAATCCAGAGACTGGACGTATTATTGTTTCCAGAATTGTCAAATTTAATGAAGCAAAGAAGGTTATGGAAAATAAAAAATATATTTCTACTAATTCTGATTCAAATGAAAATGACGATAACGACATTAAAGACGAAGGCGAGTCAATTCCAAATACTGATGAAGAGAAATTAGATGTTGCTGCCAAGAATAAAGAACAAAGAAAATCTTCAAGAGAAAGGAAATTGCCAGTTAGCTATCCCAGCCCTGAGACCTACAAAGTGATGTTTGCTTTACAAGAAACTGTGACGTTTGAAGACATTGCCAGTTTGCCAGAGGAAGAACAAGAATTGTGGAAAAGGATCATGGATGAGGAAATGAAAGGCATGGAAAGTAACTATGTCTGGGATCTAGAAAATTTACCCCCTGATAAACGAGCCATTTCTTGCAAATGGGTTTTTCGCAAAAAGAGAGATGGAATTTATACGGCCAGGCTCGTTGCTCGTTTTATGCAGAAGGAAGGAATAGACTACACAGATACATTTTCTCCAGTAATAAGTATAGCTGCTTTCCGCTCAATATTTGTAAGTATTCTCAACGATAATTTTGAGGCTTTCACTTTATGTCAAGACAGTATTTCTGAACGGTAAATTAGATGAGAACATTTATATGAACCAGCTCAAAGGGTATGACGACATGAGTGGTAAAAAGTGTAAGCTTAAGAAGAGTCTCTATAGTCTCAAACAGTCTCCTCGACAATGGTATCAAAAGTTTCTTAATTTTATTATAAAACTAGATTTTAGACAATTGGATTCTGAATCGTGTATATTCATTAGAATTCTAAACGATAAGAAAGTTATTATGGCTCTTTATCAATTGCATGATCGGATGTAAAAGAAACAAGTATTATAATATCCTTATTATCTAAAGAATTTCAAATGTCAAAATCTGAAAGAGCCTCGGAATTTTTAGGCATTCAACTAAGTTTCGAGTCCAATTGTTTACATCTAGATCAAAAGTCATACATTGTAAAATTTCTTGATAAGAACAAAATGTCTGATTGTAAAACTGTTTCAACTCCTATTGAACCCAAGTCTACTCCGGCTGACTTTCAGAAAGGTAATGAATTTCATGGCCCGTATAGAGAATTAGTTGTATCTTTGCTTTATTTAGCTTATGTTTAAAGGCCAGATATCTTATTTGCAGTTGATTGCTTAAGCTAATTGCAAGAACATCCTACCGATGTAGCTTGGTGTGCCTTAAAGAGAATTCTTAGGTACTTGGAAATCAGTTACTGGTTACTTCATAATGTTTTCAAACTGTCCTGTAATGTGGTGCTGTAATAAACAAAAGTACATTGCACTTTTGTCAACTGAAGCTGAGATAATTGCTCTATGTAAAGGTCTTCAAAATTTGTAATGGACAAAAGCTGTAGTAACTGAAATATCCAATGTGAAAAATTTTTGTATTTTTGAAGACAATCAGTCGTGCACTAAGAGTATTATGAACGAAAATCGTTCAGGTAGGTTAAAGCATATTGATATAAAATTAAAGTTTGCTCGTAAGATTGTTAAAGAAAAGGATATTAAAATTGCATATATTCAAACAGGTTTGCAAATTGCTGATATGCTAACTAAACCTTTCCTAAAACGAAATTTTATGAATTATTGTCATTATGCTGTTTAAGACTTTTATAGATGTAAATTTTGCTTTGTTTTTGCATACATTGTTGATAATTGTAGAAGCAATATATATGTATGTGTGTAATGTGCTATTAAGGGGGAGTGTTGAAATATATAATTGCACTCATACTTGGCGACTTGGTGTTTTGGCTGATTATTATTATTTAAATAATATATTTCTCGGACGTATGAGGTTTTCTTGAGTTGATCCTTTTGTGTTTTCATTGCTTGTGTTTGATTAGTTTTGTCTTGTGCCTGTAATTTGATTGGCTGGGCTCAGGATCTTTATAAAACTACAAAAGCCCAATGTACCTTGTATTTTTATCATTATCAATATTATTATTTTGGTGTCTTTAATAAAAGGTGTTTTGCGATCTGCGGCTCTTCATTACGCTTCAACAGTTAAAAAGGCATCGGTCGATGCAGAAGTAACAAGCTCAAAGTGAACTGCTCGGTATACTGCACAAGTAAAAATTAAAATCCATCCTTTCTTGGGTTTTTTTTTTTTTTTTTTTTTTTTTTGAGAAATAAGTGTTTAGCAATATTAACACCAGTTACCTGAAATACCGCAGCATCTTTCACTCTATTTTCTGGTAGAGCAGGACTTTCAACTTATATGTTCTTTAGACAAAATCTTTTACATATAAGGCAGTTTGCTACCACATGTTTCACTGCTTTTCTTCCGGTTAGAATCCAGTACTTTTCTCTTAGGATATTCATTAATATCTGGACTCCTGCATGACAGTTCTTAACGTGAGCATTATAAATTAATCTTTTCACCACTTCATGCTTTGCTGGTAGAACAATAGGTCTAAGAGAATCTTCACTGTCTTTGAGATAAATAATTTTGGGTTTTTAAACGAATGATACAAAGATCGTCTTTAAACATTTGTAAGGTTTTTAATGTTTTATTTTTCAGGATGTTTATAACATAAGTTAGTGTAAAATTGAAGATGGTATGAAGTTAATTAACATTTAAAAATGCAACTTGAATTTCCTCGACACTTTCGAAACATGCTAAGAGATGTCCTGTATTTGTCTCGAGGTGCGATAGACCCTCTACCTCCGCGGTACTTAGATTGGATGCTGTGACATACGTTGGTCTAGCTTTTTATTTTAAAACAATTTGATTAGAAAATATTTTCCCAGTTTTACCTACTTGGCGACATATTTGAACATTCTAGATTTTTTTTTCAGCCTATACACAAGATTTTAACGTTAAGCAAACTTTTGAAGGAAAATTGCATCATCGGCTAATATTCGGAAATATATGGTATTCACATATTCCAAGGCATTACTGCCACAACCCAAGACCGTCCCAATCGGCCTCCGCCATCAGGTCCTATCCGAGGTAGATTTTTCAGTCATTTTCAACTGAGTCAAGTCATTTAATGCGTAGTCTTCTCTGCTTTCTAGTTCTCATAGGTTTGCTTTTTCTGTTTCTAATATTCTTCTCTAAATAAATGTTTGAATTACCGAATCATGCGACTTTTATGATCTTAAGGATGTCTGGTTATCTGTATTTTCAATACATTTTACAATTAAACATTAATCTCCAATATTTTTTTTTTTTGTTGAATGAAGGCCGAATGGTATAGCGCTGATCTTTGGTACCAGAGTTCGTGGGTTCAAATCCTGCTGCTGGCATGGATGTTCGTAGCCGTTCGAAATCGGTTTTAAGCAGTAGATCTCCGTCTTAGTCCTCGTGTGGCAAAACAATAGACAGTAGCGCTCTAAACCAATTTTTTTCTTAATATCTTGCACTCAAAGGTCTATAGCAGGGGGAGGGGAGCTTGCGGCTCTTGATAAATGTACCCGTTTCTTTTTTGTGTTATTATATTTTTAAAAACTATCGTTTCGTATGTGTTTTAAAATGTCTTTTAAATTACTGACAACAAATATGAAAGACTAAGTGCATCGTTGTAACAAATTTCCTTTCCGTCCAAGTTAAGAATGATAGGACTCATCGAAAACTGGACGAACGAACATAAACAGTGGAGTAATCGATAGGCTCCAGACCGATTTTGAATTTGTAAATTTTCATTGCAACGGACAGTTGACATTGTACTCTGCAGGAAACAATTTGTATCACTCTTGCTACGGATATAATTCGTAATCTGGAATTTTTGGTAAGTTAACTATAATTTGTTTCGTAGTATGTAACACCTGTTGTTATTGTTTTAATAACACAAATTTTGTATTTTCTAGATTTCTTTTAAAAATATAACGACAGAGAACGAAAAGAAAAAAAAAAAAAAAAAAGAAAAAAAGAAAATACAAGCTAGAAAATAAAAGTTTTAATAATGAGAAGGAGAATTTCTTTATCTTTTTAATAAGAGAAAAGCATTGTGTGTTATTTGTCATTCTACGGTCAAAATTTTTATAGCTAGATAGTTACGTCGACATTATGAAACCAATCATCCGCAGTTTTCAAATCAGTATTTCACCAAATCCCAAATTAAGATCAGATAAACTTGCCTCTTTAAAATCAAATTTAAACAAACAGTCAATTTTGATGACCTTTAACAATCAAGCTAATGTGGCTGAAGCCATTTTTGTTATTGACGGGAATATTGCTCGTGCAAAAAGCCCGTATGGAGAGGAAGAGCTTATTAAAACAACTTGGAAGACGTACTAAAAGTTTTAGATCCATATAATACAGCATTGCACAAAGTTGTTTCGCAAATTCCCACCTCGAGACACACAACCGAACGACGCATAACTGCAATTAATGCGTCTCTTGAATATAATTTTAAAAATGATTTGGCTTCGTTGTTAAAGAAGAATTATTAGATTTAGTAGCATTTTAAGAATCAACCCGCGGTGTTGATATTAAAAATGAATTAGGTTCCATAATGAAAACTTTTGACGTGCCTCTTAATAAACTTGTAAGAACTGCAACTGATGAGCTCCAGCAATGCTGGGTAAAAAAAATCTGTCTTCTTAGGCTTTTAAGAGAAGATTCTCAAATTCCACAATTCATACTGATTTACTGCATAGTTTCACCGAGAACATCATTACAAAATATTTAAAATAACTTCATATTATAAAGTCAGTGTTATACATTCACACCAATGCAAAACATAGACAACTCAAAAATTTCCTTGAAAAATTAAAGGACAAAGAACTTCTAAATGACATAAATTTCTTTTGCATTGTTAGACTTATCTAGCTACAACGTATTAAACTGATTTGTTTGATCCGATAATTACATTTCTAAAAAAAAAAAATAACTTATTCAGAATTAGACGATGACGAGTGGTTACAAGACTTAATCTTTTTGACTGATGTCATGAAACATTTGCAAACACTGGATTTACGATTGCAGGGGAAAGATAAAATATCTGACCTCTCACAGTGTATATTTAGTTTCAAACTAAATAACAACTATTTCAAAAGGCCATTAAAAATAAAACATTTTGTCATTTTCCCCGAATTAAAAAAAATTTGTTCCGATATTAAACAAGAAATGAGACAAGTCAACGAGCATATATAAAAACTAGAAGGAATATTGATGGTATTCCAAATAGATTTCAAGACTTAAAATATTTTAAATCGTCTCAATTTTTTTCTGAATCCATTTGAAATTAACATAATTTAAGGCGAGTTTTCCATTTCCAATATAATTATGACCCAAAATGCATTTGGAGAATTAGAAGTAATTGAGATGCAAGATCAAGCTCTACAATTAAAATATCAATTGTCGCCGATTACTGAATTTTGGAAATTTGTACCAGAATCAAAGTATTCTGAATTAAAAAAGATTGCTAATCGAATAATTTCAATATTCAGATCTACGTACTTAAGTGAATCATTTTATTCCACTTTAAAATTCGTAAAATCCAAACATCGGTAAGTATTAACTAACCAGCACCTTGAGAAGTGCTGTCAGCAACTATTCACCAAATTTTAAAGAATTATTAAGAGAGTTAAAATAAATGTGTTTAATTTTTTATATTTAAATTCAATACACATATTTTGTACTGTTTTCAATAAATAAATTTCTGTAAGAAAATTTTTTAAATACCTTTTCAATATGTATTTAATTGCAGCTCACGAAAAATTTCAAATTTTGAAAAATGCTCAGACTATCAAGGAGCTTGGCCACTCCTGGTCTATAGTTTGTTTTCTATGTATTTAGTTACTGTGCAACATTTACAGCCATACAGTATCACAAGTTGCTATAGGGTTCTCTCTCTCTCTTTCTATCTATCTATCTATATATATATATATATATATCTATATCTATATATATATATATATATATATATATCTATATCTATATATATATATATATATATACACATATATTAATTTTAGTGCTAGGGCTAATGTTTCAATATTTAAATTATTTTTTAAGACCAATATAACATCTATTTGCCATATAATCTATAGTTAATTTCAACAATCAAATTGTTATTAGAGACAATGGTTCCAAGATATTTGAACTGTGATTATTTTTCAAAGGTATGACTTTTCAAGACTAAAGGTAGTGAGTTAAATATATTTTATGCAGTTTCTAAAAATTTAGCTTTACCATAATTTATTTTTAGGACCAATCTATACTAGCATTGGCTTCTAATAAATTTAATGTTCCTATGAAAATTTGGATTTACCCAATAAAGCAATGCCAAAATCTGTAATGTCTTTTGATATACAATTCCTCTAATTGTAAGACTAAGCTCTGATAGCTTTTTCCATAGCCAGATTAAATATCGCAACATAAACTTGTACATAACCAAATGCAGAACTTATACCATGTTTAAAATTTTCTGTAAATGCTAGCTAGTTTAAGAAAATTTAGAAAAATAATACAACAGATTTCCCATTCTGGTGTAGTAATATGCTTGAAAAAAATAAATAAATAAATAAAATAAAATAAAATAAAAATAAAAATAAAGGCAGAAGGAAAAACAACTGGACTACACTAAAAAGTAGTCTTTATTGAATACATTTATTTACATAAATATCGATGTTATTTAATGTATGCAAATATGCTATCTATAAATAAATACTGCTTCATAACTTAATTTCTAGCATGTACAAATGTATTGAATTCTACAGGTGTAGCGTTGATTTGATTTCATTTTATTTTGACACAAAGAGTTTTAATACAAATCTGTGAAATAATACATATGTGATGCATGAAGTTTCAAAGCTGGGGAAGGAAGAAAAGAAGTTTTTTTTTTTATGACAAATGCTTCAAAGTTGCAATCAAAATATTTCTTCCTATTAACATTGTAAATACCAGTTACCTTTTCCATATATCAATAACATGATTTAAAGACCATCAAAAAGGATACTGGTTTAACCCATCACATGTCACACTACAAAATTTTCTCTCACATTGAAAATGGAGCCAATTTTTTTTTCTTTCTACTCCTCCATATAATTGAGTTTTAGATATTCATTAGAATAATATTCAATTCCAAACCATAAATTGTAGACTAAAAAGAAAAAAAATCCCCTGGTTAATTTATTCTGCAGGCTTTATTTTATTTTTTATATGATTAAGTTATTTTGAAGTCTGTTCCAACATTAAAATTTTATACTTAATTTTCTAATTAACTGTTTTAAGTTTGAATTTCATATATATAACTTTTGCCATATATATATATATGTACATCATAATATGAATATTATATATAATTCTTTTAAATAGAGGATATCTACATCCTTGATATCACAAGTTTATACTAACACTGAATATAAAGGCATATTTGAATTAAATGAAGAAAACTATGCTAAAACGTGTAGTTGAACACCCATTCTAACATAAAATTAAAAATAGTGACAGTTAGATCATGAATAAAAAGAGCACAATATACTTAATCACTTGTTTGGAAAGAAGTAACAACTTGATCTATAATTAATGCAGCAAATTATTACTAGCAAATTGATAATTAGCATGGCACAAAGTACAAATGTCCCAGGTGAAATCAAAATAATGTGCAAGAGATTACCGAAATATGAATTAAATAAATAGGTGTTTTGTAAAGAAATACAGAAAACTGTGCTAGTATAACTAATGATGGGTTAAAAAAATTGTCTCTTAAAAGAGGTCCCAAGCTTCATAAAAAATGTGCAACAACTTAAAGCAAGTTTTTCCAGACATTTACCAATAAGGAGAGTTCCAAGAAAATTCCTTCATAAACTGTCAGAAGAAAGTGTAACTGAATTAAAACACTTAGTGAAACATTTGCCATTAAGCATGCATTTTTCTTTGATACTTAGAAAACTTTTCAGAAATTCACTCCAAGTTCAATGATCCTAAAGCTAGGAGGAAAAACTAGTTTCCCAATCCCACTTTTATAAGTGAATCTGTGCAATAAGGATCAAAGATTCAAGCTAAATTCATAATGGATGCCTGGCATACAGCTCATACTTTCAGTATTACACAGAGCAGCTTTCAAAAATCATTTAAGAATTATCTATTATAATTGTCACAGTTTATGAAAATTTGAGTAGTTGGGTAACACTTTGTTCCTATAACAACTATCACATAGAATGGAAACTTAAAATTGGTTACATTTATAACCCTATTTTAGAACGTCTACTACACTCTTTTAGTTTTTATTTCTATAGCAACTGATATCCCTGTTATTAAGGCAAGCCAATTATATAGGAGACTTTATAGGACAATTATATAGGAGGATAACAACGATGACTAAACACAGATTATTTGGATTTTTCAAAGTCAGTTAAAGAAAGTCTAAGGAAAAAGCATTTCTCAAGCAAGAAATTTCATAGCTGGGAGTAAATAGAGAAAAATATCTTGACCACTAAATTAAGTATTTACTGTTTTGATTGAGATTAAAAGTTTTAAGGGTTTAAAGACTTTTCAAACCCTTTAATAATATTCATAAATATGCTTCCATTATGGATCATTTTTGAGAAAATAATTCCTCTTTTATAAATATATTACTTTATAAATAAATGTATAAAAACATAACCCGTCTTTGTGCGAAACAATTTTCACAGTTATTTGCTACACCTTCAAAATAATAATTTTTTAAAAGAAAAATACTTTTACTAGTGCATTTATTTGTAAGTAGATTCTTCAAGGCAAATTTTTCATAACTCATAAAGGGAAAATTTATTTGTACAACGCAATATCGGACCTGAGTTTATAAAGTACAAAATGAACAATTATATTTTGATTATAGCCTCATCAATATCGAGCACAATTCTGAATAAAATGCAAGTTAGGAATGAGTGCATGTATCATTAGTGGAACCCAAAAAAGAAAATATATATATGCATATTTGACAAGGCATAACTTTTTTTTTAATAAAAAAAGAGCAACATCACACAAAGTGATTTTTCAAAGTCTGAGCATAGCTACTATAAACGAAACGTCAACATTTTCATAGTTTTCTTTTTGTACATTTCATTCACAAACAATATTGAAATTACTCATATAAATGCATGAGAATGATAAGAGAATAAAATTGTTGGAATAAAACTAACTTATTAATTTTTAATAAATTCTATACTTTTTTTATACACACACACATAGACATATATACACAGATCCCTCAAGAGATTTTATTCAAATGATGAAATGATTTGCCTTTTCTATGAAGATCATGTATAAAGTACAGAACCAAACCAATGTTGTTTATATTTCCCACCAAGGGCAAAACAGAAACAAATAAATAATTTTTAAAATTCAGGATGACGACTAAACATGTTGCCTCAAAGTAAATTACTTAAAGGTTAAAAAATAAATAATAATAATAATAATAATAATAATAATAAACAGAAAATGCTATTTGGCTAATTTTTTCACTGAAAAAGAAAAGGAAAGAGTCTAGTCGAGCAAGAGAAAGCAAAATAAAAGATAAAAATGTTTTGCAGTCTAGTGGACTGGAGTTTAGAAGAACTTTTTTAAAAATGCATAAACCAGACATTCAGAGTTCTGGTACTGAGAGAACCATGCTGATTGGGAGAAGAATTGCTCCAAAATATTTTTTAAATGCTATTTCCAAGAGTCTGCAACAGATGAAACTTTTCAATTGACTCTAGTCACTATCACAGTCTTCCCATTATATAGGAGCATAAATCATAAGTGCTATATAAACAGCCCACATAGCCAACATCCAGTGCAGCTCAGAGAAGGGATTGCGGCCCTCCACAAACTTCCGAGAGAAGAACTTCATTGTCTCATCCAGGATGATAACAGGGAAGGAAATTTTCAAAACTACTAGCCACTCCATGACAGATAATGGACAAACTGAGAATACAGCCTGAAAAGGAGAAACACAAATCAAGACAAGTTTTCTATAATACTAGATGACCACAATGAAAATGCAAAGCTATCAACAAACCAACTTAGAACATTTTACAATTTTACATATTAAATGCACAATCTAAAAATCTAGGCTGAAAATGCATTCACAAGTCAAAATATACAGTTTTAACCCTTTTGTGCCTACTATGACATATACATGCCAGCAAGAAACGCATTTACTTTCCGACCAACATGCTGGTGTGCCAGAGCGTTTTCTCGTTCACCCCTGACCGTCAAACATGTGTGCCAGTGTTGTGGAACATTTTAAAAACTATAACTTTTGACACAAGATGGCATTGTATGTCCATATGGTTTTAGATAATGTAGATTTGACCTTGTATTCAATAGGAGAATAGTATGATGCACATACAAGTGGTTTTTGATTATATAAACATCATGGAAAAGGAATGTTTCTGAATGACATGTTTTATGACGGCTCTTTAAATTCCCACATGGTGTTTGTTTATGTAAGCAGGGGAGTTTTATTTTTGCTAAAGCATTGTGTATTTTGGTTTGCAGTCCAGTTTTTAGTAAAGAATTAGATCTGACAGACTTGATTTTCCCCCCTATTTATTGTTAGATTTTTGAAGTGACGAAAGTGTTTAACTGAGCTTGAAATAGCTGAAATGATGAGAAATATTTCAGATTTTGATCCTGAAACAGACTAGGATAGTCGTAATAATGACAGTATAATATATTCTGATTGTTCTTTCTGCTCATAATGGATCTAGTGATTCTAATGTAGAGGAGGACATTTATGACGATGCTTTGTTTTTTTCACATTCCCGGAAAAATCCTCCAAAACGGCAAATGAGTTACTACAAGTGCAAGGACTGTAACATAGGATTATGTAGATCCCAGTTTTTAAAATTTCCATACAATTTTTTTTTTAAATAACATAGTATTCAGTTTTGTAATGTTAAAAGTCATTCAATAGTAAGTAAAAAATGAAAAAAAAGTAAAGTGTAAAATATATATTTAAATAAGAAATAGCTTAAGTAAATAAAGTATCTATAAACATATATAAATCTCATTCCGTTTAAATACTTTACACAGCATTATTAAATAACGCATTTCTACTTCATTAATTTCATGAATTTAGGCTTAATAGCAAAAAACCCTCCAGCCCAGGATGCTAACCCGCAAAAGTGACTGCCGGCCTCAGAGAAAAGCGCGTGTTTGCGCTTACCATCGCGAAAGGGTTAATATATAATACCTTAATAAATCCTTATCAATGAAAACTGTTTAAAAATTATTTGAAAAATATAGTTTTTTTTAATTTTTATGCAATCAGTTACACTAGTATATGCCTATTCCTCTTTCTCTAGAGAGATGAAAGATATATCAATGAAGAACTTTATATGCTCATAATCGATACTCATGTACCCTCCTTTTAGCAATATCTTATAAATTTTTAATCAAGGACAACTTCTAAATTCGGTTCTTGCCCAATGTACTACACTACTGAATATTTTCTCCCATTCTGCATTACTTTATGGTACTATTAAAATATAAAGCATTTGATATTTTTTTGTGTTTTAAAGTTCCTACCAACTGCACACCTTGTGATAACAGCAGACTATATTTCAGTGGTACAGAAAGAATACCTACTGCACTGCTGATGGAGAATATTTACATGTATTCAATTTCCACTTTGTAAATATTTTACATTTTTCTCCCAAGATCAATCCTTCCAAAAATTAACTCAAAACTGTATGGTTTTCACATATGCAAGCATACAATCTTCCAATGTGACTAAATACATAAAATGTATGGCTAAACTACAAATTTGTAAGTATGAAAAGGTCAGAAATTAATAACTAAAAGATTTTGAAACAGAAATAACAAGTCTGTAAATTCAATAGTACTTTCAGATCATTACCAAATTAGGATATTATAGAAATTGCTATATGAACAAATTTGGAAAAACTTACAGACAAGATATCCACATAAAGAATGATGAAATGCAAAGTCATTGATAATGTAATGGCCGATATCAACCACAAATTTGTCCATGGCGGCATCTTGAGGAGAGACTGGTTTTCAGACAAGCTGTTAAGGAATATAAGAACAGGTTTTTAAAATATTTAGGGAATGTACACAAGTTTATTAGGAATAAAATTAAATAAACATCCAGAAAATTTTACAGTTTATGAATCAAGAGGGATGTAAAAAGAAGTATTGGCAAATAACATTTTAACAGTTTATTTTATATTTTTTGGCACAAAATCCACGGGGTATATACTGCGCCATACAAGTTCTGTTAGAGTATACATGCAAGACGCATATAAAAATTTACATGAAAAATTACTAAAATACAATCAAAAATCTAAAATGTAAATAAGTGAAATTTTCCAAAGAAACTGGTAACAGAGATCATATTTCACATAGCAGTCACATTTTAACAGACGGGAGGGGCAGGGGGGATTTAATCATTTTTATTTAAAAAATGATGAAAGTATGTTTAAAATTTAGTTTTTTAAAATGTGTAAATTGTGAAAGAATTAAAATGCTATGCTATCTTGGCTATTTACATGCATTTTTGTTCAATAAAAATGGCACCCTTCTAACTGTTCTAATAATCTCTAACTGCTGCTAACTAGTCCCAGACACTATGGTCTCCCCATAGCACTTGTACTCCACCAAATTGCAAATGATCCATTGCTTGTTTTAATAACTTGTAGTGTTATGGCAAAGTAGCTTATCAAGTTTCAATCAGTTGTTTTAAGATTCAGGGATCTAGCAGACTGTGTCACAATTATTGCAGAATTAATTTGAAGCTTAAGAGAATTTACTGCATTCTTCAAAGTAAGAGAGTAAAGGGAAGTAATTTGTAATTATATTTTTTCCAGTAACCTGGAGATGGTTAGTGTGATAGCCCCAAGATTTGCTGGAGCATCCCACCCCCTGAGATAGTGGTCTGTCCAATTCTTACTAAAAAACTTTTGTGTAAAAAGAAATAAAGTAATCTTTCAACAAAAGTTTTTAAAGTCTGTACTTATTTCAGACCTTAAAGAAAAAAAAAAAAAAAAAAAAAAAAAAAACGATCAGGCTTTTAAAATTCAAAACAGCATTTAAAACTTTCTAAAACAGTGATAGGATAAATATATATAACAAAATTTAATGAATTGCTGACTGAGTTGTGTATCATTTGTGGTTAGTGCTACATTTTGAGTATAATTTTAATAATGATAGATTTTAGATGACGTTTGGACAAATCTCAATCACTGTTACTGTGAAATTTGAGAAAAATCAGTATTTAATGATGTATTGATGAAATGGCCAGTACTATCTGGCATAATGAAAGTTTTATGAGACAAATATTTTTGGTAGTGATGATGCATGCACTTTTTTTTCTATATTATGTGCATATTCTGTAGTTGTATGGCAAACAGTAGTTTTATTTAGTGAAGATGTTAGTAAAAACTATTATAAATTTTATTTTTTGCTAATTTCCCCACAGCTTTATACATACATAAGGAATGCTATGGATATAGGTAACATTGCTGCCCTGCTGGGTCCATGTAATTTAGAAGCAGGGACTCAGAAGGCAACCCCCAGGATTGGCTACGTCACCTTTAGATATATCATTTGAACTTGGAGGATATAGTAACCCCAAACCTATTTTACTTGCCCCAGTGACCATTAATGAACACACTTGATCTACATAACCAACTAGTCATGAGGTTGATGAGTTTGCAAACTGAGCTCCAGCTTTGTAATTTGTTGTCTTTCTAATTATTTTATAAAGAGATAATGACAACCAACATAATTAAGTGTAAAAAATCAAGTAATAAACCTCAAAATATGGATTTATCACTATTACCTATTGAGTGCATTGAGCATTTCAATTGTGACAAGGACAGATAATGCCATTGTCATGGAGTGCGGATCTGAAAAGATGGAGCAGTCTACTCCTGTGAATTTGGAGGGATCCTGCTGACAAGCTAAATGGTGAGTGAGCTGGTAATAATTCAGGCGAGGACCATCTGGAGCAGCCATAAACCACCAACATGAAGCACCCACTGTTGCTGCACCAACATAACCTACAAAATAAATCCTTTTATTAACTGCAAAATAAAAATAAATGAAAAATGACAATGAAATTTAGAAAAAAAAAGTACTCATAAAAATGAAAATAATGAATTTTCAAAGAACTCAAACCTTAATTAATCAACCCCTCTAATATTTTAAACAAAAATGATTAATATTATAGAGAATACCTTCCCTCATTTTCTTCCCTCGCTTAATTCTTTAAATACCATAATAATGAGCCAAATTTTTAAACTATATTAAATTATTTTTTCATAATTAATAATAGGGTTCTGTTTTTAACATTAAGTATAAGGTTTCCCTCCATGAATTGTTTCTCAACTTTTGCCCCAATAATATGAATGGAACACCTTTGGCAATCAGCCTACTAAGGATTTAGAAAATGTTGCTTTAGTCACTAATTCTGCAAATTAATTTTTACTGAATTTAATAGATAACTGAGAAAACTAACTGAAGGAAAGTGTTAGCAATGAAGTCAATCAACCAAAATATGTTGTGTTAACCTGATAGTGTTGACTGAGTAGAAGTTTGTGATAATTATGATTACCTCGTCAAAACTCATAGAATAAAATTAAGAATAAGTGGGTGCCAACTGATGAGCTATTCCTTTATAGTTTATTTCTAACATATCTCAATGACTGAAGTATTTGTCAGTTTGTTTAATGGTAGGAAATACCCACTTTTTTGTCATATTATAAAATTTAAAAATAAGATTTTATTCATTTATAGTTAATGAATGATAGAAATGTTAACTGTTCTAGCTATATTATGTTTATTTAAATAAACTGCATCCAAGGAATTTAGGAAACATTTATAAATTCTAGATTTAATATGTATACTATGTGCCTAAAAACCCATTATAGCATCAAAATTTTAAACTTATTAAGTATTGTCTTTCATTGTAACTAAAAATGGAGACTAAGGTCCTTTGCTAAAACCTAAGAATAAACCTTCCTACAAGATGTCTATGTCACATATTCATGAGAAAAGAATTTTGTTTCTCCAAAAGTTCAGGTCAAATACACTCATTCAAACTTCAATTTGTAAAAAAAAAAAAAAAAAAAAAAAAAAAAAAAAAAAAAGAGAGAGAGAGAGAGAGAGATAAGAAGGTAGTTTAATTTTTAATTAATCTTTTGATATTAATCTAATTGTAAATCTTTTATAAACTTTTTCTTACTTGGCTAATTAAATACATTCTAAGAAGCTAAAATGGTCAAATAAATTTATGTATATACATATGTTTAGTGATGTTCCCCTTTCAACTTAGCTCCTCAAAATAAGTATCTAAATGACAGCATACCTGCCAACTTTTAAAAAATTGACATCAGTAAAACTTTTAGTAGAAACACCAGTTGGTTATTTGGCTGATGTTCAGTGGTAGAAGTAAATGCCATTAATAAAATTTGCATTCATTATAATATATATATATATATATATATATATATATATATATATATTAAAACAATTTTTTTCACAGTAAATTTGATTCTAGAAAAACACAAAATTAACTTATTTCAAACTAAAATATGTATTAAGAGCAGAGAGATCATTATACTGATTATTAGTCATACATAATGGAATTTTAATGAATAATATAATTCATTTTCACTTGTGTGGTCCTTTAATTTTTTTCACAGTTAACAACTGGCATAAATATGCACTGCAATCAAAGTAAAATATCCAGGTAATACCATATTTATGGTCACTGCAGCCATACCCAAATGTATTATTATTCTGCAGAAGGGTATGCATACTTTTATCAGTTATAACTTCTGCTGAAATTAGATAGTTCAATTTTCACAAAATAAAAAAAAAAAAAAAAACCATTGCCCTGCCAAAAACCATAAAAATGTTCAATCTATATTTCTTTATCATCAAGTGCTGTAAGTTTCCTTTTTGTTCCTTGTAGAGTATTAGGTTTAAAAATACTTACATCCAATGGCCATGTATCTGAAGAATAACCATCCAGAAATAAGTGATTCATCAGCTTTACGTGGCGGCCTTTCCATAATATCCAAGTCGGGTGGATTGAACCCTAACGCTGTGGCAGGCAAACCATCTGTTACAAGATTCACCCATAAAAGTTGGACTGGGATAAGAGCCTCGGGTAAACCAAGAGCTGCTGTCAAGAAAATGCTAAAAAGGAAAATCATTATATAAGTTCATTAAATAATGATATGCATGTAAAAAAACATGTGTCACAGTACATTTCAGGCTGTGCCTTTTGGATATGCAGGGGAAAAAAAGAGACAAGAATGAATCCATATCTAAGGTAATATATAGTCACAGAAAAGGATATAATAGAAACTGGCAAAGACAAAAATTTCTGAACAATCCATTTGAAGTAATCTGGATCCCAAAAGTTGATGTAGTTGTAGAAAAGTTGATGCTCATTGGCTATTTTGTGCTGCGCCAGGGCATACTGGGGCAAGGAGCTATGGCTCAAAGTCAAATTAGTCTATCTTTAACAGTTACAAACATCTAATGGGATTGAAACTCAGATTGCAGTGGCAGTCTTAATGGTAATTTGTTTATATACTCTTCATTAAATATATATATATATATATATATATATATATATATATATATATATATATGCAATATATCAAAATTATTACACACATTAAAATTTCTCTGTTTACCTTTTCTCTTCTTTCATATCTAATTTTCTAGCCATATGTCTTATTTAAAGGGGTGTTCACTGACTTAAATTCTTTTTATGAGTCTCCCAAAACTAATGCCAGAATAAATGCTTAACTTTGTCTATTCACCACATTTTCCAGCTGTCCCAGGAAAAATGGTTCACTTTTCCAATGTCTAAATTGCCATAAATGCTGTCTAAGCTGCTGGTTTCATGGAAAAAAAAATCCATGCAATCCCTTGCTGTTGGGCAAAATATAGAATAGAAGTGTGTTTTTGCAATCATTCTATGTTTTACTCTTGTGTAAAATCAACCATTTTTAATCTTCAAAGTTCTATGCTAGAATTCACAATTTCTTTTTAATGGAGTCATGACTGAAATTTAAGTAGGTTTCCCCATTGCCCAATAAGCCCAAGCAATTCAAAATAGGGGTTTAAACTAAATTGTAATTGTGAGTAAAATTTGCACATTACATACATGCATGCACGCACACACACGCACGCACGCGCGCACACACACACACGCACACACATATATATATATATATATATAAATAATGTGTGTGTGTGTTCAACAAGCAACTTTTAGGAGAAATTTTTGGAACTGATTTTTTTTTTTCTTTCCGGGATGTGGTGTTGTTTGGAGTGTTTAAGGTTGAGGTTGAAAGGAAATAAGTCAGCTAAAATTACATAACCTAAAAAAAGGTTAAAAACTGCTGCTCTAATATGTAGAAAGATATTATAGATTGCTGGGATAGGTTAGAGCTATACTCCGAGGATTCATCAGATTGGACCTAATGCTTATAATTATCCATACCAAAAGTAGAATTTGAACTCAGACTAATGTACTGCATAGTGAGCTACCCTATAGCATATAGATTGTTGGAAACTAAAACATCAAATATATATAAACACTATACTCTAAAAATATCCAAATTTCATACAGATATGATGCATGAATTTTATGAAGAGTACAAAGATATCTAACTGATAACAGTTAAAGAACCAAATTAAAGATAGAAAAGTACTAAATATACAACTTAAATTTTAATCATACCTAACAACTTCTCCAATGTTCGATGAGATGAGATATCGAATAAATTGTTTCATATTATTATAGATGGCCCTTCCTTCTTCCACAGCAGCTACAATTGTAGAAAAGTTGTCATCAGCTAAAACCATTTCAGAAGCAGATTTGGCAACAGCTGTACCTGATCCCATTGCAATGCCAATTTCAGCTTTTTTAAGGGCTGGGGCATCATTCACACCATCTCCAGTCTGAAAGGAAAAATACAAATATTACAAGTACTTAAATGTCAGACACTTAGCAAATATACAGATTTAATGTACTTCTAGAGATGCACAGCTCTAAAACAAATTATTTTTTTATATATGCCCTAACTTGACTTTCCACAACTGAACACATAACTTTTTTTTTTTTTTTTTTAAACATTTTGAGCAGATTTAAATCAGTTCAGTACTAAATCATTGAAATAGTTATGTGGTTGTTTGTTCTTACATGAAAATTGTAAACTAAAAAATTGTAATTGTAAATAAGTCACATGACCATAAGAAGTCTGTCTCTTCTTACACATATAATCATGACATTCTTTTCCTTATCTCCTGCTCAAGAAATAACATAAGGAAGGGCATTTTATAGATTTTTAATAAGTAGAATTAAAGGATAAAACAGGAATTTTCCTTGCTAACCTCTTTTTTTTTTTTTTTTTTTTTTTTTTTTTGCACTGCCAAACTTAAGGATTTTACTTATTTGTTGTATGATAGCAATAAGTAACAAATGAGCAGTTTGTAGACATACAATCACGGCACTTTGTATTCTGCCTTCCATTTAACCCTTTGTTTTCCAATGTCAATTTTGACTTGACTTAAGAATCACTGTTTACACTTGTTTAACTCAAATTAATTTGGACCAGACAACTGGGAATAAAGAAAATTTGAAAGAGATTAAATGTGGTTTAAGGGCAACTGACTTCCAGAAAGTTTATGAAAAATATTAGTTATTTAACTAATTTGAACCAAACAATCAAATGCTTTTATTTGTTCATAATAAACAAAAATGATTAATGTTTTTAAACTACAAAAGCATCTACTGATGAGACTAACAGTAATAATTTTATGATCTCAACTGTACACTCATACACATGAAATCACTGTTTATTAAAACTGAGTTAACTTAAATCCCATGCCCAGTGAAGCCATTTACATACGATAATATACTTAAAAACTAATCCTTTTTAACTTGCAATTTTCAAATTCACTATTTTATTTCTAGTCAAAATAATAAGTAAGAGAAGGTTTGGGAGTTGGTTAGATTCGAAAGGATTCAATCAATTTTCAAATCACAAGAGGAGACAATTACACTAGGTTTTACAGTTTACTGATTAAATATACATGTCAGAAGAGGAATTCAAATGCCAAGACTGAAAGGTAGTACCCTATTTAGCAAATATATTGCAGATCTACACTTAATAAGCAATAGATGGAATAATAATAGCAACTTACCATAGCAGATATCTCTCCATCAGCTTGAAGATATTCAATAATTTTACTTTTATGTGCAGGCTCAACACGAGAGAACAAACGTGCTCGGGAACATGCTAATTTTTGTTCTGAAGGAGCTAAATCATCAAACTCCCTTCCAGAAAATGACAAACCTTAAAGACAAAAAATAATTCATTTGTATGCCAATACTAGATAATATTTACTATATATTACTAGAACAGTCTTTGAAAGTAAGAAATAAGAGCATTTAAAATTTTGTTTTAAGTTTTTGGAAAACTTGCATTATCACTATAAACACTATCCTTATTACATAATACTCTTAAAATTATAACAGTAATTCCTTATCCTAAAACGTGACTGAACTAAGAAGTTTTTAGTAATTAATTCTGCCTTTCCCACAAATTTTCACTAATGAAGATTTTATAGAACCTGTGTTCCATAATTATATTATCTTATATTAGTTCAAAAGCAGGACATCAACTCTATCATAATTCAAAGTATCTCAGTAGTATACAGAATCATCTGAAATAGCTCTCACATAAGGTTACTATCAAATGCAGACAAAAACTAAGATTTTACCTGTTTTTTGCAAATGTTCCTCTGTGCAGCAAGAAATAAAAATTAGAACAGTTATTCAATAATTATATTGTAAAGCCAAATGCTACAGAAAATATTTCTATAGAAGATGCAACTATATATGAGATTCTTACCTGATGTATCTTCATTATCTTCAAAAACACCAATGCGTCGACAGATTGCCTCAGCAGTTGACTGCAAAAAAAATATACATTAGATTAAGAAAACTATTTTTCTCAATTAGTTTGTAGTTAAGTGTTGATAATTAACACACTAATTTGCATGAAGTAAAATCTATAATTTTACATCAATTTTCCAAGGAAAAAATTAACTGATGTTTCTTGCATTCTTCAAGAATTATCTGATGAAGATTATTCTATTATCAATTACTTCTAATTTTTAGAAATAACAAAAATATTAAGATCAAAGTTGGTTTTGGTTTTCGTAACCAGTCATTTTTTGGATTTGTTTCATACAAGTAAATTTGTAGAAGTAATGTAAAACCTATATTTAATACTACCAAGGTGAGTATTTTTCTGTATTACTTGTCTATACTTATCTTTAATAACTATCATGCATAGTACAATAGTTATTAAAAAACAAATTTAAAATTTTCTATAGAGAAATACAATGTTCCCCATTTTACTAATATAAATATTTAAAAATATTTTAATTTCTTTTGAATGTGCCATAATTTGTATTTTGCAACAATAAGGTTGCATTTTTATTTCTTAACAAGTTTATTAGTATTTATTATTCATTTGTTGTCTTTTTATGCCCAAAACAGTAAAATAACAGCTATCGTAAAAAGTCCAACAAATACATGGTCATACAAAAGTGTTGAGTGTGCATGCTGGAAGGTTAATACAAGAGTTTCCAACTTATAAGGGCCACATTGGAATCATTAAATTTTCAGGTTGCACATTCATAACTGACCAATATTAGCAAAATTCTGCAAATAGGACTAGGACTTTAAACCATATTTTTTTTTGTTTGTTCTGGTTTCCATTCTGCCCAAAACAAAGGTTTTCATTTCAGCTTCGAACAAATAATTTTACCCACATTCTCATTTGTACTAAAAATATAATTCTATCTCAAAAGATGCAATTCTATTAAAATTTAGATTTTATTATTTTTTTGATTGGTACACTATGTGAATTGATACAATGAACCAGGATGTAGGATACGAGCAGCGAGCATTGACATTGTTATCCATTATCAACTCAATTAGACAACTGAACATTCAACTGAAATAAATCTGCCTTTCACAAGTAGTTTCATATAAAACTGAAACAGAAAAGTACTAGTGATAATCTCAAAGAAAATTGAGAAACAATGTACATATAGTTTAGTTTGGAGTGCTACAGTCTACTATTTTGCAATATGAGGGCTAATGAGACTTGGATCTACGGCTTGAAGCCTATTCCGAAACCATTAAAAACATTCATGCCATAATGGGATTTGAATCCATGAATTCTGACACCAAAGATCAGCACTTTAACCTGTAGGAACTGTGGAATGCACTTGACAAAAAAACAATCCATCCTACTCATAAAGGTACTACAATTTTTTCTTTGCTTAACTGTTAAGTTTGTCACTTGTGTATGTTTTATATAGTATGTAAAAAGGTTGTGAGGTAAAAAGATGTGTTGGCAATAAATGTTGAATTTAGTTTAAGTTTTGTCTTTAAAGGCTATATATGATGTATTCTTTACAGGAACCTTATTTAAACCTTCATAAAACCTACCAACCATTCAGCCATTGTTCACCACAATGTACATGTAATGAGGATAATTATATGGCTGACATTAAATGAAAAAATATTGATAAGTTGGTTACAGTAAAAAAATGACTGAAGATATATTGAACTGAAATGAACTGATATATATATTTTTTTTTCTGGTTCAGTTCCAGTTTTCGTTCTGACCAAAATAATGGGTTTTCTTCAGTTTTTGGTTCAGTTCCAGTTTGAAGTCCTGAATAAGGACAGAGGTACAAGACATGATATTTATAGTTTAATTTAAAATCGAAGATTTAGTCATTGTAGTTGTTTAAAATGGTTGGAAACCACTGTTATAAAATGAATTTTTGTGGGCAAATGACTACTTGTACATTTTAAATGTAAGAAGCATTAGAAAGTAAGAAAATCAAATTTAAAAGTTCCATTTTTTACAGTTACAGCAAATAAAGCTTTTATACCCAAAATAATTTAACTTTGAAGATGACTCAACAATGTTAGTTTATTTAAATTTTGAAAAATGGCAAGAAAAAAATAACCTTAGGAATTTAAAACTAATGTAATTAAAATCCCAAAAGAAATTTTATGAAAGTTTTATGGATGGTCATATGCATCAATCAATGAATGTCCACCTACATATCAGTTAAATCTAAACTGCAAAGTTGAAGCAAAAACAAATTTATAAGTTCTGTACTTATTTTTGATGAGTATGATCTAAAGAAACAACTCTATAAAGCTATTAAATACTTTTTTAAAAGAAAAAAGCTTTTGTGAGCTGCCAGTTTATAAAAATCCTTGATCTAACAAATACCTATACATTTTTCCTACATTTTCTACATCAAGTGTGTGTGAATGTAAATAAAAATTCAAAAGAAGTTAAGTGTATGCAGCTAATATGGTCTTCAAACATTGTGCTCTTCTAAGAAGGCTGAAAGTAATTGCTTTTAAAAGACATCTAACCAGTTCTAGGCTGACTGGAGATATTTCATTATTCGTATCTAATTCATTGGTTTTCATTTGCACAGTTACTTTCATTTCGAAACTTCTCAATTTTTTCTCCTCACAATATTCCTTTAAAAATAAAATGTTAAACTGCTAATATCCCAGTTTGAAGACATTTTTCAAGAATATGAAAAAATTAATTCAAATATGTCATACATTAAAAAGGAGCATAAAATGTAATTTGTATGCAATTAGGCATTAAAAACAAATTATTAGTACAGTAAATATATATATATAAGAAATAATAAAAACAAAAGAGGGGAAGAGATAGGGAGCTTCATAATAAAAGAACTATTAAAAATCAAAAACAAAATAAGGATCTTGTAAGAAAGGAAAAAGACATAGTACTTACCTTATTGTCACCAGTTATCACAATAACTCTAATTCCAGCAGCCTTACACCTTTCAATAGCATCTTTCACTTCCTTTCGAGGAGGATCTAGCATACCCACAACACCAACAAAAGTCATATTCATCTGATAAGAAAAAAATTAAACTCAATTACTCCACACTAATTACTTTTTATTGTTCAATCCTCTGACAATTCACAAATCAGTTTATTTTATACAGTCACAAATTTTTTTTATCCTGTTAATTTTGTAAGTTGTAAACTTACTTTAGAATCAATTTCATCATAATTTCTAATTATGTAAAGTGGTCAAGACTAATAATACTGAAATACATTTGGAAATGTGGAAGACATTTCAGATAACTTCCTGTTATCTCTTTTATATATGCTCACTTAGAGAGAAACAAGATATATTAAATGTATGTAAAATTATATCAGAAGTTTTAAATAAAACTTACATATGCATATAATTATAAGATTTGTATATTATATAAAGGTTAAGATATAATGCTTAACCTAAGATATATAGCAATTTACTAATAAGTAGCCAAACTTAATACCTAACAAAATAAGGAAAATGATCAATCCACAAACATGTCAACAAACCAAATCATAAATATCTGCATATTCATGAGAAAATCTCGTATCTCCATCTACTAACAAACACATATATTTTACTAGTTTTCTCAGATATTTCTCAGTTGCATGCAATCATGCCCTTATTTAAAAATAATTAAGTAAAGATGAAATATTCAAATAAAGGAAACATGAAAAATAATTTTTCATCAAATACTGACCTATTTAAAAAATACAGACATACTGACCATATTTCAGCTCTGAGTTAAGCCTGTAATTCAACCTTGTTTTCTACATACACTATAAAATGTAGTTGAGTACTCAAAATACCATGACTACCAAAATATATTTCTACAAAATCAGTTGTTTTAAATTTGCACATAATAGATTTTGGACTAATATTTGGAACAAATTGAAACAGATTAAAAATTAATAACCCTTTTCTCCCCAAATTTTGCATTACAAATTATTCAATAAGTACCTCATAGGTTGCAAACTTGGATGATTCTCCAAGATCCATATCATTAGGCTTTGGTGGATTATCTATAGTGGCTAAGGCTAAACATCTGAGAGTGTCTTTGCCAGTTCCGTACTGTTTGGTCATATCCAGAATTCTTTGTCTTACAGAGCTAGTCATTGGCACTTTTGAAGTGCCTACACGAATGTGGGAACACCTCTCTAACACACCTTCTGGTGCACCCTACAAAGAAAAATTGTAAATGTTACAATACAATTCCACTCAAAGAAATTTACAAAACAGATATAAATGACATTGAGTCATTCACTTAATTTACATTAATTCTTTTAAATACTTACATATTTTAAGATCACATTCTTTTACAAAATAAAAACTAATTAAACTAAAACACATCCTTGCGATTCAATTCAATAAATTCTAAAATTATATATATATATATATATATATATATATATATATACACACACACACACACACACACACATATATATATATATATATATACATATATTTGGTACTCAAAAATTCAGATAAACTCAACTTGAAAAGGAAGCACTTGAACAGGGTGTCCAGAGGGAATCTATTTAGAAATTCTTTGCTATTTCATTAATAATTTCCTGTAATTCGACCTATTTGAGAATTAAGCTAATTTAACCCAACTCAATAATTTAAATCTTGAGGTTTTTGCAAAGGATAGGGCAACAGAAAAAGGTTTGCAAAACCGCTGACACTGACTACTTACGAATCTGACTCCAAAATAAAACTGGTGATATTCCTGTGACTACACAACTTACAGTTTGTGTTATGTTAGTCTTTATTTTCAAGCACATCAAGCTTAACACCCTGATGTTTTATATGGGATGAAATCAAAATTAACTGATTGACAGTATTTTAAAAATTTATTACTTAATCATAATACAGATATACTACAGCCTCTTTTTAGTAATCAGCTGAGTTTTAAAACATCCACATATCATAAAAACTTAACAGGTAATTTTATATTTGGATATGTACATTGATTGTAATAAGAAATGCTCACAAATATAGTAAAAAAGTAAATTCAATATGCAGAGATACATCAGCTAACAAGCTTTTCTCAATTTTTTCCCAAATTTTATCAGACCATTAATGGATGCATGTGCACCTTACATTTTATTGAGAGGCTTCAGAGGCTTAGAAATACTGATTTTAGTGATCAAAATTAGAAAATAACTGAGATAATTTTAAAAGCAATAACCAACTTTAGGATAATAATTGTCAAATAACATTTTATTTCTGTATTACAACTATTTTTTGTAGTATTGCAAGTTATAAACTTATTTTGGAAGAAATTTGAGAATAAGTCAAATTCTAAGATGCTATTTGTCAAGGCTGATAACACTGAAATACATTAGGAATGCTGGAAGACATATTAAATAATCCCCCCCCTCTTATTTACACACAATACTTTTTAAATATTATAAATCAGTGTGGTGAAATTGTATAATTAAAGTTGTATATGCATGTAATAAGCCTTGTATTTTGTACAGGAAAATTAAGATATTATGTAGCTACTTAATAAATAGCTAGAGTTTAATATATAGCAAAATGAGGAAAATGTTCAACCCATGGATCTACAACAAACCAAACCACCAATATCTGCATATCCACAAGTATATTGCATACCACTACCTCTCCCATGATAATAATTAAAAAATCCCTAGCTTTAACATTTTCAGCTGTTCAGCACCCTGTCCTTATTTTAAAATAATCTTAGAATAATAAAACAAAATTTAAATATTCAATTACAACACACGCAATTTTTTTTAAAACCAAATATTGACTTATTTAAATTTGAAAATACTGACCTATCTTCAAACTGATTATTTTTCATCTCTGCTCTAAATGTATTTTAAAAAATCATACTACTTACTACTTTTAGAAAAACAGTATTATTAATAAAATCTTAAATTGTAGATGTTTCTGCAAACCAACTAACCTTACAGAACATTTTTGGTCCCACACCTAGAGGATTTGTCTTAAGAGGAATGCAGTAAGTACTCATAGATTTCCGGTCTCTAGAGAATTCTAGAGTGAATTCTTTCTTCCAGATTGCTGATATGCCTTGGTTCACAGCCACAGCAGCATCCCGCCGACTCAGGCCAGTTTTTGTGTAACCAAATGGATTCATTTTCTCTGCCAGGACCACAAGAGCTGTTTCTGTGGCTTCACCCACTTTTTCAAATGTTTGTTTGTACTGAAAGAAGAAAACATGAAAGCAAGTTAGATAAACTAAAGAGTGGAACAAAATATAAATGATTGAAAACCATTTCCACCTAATAATTAAGCAATATTTTTAAAAAATTTATTTCTTTAAATCATAACATGATTTACTTAAATTTAAGCCTATTTTAATAAAAAGGACTTATACTTGTGCGATAAACCAACTCTATTATAGTATTTAGGCAATTACTATACATATAAGTTTAGGTTATTTTAATATTTCAATAAATTGTGGAACAAACACTCCAATTCACATGTTCACATGCGAAAATATTTACTTTATAAGTTGGCAGACTAATTTTCAATAAGCATAACTGGTAACTTATACTTTGTTTTACAATAAAAACTATGGAACAATATACCATATAATTTCCTAAAAATATTTCTTTAAAAAATTTGTTTAAACTTTTAATAATTGCAATGAGTGGAAAAAAAAAAAAAAAAAAAAAAAGGAATCACACAAGACAGTTAGTTACAAACCTCATTGAAATCAATACTGGAATCATTACACATTACACAAACTGTGGCAAGTTCACACAAAGATGGAAAATCTGAGCACAAAGCTTTCTGGCCATTCAAGAATCTAGAATAATAAATTGACTTATTTAAAATCACAAATTACTCTTATTTTTTACAAATGTATATATATATAAATATAAATATTTCATCAGTTAATGTGAAAAATAAATTACTATGCTTACACTTTAATTTGATTATAAACTGATTTATATAGTTATCTACTCCAGTACAACTTTTCTGTCAACTTGAAAGATTAAACTAAACAATTTCTATGATAGCTAATATGACAAAGACAAATTATTTATATTAAACCAATTTTTTTAAAAAAATTTCAGCACTCACACTTCTCCAATTGGTTCATAGGTGGATCCAGTCACTTCAAACTCATGAAACACAGCATCAGATGAATCAACCTTGTTCACAACCAAAATCTAAAATAAAATATTAAAATTAAATAAAAATACTATTATACATTCTGTATATACTTTCTGTAATATTCAAATTGACATCATATTCAAATGTATGATTAAGCATAGAAAATTATTTGTTGGATTCTAAAAAACAGTTTTCACTTGGAAAACGTTATGATTTAAAAGCTGTTCTAAAACTGATAAGTAAAAATCAATTGAAAATATGAAGATCTGTAATAGCTCACTAGCAAGTCACCGAGAGTTGTGAGTTTGAGGATGAGCAGATAAAAGATATACTGTATTTAATTAATGGCAGCTGAGGCATGTAAAACAGGTTCATGGTTGCAATGTCCTCAAGTAACCAAACTACACCTCTGGAGGTGGAAAACCTAATCTGGGGATCTTCTGCATGGTCCCTGATTCTAAATGAGAACTTTTTTGTGTGTGTGTGTGTGTGTGTGTTGTCCTATGAGTAATGTTGGCTGTCGTGATAAAAGAGACGACAAATATCTGTAGCTTGATAGTGGCAAAAACAAGTGCCTCCACATTTGAAATAATTTGAAATATAGATTTTATAATATTAAATAGTCTGACATAAGCACTGTGAAAAATTATAAAATTAGAATTGTAAAAACTATTCTATTAAGTGTTACATATACGGTCCTATTATATTAATGTGTCCACTGTCTACTGTTGACATCAACGTTAACCAGTCACAGAACGCATATGTCATCAGCAAATATGGTGGATATAAAGTGTTTTGCAGGCATTTAGAAAACATTTCACAGTTCTTGCAGTCATTGAAACAATTCATCCAACATCCAAAAGGGCATAATCACTGGCTTTTGGTCCAGTGGTAGAAGCATTTCCAAAACTGCTAATTTTTTAAACTGTTCACAAGTTGCCATGATAAATGTATGCCATGACTATCCAAAACCAGTGACAGGGCAAAAGTGGTACAACATGAACCATAGATGGCAGAGGTTAGTAATGGCTGCAGAAATGCATTTGGGCAAATAGATGTGCAAGTGTTAAGCAACAGACCAGATGAACTAAGGGGCTACCAACAGTGTCCCCACAGCAGACACCCGGTAAATACACCTATGCTGACTGCTGTTAACATGTGATGAAGGCTGGGATTTGCATGCCAGTACTGCAACTGGACTTCCAGTGAATGGAGACAGGTGGCTTTCTCTGATGAATCACATTTTATGCTCCACAGGACAGATGAACATGTGTGTACACAGCATGAAACTTCTGAAAGCAAACACTCTGCAGCTATTGCAAGAAAGGTACAAGGTGGAGGAGGGAGCATTATGGTCTAGGGAATAATTTCCTGATATTATCTGGGTTCACTCATCATTGTGGAAGGTAGGATGGATCCACACAAATATGTGTCTATCCTTGCAGACCATGTTCACCCACTACATGCAAATTGTTTTTCATAAGGATGATGGCACCTGCCATCAGGACAATGCGACATGTCATAAAGCTCACAGTAAACTCCCTTGGCCGACAAATTCCCTAGATTTAACCTAATCAAGTATCTGTGAGACCACCTGGATCAGGTTGTTTGTACCAAGGATCTTCACTCATGTAACCTAGCACAGCTGGTCAACATGGCTCAATATCCCAGTGAACATTTTCAGGAACTTAATTGACTATCTTTCTGCATTTCTTGCAGTAGTCCACTCTGTGAAAGGTGGTTATTCTGGATTTTCACAGGTGGTCACATTAATTTAACTGGACTGTGCATACGAACATATGTATTAAGTTTAAAACAAGCTTGTGTTCTTACTCCATAAGACTGATGCTATCCTTCATATGTAAATTCTTGGAAGCAAAGTAATTAAATTATTTTTAAACTTAAGTATGAATTTTGAAAAGCTGGAAGTTTGAATCCTTTAGAAAAGTTGAAAATGACAAATACAATAACTGAAAACAATATTAAAAACTTCAGAATTAAAGACAAATTTTTCTGTAATCAAATTTTGGCAGCTTAATTATTGTTATTTATTTTTAAATCACACTACCTACTCTCTCTTTCCAAGTTGAGAACATTAAGTTGATGGTTGATATTTATATACCATCAACTTAATGACTTACAGCTATTTAAAAGAATAAATAAAATTTGACACATGTTTCAAAATGTTTGTCATCACTAGCATATTGTTTAGATAATTAAAAATGGATCAGTATTTAATTTATCATGATGAGCAGGCTTCTACTAAAACTATAAAAAAAGGAAAACAATACAAAATACGTACTTTGCTCACAGACATCTGATTGGTAGTCAGAGTTCCTGTTTTATCTGAACATATGACAGATGTACAACCTAAAGTTTCAACTGATGGTAATGATCGTACAATAGCATTCTTTTTTGCCATTCGACGAGTGCCTGCAAATAAGAGCAAAGATTAACATCCCCTTGGCAAACAATTCACATAAATATAAATACATTTATAACAGCTCCATCTGAACACTCAAAATGTAGAATAAGGCAAATTTTGTTTCAAAGCATAAAAAGTTGCATGTAAATGGAGCTGATGACTCAAACACAATGAACAGGATAGCAGTGTGTTTTCTTCCTTTATTTGTAAAAAAAGTGTTGAACATGGTTGTCAGTACATTCTATGAAAGATGTTACTATGACTGACTAACAATACCCATAATAACAGCATACAACATGACAGAACGAATAGCCAAAACTTTCCTTGAGATAGAATCTCTAAGTTTGGCCAATATTGAAGGAGGATGGACAGTATAGGAGCAATTTCCAATTTTCACACAGTCAAAAATCGGCCACAGTTAGGTTAAGTGATCACAGAGGTCATACGACCTTGCAACAAAGACTATTCTGTCTTGACCAAAGGTTTGAAATAGGAATTTTTTTACTGGATTGGCATAGATTGTGTGCTATTCTGTATAAAAATGGTTACAGATAACACACCTTTTTGATTTAATGCAGGCATGATTTTATCATGCAATCCAGTGAGATAATGCTCACTGATCACTATGCATATTTTCCAGCCAGATTTCAGGCATGATCCTTCAAAAAAGAATGATCTAACAAAAGATAAGGTGAAATCATACTAGACTATTAACTTGGGTGACTACATTGGCTATGTCATGTATGCCCAAGGATTCAACATTGCTCATATTCCAGTATTCTGGATATTGACATCACCATGTAGTGAGAAATGCACTTCATCTGTCCAGAAAATGTCAAACAACCACTTACATTTTTTTTATTTATTTTTTACCATTTTTGCCAAAGCCCATTTGGAAAATGATTTCCTCATAGCTGAACCCTCTAGGCTGTAATTTCTGCAGCAATTTCCATTTGTAAGGATAGAGATGCAATATCCTGTAGAGGATATTGAATCAATGAATAAAGCACATCAAATACCCTAGAAGCTTTGCAAAAATTACTGCTACCTACTCCCTGTTGACAATTCTGCTGACATATCATTCATAATGGTTTTCACCGCAGTAATGCAGCCTCTATCAATGATGGCTTTGCCCAACATGGCCGGTCTTTTACTGAGCCAGTTTCTTCAAAGCATTTTACAAGCTTTAACACCAAAGCATATGATATGGTCTATTTTTCTTCTTTTAGGTCATTTTTCAAATTTTCACATTGCAACACTTGCTGGTTCTCAATTCACATACAATATCTTCCCCAAAACCATTTGATTAGATAACAATAATAGCCTGAAACAGAGTGGAAATCCTTGTCTGTCACAGTTTTTTATTGCAAGATTGATAAAGCATCTGAAGAATCTCTCCCAAGTTGGCATCCTCTACTAGTGACTTTTAATTTTTAACAAAATCTACATTTTTTATCCTTTTTGTACAAACTGCATATCTTTATCCTTGATCCTATTGTTTTTATACATTTTTAAAGTTTTAATGGACTTTTGGCTTACTTAGTATATTACATTCTTTCTCTTTCACTCACTCATTCACACAGTAAAGCATTGATAATTTGGAAACCTGTATTGCAGCACTGATGGCATTTTCTGTTTACTTGATTTATGTTGCCATTAAAATAAGTTTGAATTCCTTCCCTAGGAGTACATTTTAAAAATTGTTTTCACTTTATTTCTGTTGCTAGCAGTAATAAGGGCAACAAATGTTCTCACAAAACTGTCTGTTGTACACGAAGTTGATTTGTATATATACACACATATAGCGACTATATGTTAATCAAATGTAGTGGGTGTTTTGTAGAATGCCAATGTTATTTGCAGTTAAATCTTAAACCTATCTTATTTTGCATTATAATTATTTCTTATATGATAAAAAATTAACAATCTATATTGCTGCTATATAGCTGTTAATCTAAACTTTATTAAACTGTTTTTAATTCACTGAATGCTGCAATTGAATGCCAGATTCAATTTCCCTCCCTCTGGAGCACATATAATCCAGAATATTAGCAATACATCCATGCATACTTTCTACCCATGCTGGATTATCAAAGTTTGACTGTAAATATATTTTCCACAATTAATTATATTTTATTTGTGGTACCATTAAAGTAATTTTTTAAAAAAGCATCCCACTCACTGTTACAGAAAAAGGATTTTTATAGTTTTTCTAAATTTCTGATTTCAGGAGTTACTTAAATATCTCAAATGTCATTTTGTATACATTACCAAGAGCTAAACAGGTGGTGATAACAGCAGGCAAACCTTCTGGAATAGCTGCAACAGCTAATGCAACAGCAATTTTAAAATAATACACAGCTCCCTGAAAGAATAAGTAAAACATTACACAAGGAACAACTTAGGTTTTCTAATGAAACAAATTAATTGAAATACAATAAACTCCTAATTATCTGTCACTCACAGGGCAGATGTTATGGTTGAGTAATGCGTAAAAAAGGGAACATTTAGTGAAATGAAATTTAGAAAATGCTAACTATTTTGTTCAATTTCAATTTAGCAAATAAATATGCATTTGCTAAAGATATATTCAAATACTTCTTTTAAAATTAAAAAGTGTAATACATAACATAATTATAAATTTAAAAAAGTGTTTGTTTACATAAAAACAAAGTTACTTTATAAGAAAAATAATGCTAGTTAAACAAGTAAAACCACTAAACAAAAGTTTACAGTGCTACTTAAAAATTAAGGTTTTGAATTGGAATTTTCTGGCCAAATGCTTTGAAAATATAAAAGATATCTTTCTTATAGATGAAAGACTTCATAAAACTCATTGTTTTCAAGTTAGCTAGACAAAGTGTTAAATGTTCAGAGGTTCTCAACAGGTTTAATATTCAGAGGAAGAAATAACACATAATAAAATCAGTAAGAGTATGAGAGGTTAAACTTCATTACTTTTAGAATAGATAAAGTCACTCATGTGGCATTACTGTAATCAAGGTGTCCAAGAGAAAACCATTTAGAAATTACTTGATAATTCCCTGTAATTCATTTCTTCTCTCATTTAATTATTTTCAAAAATTTTAGACGTAAATTTATATTTAGAAAAAGTTATGTTTTAATATAAACAAATTCCTAATGCACTTAAAACTTTCATTTTATGAAGATTCTTTTTTTCGTTTTACCATATTCTCCTCTAACAGTGAATAAGCATTTTTGAAAAACAAAAGGTCTGCAAGTGGAGAATATTCTTTTTAAAATTTCCCTGATAATTTTTCACTTTTAATAGAAAATTCCCAAATAAAAAAAAAATAAAATAAAAAAAAAAAAATCACAACTTCTTTGATGAATTGGCAAATTGTCTGATAATTCCTAGTTTTCTCAGTTACTGGGTATCCTGTGTAATACTTTAATCAATATTTTACAACACAAGGGCAAATTACACTGAAATCACTGCCTAAAGCACAATGACTACAAACAAACATTATGGCAACAGTGGATTTTAAACTAAGACTGGTTTCAAATGCAAAATATTTTAAGACAAATAACAGACCTTTCTTTGCATAAAAAAATAAACATAATGCAAAAGCATATCCAGTAGAATCAAATTTTTATACTGTAATCCTGTTCAATGAAGATATGCCAATAAATTTTCTTCTAGTAATGTTTTTCTTTTAATTTTTAATCTTTAAATCACAATTGTAATATACTGCAGCTTATTTCAGGATTTAACAGATTTCATGTTTTTTAAGTGCTACTGGAAAGAAATTGTGAGCAATTTAGCAATCTGTGTTCCTATATAACAAGAAAAACAGCCAATGATTTTCTTTCACTAAAAGAATTGTTGATAATATCTTAATACTAAGTATTCTTTAATTCAGATTAAACTTAAACTTCCTATCAAATACTTCTATATTTAATATTCTCAGCATCCAATTAATCTTGCCCATCCCTGAGTTCATTAACAATTACAAACATCTAACTTAGATCTACTGTATTCCTCCAATTTGTTTCATTCAATAAAAATTTCATGAAATGATTCAGTGTTCCTATTTTTCTGTAAGTTTCAAATTTTAAACTTAGAATCTTTAATCTCAGAATTAATTTTTTTTAACTATCAAGTGATATTTCAATGTGAAAATATTGGACAAAATTTTTCTCCTGCAATGCATATCGTGAATGAAGGGTGTTTGAATACCTTGATCCATGAACCTCCATGAGCAGGGTCATTAAAATGGCCAATATTAATTGCCCATACAGCCACACATATGACTGAGATAACTTTTGACAGTTGTTCTCCAAATTCATCTAGTTTCTGCTGTAAAGGAGTACGGACTTCTTCTGTCTCAGACATTTCAGTACGAATTTTGCCTGAAAATATGAAACATTAAATCTATATTAAAATCAATAAAAGTATATCACAAAACTTTTTTTAGTAGCAAATTTTAGAGAATTTTTAAACTAAAATAAGATTTTTTTTTTATGTTTCATAGCAGTATGGTAGAAACCAAATATTTTTAAATACCCCCTTCAACTTGAATGATAGAATAAAGCACCCCTTTGAGTTGCACATACAGCTACTGATTCATTTTTAGTAACAAAATGCCCTCATATCATAATTCAGTAAAGGACCCATTTTTTTTTGTTTACTTTTAATTTCATCTTGTTATATTTCAAATAATGAGAATACAGGGATGAAAGCTAGTCAGAGGCATGAAAATACTGATTTTACTGCCCAAATTCAAAAAATACCAAGAGATTTTTGGAAATACTGACTAATTTCAATATAGTAATTGAGAAATAAAAGTTAAATTTTGTATAATTACAAAGTACTAGTCCTCCTTTTACTTTTATTCTGAAAATGCAAGTTTAGAGTTTCCTTTTCAATTAACTTGATCATATTCAAGTTCTAAGATGTGATGTGGTCAAGACTGATAATACTACATTTGGAATCCTGGAGGACTTTTCAATTTCACAAAAATTCCATATGCCTGTAATGACAAGCCTTGTATACTATTATAGGAAAGTTGAGATATTATACACTACCTTACTAATAAATAGCTAAAATTGAGTTAATAGAAACTTGGGAAATTATCTGATCTGCAGACATACATCAATAAAAAAAACCACAAATATCTGCATAAGCAAAAAAATTATTGCATATCTCTCCATCCCCCAAACACATTAAAAAATACTCACTAGCTTTTCCAGAAATTTTTCTGTAGCTCACAACCCTGTTCTTATATTATAATAATTTTTGAATATGTTATTCTCTTATCATACAACTCTATAATGGACATTCTCCTTTTGTTAATCACTTTTACTAAACGTCACTTGTGTGTCAGTAATTTGAAACAAATTTTTAAATACCTTCCTGACTAGCTAGAAATCTGAAATTTTGCATGTATGTTTAGTTCCAATGACAATACAATATTCAACCATGTAAAATTAAATTGGAGAAGGAAAAAAATCAGTTTGGTAAATGTAAAAAGCTGTTCAGTATATACACTTGGTATCCCAGTTGCAGAAATTTTAAATTAGTATGACCCTCTAGCAGTATAACTAAACCTTACATTCTAGTGCACTTTTTTAAATCAAATTGCTTTTCTTGTTAAATAAAAGCAATGTTTTTTTTTTAAAGTACTTTTTTATATTTTTCTTCTTTAATTTTAATATTATCTTACCATATTTAAGTTACTAAGAATAATGCATTTCAATTTATTACACAAGGAATCCTTTCATAAAAGGATAGTCCCTTTTACAGATTGAATGCATCCTTAATAACATCCTTCTAACAGGCATCAAATGAAAGAAATTATTTAAGAAATAATAAAAAGCAACTTAACTACATACCAATGGCAGTTTCTAATCCAGTGCCAATAACAATACCTCTTGCTCGACCAGCAGCAATGTTTGTACCCTACAAAAATAATGCATAATTTTTTTTTTTTTAATCAAAAGTGAAAATTAATAAATTATGAAAAGGATTCTAACACTTACTGAAAAGAGCAGATTCTTTTTATCTTGATTGACAGCTTTAAAATCTCTAATAGGTTCTGTATGCTTTATGACAGACACTGATTCTCCTAAAGATTTTGAAAAAGTAAGAAATACATATTAGCTATATTGCCCAAATTTCACTATGTCCAATTTATGTTATTGTATGTGATACAAAATATACAGTTAATTCATTATACTTAACAATGAATGTAGTCCTACAGAAATGAATTACATGAAACCAAAGATACATAACAAATTTTGACAAATGAGACTAGCCATTGTTTCTGTTTGGATAACATTGTGTACAACTTGTCAATACTTTTGTTAGTAGTAGTTTTGAATGAAAAACACTACTAACAACTGTCTGGTTAACAATTTACTATACGTAATGTAGTAAGAACTGCTTTTCCAACTTTTTGTAAATTTGATCAATTTTAATGTTTCCTAAGATCTTAATATGACTAAATCATGAAAAAATTTCTTTGAATAGCTGAAAGTAGATATCAGAAAGTTGCAAACTTACATTAAAGTATTGATACAATGTTGTTAAGACCAGTAGGAGCCTTGATTAACATTTGTACAGAGCTCCCTTCTTTTAAGATTAGTCTCAGAATAAAAGGAAAATAAATGTATGACACATAGTTCCTCCCTAAATTTGTTATTTTTCATAATTAAACTAGTTTTAGGAAAAATGAATGCTAACATACCTGTAAGTATAGACTGATCCACCCTCAGTGTAGTAGAAAAAATCTTTAACAGTCGAATGTCTGCAGGCACTTTATCTCCAACTAAATGGTAAAGGAACATTTAGAATATTTTACCCAAGATACCAATACTAAAACAATTGCATAGTAAGAATACTTTAAAATCCCTAAAAATGCAAAATTGAACTAGATGATAGAAACAAGCTTACTAGTTTCATTGAAAATTTTGACTACACCTCAAAACAATATGTTCATCCTTATCCAACAATCACAAGATTCCATAAACACAAAAATAGTTAGATATAACTAGCACAAAAAATCAAATATTTTTAATCCTAGCTTATGTACAATAAAAGTATATGCAAGATAGTGTAAACAAATACCATAAAATTTGTCTCCATACAACTCTTCTTCAGATTCCAGGGGTGTTTGTAGGACCAGAAAAAATTCTCAGAAAATTTTACAGACTTAAATATCACGTGGGATACAAAAGCAAGTATATTAGCAAACACAATTTCGTATGGGGAATCAAATGACTTCCATAAAAATAATGAAATAAAAAATCTTAAGAGATATGAAAGTATGCTAAACACATTTAAATGTATTTTTATTTTGAAAAATTAAATAAAAGCAGATTTTCTTAAATTACCAGAGTTACTTCTTTAAATAAAAGTAAGCTTTCAATTTCTTTTACTTAACTAATATGACTCAAGAATTACCTGTACTTTCATTCACACTCAATGGCAACAGCATCTCTTTTATAGTTTTAACCTGCTGTTATGGAGTTTTACAGATTATCACTTTCAACACTAAGTTACTACTTCAAATTGTAAATTGCCATTGTCTTTTTTAATACCAGCCTGCAAAGGGATGCCAAAGTATCTTATCAAGTTTCAATCTTTTAAGTCAGAGAGCATGCTATATTCTTTCTTTAATTCCCTTTTAAAGTTATCAGAAAGTAACAAAAAATAATGCATAATTTCATTTCTCCAGAAATTCAAAGATTGTTAGAGCAAAGTCCCCAGAATTCTAGGGTTACTCTGGAGCACAAACACCCGAGATTCTCATCAAAATATTTATTTTAGCAAAGAATTCTTAATGTAACAACTACTGGTCCTTACTAGGACACAAATTATGCAATTAATATGTAAATTCCATAACAAATAATGCTAAACCACTTTACCTGACACTTCAACCAAATCTCCTGGTACAATGTCTTTTGCACGAATACGTTGGACACCTTGCTTGTTTTGACGGACCACTTTACCCATCTCAGGTTCATATTCTTTTAATGCTTCAATCGCACTCTCTGCATTACGCTCCTGAATCATAAATTTACATGTGTCAGCATACTTGACGATATTAATGATAAAGGCTATAGGACTCGTGCAAAGTTAACAATTTAATATAAACATTTCTAATAATATTAAAACTACTTACAGCTTCTAATAGTATATGGATTATTATATATACAGGACATTCCAAAACTTTGATAACAAACAGAGGAGAGGTAGAGAATGTTATTAAAGAATGCTAATCGCATAGGAAAGCATGGGCAGGAATGGATAGGGGGTACTGTGTGCAACCTCAACTGTTCGACATGGTTAGTAATCATGTGTGAAATCATAACAATAAATTTAAGAACTCTAAACTTTGAGTTATTTTAGATTTAATGAAGTGAAAGAAATAATAAATGTATACATATATACTACATTTACATTAAACAGACTAGGTCACTTGCAGTCAGAATCTGAAATCCACTGCTTCTCAGGTGAAATCTTTATGGCCAGAACACAGACTGGAACCTTTGCAAAATACCTACAACCCATATGATGAAATATTAGCTCGTAATATTTCACCTGCCATTTAACAAAATTGCTGAAAAGGAGAAAGATTACATTAGGAGGTGAAGTCTCAGCACCATTAGTTTGGGGTAATAGATGTAAACTGACCATTAGCTAGTTTTTTTTTTTTGGGGGGGGGGGGTCCATACAGTTTTTTTTTTCACACTTTTTCAATCAACCTAAAAACCCACAGGGTAGAGGTCTTTAATTTCTTATTGTACTGATTCCACACTATATTAAACC
Organism: Pardosa pseudoannulata; assembly: GCA_032207245.1. Lineage (NCBI taxonomy): Eukaryota > Metazoa > Arthropoda > Arachnida > Araneae > Lycosidae > Pardosa > Pardosa pseudoannulata. The sequence goes on from CM063501.1 coordinate 167,419,822, forward strand.
ATTAGTGCTAACTTGAGAAATTGAGTACAGTACTACTTATCGATTTCTGGCCATGATCCCCTATATGATTATTTATCATAACAAGGTTCTCTAACTCACCTTTAAAGTAATGATATTTTTTCATGAAATAACTTATAAATAAAATTAATGTAAGGAACACATGAATAAAAATTGATAGTAAAAAATCAAAGTTAAATTAAGGTTTCTTGGTACCAAAGTTTAAGATAAAAAAAAAAGAAAAGAAAAAAAAAATGATCTGACCCAGTGCATGTGCTTGCATCCTATTTTAGGTTAGGTGTGTGTGCTGAAGTGATAAAAAAAAATAAAAAAAAACAGATGCATTAATATTTTAGTCATCTTCTAGACCATCCTAAAACTTAGTTTCAGTCAGTAGCAATAAAAGCTACAACCATTTGACTAGCTCCTATAAACACATATCAAATGCATTTTGAGTGCACTATAATACTGTTTTCTTTTTAACCAGTACAGACACCAACTATTGCTGTAACTAAAATAGTGCAAAAACGTCACACTTTAAAAAAAAAAGCATTAAGACCATTTTACTGCATTGCATATTGGTTAATTTCAAAACAAAGGTTTTATTTTTACAAACACCTATTTGTCTATCTTACATTGTATGCTTTCTATGCATTAAAACTGACCAGAACAGGGCAGGTTTTCAGGCTATTAAAACTGTTTTCTGAGATTGCTTAGCAGTTAGTCATGGAAGTAAAAGATACTAACATGGAGGAAATGTCCTTTAAATTACCCTATTCAATAAGGATTATAAAATTTGTAGTAAATCAATTACAGATCTCTCAATGGCCACTTTATTAAGGAGAATAGCAACTTATACTATCTTAAAGATTTGTACTTCAAGTACACTTTGAAGTTAAAAAGAATAAATTATGTTAAAAGTACAAGTGATATATTGAATTTGTGATACTTTATTTTTGATGTTTATTTTAGTTTTAGACAGGAATCAAATACTTAATAATTTAATATCTTTACTTAATTTTCAACATAAATGATAATTTATTTTCACAAGAAAATATTGTGTAGGTATATAAGTATAAAGAGAAAGAGAGAGAGAGATGGATGATTAATGTTTCTGACTTAGGAAGATTAGCTTTACTCCTAATATAAAATAGCAATTCAACTATAAGACAATCATCCACATTACCTGCCACACTCCAACAACAGCATTTGCAATAAGAATCAATAGGATAACAAAAGGTTCCACGAAAGCTGTTATCTGTCCTTCATGTTCTTCAAATAAGGCTAATACCTTAAATAAAAAAAGACGTTTATATGATATAAATAATCACACTTTATTGAGGTCAATTACAAATATACCACAATAACTTTTTTTTAAATAAGGAATTTTTATCACATAGAATTATTAAAATAGTAACAGTAAAACATTTACAAGACTATTTTTAGTAATAAAATTTTAGGAGTAAAGTTTTATTTGAAAGTCAAATATGCCAAAGAGGATAAAATTTGTATTATATATACTTACAAATGATATTATTGCAGCAAGAAGTAGAATTTTGACCAACAGATCATCAAACTGTTCAAGAATCAACTGCCATAAAGGCTTTCCTGTAAAAAGTGGTTTAAATTACATAACATAAACATTAAGAAATTAAAACATTCAGTACAGTACATATTGTGCAAATTTCTAAATGTCTTTTAGATTTATCACACTAAAAAAAAACCCTCAAAAATGTATATAATTTCACAAGTGATTAGTTGATTGAACTGACATTTATAACTGTTAAAAATATGCAAATGTATGTTACATTATATAAATGCATGTAGTTTAATTTCTAGTTAATAGATGGTTCTTAAATTTATTTTAATTTGTGGATTTGTGAATTTTGTACAGTGAAGACCCTCAATTATGGAAGCTAACAGGCCTAATATTTACATAGTTACTATGCTATATCATTATATTGGCAAAATATAGGCTTGTTTGTGTTTTGTAATTTTTTAGCCACCAAGTTGGCAACTTTTGGGCTTTTAATACGGCCTGATAGTTCTATGCTTAGAAAGTTTTTCAGCACTATAACAGGGTGAGCCAAGCTGGGTAGTTCAGTTGCATCCAGAGTCACATAAAACAGATGTATTTTAGGAGCTATCTAGTCAGAGGTGTGATAGTAAGCCATGCTTGTTATACTGAACTTTGTGTTTTTGTAGTGAACAAGGATTATTTTCATATTAATAATACTGATAGTTATAACTACTTCTTTAAGTATTCAATAATCTTTTTTTGGCTTTTTTTTTCTGAAAGTCCATTTAACCTGTGAACTTGTAAACTTGCAACAATAACAATATATGTATATATAATATATTAACACCTTATATTCAACTTAATTTTGCCCAAATTAGTTTAAAATTGTGAACTAAAAAGATAGACGTAAAAGTCCAACTAATTAAGCATAATATTTTTCTCCTGTAAGACTTTATGTATAACTTATTACATTGCACCAACAACAATGGATACAATGTAGCAAAGGCTAGTAAAACTTGTACTAAATACACAAATTAGAAATTTATATTAAACGGAATTCTATATATACGAAAAAGTTTAACTGACTTTCTCCTTTAACACCAACATTACTAACTGTTTGACTACCAGAGTCTCTGGTTTTGATTGTCCTTTTTTTTATATATCTTATTCTCATTCATTAACTAATGATCTATTGGTGAAATCCGAAATACAATTAATAATCCTGCTGAACAATTCTGTTCAGGAAGTGTGGTTATTCAACCACACTTCCTCTAAAGTGACTTTTATAACTGTATACCATATGCTTATTCTTAGAAATTAATATAAATCATAAACAATTATAAATTTTATTTTAAAAACTCATCACTCCACATTAAATTGATTAAGTATAAGAGTTATTAGTTTGGTAATAACGTTTAGAAGTATGCATTCTGAAATTTTAACTTTAGATTTTTAGATATAAATGAAAATATCTTTTTAAAAAAATTTTTCATAAACATAGGCAAAATAAAACAAAACAAATTACCTTCTTCAGCTGGCAACTCTGTAAAGAGAAGAAAAAATAATTATTTTCCATCAAAAAATATAGTTTTTTTTTACATAATAAGCCCTTTTAAATGCAATACACTAACTTTCTATATTTTAATTATGCATTACATGAAAAGATACAGTACTAAATCAAGCAAATCTACAAAATGCACAAATAGATTTAAGAGAAAAAGAAACCAATAATGAAAAGCATTAATACAAAGATAAATCTATAAACACAGAATATTAAGCTTTTATTACTTTAAAATACATTTAGTTACATAATATTCAAAACATTGATAACTGAAACTCATTTAATAAGAAAATATTTTATTAGCTTTTAATGTAAAAAATTTTAAGATTTGAAAATTAATGAACTGTACAATGAAACTGACATCCTTTGATAAGTATCAACTAAATCGCATTGAAGGATGAACTATTCACATGAAGTTACTATCAGCAGTTACTCAGCTTACAAATGCATGTTATATTACATGAATAGAGTTCAATTTCTAGCTAATAGATGGTTCTTAAATATATTCAACTAAGCACTAATCATGATGTTCTAAATATATTTTTAAATGTCATTAGATTATAGATATCAGCTATGAAACTCCTATGTTAACACAATATATGAACCAGCAATCTTTTACTTATAAATACAAACAAAACTGGAGATTATTGATTTAGTAGCCTTTACAATAATCATTCACCACATTTAAAAAATCAATTAAAAATCTCATGGACAATTCACTGTAAACCCCAATGTCTTCAACCTTATAAATTATCTGAAGTCAAAAAATCAAGAGAATTCAAAAACCATTAATCTCAAATATTTGTGTTTGTTTAAAAGCCTAAATGTATCAAACCGTGCTCATACTTGAATTACCATGGGCACAGATTTTCCCTTCCAGTATTTAAAATAGAATATTCTCCATTCAAACTGGTAATAATTTTCAATTTTAAGTTTTTAAATTAATCTTACAGTTAACAGATTGCATAACCAGTTTTATAAATTCACAATTTATGAAAATTTTGCTGAATAAAATGCAAAGTTAACATGTAACCTATAGATTAGTATGAAAATTGTGAGATTTAATGCCATTTGAGACAATAAAAATAAAAGTTTTATTTAAAGTTCTTGATCAATTACTTTGGAATACAAAATTTTGTAAGAAATAATCTTATCACATTAAATTTTTAGAAAAATGTGTATTCGCAAATTAATTTTTTTTAGCATAAACATATTCCCTATGTATTTAATAATCAAGAATATAATCTTAAACTAACAATTTACATTTTGCTTTTACATAACATTAAAATATTTAGTTATAAAATTGGCATTTCTTTTACAAAAGCTATGAAAAATGTCCTCCTCACAAATACATTTAAAAATTAAAAATATATAATTTTTGAAGCAAATAAGACTCCAAAATTGAAGTTATTTGTACATAAATTTTATTTCAATATTTTAAATGTTAACAGGTTGTTTACTGAGTTGCTAAAAGTCTATTTCCTTACATTTTGATGACCCTTTTAAAGAATTTAACATTTTACTTTAAAATATCTAAAAAAATTCACATATATAAATATATAAATATCGTAATTGCTAAAATTTCCCAACTTTTTGAATAAAAAGAATCGTAATTTAGAGAGCCAATTACCATTTCCCAGAATGAAAATCATTAACTCGCAATTCTTCCTATATTCTTGCTGCAGTTCTCGAGAGAGTTTGGTGAAACATGGTAGATTTTAATCCGTGTGGCCGTTTATTTTCTACAAGCTGGCATTTTTGATTGATCAAGGAAACTAAGCAAAGTCCCATTTCCCATGAGAGTGGTATGAATTTGCTTTTGGGTGAAACATAACCTAATGTATTCCTTCGACAGATTTTGAGATTATAGATGTGAAATTGCTATCTGAGTTTTAAAGTTTATAAAATATAACAGAATTTTATGATATTTTGGGGTAGGACTGTCTTTTTGAAAGTTGTACAAATTATTTTTAAGATATGTTATATATGTGTATATATGTATGTGTGTGTAATAATAGCAAAGAATGACTTAAAGTTTTAAAAAGATATGAAAAAATACAAACTATCCAAAGTTGAAAAATAATAATTTAAAGAATACTCTTATGATACCTTTCCTTGTGGAAAATACTATTCATTATATAACAAAAAGTGAGAGCAGTAATTTATCAGTGCTTTAATATACATTTTTAAAAAAGTATTATTCATTTTAAGTATTAAATAAAGTTTAACTTGTTTATCATCTAAAAAAATATTTACATAATAGGATACTTTTCTATTTTTCTGGCACAAATTACACTAGGCAGATTTTATTGCTGACAAATAATCAATATTTTTTATGGCCAATAATATTATTATAAATTAGGAAAGAGGTGTGATTGGTAATGGCCACAACTTGCTTTGAAAATGTGGTAAAAGGTTACCAGCAAGCCTATTCTGTTTGGTGTGTTGTACCCTTTTTGGTTACTTTATCACATATGTTGGCAAAATGCAAAAATACCCAAGATTTTTGACCTAAAAAGTTTTTTTAAATAAACCCTGGGATGAAAAATTTTCCTGACAAGTAGATACAGTGCTAAAATAATGATACATTTCAGTTAAATAGACCAAGTAAGTTAAAATTCCTGAGTTCATGAAACCAAACAAATATCTTATTTAATTGCTAAAGAATCTGATTATAAGGCCTTTCACATACCATTAGGTCCATATTTTTCTTGTAAATTCTTTACTTGTAATTCAGACAAGCCTTGCTCAGGATCTGTTCCAAAATAGTCCAAGATCTCTTCACAAGTTTTTGTATGAGCTACATCCATCACTTAGGAACGAGAAATATAAATACAATTATATCACAAAACAAGCTGTAGACCTATATGCTGACAAGAAACTATCACATTGAAACTTTAAGCTGCTATTTTGAAATGAATATCCTGGAAAAAAAAGCAATAGTTAATGTGTATATTAAATATAATTTAGCAAATAACCAGTAATATCCACACACATATATATATATATGGATATATAAGTATATATATATATAAAAGTATATATATATATAAGTGTGTGTGTGTGTGTATGTATATGTATATGTGTATATATATATATATATATATATATATATATATATATATATACATATATATACATACATCTGTGTGTAAACACATATTAGTATTTTTTTCAAAATCAAAAAAATATCAGAAATTACATTTGAATATGTTACCAAATATGGATTATGTCTATACTTTTCTAATTAGTCATATTTTAATGTTACAATTTATGATTTGATTTTAACAAATTTTAATATTTGTATGATAAAAAAAAATCCCCATCCTTAGTCAGAATGACTATGGAAGCTGCAAGAGATATTTTCAGGTGTGAGACCCAAAGCTTAACTCATCATCACAGGGATGCAAACACATAAGGTAGAGCAAAACATGAACATAGGTTATTTAAGACCTTTTAATATCTAGAATAAACTAAAATCTGATATACACTAGATATTTTATAGTCAAATATTTAAACTATGCTCATAAATTGATATAATTCCATTACTATCTTCAGAACTAAAGCCAATATTCATTATCAGAAAAATTTTAAAACTTATTTTTACAAGCACAGCTTACTTTTTCTTCTTACTGCATATACTTTGCGATACCTAATCCAAAAATATTAATAAAATGATAAAAGTAAAATTAAATTTAAAAAATTCAAATATTGAAAATTATGAATTAAGAACTTTTCCCTTAATGATGCACAAATTTATATATTTTTATTTAAATAAGATAGAAAATGCATAAAAACTTCAGGAATATAAGAAAATGTTGAAAGTGTTCTTTTACTCTGCCATGTATACTGTCCACAAAAACAGGTAACATTTTCAAATAATTAAACTGTGAAATAAGCTTAATTTTTTGTTTATAGATATAAAGCAAACTAAGTATACTCATCACACATATATATTTATACATATGGATCATGAGGATTTTAATAGTCTACTCTCCCTATTTTACATTCAAATATAGTAATAAGGAAAATAACAATATAACAGTACATATATAAACATTAAGCAACATTAGAGTATTCACTTTTATTAAGTATACAAAAATAATTAACAAATTCGAACTCCAATTTATAAGTTGGAAATATCAATCTAAATGATTTTATAACCATTGAGAAAAATAGTATCTTTTATAATTTTGAATCATAAGGAAGAAAAAAGTATTAAAATCCTGATAAATAAGGAAGATAAAATAAATAGCTTTTAAAACACTGGAAAACATAATATAAAAGTAAAATTCTGGTGTATTTCGTAAATAAAATAAAATTAAAAACTGTAAAGCATCTTATTGATATACATATATCTATATTTATCTATATATCTATATAAAATCAATCAGGATCAATTTAACTTTTGCTTCCGGTTCAAAGATATTCATCCGCAGAAATAGGTTTGTCAAATTTCTTATTTACTTACATAAAAATTAATATTAAAACTTTTACTACAACTCGGTTTAAATATATTACAGAAAATTTAAATGGCAGTACAGAGAAGATTAAATTGTGACTGCAAGATTTCACAATACACAATTCTACTACAACAAATACATTCCTATTACAAATACTTTGATTGATATGCAATTAAGAAAATTACACTAGTAATAATTGCTCTCATTAAGCAAACAACTACATTAATTTTTTAAATGCGGAACAGTTTCAATTAATCCTAAGTTAACAATTTTAAAAAATCATTAAACAACAAACTAGGAAATAGCTGTTAAATTAATTCTGAACCAAACGCATTTTAGCTAAATTTCACTAAATAATCTTTAATTTTAAATATAAATTGTACGTAACACATTTTTGCATTCATTGACCACCTGGCAACGTAATGCATCAGGGAATAAGCCTACCTGAGTAAGAAGAAAATCTTAAAGCATACACTCAATTTATGAATATTATGCACAGTTTATGTCAATGAAAAATGAAATGCGTATTTGTAGAAAAAAATATTTTCAGGCGAAGTTCTAAATGCATTCCATGTGACTCCTCAAAGTTCTAATTCTACACTGAATTAACCGTACTTCATCGTCGCCGGCAATAATGTGGAATGATATGATTGGACGACATGAAGGGAACAAGTGTTCGCTCGCGATGAGCAGTTGTACTCATCATTCCTCATGCAACGTGGAAAACTTATTTTTTGTTGCATATTCAAAAGTAATAAGTCATCATTAACTACAAAAACTGAAATACAAAAGGATATAATAATCTGATCAATAGTTATGAAATTTCGAGTTTTAATAAAACCTTTGTTTTTACATGCTGAGATTTTAGGAGTCACACTTTAATGAAAATCCGCACTTGAAGATAAATTTATGAGGCATTTTGAAAATGTATTTAGGGGCAATTTATTATCGTGGTATTATTTTTTAAATAAACTTTCCAATTTATTCATTATTTTTTACCGTTAAATAAAAATGCTTTTGTAACCTCAAAGCTTGTAACAGCATTCGGAAACACTTCCTCTTCTACTTCTAACTCAAAATACTTTAGGCTGATTGTATAACATACGAGTCTTTACACAATTAATGGCACAGCGAGCATATTTAGAGCCTGGGGCACGATACCTTTTTGACGCCCATCCCCATGAGAAACATGGTAATATAAACTGTTTGGGTAACCTTTTGCAAGAGAGGTCCGAGGGATGATAGACCCCATTGACCCCTATCACTACTTCAACTTCATAAATAAAATACATTACATAAAAAATATCATTAATAAAATTTTTGCACGAAAATTAGCATAAACCAAAATGACCTCAAGAAACTTATTCAGATATATTATTCATCATATAACTTGTGATCGTATAATTTCATACACTGTTAAATATAGCTAAAGAGCTTCTTTATTTTCCAATGAAATATTTTTGATTAGATTATGTGAAAAAAAGTCTACATTTCTAAATGGGGTCATAAATTTCCACATCATCGGATATCAAATTAATTTTATATCAATATTTCTTCAATTCAATATCGTACAAATTTGCATAAAAAAGACGCAAAACGTATAGTATATAATATTTTCGATTTTTTAATATTAAGTGCAATAAATAAATAAATAATAGATAAATATTTTGTCTTGGCAGATCTAGAATTCGCAATTATGAATTTACTTCCGGGCATTTGCCTATAGAATCAGGAAATATGTATGTAAATATGCTCTTGCTTTGAGAAAAAAAAAAAGATTCCACTTGGCATTCAATGCAATGGCGTGGAAAGAATAACTGACGCCAGGGATACGATACCTTTTTGCCCACCCCATTCTCCGAAAAAACATATAGTAAGACACACACACACACACACATATATATATATATATATGAACATATATGTACCTATATATATATATATATATATATATATATATATATATATATATATATATATATATATAGAGAGAGAGAGAGAGAGAGAGAGAGAGAGAGAATACAGAACTATGTGGGAGATTCTCTTGGTATGAAAGAAATCGAAATATCGCCTGATGCTACCACCCCTGTGTATCATAGCACCGCACGGCTCTGAAAGAATGTACTATTCGGCACCCCTCTGCCAATGGTGTCCGAGGAATGATACACTTTTGTCCCCCTTGCAACGCCAGTGATTCAGTGGTTGCCCAAAATGCCCTGTCGTCATCTAGAAAACAGTTAAAACGTTAACTAGTTGCAGTGCCACGCAGTGCGTAGTTTGCTATTTGGGAGGTCCTCTTACAAGGTGCGCGAGTTATTAAGGGGTTCTATACATAATGCATACCATTTTTTATAGTTCACGTCCAGCTATTTTTAACTTATGTAAATATATATTTATATTTTAAGAAAGAAATTGCAATTATTTTCGGAAAGTCGTTATATATTAAATTTAAAGTTAGTATGGCGAAACTTAACAAAATTATACAACTGATTTATTTGACATGTTTGTTTCGAATTCCCTATTTCTCATATAACAAAAAAAAACAAAGATTAAAAAATGTTTGTTCTTTTAGTTTCAGACAGGAGAAGAAATCATATAAAATAAATATTCTCTATTGTTCATAAAAATATTAAAATAAAATTTCTGTGCTACACACAATTTTCACTCTAATGTTCAATTAAAATTGTTTTCATATTGTTTTACTTAAACAGAAATATTTCTATCATCTTATTGATGTCTGTTCACAGAGCTTTTTTATTGTTTGATAGTTAACATTGATAGACAACTTATAGATCATTAGAGTTATTCTACTTTTTAACACATTTGCCTCAAGAAATGAAAATTCTCGTTTTCCATCGTCATGTGTGCGTTTTCATGATACATTACAGTGGTATTAAAGATATTATTCTCAAATCTAACGAATAGTCAGTAAAATTGTACTGACCAATTCGTAAGCTTAATTTGCTTTTCGTTTCTTAAGCCAACGACGTATTTATAGAAGGGGTCCAGGGGTCTAGCCTCTCCTCGAAATATTTTCAAAGTATGCATTAAGACATTTTTTAAACTTATTAGAATTTGTGTACATTACTAATTTCTACTGCAAGTATTGAAAAATAGTTTTCAACCTTAAAAGAATAAAAACATTTCTTGGCATCTGAATTGGTACCAAGAAGTTGACAAATTTTGCATTACTTTCGCTGCATATAAGTATGGCTATTAATGCAGATGAAGGTTTAAACAAACTAGCTTTAACAGCAACAGCTGCAAGAATTAATTTACAATTATAAAAAGGTAGTTTAGTAATGACTAATTATTCCATACGGTATTCGAATTTTGGTGTCATACAAGGTATTAAGTTTGTGAACAATAAAAATAAAAGGATATGCCATAATTCCTTTCTTGATATTTTTTCCTAGCTATTCATAAAATTAGTTTACGTTCGTCTGATAAGTACTAGAGAGTAAATTAAATAGGCTCCAGTACATGCCAGGAAAATTTAACCATGTTAATAACTTGGAGCGTAATCGTGAAATATGAATGTAAATATTCTCTTGCATTTAAAAAAGATTCCCCTTGGCATATATTGCAATGGCATGATAACACAGCGAGAATAACTGGAGCCCGGGACACGATTCCTTTTTGCCCTGTCCCCTCCCCGAATAACATTTAGTAAGACACACACACACACACATGGGAATTTATATTGAATGCGCCCCACAGTGCAGCATCGTGGCATTCGAAGTGAAACAACAGCAGAAGATATGAATGAAGAAAGAATATGGTTTATAAGGGAATCGGCGAGGAAGGTTTCTCGTCGTATCGTCCCGCTCTTGTTTTCACTCCTTGAGTTGCAGCACGAGTAGGTGCAATGTGCTAGATCATGTCGCAGAGCCAGATACTACATATTGGTGTTTTTTTTTTTTTAATGTACCCAAGTTTTATCTTCATGTTCATGTATGTTTGGTTTGGTTTGGTTTGGAGTGCTACGGTCTACTTTTTGCAACACGAGGGCTAATGAGACCAGGACTTACAGCTTAAAGCCGATTCCGAACGGCTACGAACATCCATGCCACTGTGGGATTCGAACCCACGAACTCCGGTTCCGAAGGCCAGCACTCTAACCAATCGGCCATCGTTCGGCGTTCATGTATGTATTTCTATGTTTCGTCAATGTGAATAAATGTTATTCAACTCCTCTTCTTAGCCCACTCTCCTGTTTCTAATCATGGATCTTGTTGGTGCTTCAACCACATTTGGCGAAATTGGCGTGCTTGCAGCTTGCGTGCGTGGCGTTTGAAATCTGGCGAGGGGATCGTAACTCAACAAATTGATACATAAACAAAAACAACATTTTGAGGAAAAATTTTACAAAAATTGAATATTTAAAATCTAATTGAATTAACAAAGAAAACACAAAGGAAACACATAACATTAATACTAAATAGACTGAAACATTCACTTAATCACAAATTAAATAAACTGAGTGTGATTTTCATCACAAATTTGTGATTTAGTGTAAATTGTAAAATTAATTTAAAATAAGAGATTTGAAAAAAAATTTTCAATTTTACAACTCCTTTTGGAAAATACCAAGAGAAAGTTAGTCCAAAGGGATGAGGGAGGGTAGGCGGGATCTCATCCAGCAAAAAACTCTTTGTCTTAAAAGAAACTGTTTTTTGAGTGGAGGTTGAAGAGGAGTTGTAAAATTGAAAATTTTTTTTCAAATCTCTTATTTTTTAATTCAAGACCCCTAGCACACTGAGTCCTACATATATGTAATACATCAAAATTATTACACTTAAAATGTCTCTCTAAAGTTCCTTTTCCCATTATTATTCTTCCATATCTATTTTCCCGGCCACAAAATCTCAGAATTAAAAGGAGTGCTCGCTACTTGAATTATTTCAACTCATTTCCCAAAGCTAACTCTGGAATAAATGCAAATATTCTGTCCACTTGCCACATTTTCCAGCTGGCTCAATAAAATGGTTGATTTTTCCAATGACCTAAATTCCTTTCTGGCGGTTAATATAGCTGACTAAACTGCTGTCTCATGAGAATATCTCTGAGCCATTTCTCGCTGTGGGGCCGACATTGTAATAGAAAAGTATTTTCATGTATCATCCAATGTTCTGTTCTTGTCAGAGAAAGTCTTTTCTCAGTCTCGAATAAACTTGAAGTTCTACCTTGGACTTGCTGCTTTCTTGTAATGGAGCCATGATTGCTTATTAATCAGGCTTCTCATTGCCTAGTGAGACCGAACAATTAAAAATAATAGGGGATAAATTCAAGTGTAGTCGGTGGATTAACTTCGCTGTGTTACACACACACACACACACACACACACACACACACACACATATATATATATAGATAGATAGATAGATATAGATATAGATATAGATACAGATACAGATATATAGATAGATAGATGGATGGATAGATAAAGAGAGAAAAAAAAAGACACATTGTGGTTGGAAATATATTTTTAAAGATGCAATGAAATTAAGTACAATGATCCCGATTCGTTATATGAAGTATTTATGCATGCTTGCAAAACTATGGATATATGTATAAGACTTTTGTATGTAAGCATGTATGTATTTTTTTATGAGATTAAAACTTCTCACTGTACTTTGCCGTCCCCGAAAAAAAATTCTGGTTGTGTCACTTATGAAAAGGTGGGAAAAAGTAGCACAATAGGAACGTGTTAGGTAAAGCTTTGTATGTTTTACCTAGCAGGAATTACTTGTGGCTGCAAAAAATATCAATTTTTGGTCCTTTGTCAGGAACTTCTTGAGTTTTCCGTCTCCCTTTACATCGCCAGTGGTGTCATCTTAACCACACAGCTAAATGGTCTTTAGCTTCTAGTCACCAATTATGCTTCAACACTAATTAGTTTGACAGGAGAAACAAAATTAATTTTATAAAAATATTTTGGTTATTTTGTTTTAACGAGTAATGAATAAGTTGATGCTACACCCAAACATCTCTCTACTCTAGTAACTTTGACATAATTTTATTTATTTATGAAGAGGGGAGCATTATACTGACTAGCTCATAGGAGAAAAATATCTATGAGTAGATGCAAACTACAACTTGTGTACTATGTAGGTTAATTTAGCTTCGGTAATTGACAAAAGTTGCATGAAATTGGAGTCAACCAGTGGAGAACTGTGCCGGCGGATGGTTCCAGATGGAAGAAACTTTTAGAGATAGCCTTGGCCTATAGAAGGCTGTAGTGCTACAGAAGAAGAAGAATTGACAAAAGAAAATAAATTACTCTGAGACATAAAGCATTGTTTGACAGCTTTAGATCTCTGTAAACGACAAAATATCATTGGTTTCAAAGAAGAAGCAAGGTCTGGTAATACCCACTGGAGTTTAAATTTGTCATTCTCATGTCTACCAAAATGTAAAGCGAAAGTGAGAAATAATTTTTTTTATGGAATTGATTAATAAAAAAGTCAAAATGTTCATTATTTTGCAAACATTTTTTTTACGAATAAAATATAATAAAATATTTTTTATTAATAAGTCAGCTTAATGTACAAAATAAGAGTAAGTTTTTTTTTATTTTTTACTACAGTAATAGCAATTAGAGTACGATTTAATTGTTGTTATAACACAATTTTAATTATTTACATTCCTATACCATTCTTATACCCTCCGGATTTGAAGGGTTGTGGGTTCAAGGCTCGAGTCTCCCAAAGATTAATAGCGGCTGGGGCACTTAAAATAGGTTGGAGGTTGCAGTGTCCACCAAATTTAAACGATACCTCTGTAGGTGGCAGGCAAAGCCTGTGGGTTTTCTGCTTGGTCCCTGCTTCTAGAATATGAAGACCCACTTTGAACAAAAGTTGGGCTTTTCCCTTGCCGGTGTTTGCCAAACGAAAGGCGTATCCCTTCGCCTTAATTTGCTTAGCATCTGGCACATGGGCTTGGCTTATCCAAGTGGGGCCGTATCTCAGTTCGGGGGGCCCACCGAACCAACTTCAATGGGCACGCAAAGCGTGGGCGATGTCGCCAAATTCTAGAACCCAGTTTTCTGGTAAACCTTGCGCTCTTTTTTATTTTCTATTTTTTTAAATTTGTATTCATCTTAACAAAATTTCAACCTTTTTATTTTGTTTAAAATCTGTTTTGAAATTGGGTATAAACGTAATACAAAATGAAGCACAAATTATAAACATCACTTGGCGATAATTTGGTGATCACTTGTACAAAAATAGAGCCAAAAACATGGCGGCCGGCCCCAAGAACTGGGATTCTACCCCAAGTGGCATTAGAAACAAGAACAACTACAACAATTAAAGGATAACTTATTTCTTTTTTAATTCTCTAAGGTCTTATCCAACAAACTATACTTGAACAGGATGCTTAACATATCTTCTTTCTAATTTTTTTGTAGCGCCATTGTTGAATTTGCGTCATCAAAACATATATATGTAGCTATATTTTTTTTTCTATTGATAAAATGGCTAAGCTAGAGAAACGTATCACCCCTTCAAAGTTGGAACCACACTGGCCTCCCAAGACAAATGACTGGTTTTACACTAGAGAAAAAAAAGCATGACATGATGGTCAAAGCAATAACCTCAAAGGGAATTTTGATAAAAAGGCTTCCCTCACACTAAAGTTTATTAATTTCACGTGATCTATTTTTTAAATAAATGTTTTAAAAATTAATTATCATTTCATTAACTATACACACACACGCACACACACACACACACACACACACACACACACATATATATATATATATATATATATATATATATATATATATATATATAATATGGACGAGACACATTCAAAATCACAACACAGTTTATTTCTGGTAATAAACATGAAATCCGTACAACAGGCAAACGCCTTTACAACTTCGTGCGCACAGATCATGTGATCCCGCACATACACTTTTCAAGTAGGGATTCCTAAGGTAAAAAGACTACGAATAATCCCTAAGCACAATTGATCACGTGATACAAAATACCCATGTTTAAAGAGAACGCTCTAACTATTGGCTAAAGTAGTACAGACATAGGCTACATTAAGTCTATAGCGTGTCTGGAGGGAAAAATCAGAATTACCGCGCAAACCCTGAACGTACTTTATGAACAAAAGTTAAATTAATATTAAATTAATATTAAAATACGTAAATAAGGAATTTTAATATTATATATATATGATATGATATGAACCCGGTAAAGTCTTCTGGTGAATATATTCTGTAAACTACATACAATGAAACAGCAAGCAATGTGAAAGTAAGCTATTGAGTGTAAGTCTCCCGATTTATGAGTAGAAAAAAAAAACAAATCATTTATTTCTCCTAAAGCATTGGAACAATATTTTCCAGTTAATGCCAAGAAATCTGGATGATAAATGCTATAGTTTGAACTATCTTTCTTTTTCTGAGTTGCTTTTAGAGTGAAGTTGTGGATAGAGAGTGTAGAAAAAAAATTCCCGCGTAAGTTTTAGTTCTCCAGTAAACAAGTCCTCATGATTTGATTTGTGACCGCGGAAGAGCAACGGATTCGTCCTTTGCGCTGATTGGTTAAGTTAGATATGACGAAACGTGCAAGTAGCAAGGAAGTTTTTCTAAGTATCTAACCCAGTGAAACGTAAAAGAAAAATTTTCAGAGAGCGAATTCTTTAGAATCTGTTACTTACTAAAATAGTCTTTTAGTCAAAATAATCAGTTTCTCAAAAGTAAATAAATAAATAGCTAAAAATTAAAAAAAAGCTTAAGCCAAGAACGTATTTATAGGGGGTTCCCGGAAAGGTCTGGACCATTCTCGAACTCCAATGCATTCACTACAAGATTTTAAACGCTTATTAAAATTTGAGTGCATTACTTGTTTCCACAGCAAATGTTGAAAAATAGTTTTCATCCACGAAGAGTGTAAAAATATTTTTCCCCGACAGAATTGGTCACAGGAGGTTAATAAATTTAGCATCACTTTCGGTGCATATATTGATGGCTATAAATAAGGATGGAGATTTGTACAAACTGGTTTTAAAAGCTACAAGAATTAATTTGCCGGAACCCAAGTTGACCTAAGATCCGCCATGTTCGCTAAAGGTGACTGGGGCACGTAAAATAGGTTCGTGGTCCCATGTCCCCCAAGTTCTCAATCAATACCTCTGGGGGTGGCAGCCCAAGCCTCTGGGTCTTCTGCTTGGTCCCTGCTTCAAAATTAAGAGGACCTGCTTGAGCTTAAGCCGTACTTTCACCCTTGAGGTGCTCCTCAAAACGGAAGGTACACTCATTTGCCTTAATACGAGAAACTTATGGCTCAATCGGGCTTTGTTAGACCAAGTGGCATATGCAACAACAAGAACAGCAGAATTAATTTGCTACTATAAAACGGTACTTAGAAATTACTGATTGTGTCATACAGTTTTCGATATTTTTGTCTGAAAGATATGTAATTTTGTAAAAGAAAAGTAAAAGGATATGTCCAAATTCCTTTCTCAATAATTTTTTTAAAATTTTCCTAGTTATTTATAAAATTAGTTTAAATTAGTCTGATAAACACTGTAGCGTTAAGTAAGTATGCTTCAGTATTTGCCAGGAAAATTTAAACCGGGTAAAAACTTAGGGTAAGTTAAAATACACCATGTGGTGGAAAATATATTTTTAAAAATACAGTAAAATTATGTACAGCATTGCTGATCCATTTTATGATGTATTTCAGTATGCGTGTAAACTATGTATGCATGTATCAGATGTATGTATGTATGAACTTTGCATGTATGTATAATGAAACTTTTTTTTTTTTTTTTTTTTTTTTATGAAAGTAAGAGTTCACTATACTTTAGATTAAGACATTGGACCCTACACGAAAAAAAATCTGGCTACTTCACTACTGTGAGGAGTTAATAAATTTATATATATATATATATATATATATATATATATATATATATATATATATATAGTGTGTGTGTGTGTCTAAGTAATACGACGGACTTCACGATGGGTGGTTGCAGTCATGGCCCATAAAAATGACACCTTTTTAGCTAAAGACCTTTATTGAAATAACTTTTGAGGACGGGTTCCCACTTCCTCATAGGGACAGGACAAACTGAGGGGTCAGCTAGCATGGAGTTATATGTAAAAGACCCTTAACACTGCGATCAACATCTCAGTCAAACTCTGTGGGGAAAAATCTGCCTCCGACAGCGTGCATATCCCTTTTGTTTTGAATTTTCCTAGATTGTTCGCTAGAACAACGTAGACTTATAATTGGTCAGCCCCCCTCTCTGAGGGCATAAACTGTAGCCCCAATGATCAATTTAAGTTAGGGTTAAAAAGGGGAATGCAAAAAGCCGCACGAATTTTTAGCCCTTGACTTAAGTTTTGAAAACCCCTGAGAATTTTCCTTACATATATATATATGCATATATATTAAATGCGGGCACTTACCTGTATTATCCTTTTACTCTACCGTTCGTGATTTGTCTCCCTTTTTATTATGGAACACCATTTAGGTAGGCCAACTATATTCCCTATGAGAGGACAACACACAAATACACCTAAGCCCTATAAATGAAATCATACTTCGATGGAATTTTTAAAATATAAATAGAAATGAAATAGGAGTAAGCGGAAGGAATAGACAACTCTATGAAGGATGAGGAAAGTACTTATTTAACAAATAATACACACGTATTTGTATAATACATATGTGTAATATATCAAAATTAGTAAACCTAAAATATCTCTCTAAAATTCCCCCCTTCTTATTTTTGGATACATAACTTCCTAGCCGAAAAGTGTCAGATTTAATTAAAGGAGTGTTCGCCGAATTAAATTCTTTTTACCGATCTCTCGAAATTAATGCTGGCTTAGATGGTAATTTTCTGTCTACTAGCCACATTTTTCAGCTGTCTCAGAAAAAGGGTTTCGCTTTTCAACAACTAAATTTATGCCAGTGTGATTTTCGAGTTAACTTAAATGATCAAGGTTCATTCCTGACTCCCCCAAAACGCTGAATATTCATAAGTCTCTTAGGAACAAAATCTCGTGATATCTCGTTCTGGTGTGCGAAAATCATTGAAAGATGTATTTTTCATGTAGCGTTCCACAATGTTCCACATTGTTGGACTTCGCTTTCTTTAATGTTTACGCGGCTGCAAATTACTTAAATATTCTTACTTTCCAGTAAGCCCCAGAAAGTAAATTATAGGGACTAATTTTCACGTGTAATCGGTGAAAGATAATTTCACTGGCTCCATATGTTTATACCACACCATAAATACTTGGGTCACTTCTGTCAGCAGAGTGTGAAAAGTGACCGTTGTCTCCTTCTTAGCCTCGATGAATTCCTTATCAAGAAGAGACAATCTTTGTAGGGAATGGTACAAAGGCAGTGCCAGATTAAACAAGATGGAGGCCCTTAGGCAGTTGAAATCTCGGGGCCCTGTCATTTAATAATTTTAAGAATATAGTTTTACTACACAGCAATTTTAGGAATGTAATTTTATTGCAAAAAAAATAACTAATTCATATTAAATATTATTTACAATAAAAAAACTAAAAATAGCTAAATATTTGGTTTCTTTAATTTTTTGGTCCTGAATTGTTTTAGATCATCTTGGAATTCTATGTTCTGTAAAACGTCGTATTCAATAGCCAAAATAGCAAATGAGTTCAGACTTGTATCATTGATTAGTTTGGTTTGGTTTAGTTTAGAGAGCTGCGGTCTACTGTTTTGCTACACGAGAGCTAATGAGATCGCGACCTACTGCTTAAAGCCGATTCCGAATGGTTTCGAACATCCATGCCAGCAACGGGATTCGAACCCACGGACTCCGGTAGCGAAGAGCTGTGTTCTACTCTTCAAGCATCGTTCAATAGTGTCATTGACGATCGATGACAGTTTTTTAGCACTTTTATCTAAGGAAAGCTTCTTTTATCGGTAGCATTTGTTATCACGAGATACCAATGTAACTAATTTTGTTATAACAGACATAAAATTTTCGAAAATAAGTATGTATGTTCAAGGTGTTGGTACATTTCTTCATTTTTAAAATCTTCTGTTTGTAGTATGAAGTACTTAAAATAAACCATTTCATTTGCGAATTCGAATTAATTATATACAGTTTAATCTAATATTTCGTGGGGCCCATAGGCAATTGCCTGCTCCTGTTAATAGGTAATCCGGAATAAACAGAGGAGCTCCTCTCAGTGTGCGAAAATGTGATTACTTTTCTGTATATAATGCAACAGGTTCATAAAGTCATATCGCTTATACGTTGGCAGTGGTTTTACGTTTGTTAAGGTATCTGACTCAGCTTAAATGACAATTTATAAGAAAAATCATTTTTATTGATATCTTTGAGAGATTACAATGTTAGGTTTCCAAAAAAACTTTTTCTAATGCTTTTAAGGTCTATGAAAAAGAAGTTATGACAAATTTTCTTTTTGATTGACAGATCGGAAGTTGCATTTAAATAACCTTAAGTCATAGCTTAATGGTTTTTATTTGTAAAAGATTTAGATAAATTTCAGTTTTTATTTTAAAAATAGACTTTTGTTGATGATTTCAGTTTAATTTTAAACTACAAGTTGGAAATTTCTAAATGTCTGCAATAAACATTTTGCAAAAATTTTTACAACAAAAATGTTGAACCAATTTTTTGAAGAAATATATTTTGACGCTTTTAATTACTCAGGAATAACTTAATAACAAAAAAATAACAATGGGAAATTTATAACAGATAATTTAAATAATATGAATGCTATGAATTAAAATTTTGATTGTAAAAGCAATTTGTATAAAATTACAGCTGTTTTTACAAAATAAAAGTGGATTTTATTTTGATTTTATAAAATTGACAAGCTGCTACTTCTATCATGCATATTTCTTTAAAATTTTAGCATGTCTTAAATATAGTTTCTTTACATTTTTGGATCTGTGAGTTGTGTATGTACCCCCAAAAAAATTATTTTTGGATTGACATATTTTCTTTCACAGCGTTAGCGGTAAGTATTAAAAAATTGCCGGATTTTTGTCACATATATGTGCAAAAAAATTTTATTTACATAATTTATTAAAATTCTTTAATTTTTTATATGCTTTTTTATGTGCAAATACTGTATAAATAATTATTAGCACACTAATTGTTCTTCTTTTTCTTTAATAGCGTGACAACGGATTGCAGGTCTTAGCTGCCTCAACAGAACGCTTCCCCAAACTCACACGGGCCGAAAGATGGCCGATTGGTTAGGGTGCTGACTCTCAGTACAGGAGTTCGTGGGTTCGAATCCCACTGTGGCATGGATGTTCGTAGCTGTTCGGAATCGGCTTTAAGCTGTAGGTCCCGGTCTCATTAGCCATCGTGTTGCAAAAAGTAGACTGTAGCACTCCTAAACCAACTCGCACGATCCAGCGCAACTCTCTGCCAGTTTGTAATTCCTGTTGCTGTTTTACAAAATATGGTACTCCAACCCAGTAGGTGGTTACCTTAATCCTAGGAGTTGACATCCTGATATATAGAGATTGTCACCGTTATGGACCTTCTTGTCCCGACAATATGCAATTTTGTCCCGATTTTGTAAAATACTGTTAAGTATTTGGCTCAAGTACTGAAGTACTTGATGACGCTATCAGAATCTTCAGATTGGGGCATGATTGAAAACATTACTATATACTTGGCTAAAAATGGCGTGAAAATTTCTGGTTACCCGTGATAAAACTTTCAACAGAAGAAAATATTTCCATATCACACGAGAAATCCGTGCATTCTTCACCGGGAAAAGGAATCTTAAATTGAATCTGTCGCTTTTTCATAATTTACAGATAACAGATAACAAATAACACTCTATCTTACGGCCAACCAGAAAGGTTTACTACTGCCAAAGCCATGGTGGGAGGAGAGAGTCATACCCACAAACAACAAAAACATTCAAATATTTTGCAAAGAATAATATTACTTCAGCTAAAAGGCTATAGGCAAACAAACAGTATTTTACAAATTACAAAAACAATTACAAATTTTAAAAATACAATATTTTTATTTGTTCTAAATGAAATGAGTTTCAGTAGAAAGATTAATTTTTCGTTCCATTCTTAAAGAAAACTCTTGTTAATTACCTATTAGTTACTTACAGTTCATATTTACTAAACATTAATTCATTAAAATAGTTTAAAAATATTAACGAATTAAAAATGTTTTAAAAATATTAACCAATTAAAAACGTTTTAAAATAAATGAATATTTACTGTATAAATGACTGAATATTTCTTTCAAAATCTTCAAATACGTCTTGTTACTTTCTTTGCGTTTCAAGTACAGGTTCAGTGATTCAGTTTCGCTTTTCTTAATATATTGGGAAGAAAAAGTACAAGATTCACTTGCATAATATGATGCTATGCCTAGAGAGCCACACGGACACAACTGGGTATCCAATTTACCAATGCTATTTAAATCAGTAATTCTCAACCTTTGTTAAGCTACCGACCCCCTACGGGGAAGAAATCTGTTTAACTCTTTGTAAAAATCCCGTAATTTAAAATGTAGGGTAGGAGAAGTACTCAATTATAAGAGGCAAAATGTTTAAGTAATTTTCTTCAATATAGTTACAAATCGAATTTTTGTTACTGAGACACGCTGAAGCAACGTTCGAACGAATGATTAGGGCCTTCGGTTCCGAAGTTCGTAAGTTCGAATCCCACTACGACATAGATGTTCGTAACCGTTCGGAATCGGCTTTAAGTAATAGGTCCCGGTCTCAATAGCCCTCGTGTTGCAAAACAGTAGACCGTAGCGCTCCAAACCAAACCAAACGAATGTTGTTGATTAAATATACTTCTGTGAATGTCGACCCAATTACACACAGAACGTTGGTAATGAAAATAACTGGTTCTGGTACCATCGCGTAAGTTGTTTTATTACTGATGAAAACAGTGTAAATTATATAATTAATGTAATATATTTATTTATTATTTTTAAAATTAAGTTTGAAAGCCAAAACGTGCTCACATCGCTGCCCTACTGTCCGAAACAAGTTCACCGCCCACCAGCGTAGTCCCACCGCTCCCCGTTGAGAACCAATTATTTAAATAGTACTGAAAAAAACCATCACCGGTTACAAAATATATCAAGACTACGTTATTATACTTCAATTCGAAACTAACGGTATTTTGAATTTGAAAAGCACGTCTTCCTTTTATACTGTTAGTCCATATTTGCTGCCATTTCTTTTTTCAGATTTTTTATTAACGTTTCTGGATAAGGAATTTCAGTGTTTTCTTCATTATGTAATGACGTTTGGACAAAGTTTACAGGTTGATCTGTGATAAAGCCTTTAGACATATTAACTTTGAACTTCGCATTTCAAGAATTGGTGACAGGTTTACTAAGGATAGTAGCCAATATTTAGATTCGAAAGTAAAAGGCTTCAAGCTGGACTGAGCCAATTTCACTACTTTTCAACTGAAAATATAAAATTTAGTAAAAAATTACTTAAAATTTAATATTAATCTTTAAAATTAATAATAGCTTTAAAATTTATGTAAAATTTAATATTAATATTTGATATTAATAATAGCATTAAAATAGTATAAAATTTAATAATATATATTTAAAAGTCCATTCATACTCTTTCATCAAAAGGTTAAGACAATTTCGCTGGCTGTAAACAAAAGGGTGGCTAGATAAATTAAACCATTTGTAACGTCCTTGGGATGCCCTGTGTTTCGGATGCAGAAGGGCAGGTTCTTTCTCCTAAAGGCCCCTCCACACTATGGTCCACTGCAAGCCATCACCACCGTCTCGAGGGGCTTTGGCTTATCGTAGCCGATGGTGGCAGACGACAAAATAGCCTTGGCGGACGATGGCTTCGGAGGCGGTTTTTCTCCAAAAATCAAAGGCAGCCAGATGCGCAACTAAAGTGCGCAGTAGACCCTATGAACGAATCAATGCGCTCAGCTCATTTAGTGGCCCAGCGTGTGGATGCGGCCCGTGAACCATCGTTCGTGGTCACCATCAGGAAGTGGTGAACAACTGGCCATAGTGTGGATGCTACATAAAAGTAGGCAAAGAACCGATGGCGAGCGCCTGAAGTTCGGTGCATTGTCGAACGGAGATCCAAGGAGCTGGAAAACCAAACTAAATATACAAACAACAACATAAAAAAAAAGGGAGGGACGAGTTCTGAGGGATAGACACAAACTTCTAGTAACATTATAAATGATACAGTTTTTTTTATATAATTATTTTGAATGCAGTTATCAAACGGCACCCAGTCTCAGTATTTATTACCCACAACTAATGATTCCGGGTATTTTTTCTATTTTTAAAAATAGAAAAAATACCCGATCACGGAATTTATTTATTTATTAGCAACTGCAGTGCAGAGACTAGCTGCCTAGTTGTAGCCTCCCGAATATTTCGAATATCCCGGATATTTAAGTGATATCGGATAAATGAAGATTCTCGGTTAAGAATCATCTCGGACTTTCTTTAAATCGGAATATTTTGGATTAGAACTCAATTATTTTCGGTATTCAGACTTGGCAGACTATTACACTTTCCTCTCCCCTGGCAACCTGTAAGCTCCCTGACACATACAAAATATAAAAATTTTTATAACAGTCAAATAAAAAGATTTTCATTATTCTTAATTATGTTTCTCTTTTATTGGCAAACAAGCTTTAAAAGAAAAAAAAAAGGTTTTTTCTTGAACACTTTTGTAACATTAAAAATCGCTTAAACCCACAAAACATTTATCTGATTGATCTAAGTACACCACATGTCTTTCTTTTTATTGATTCATTGAGGTATCGTTTGTTTACTCTTTGCAACGTAAGATCAGGGAATCTGTCCATGTAAAGAAAGAGTGTTATAAGTTGCCTTTTTCTATGAGAGAATAGATTAATTAAAATGAAACACATGAGGTTTTCTTTCTATAAAAATGTTTGGTTACACTTTTCAAGAAAAGAACGTTTGAAAACCACATACTAAAAATTGTAAAATCTTTTTCTTAATTGCATTATTAAATTTATTGTTCATCTTTTCACAAATTGTTTAATTTCTTATGTATGCTAATAAAAAATTGTAACTTTACCGCAATCATTTACCCTTATGACTTCATCGAATGTTTATAATTAATGGTGTAATGGTCAAATGGGTAAGGCACTGCTCTTCAGTACCGGAGTTAGTGAGTTCGAATCCTACAATGGCATGGATATTCGCAATCAGCTTTAAGTAATTGGTCCTGGTCTCACTAGCCGTCGTGTAGCAAAACAGTAGACCGTAGTGCTCCAAACCAAACTAATGTCTAAATAACTCCCTTTACATGACACGTAATTTTCACTTTCCCTTTCTTGTAAAAGCCGAACGATAGCCTGCTGCTGTCCTTAGGATGGGAAATGGCTGCTGTCCTTAGGAACCGGAGTGCGCAGGTTCGCATCCTGCTACAGGCGTGGATGTTCGTAGCTATTCGGAATCGCCTTTAAGCAGTAGGTCCCAGTCTCATTAGCATGGTATGTAAAAGAGTAGATTGTAGCACTCCAAACCAAACCAAAACACTTTTTATAAAATGTAAGAGCTCCCCCTCCCTAGTATTTTTGGCTGGTTACAGACTTGCAATTTAAAGCAACAATTTTAAAAATTCAATTTTGATTAAATATACAATTTAAAAAAAATAATATTTGAAAAGGTATTTCAATTTTAATGTTATAATGCTACACAATAAATTGAGGAATTTTGAGGAGGGGGGGAGGTTCGAGTCCGTCGAGCCCCTTTTTCTGCGGGTTTACTTCAAGTAATTTTTCACAAAGAATCTTTAATTGAATAAGTATTTTTAACGAAAGATACTTATAACTGAAATAAGTATTTTAAATCTTCTATCGAAGTTACTTTTAATAGAATATCTCGTAGAGCAAATAAATTTTACCGTAAAGTCGATTACTTTTAAATAACTCCTCTTATTTTACTAATATGTTATACACAATCTGAGGCAACTTTTTTCAAAATTTCGAGATATCTTAATTTATTAAGTTTATTTTAAATAAATAAAGTGATAGTAAGAGTGAATTCCATTATTTATAAAGATACTTTCCCATAATCAATATGAATTTTTAGCTTTAATACATTGTTGCTTCTCTCCCCCTCGGTAACTATCAAGGCCCGGGGCAGAAGTCTCCCTTATTGGAATGATCCTCGTACGAAATGTGAACAGAAATATATCATTAACCTTTATTTAATTAATATTAAATACCTAAAATGAATGCTTAAGGTAAGTCTGTAAAAAAAAAAAGAGCAAGTTTTGTTTTTATTTCTTTCTTTTTTCGTTTGGAGAATAGTATACTAAAATTTCTCATAAATAATTTAAAATTAAATTGATTTTCCTAGGTGCTTTTTAAAAAGGAAAAGATGAGATTCCAGTGAATTTACTGTTCTATCCGGTAGTATAATTTTTAAAGGTTTTTTTTTTATATAACAACTGATTAGAGGGAAATTTATTTTTCTTATAGGTGAACACTGAGTGAGAAAAATCCAATATGGTTGGTGCAGACCCACCTTAAGATTTTCCAGAGGCTGAGTTCACAGGCTCGGGGCAGTAACTATACCCCCTCCCACACACACACATACACATCAGGTTCATACAAACAGGCTCCCACAAACCAAAATTCTACAATTTGCCCCGATTTCATTAATTTGCCAAATGGGATATTATTTTGGTGTCCAGTCCACACCATAGCCATATACTTATCTCACTTCGCTTTAGAGCGACCGAATTCATCCAAATTCATCCATAATTGTATACCTACATTCCAATTTTCTTTTTATACTTAAAAAAATTTTGAGATATTACTATTTGCCCCTACTAGTTTTCGAATGTTTGGACAATTATTATAGTTCCATTGGGCGTAAATCGTTTAGTGGAAAAGACCGTTTTTATGCAGTGTTATATCAAATGTTTCACGAGTTAAAAATTCATGAAAGGATTTTGTAAACTGATAAACAAACAAACCCAAAACTGACTTTTCCTTTTCTTTCAGCGCTGCTCTGGCATGACGAAGCCTATTAATAAACTCGGAAGGTGCTGAAGATGGGTCTTCTACCATTTTTACACTTTTCGAACTTTTTCCCCTCGCTTCCAATCACCGAGAACTGTGCTGTCCTTCCGCCGAACTTGTATCATCTTTCTTACTCTGTAGCCGTGTGCTGCGGATTGTTTAAAAATAATGAAAGCCATTTCAAAACAGAAGTGTTCTTCCCTACACCTGCTCTCGATTTCTTACACATGGAAAGTTTTGATAAAGATTATTCACCAATATGTATTTAAATGAAGCCAGAAATTATTACAATCTAAACGGCACATCATTTACAAAATTGAAATAAAGTTCACCAACTTTACCGATTTTTTTGCCGCCTATAAGTTATGCTCAGAAACTATATACACTCTAAACGACACATTGTTTACAAAATTGTCCACCAACTTTACCGATTCTTTTACCGCCTATAAGTTATGTCCAGAAACTATATACAATCTAAACGACACATCGTTTACAAAATTGTCCACCAACTTACCGATTCTTTTGCCGCCTATGAGCTACAAGTTTTATACTTAACCTCATTTGATGAACAATAGGATTCTAAATGATATACAATACGAACCTGATTAAAGCACGGTCTGACTGGGCCGAAGCCCTAGGGATTTTTGCAGCCCCAAAATTTTATACCTCATTAGACATAGACAAGAACCCGGGGCACCAAAAAGAAACAGCTCCATACCAGTGGTAGTCATTGTTAGACACATTAAAAAACAAATTTTAATTGACTCGTGACAAAAAATTTATAAAATTTTAATAGAAAATGATTATTATTATTTGTTTAAAACATTTTTAAAAAGTGCAAAGTTGTGATGAAAATAAATGAAACTCAAATAAATTAGTATTCAAAATTCAGAACGAGTCATCAACATCGATGGTACTATATTGGAGTAGGTCTAATAAAATGATGTAAGACTTGTAGCTCTCAGCCTTTTGAAAATTATCTGGGGTCAAAGTTCGACAATCCTGGAAAGATTGATTTTTCTCCGTATTTTACTTTGCACAAGTTTTCAAAAAAAGTTCAGAGCAAGATTCCTGACGATTGCTCTAATTGCATCCATTTTGCTATAACGATGTGTTAATTCATTAGTAT
This sequence comes from Pardosa pseudoannulata, assembly GCA_032207245.1. Taxonomy (NCBI): domain Eukaryota; kingdom Metazoa; phylum Arthropoda; class Arachnida; order Araneae; family Lycosidae; genus Pardosa; species Pardosa pseudoannulata. The sequence goes on from CM063501.1 coordinate 167,447,534, forward strand.
GGAACATGGGAACCTTGCGAATGTACCAAAGTGTTTAGTTTTGCCATGTTTGCAACATTAGAATATGAGTGTTTGCCGCCGATCCCAAACCGGAGCTGCGGAAAAGTAAAGGGCTTAGGACAGTCTTGTTTAAAAATAGCTTGTTTGCCATTTTTAAATCTAATTTTTAAAACCTAAGTTATATATTTAACAAAATTTAAAGCTCTTTCTGGTTAATTCTTCAAGAAATATTTTAAGAAACTTTACGAAGAAAGTTACATAAATGCAAATGATAGTTTTTCTTTTTATTGGAAATTGTAAAAATCAAATGTCAAATTTATATATTTTTTGGCACTTACAGGCTTCCTAATATTATCGTACAAAGAAAGTTGTTATTGTGTCTAAATTGATTGAACATTATATTGAAATTGAGGTGGGAAGGAGATTAAATAAACACCATACTATGGGCCCAATTTTGTCTTCATCGTCCCTGCTTACAGATCTACAATTGGAGTATCCAATGCACACATCGAACTGATTCTTTCCAGGTAAAAAAATAGGCAAACTATTTTAAAAGCGAGCAAAATAAAATAAAATAAATAAAATAAAAGACCAAATATTAGTGGGCTAAAGTCATTGATTATAAAGCCCAATAAAGAGTGAATATATATATATATATATATATATATATATATATATATATATATATATATATATATATATATATATATATATATATATATATATATATATATATATATATATATATATATATATATATATATATATATATATATATATATATATATATATATATATACTTATGTAATTAATGAGACTGCATTTCTAAAAATTCTTCCTTTTCACTGAACATCGTGCTCGCGTTTTTTATATATTCCTGTAGACTGGCATTGCACGTAATGGATAGTATGAGAACATTTATTGTACTTTATATAAACTCATAAAAAATAGACTCAAATTCTTCTTTCAAAATCTTTTTTTATGTTTTAAAAATTTTACATATAAAAAATAAATATATGTTTTATGATTTTATGGATAGTTATTATAGCATGTTCCTTTTTCAGTAAAAGTTTTAAACCTGTCGAATAAAAAACTAAAATAAACTATTTCAATTTCTGAGAATATTTTCCCCTATGAAAAAAATTTAATCCCTCCGTAAATGAGCTATTCTAAAATTAACACTGAAATTTCTCAACATTTTTTTTCAAAATCTGTGGTGGGCTGAACAGAACCTCTAAAGAGACCACATCTGACCAGCTGGCCGTAGTTTGTCTATCACTGTTCTAGATCATTGTGATTACACACAGCAGTGACTTAGCTTTTTTGCCATAGTCAAACTCTTAAAATACCGCCCCCAAACTCGAAAAAATTTGCGATTTTTAAAAAGGAAAACAGATATGTAAAATAACTTTATTGACCAGGAAAATGATATTTAACTGAATTAAGACACTAAAACTAATACAGGGTTGCGGATAATTGTTCTACTGAAAAGCATTGAACAACATTTTGTATTTCTAAATTTTGCAATTGTAGTCAATCGCCTACTTTACCAACTAATGGCTCTGGGTCAGAATGACCTCTGGTAGTTCTGACCCTCTGGTAGGTAGAATTTTAATACTAGCAGTAGAGAATATAACTCTAAATATATAAGAAATTTCTATCTAATTGTAAAACACTTTGTATTAGTATGAGAAAGGGCCAAGCGATGGCCGAGTGGTTAGGGCGCTGATTTTCGGTACCGGAGTTATTGGGTTCGAATCCTACTGTGGTATGAAAGTTCGTTTTGGAATCGGTAAAGCCGATTCCGAATAAGTCTGGCAAGTCCCGGCCTCGTAGTTTCTCCAGTTGCAAAGAAGTAGACTGTAGCGCACCAAACAAAACAAACCGTATGTGAAAGCTTTTGAAGTACCCAGTGCTGTCCCTTGCCTTTTTTGCCGCGGTTGACAAACACTAAAAATGCCTTCTCCCAAGCTCAGACCAAAAAACACAGAATTAAAAAACCCCCCACAATTATATAAAAAAATTTGTTAATCAGAAAAATGACACAATTCAAATATGAAAATAATACTAATCAAATTTACGCAAATTATTGTTGAAAACCAAAATTATTACCACTCTTAAATTTTGCCGCCGTTGGCAGTTGCCTAATCCGCTTAACGCCTATGGTCTGCACACTGACAAACGGCTAGACAGACACACAGATACACACACACACACGCGCAATTCTAAAAATAAGAAAAATAAATAAATGAAAGACAGGTAATCAAAAGGTATTGTAATTCAGCCTTAAAATTTTTGAAATTTGTAATAACTATTCTATGTGTACGAAAATGTGAAAAGTGGAAACATTTCGGAAACAAAAGTTTGAGTTTGAATGATATGAGTTTGTAGTTATTAAGAGAAACTAACTATGAATCGCCATTGAATAGGAATGAGATAAAAACTAGAACTATCCCAAATTGAATGTATATTTGTAAATTTATGTGATAACTAATCATGAACCTTTTTCTCTGTCTCGAGCGCGTAACAGGTGCAAAGGGATGTAGGTACTCACCTTCCCTCGATCTCGAAGCTTTGCCGGAGCAGCTCTTCACTCGGTAATGCCACGCTGGGGGGCGAAAGGCAGAGGCACTCGGAACTCAAAGCGCCATCTGGAGGGAGGAGGCTTCAAAAAGCCCGCTAACTTTTCAACCAAAGTATCCACCATCCCTTTCGAATATTCAACAAGGAATCTTTGTACAATCTCTCTATTTAGAGGGGTACCATCGAGATAGACGTTCTCCTGGAGATAACGCCAAGGGGAGCAAAAAGTTTAGGGCAGCATTTTGGCTGCGAGTGAGAGAAAAAAATTGATATATTAAATATCTAATTTAATCGAAAACTAATAACATCGACATTTTTCTTTCTGCTAACATCTTATAGCTCGTATTTATACCAGGGCTTGTAATGTCGGCTTGCCGGTTTATTAGTAAATCGCAAAATATGCGATAAATATTCATTAGTAAATTAAAATATTTTACCTGTAATTAAATATAAAAAAAATATTCAAAATTTTTATCACAATATTCGTACCGTATAAACCCATTCGATCAACAAGTGTGGAAACAGTCTATTTTCAGCAGATACATTCTTTTGCAACAAAAGTAGGTCTTCATGAGATAATAAAACTTTGGCCAAATTAAACTTTTTAAGCATATATATATATATTTTTAATCTTAAGCTATTAAAAATTGCTTAATACATCTGTATTATTCTTTGAATGTTTGCGTTTCAATTTTGTCTTTTTCAATCGTTTATTAATATTTAATAAATTGATTAGTAAGTAAATGTTGTTGTATCTGATGCCATTTGGTCAAATCAAGGACGATTGAACCATACGCTACTCGTATTAGGTAAAGGGATGCGCCTTTCTTTTAATCGAGCACCTCACAGGTAAAAATGCGACTTTTCATCGTAATTTAGAATCAGGGACCAAGCAGAAGACCCATAGGCTAGGCCTGCCACCCCCATAGGTACTGACTGAGAACTTGGAAGGAATTACGACCACGAACATATTTTAGTCACCTTAAAGAACACGGCAGTTCTTAAGCCATATTGGGTTCTCTCATAAAGAAAAAAAAAATTAACTTTATTATTTAAGTAATTTTGTAACTTATGTGTAACTTTTTATTTTCTCATTGCTAAGTATTGGGTTTCCCCTGTCACTGAACTCGTGAATCTTCATATCTCTTAGGATTTAATTCTTTATTAACTTAAATTAACTTAGTATTTTAGCCCTCAATATCGTGTATAATTATCTTATATTTCATCACATGCATCAGGAGTTGATTTTACATTAACATGGGTGCTATACAGTAGTAAATAATAAAGGTTATTAAAATTAAAAGAAATAATTACGGCTCTTGATAGCTATAAATTACAATAAAATACAACAAGAAAATTTAAAAAGTTAAGAGATTAAAATTTTATGATAAGATAGGGAGAAAGAATAGAGAATTTTTTTTTTTTTTGAATAAAAACATCATTTTATAAAATTTTATTTTATTTCCTTATTTTTTTAAAGGCTTTAAAGGTGATGTAGCAACTGGACCATATGGGCCGAGCCCTTCAATCCAGAGGCTTCTGTCAGTAAGCACAAAAATGACAACGAGCGAAAAATAAACACATAAAAGAGCAAAGAGATAGAAGGGTGGATTCGTGAGTTCATAACACAAAACTAGAGAGTAGAGAGTTTAGGGATAGAAAAACATAAAATATTTTTGTGGCCAGTGACATCCGTACGAAAAAAGCCAAAAATATTGAATAATAATGATCAAAATCGAAAAAATTAAAAATTTTGAAAAAATAAAAAATATATGTTTTAAAAATAAATAAATTGCATTAAAAATCCGAAAAGGGCCTAAATAATAATAAATAAACATAAAAAACAATTTTTATTAAATAAATAAAAGAACCTGCTTTTTAGGTTATTTTCTGACAAAATTTTACCGGTACAGTAGAAGTAAACTGGAATTCAGATTTTTATTTTCAAAATCACCGGTAGGTGAAAAACACAGTAAATTTATAACCTTTAATTTAAACTATTTTTCTGTAAAAAGTAAATATATTTATAATTCTTAATTTTAAGGATATCAATCATAAAAAAGCAGTATGGTTAATTAAATAATAAAAATACTGTACCTATATATTAAGTACGTTTCATGGGAGAGAGCAAAATGTTTGAATAAATTTTGTGATGTTGATTCCCTAATATTTTAAGAGTCCCAGGATGTGGATGATTTTTTATCTTTCTTTTTCTTTTTTAGTTTGTTTCATACAGTTTAATTTTTTTTGTTAAGTTGTTATTCATTTGCAAGAACTATCGAAGTTTTATTGATATCTACCAACAGCTTATCTCATTAAAGAATACTTTTATCACGAGGAGAGTGGAACTTTACACTTTTGTTGAAAAACTGTTAGAAAGAGTCCTGCTTTCTTTGTCTTTACACACCCATACACAAAAAATTATATATATATATATATATATATATATATATATATATATATATATACTTATTTATATAGGTACCCACACGTATGTTACCATTAAAATGCATGTTTTAGTTCATAAAATAATTAAATATTTCCTGAATTAACCAAATCTGTGAAGTTTGTAGTTGTTTAATAGTTTCCTAGTTTGCCTAGTTATTATATGAAATAACTAGTTATTTCTTGAAAACTAACTTATAAACTGTAAAACTGAAAAATAAATAATCTGACATTCAAATAACTTTGTTGTTTTGTAAATGAACTGTAATAAATGGTGAGTTTTGTCGAAAAATACATTTCACATTACGGACAGATTAATCAATAAATGATAATACTAATAAAGACAGGATACACAATATTATTGGTCTTCTTCAATAGCCAGACAGCCCAGGATGAGCTCTTGCCTTCCTCAGAATCGAATTCCAGGCTCTTCTATCCCTGGCCATGGACATCCAGTTAGTAATTTTTAAAAGTCTCAAGTTGGATTCCAAGCAGTCAAGCCTCCTAAGTTTAGGTGTCCCTCTTTTTCGGGTGCCAAATAGCCTGGCCAAGAAGATCTTTTTTGCTATACGATCTTTATCAATTCTGCACAGGTGTCCTGCCTATTTAATTCTCTGAATCCTTATATATTGTATTATATCTAGATCTTTAAAGATTTATAGAGTTCAGAGTTAGTTCTTCTCCAGATATTATTATGTTTTATGCCACCAAAAATACTTCTCAAAATCTTTCTTTCAAAAACAGAAATGATACTTTTTACTTTTTCTGACACTGCCCAGGTCTCAGCAGAATAAGTAAGAATAGGTCTGATTAAGCTTTTGTAAATTTGGATCTTCGTTTTTCTGCTAGTGAAGTTAGACTTCAAGTATAGTTTGAGTCCGGAAAAACAACGGTTAGCATCTGTGACTCTACTACGGATCTCAGGCATTAAATCAATGAGAGTGTTAAATTCTGACCCTAAATATTTAAACTTGCTAACAGTTTCAAATTTGTATTTACAGTAGAACCTCGATTATCCGAGCTAATTGGGACCGCTAGTACCTCGGATATCGGAAATCTCGGTTAATAGAAACCATGTATAAAAACCTTCCGTGCTTCCGAATTTAATTAACTTTTAAAGTAAAAGACAATAGAACGTTCTTTATATGATAAAAGTAAACATAGATGAACTTATGTTTCACAGCTAAAAAGATTTTGAAAGGAAATCCACTCTAGTACTAAATTTTAAAAAGTAAAATGGAATTTTTTTAACTATACTTAGTTAAATATCGAAAGACGCATTTTCAAAAATAATTTCTTGGAAGTTGACTGCTTTTGTGAGGAAGAAGTGCCTGTAACACGGACAACGAACTAAAATTTGTATAATTTTTTCCAAGCTCATTTTGGAGAGGAGAAAAAAAAAATTAGACTTCGTTATTGACTCGGTTAACAGAAACATCGGTTAATCGAAGCTCGGTTAATCGAGGTTCTACTGTATACAATTTCAAAATAGGGGCTGCTATTAATACCACATGGCATGTACTTAGTTTTATTTTGGTTGATTGCTAGATGCATTTTGCTGGCTGCAGTCTCTAGAGATGTAAACAATATTATTGTTAGATTAGGTAAGAAGTAATAAAAAAATAACAGAATATTGTGCAACAAGAAAAAATTCATTATAAACTCTTTCCTTTTCCAATGATAATAATAAATAAAAGCTATTAGAAAATGCAAGAAAACCACAGAGTGCTTTTAATATGTTGAGTACTTATCTAAATAGATCTAGAGATGTAAACAATATTATTGTTAGATTAGGTAAGAAGTAATAAAAAAGTAACAGAATATTGTGAAACAAGAAAAAATGCATTATAAACTCCTTACTTTTCGAATAATAATAATAAATAAAAGTTATTAGAAAATGCAAGAAAACCACAGAGTACTGTTAATATGTTGATTACTTATGTAAATAGATCAGATATCTGTTTTTCAAACACGGCTTCGATGCTGTTACTCATTTAGCACCACCAATGAGCACGTGTAGCTTAATGAATGCCACGCACGTGAGTAACGTTGTCGCCGATGGTTACTCCTAATTTAGAAACAGGGACCAAGCAGAAAAAACCCTGGACTGGCTTGCCACCTCGAAATATATTGCTTAAATTTATTAAACATTACAACCAAGAACCTATTTTACAGCCGTCATTAATTAACACGGTAAATCTTTGGCCGATTCGAGCCTCGAACTCTCAGCTCTCCTCTTATGAGATCGACGTCTTTACCGACTGTGCTACCGCGGCTCTGTAGATGAGATCACGGGTTCATGAATTTTACAATTTCTTATTTAAGTTTTTAAAACAATCGATAATTTTCGTTTCATCCATTGATATATCAGAAAAATGATACATGATTTACTGTAGGGGAATAGTATTGCTCTTATTCACTACGTCTTTTAAATAAATGGAGCAGTTTAGAAAAAATCAAATGCAACACTCGTTTCATCAGAGGTTGATGGTTAGTATAATACTTTGTACAAAGAATTAAAAAAAATAATGTATGTGGGTGTAAATGGATCTGTAAAAGCTCTCTAGTTATAATTAACACGATGTATACGAGTCAAGGGCAGAACATCCCCGATTCTTACCTCTTACTTTCTCTGATAAGCCACCGCTGATCTCTTAAGATATCCGGGGGAACGTCGGGTAGTGCCGCTAGTCTATTGCATTACAGCAGAAGTTAGAAAATATTTTTAGGTATGGACCAGAAAAAAAAGGAAGGTTCAGCAGGCTAAGTTGCAAACTCGAATAAATGTATTTTTAAAATTTGTACTTCATAAAGCTAAATAAAAAAGGTTGTTTTTATTATATTTTAACATACATAATATTTTATACACATTATTGCTGATCTTTAGAAACAAATAAAAATATTTTTAATGCATTTATTACAGAATGGGGAAAACTTGCTCTAAAGGGGAGAATGTGTAACATTCTACGTGCTACTGAAATAGTATTCGATTTTGATATATAAGTGGACTCCGCTTAATGTGATCGCGGTTAATGTTATCAATCGCTTATTGTTACCGAAATCACTTGGTCCCGATTTCTTCTATTCATTTGTATGTTAAAATTATAGCTTTATGTGATCGTTACATCGGTTAATGTTATCAGTTTTCGAACATCATTTTAAATGGCAAAGGAATATTCACAATGTATTTAGAAGGAACCCATTTTTTATATCTTTCGCTGTTGTTTAAATTTCCGAGAATTCTCCCTCTTCCACCTAGGGAAATGGGGAGTGATGAAAGGAGTAGGTTATTACACGTTCCTGGAATTTTTCAGAAATACGCACAACCTACTGGTGGTTAATGGTTATCAAATAAGCAGAAGCCAACACATTCTTATCGGAACAGAGAAGAAGCGTAATCACATTCTATGCCTTGCTCGCTTACATGCAGTTTGTCGGTATGGAAGCCAGAAAGAGAAATGATTCAACATTAAAACAAAAGATCGAAATTTTAAATCGTTATGACAGCTTCTCAAAAATGAGTCACCTCTGAATTGCACTGAAAGTGTCGAAACGGGGAGTACAACAGCGCTCCGATGACTTTAAAAAACATGATTACGAATAGCATAATGATAATTATGCTTCATGGGTTTGATTTGGTTTTGGAGCGCTACGGTCTACTTTTTGCAACACGAGGGCTAACGACACCGGGACCTACTGCTTAAAGCCGATTCCGAACGGCTACGAACATCCACGCCATAGTGGGATTCGAACCCATGAAATCCGGTTCCGAAGGCCAGCACTCTAACCATTCGGCCATCGTTCGGCCATTAAGCTTCATAGAAAAAATTGTAGACAGCCAATAATTGATTTTTTTAATTATGTATACAATTCTTATGTTTTAAAGGATAATGTAAGTACATAAATATACGAGTTTTTTCATTTTATTTTGAAATTTAGTACGTGTGAATTAAAGATAAGGTATTAAAGGGGGTGGGATAAAATTATCTAATTTTGCATATCGTTTATTCTTATAAATCGGTTATTGTCATCAAAATCAAGGTGTCCCAAACTGATCACATTAAACGGAGCCCACTGTATTTATCCTTATTGTGTCAAGTTTAAGTTATATTATGTCGATGCTTGTATTTTTCTATTCACATTGAAGTGAGAGGAAAGGAAGATTGGAATGATATGTAATTACTCTCTGAGAGGCCTGGAGACATACCCACACTTAGATTTAGATGACCCACACCCACATAACTTAAGGGTTTATGAATGCTAAAAATTAACCGAGTGAAGAAAATCCTTTCAACATTATTAATTTTAAAATTGTACACTGATTGTCTTAATTTATACACCTATTTTTTAATTTGGTTTTCATCAGAAATTATAATGTATAAAAGAGTAGTTTGTATTTAATAAATTATGGAGACCCCTGCTATGGATCGACGATTCTTAAAGAAGTATCCGCAGGGATCACATCATATGTAAAACCATGCTCAGAAGGGATTCACACGGTGCAGTTAAAATAAAACAACTAGATCTAGACACAGGCATTTATTTAACATAGTATAATGAATGACGTAGAGCTCTGGGTATCAAACTGAACAGAAGTTTAAAATCCTGAAAGTACATACAAGTTACATAAACAAACATCAGCACCTTCGATGCAACCGAACTACTTTTTACTGTCACACTGACTCTTATATAGGCAGACAACATATGCATACATTACAGATAAGAGCATGTTTAAAAAGATGTTGTGTTGCCACAAATAAAAATATGATAATTTTAAAACTTTACTCATAACAAACATCAATACAGATCAATGAATTCATCCCCTATATAATAATAGCCTAAGTTGTCTGTCCACGAATTTATGAAGCGGTTGTACCTGGAATGGATACAGGCATCCTTATTGGATTTTTCATGAGTTAAGGTTAGCAAAATTCAAAGCGAGTTCGAAATCCACCCCATCCCCCCTTTTCGAGCGTTTAATGCTATTACTTCAAGTCTTATTCTATACTAAATTCATTCTTGATATGAATTTATTATAGAATAAGAAGGAGCAGCGAGGGCGGAGCGTAATATTTAAACCGGACTGTGTTTTCTCGAACCTCATATACTCTAATTAGTTCCTTCACCATGTGTAGGCCTAGCACGTTCGGTAGAGTGTCTGCCCATTTGATCGTCGTATTTCTCAGGTTAACGGCTCTGCTCCCGACACAGCCGAACTTTTCTAAACGTCTAATTAATTAATTTTTTTCTGCTTTTTCTTTTAAATTCTTATTCCTAAAGTTGTTTCATTATTTTCAAAATTGTTTTATTATTTTTAAAATAAATGTTTACTATTTTTTCAACTTTTTATGTCTTAAACTTCCTTTTCGTAATGTAATAATAGCCTAAATTATCTGTCTGTCTGTCCTCGAATTCATGAAGCGGTTGGATCTGGAATGGATTGAGGCATCCATATTGGATTTTTTTATGAGTAAGGGTTAGCAAAATTCAAAGCGAGTAAAGTTTATCTTTTCCTAAACTATAGATCCGATTCTGAAGTAAATTGGTATGAATAAGCTTCGTATCACAGAGAAAAATACTGTCCTCTTTAAAACGTTCGAAATCCACCCCGTCCCCTTTTCGAACGTTTAATGCTATTATTTCAAGCCCTATTTTCCCCTGTTAAGAGTAGGCAATTAAATTTATCAATTTGTCACATAATAAATAGGTAAAAATAACATTTTTATTCTAGCATTATGACGTCATTATTTTAATTATCTCATTTAATCATTTTTTATTTTAAATTATTTAAATATCGTCTGCATTATTTTCATGCGTTTTAACACTGAGTTTAGATATGACGTTAATATTTTCTTTTATATTTGGCTTAAATAATGGATTAGGTACATGTGTGATAATTTTAAATTTAATCATCGACTTTTTTTTATTGCAAGATAATTATCACCCAAAAAAGAAACCATTTTTTTTTACCTGCCTTATAGGGTACTTTACAGTTCTGGAAAATTAAAACTTTTACTGATCCCGTCACATGACAGGCTATATGCTAGTGTTACAATAATATGTGAAAATACATTACAATATTTATAATATATACAAGACACTATTTACAAAGATTGAACATTACGTCAACGGCCGTAATCAGAAATTATGCGTATGACGTCAATCTTCGGCGAATAAAAACGAGGCAACGACTTTAGTTGTTATTGCTTAATCACCACAATATTTTAGATTTCCTTTGACTTTTTAATATTATTGCAATTTTTATCTATTCTTTTAAAATATTCAATTCGTGTTTCATTTTAATAAACGTAGGAGTAAGTTGTACATTTTACACTAACAAGTAATGCTGTGGGTTCACTATTATTCCGCATTTACAATTTGGTGAATGTAGTTCTTTCATTTAATACAAGTAGGTTGGGAAACCCCCCTGTCCTGTAATGAAATAGATTAAAATATTATTTTCAAACTGTAGTCAACTTTTGATATTATAATATATATAGCTCATCCTTTTTCCCTTTTATCCCAATATTCTTGCCAATCTTTCAGGTCAGTAACTACGGAAGAACAAAGGTGGCATTTGCCAAGGACGCATCAGTCTTAGGGGCCCCGCACCGTAAGGAAAATGGGATTCGAAAGAGGACGATTCGTCCCGACTAGAAATAAGAAGAATTTGAAAAATAGCTTTTTTAATTACAAAATCCAGCCTGTTTAAAAATTATTTTATTTTATAAATTTTCTTATTTTTTAAAATGTTTCTAGAGATTTCAACTTGTTATAGATTCTTACAAAATGTTTGCCAAAACCACTAATATGTTTTAATATAAATCTGGGTATTCGTTTTAAATTTTGAATTTATTAAAGTTATTGATACAAAATTTAAATTTAGAAATTCGTATATTTTTTTATGAAAATTCAATGTCTGAATAAAAAATACTCTCCTCAAATAAACTATTCAGTTTATCAGCAAATTAATATCCCCAAGATGTTCAAAAATATCTTTAAGTATTGATAAGGTAAAAATAGAAGAAAAATTAAAAAATTAAATAATGGGAACATTTTAAGAATTAACGAAATATTTTGAGTTCATTCTGAATACACTGTCTACCAATAAGTATTTGGGCACCTACGCAAATGACGATATCTGCGGTCCTGAGGTACGTCACGACCTCCGCCGGTATACATCGTGTAGGAAACAGCATCGGCATTAGTCGCATGCAAGATGCCGCGCAGTTCGGAGCTCTCTGATTTCGAGAAAGGTATAATTGTCGGATATCACAAATGTGGCCGATCCTCAAGGGACAACCTGCAGTACCCAAAATCGACAAGGGCCTATGTGATTAAGAAGTGGAAGGTGAGCGGTGATTATTGGAATGTGCTCCGAGTCGGCAGACCAACGAAAATGGGAGATGGAGACTGACGAGTGCTGTCCAGAGAAATTCGGAAGAACCGTACCCAACCGATGACCCTCATTCGCGAGGAGTTTCAACCGGCATCCAGGAGTATTGTTTCAACGAATACCATCCATAAGCAAGCACATCTGCTTGGTTTTCATGGTCGTGCTGCTGCCCATAAGCCTTTGATCACAAAGTCCAACCGCGCTGCTCGGTTAATGTGGTGCAAAGCATATCGAAATTGGACCGTAGATCAGTGGAAACGGGTTCTTTGGAGCGACGAATCAAGGTTCACCCTTTATCGTTCGGATGGCAGGGTCTGAGTCTGGTATCTGCCTGGAGAACGTCTCCTGCCAGAATGCATTGTGCCAACAGTCAAGTTCGGCTGAGGTGGAATTATGGTCTGGGGGTATTTCTCCTGGTATGGACTGAGACCCTTGGTACCAATTCATGGTAAGCTCAACGCCGATGCCTACTGCACTATTTTGGATGGCAATGTGCTTCCTACGTTGTGGCAGTTTTACGGGTTGGAGCCCTGTTACTTTCAGGACGACAATGCCAGTTGTCATGTTTCGAGGTTAACCTAGGCTTGGTATGGTGTCAATGAAGTTCATTGAATGGACTGGCCTGCCCAGAGCCCAGACCTGAACCCTATCGAGAACCTCTGGGACAAGTTGGATCACCGAATTAAGGGGTGCACTACCCGTCCAAGATCGGTGAAGGAACTTGTATGTCTTCTCTAAGCCGAGTGGAAGATAATACCACTAGCTGTAATACAATGTAAACTAATAAGTTGTAATTGCCTCTCGTGGAGGAGGCTCTACCAACTATTGATTTTGAATAAAGTTAGTTTTTCTTTTCTATCACAGGTGCCCAAATACTTATTGGTAGACAGTGTATATGATATAAAAAAAAAGCATATTTATATATTTTCTCACTATATTTGGTGGTAGGGCTGCAGACCAATGTTTTGCACGGGTATTGAAAGAAATAGGCCCTGATTTCTTTATTTATGTTGTAAAGAAATATTACTTCTGCTGCTCTCGTAGAATGTGTTCTAAGTGATAAGAGATGTGTTCGTGAGTCGTTAAGCTCGTGTGATTTTATTAAGTTGTGATTCAATAAAGTATCCTAAAGTTTTATTCATGGAGTTTTATGTTTGACTGGTGAAAGTTATCATGGGCAATTCATCTACCATGAATATGGAAAACAGATAATTCACGACAATATTTTCTGTAATATAGTTTTTAGTTATTGAACCTGGAATCTTAATAGGTTTATAGTTTATTGATTTTGTAGAGTTCTTTTACTAAAATATCTGCGTATTCGTATCCAGTATTTCCCATATATGTTTTGATCCAAATTATAATAGCTTCTTTGTTACTCATATTTTTGCTTTCTTTCTGTATCTGGGTCATTAAATTTGATTTTGGTGCTAAATGTTCCAAGCTTTGAATTACAGAAAGACTATCATTTTATAAATCTATAATATTTTCACTTAAACGTTTCATTTTTCCAGGAGAATCCAGTATTGCCGAACTCTCATCTTGGAATACAGTATTGTAACAATGCATTATTTTCATTATATTATTTTTCCTTTATACTACTATTTACACTATTTTATTATTTTCAATAATGCATTTATATAGTTTTTATTTATATTGTTTTCTTGGCTCTTTATCAAGATATAATTTTAAATTTATGAAATATCTATTGGATTGTTATTTTGTTTCAGATTTTTGAATTCAATTTTTTTTTCTGCTTGTAATATATTGCCTTGATAGGTTTCTTTTAATTCCTTGTATTTCAGCTTTTCCCATACGCATGGAACGTATATCTTCGTTTTTATAGCCTGTGAATACGCTAGTCATGGCCGTTAAAGCGTTTTTTATGGGGATCTCGAGCCGCTGTCCCTTTTGTAGCTGGGAATGTATTGTCCCCTTCTCTCTCCGTTACGATGTTCTTCCCTGAAAAGCCAGAGGAAGTGAGCGGGAGTTGCGATTGACTTCGAGGTGGCAGAGGCTATTTGAAAGAGAGATGATTAAACGCTACCGTGGATCAAGAGATGTGAATGCTAGCTGTACAAATGCGTAAAAGAAACTCTTTCATTTTTTAAGATAAATTTTCTCTTAAGTCGTAATTCTTATGGAGACTTTTAAGTACGATATATTAAATACGACATATAATAATTTACGATTCATCAAAGCAGAATTATTCATTTATTTTCTCAACTTTTGTTAACTGATATAGAAGTGTTGTAATATACTTACAACACTAACACCAGTGTTCGTTTACAAAGGGGAAACACAGTAAAAATATGATACCTTATATTTGGACTTTAACATTTATTCTGTACACTACTTACAAATTGCTACATTACTTAATTACCATATAACATAACTAGCAATTATTTGGATTTTTTTATTCATCAATACACAATAATTATTACAATTTTCTTTTGTTATACGTTATTCTTTAATCAAAATATTGAATTACTAACTGAGGCCTAAATAACCGTCATGAATATGTTAAATATGTTTACCTCCAGTCATTACAGGGGAGAAGGTAGGCGCTTTCATCATGCTGTATGTCGATCCCTGTGATGGTGCACAGGACGTCGGTGCTGGCGTGCAGGGCTTGGGATTTCGATGTCCAGCTACTCTTGGATCCCGACTTCGACTCCTCTTTCTTCACTCTCTTTCCCAACTCATCACCTCGGTTTTAACACCCCCTTTTTTTGCCAATCGTTTTTTGGTGAAATTTTCCCATATCTGCACCCTCTTGGGCCGTGCATCTGGGCTCATTAAAATATCCCCTTTTCTGAAACCTCAAATTATTTTTTAGACCCTGCCCCCATAACTCACGGTTACATCTCTGTGAGAGCTTGGCCGTTACACTCGTGCCATTCCGTGATCTATAACTCCTCCGCAGGAGTCCCTAAAACTGGAAGTCAACAGCTGCATTTAAATTATTCTTGGAAATTTCTTCCACAACTGTGCATGCAAGTGCTGACAGCCGTGGGAAAGTACCTCGGTAAAAGAAGTATATGGAGTATATATTGATTACTTTTTCTTTCTTTATATAAGGATAAAATGAATAGGTAAATTATTTTTAAAATTTTTATATTACGTAAACTCTGAAACTACAAAGGCATATGTTAATTAAAATGTAATTAATATAGTATAAAATATGTATGAAAAATATGTAATGTAGAATACGTCATATAATGTAAAATAAACAAGAATAATGTAAATATTATAATGCAAAATAATAAGAATAGAATATGATGAAAATGTAAATGCTTATACTTATGGGGATGCTTATAATGTAAAATAATAAGAGTGAAAACTGGGTAATGTATTAAAATTAAGATCTGCATATAGTATAAATAAATAAATAATTTGTAATTTTAAATTGGAAATTTTAAAAGTCAATAATAAAATTGTGTAAAATGAATGTAATGATGTGAGTTTATTAGCATTACGCTGACCCATTCGAAGACATACAGCATCAACTACTGATGACCAGCCATCACAACAGCAACCCATAACGGCTACCTAGCAGCTGTTGACCTAGGAGAAGCTTGTCATGGTCCGATTTTAATGTGGTCCTACGCGGTATGGAGCAAACACTACAGAGATAAGCTCGAGACAACCAGGAAGAACGCTAAGAAAAGATGACTCAGGTACCCCAGGGTCGTGAAGTCCGTATATAGTTAAAGGAGGTGTGCCCTTGGGGGCAATGTAATGATGTAAAAAAAAGTACTATAATAATTATGGAAAATATATAAAAACTAGCATATAGCCTTTCATTTGACGGCATCAGTAATTTTTTTTTAATTTTCCAGAATTGTACAGTACCCTATGAGGCAGGTAATAAATAGTTTGTGTTTTGACTGAGAATTATTTGGTAGACGCTCAATAATTTGTTTATCTTAGTACTCTTCTAAATTCTCCTGATACTGTGAATGCAGTTTAGAATCACGTTGAATTCATTTAGAAAGATAATTCAAAGTTTTCTCAGCTACGTCGAGATTATCGTTAAGTTCTTCCCAATTTTTTTGCCACAGTAATTAATGGAAATAAAGGAATGAAACTATTATTTCAACTACACCCTGGAGGTAGATTGAATTTGTTATTAATAAAGGTGAAAAATTTTCATTGCATTTAAAAACAATCGATGATTAAATTTAAAATCATCACATATGCACCTAATCTATTATTAAGCCAAATATAAAAGAAAATGATTAACGTAATATCTAAATCCATTGATAACATGTATGAAAATAATGCAGGGGATATTTAAATAATTTAAAATAAGAAATGATTACATGAGATGGTTAAAGGAATGACGTCATAATGGTAGGAAACAATGTTATTTTTACCTATTTATCATGTGATAAATTTAATCGGCTGCTCTTAACTGTTGAAAATAGGGCTTGAAATAATGGCATTAACCGCTCGAAAAGAGGGGAAGGGGGGAATTTCGAACATTTTAAAGACCAAAGTATTTTTCGCTGTGATATGAAGCATATTTATACCAATTTATTTTAGAATTGGACCGATCGTTTAAGAGAAGATAAACTTTACTCGCTTTGAATTTTGCCTCTATCCATTCCAGGTCCAACCGCTTCATAAATTTGCGGACAGATAACTTAGGCTATTATTATATAGGAGATTAAGAAATAGTGAAATATATCCTTGAAAAATGTAACGGTAAACACTGTTTAAATTGATTTGAAATTAAATCTATTGATGAAAAAATCTTGAAAATACTAAAATATTGTAGTAGTGTAGAGAACAGGCCGTAACTAGGGCGTGGAAAAGGTGGCATTTGCCACTGGCACATCAGTGTTAGGGGCGCTGTACCGCAAAGAAAATGGGATCTGAAATAGGACGACTCGGCCTGAGTAGAAATAAGGAAAATTGGAAAATAATTCTTTTAATAACAAAATCCAATGTGTTTAAAAACTACTTTTTATGAATTTTCTTATTTTTTTAAAACGCTTCGAAAGACTAAATTTGTTATAGATTCTTACAAAATGTTTACCAAACACCACTAATATGCTTTAATATAAATCTGAGTAATCGTTTTAAATTTTGAATTTATTGAAGTTAATAAAAATAAATTTAAATTTAGAATTTTGCTAATCTTTTTTTTATGAAAATTCAACCTCTAAATAAAAAATATTCCCCTCAAATAAATTGTTCAGTTTATCAGCAATATAATATCTTCAGTGTTCAAAAATATTTTTAAGTATTAATAAGGTAGAAATAGAAAAAAATATAAAAATTAATATACTAGGAAGATTTCAAAAATTAAAAAAAATATTTTGAGTCCACTCCGAATATATGATATAAAAAACATGTTTATATATTTTTTTCCCTATATTTGGTTGTAGGGACGCAGATTAGTTGTTTTACCACGGGTGCTAAACGATCTAATTACGGCCCTAGTGAAGAAACATCAGAAATAATGTTCTAAATAAAGTTGGCGGTGGATGCGGATATACCAGGCCACCAGGGCATTTGCAACCATGAACCCTTTTTTTTTGGGGGGGGTTGGGGGGTCCTGACGATCAATCAGTCAGGATTTTAAGTAACACCACTTGACCACTACTCAAATATTTTTTCTACTATAGAGTTGTGACTTTACAAATGAAATTGTTTTTCCGAGACAATATTTCGTCATACTAGACATTTAATTTGATAATACCTATCATTACATGTTGTTTATTACTAGTCATCAGTTCACAATGAACTACATTGGAATTTTAAGTATTTCATTTTAGAAAACATCTTCTCGCTGAAGTAGATACCTCCAAACGCAGCTATAAATTCTTGTGCATGGGATTTTTAATTGGCTGTATTTTAACTGCAGAAAGTTATTTAGATAATTATA
Organism: Pardosa pseudoannulata; assembly: GCA_032207245.1. NCBI lineage: Eukaryota > Metazoa > Arthropoda > Arachnida > Araneae > Lycosidae > Pardosa > Pardosa pseudoannulata. The sequence continues at coordinate 167,465,854 of CM063501.1, forward strand.
TATTAGATACATTTCTTTAAACATTCTTTTCAGCTTATTACTACTCTGCAAATCAATAACTTGAAACTGAAGATTTGAAGGAAGCTCTTAAATTGTGTACAGTCAAATGTATTTTGAAATATTAAAATTCTTTTTGCGCATCTATCAATTCCGAAAAACACTTTAGTAACTGTAATTTAATATTTGGGTACATTGATCTCACGATATAAAGGTCTGAAAATTGTAATGAATAATAGAATCAATAGGGCCAATAGATGCTTTTATGGCCTTAGAAATTAGCTTAAATCAAAATTAATCAGTACAATACCAAAGTTAGTACAAAACTTTAAAAAGGAGTATAATTCTTTAAGGTAGTAAGTGTTGAACACTCAACAAAGCAAAAGAAAAAATGCTATCCATATTTGAAAGAAAAATCCTACGGAAGATCTTTTCTCCAATTATGCATAATACGTTAGGAGAATTTTCTATAATCATACAATTTACAAGAAATGGGGAAAATACTCTAGAATTGATATTGACAAAGTTATAAAATCATACCGTATCAGACGGCTGGGGCACCTATTTAGGTATGCTGATGCATTCCTAGCCAAAATTATACGCTTCTCTAGAATTGAGGGAGCAAGTTGATTGGTTTGGTTTGGAGTGCTACGGTCTACTTTTTGCAACACGAGGGCTAATGAGACCGGGACCTACAGCTTAAAGCCGATTCCTACCGGCTACGAACATCCATGCCACTGTGGGATTCGAACCCACGAACTCCGGTACCGAAGGCCAGCACCCTAACCAATCGGCCATCGTTCGGCTGAGGGAGCAAGTTGAAAAGGTATACCACCTACTGCAGAGATCAATAATGTAGAGAAAGGCCTTAAGCTAATTGGAGTCAACCGATGGATGGATGTTGTGCCGAATAGAATCAGGTGGAAGAAACGTGGAGAGGCAGCCATGGCTTGTGACAGGTTGTTTTGCTTATGAAGAAGAAGTGGAATTTAAGTTGAAAATCAACTTAAATTCCACCCAAATCAACACGACTGTTACTCATTTATTACTACTCGAGGAGTATGTGTAGATTAAGGAATACTACGGAGCAGTAACATTGCCTCCGCTGAGTCCTCGTAATTTAGAAGCAGGAACCAAGCACAATACCCCCAAGCTTGGTCTGACATCACCAATGGTATCATTTGAACTTGGAGGACATTGCCTATTTTACGTGCTCCAGCCGTGTTAGCCTGGTATATCCACATCCATCACGGAACTTTAGAACATTTTTTTTTTCTGTTTATACATATTATTACAACATTTTAAGATTTTAAAGATTTCTTACATAGATAGATTCAATTTTAAATCAACTTAAGTACTTTTTACTGTTGTTACATTTTTCAAGCATATATTTCTCTATTTTTTCCTTTTTATACATTTTCCGTAATTACTATAGTACTTTTTTATATCATTACAAACGTTTTACATAACTTTATTATTCAAAATAAAGTTATGTAAATTTATAACTCAAAATAAATAAAGGATTTTTCAGTTTGGATGTAAAACCCATATACTGGATATCATTTTTCAGTTATAGTGTTTTCACACGAAAGCAAGACGTACACACAAACAGATATCTTTACAAAAATGTTCAGGCCTAAAGACATCCATTGATATTCATCTCAGTCAAAGAATTTTTTGGCGAATACTATCTTTTCTTTATTCGAGAATTAAAACTGAGACTCATTGCATTTAAACGAATAAATTCCACGCTTTATCGAACGTTTTACCTGTTTCGCTGTCTTATAATGAGTGTAAGGACTCGGATAGAAAATTCATTGTCCTTTCTCTAATTTTCTACAAAAGGTTACACTAAAAAACAATATTATAAAAAGACAGTGAATGTCTATACCAGTGGTTTCGAGACAACGAGGTATTGACAAGAAGGTGCATAAAAACTTAATCTTTAAATCATAGAATAAATAGACTTATTAGTTTGAAATGGGCTTCTCGGCTCTGGTTGCAATAAAAACCGAGTATCGAGCAGAATTAATAGTCAAAAGAGAGATGAGTCACACATACATTTTTTGACAAGATTTGACAAACTCTGTGCTAGTCAACAATAAACTTCGTATTAAATTTTGATATGATAGATGTAGTTGGTTTAAATCAGAGGTTCACAATCTTTTTTGAACCACCGCTAACTTTACAAGAAAAAAATATTCGAGCGTGTCCTCTTCCATAATAGTTAATTACATCAAATGTTAAAATATTGTTGTATGCTATTTATATCTGTTTCATTTGCTTATCCATCTATTAAGAAACATAAAGTAGAAATTAATTAAAATGTTCATAAAATTTACTAAAAAATGTATTTAAACATAAAATAAACTTAAAATCAATGAGAAATAAATGAATGAAACGTTTGAGGCTGGTGGTGTTTTAAAACAATTTTTTCATGCCGGGTTCAAATTTCGTTTAACACCATTCGTTAATCTCCAAGTTCGTTAACATTCCTTTTCTTAGATGATAAGCTAGAGACTGCACTAAGCCCACGTTTAGCCAAATACATGAAGAAAATGCACATTAAATTTCTGTATTCTAGCCCAAGGGTAGCCAAATGTAGGTCCATAGTAAAATTCACGAAATTTATAATTGAAAAAAAATAGTATTTAGTATGGTAAATACAATATTATTTGATTGATTGGTTATATATATATATTATATATATATATATATTGGGACGTTCTGAAGCAGGGGTAGGTAAAGCCGTCAATGATACAGGCTGGAAAACTGTTTACTCTGGATTAAACACTTTATTCGAGTGAATAATTTATGTACAGCTATGTACAGGTTTCAGTAGATTCTTCTGAGAGTACAGGTTTCAGTAGATTCTTCTGAAATCTTCTGAGATCTCGTGCTGAGATAACGTAACACAATTACAATGCTTGGGTACAGTGAAGCTAGTAATTCTCGAACACTGGAACAGTTCGCTAATTAGTGCTGGTCCGAAGCGCTGTCACTATAACCTCCGGGCTGACGATCAGTACAGTCGGCTTCCACTCTACGGTTCAAACGCTCAGAGTGCGTATCACGCTGGAGTTCGTTGAGGAAACTCAGGATGCAAGACGATCCAAAATGAGAGTAAGGGTCACTCTCAGCGACCTACTTCTATGCACGAAGTAGAAAAAAATATTAAGATGACGGGAATGAGATCCCAAAGTCGAAAGCTGACTTCTTAACAAAACAGAGATGCTGGCGGTCTCTAAAGCAAGCAAGCTCCGGAAATCAGAGAAACAGATGGACTCCTCTCGAGCTTCACAAAACAACTCTAAAGCCACTCTCAAGAAAAAGCCCCCTTTATGGCTCAGCCAATCTTCTTTTATCGGGGTCCCGGTTCCCTTCACGTGATTCTTCCGGAACCTTCCAGACCCAAGGGGACGTAATCTTGCTGTCAGCTCCCGTCTGGATCAGCTGATCCGTTTCCAGATGTGGCCGAAAGGTCGTTTTTGAGTCAACCGACCAAAACAACTTAAATTCCTTTTGTGGTACTGGAAACGGGGAACAGATGTGCACAATAGAATTGCTCGATTAATAATTATTACCCGAGTCTTTTCCCTCAAATAACCCTCACAAAGGCTAAGATGCGCTGGCTCTAGCGTACCGACAGTTTAAAATTGCATCCATTTAAACGTAAGTCGTGGGTTTGTTGACGGGACCTAGTACACAAACGTGATTGTTAGAACCACACGTTTTTTCCTGCCGATAACCATAATTGTCCGCTGTGAAAGGTCACTTACCGCTCTTCTTTCGCTAGGGTCATGTAACGGATCGTTACAATTTATATATATATATATATATATATATATATATATATATATATATATATCATGTATATTTTTATAGATAGTGTGTCTACTGCCTCACTCCTTGACTGCTTTAAAGAACCAAATTAGTCTCTGAACTCGCTACCGTCCCCATTGGAAACCTATGATTTAAAGAATTAAAAAGAATCTATTATAAAAATAAACACGCAAGTACATATATGCTAAAGCTAAACCTTGTTATCATTCTGTTAATCGTAGATTTCAGCTTTCAGTTTTTAAAGTAAGTTTTTATTATTTAAAATATGCCTATCATTATATCTGTTTAAAAAAGTTAGAACGGGAATAAAAAAAGTTCTTAGCTTAGTAGAATAAAGGTGGAGGACAGATAGGCTAGACAGTGGGATGGTGCCAAATAAAGATCAAAATCTTTTGTAAAATTTATGGATGCTACTCTAGGGCTATTACGGTAAGTCGATGTTTAAAACGGCATTGGTCGGGAGGCATGTCACTCAATCAGTGTTCCTAAAAAGGTATTTATGGGAGTTTTAGAGTACAAAACTCCCCTATCTGTCACTTTCCACACCACAAATTACTCCATATGATCATGATCTTGACTTTCACTTCGACCTTTTAAGTCACAATGAAGTAGGAAATCAGACAAAATGGCAACTCAATCAAAACAAAGTAGCGGGATACGAAAAGAACCTACATTACCACCTATACACCACTTATTTCATCATAAGCGGGATCGAACCTACTAGTACCCTCGTAGAATTTATCTCGAAACAAGTTCTAAAAATAGAAACATGTAGAATAAGTATGCGTGCTGTGTTAACTATAACTATCAACCTTTTTATCCTCAAATTAGTTAAAAAAAAAAAAAAAAGAAAAAACTCGTGATGCTTTTTAACTTTTGGTTCCAGATGAGTCAAGATTTTTAGCCAATAAGTATTGAGTGTCTAGTGTTCAATGTGAGATATTCAATGACTGTGCAGGAGATATTTGTGATGTATTATAAAAAACAATAAACCAAGAAATACCTCATCGATGTAGTAGCATAGTCAAATTAGCTTTATTTTGAAAAAATATGTAGACTAAAACCTTTTAGTCGTAGCACCGAAAGCTAGGATACATGGTAAACTGAGAATGCTGAACATTCAAAGATTAAATATATGTCATTTCAGATTTCGGACTATAGGATGGAAGGCTGAACCCCGATATTCTGGTCCTATCCCATCATGGTCTTATTAGGGAGACTTCAGGGCGGTTTCCGTGCTCACGATTTTCAATGACGTAAAATTTTGGTTCAGAGATCAGAAAACTTTGGTAAAAAGTAAATAAAAGGGGAAAAAGGAAAAATCTTATTAGAGAATCGCTTACTTTATGGATTTGTTCAATCAGTAATAATACATGTTAAATAATATACAAATTTTTCTACTTTGAAGAAAAAAATTCCCCGGGCTCTCGATTTTCAATGACCTAAAATAATAAGTTATAAGTTCAGAGGCCATAAAAATGCGGCAAAGTGTAAATAAAATGTGAAAAGAGAAAACTCTTATTAGAAAAAGTATCTTGCTTTACGGATTTGTTCATTCATTAAAAAAAAATATATTTTAAATAACTGCGGATTTTTTTTCTGCTTTAAATAGTTTTGGAGAAAAAATTGGTCCATATAAACATGGAAGAGTTCGATATATCATTTTTTCTTTTTTACTTTTTTTATAACATTAATATGTTTTGTAATTTTTGGAAAACAACCTAGAGAAGTGTGATAAAATTTATATGACGATTTCAAAAAAGTGCTCTCTTTCATAGAAAATTTAAATTAGAACTCTCTTAAAGAATCATGACTATCAAGTAGAAAAAATCGACACAAAAATAAATAAAAATTAACTTCAAAATATAGTATGTACATATGTGTGCCTGGATGTGGCCCCAAGTTTTTTATTAGCCCAGGGTCCTAAGTTGTCGCCTCAGTCGGTCTTTGCCGCGATGGGTCCTCCTCGGCAGTCGAACACATCGAAGTTCTACCCAAGCATTCGCTTGGCGCCCCGCCAGATCTCGACCCATCCCCGCGTCAGGCAAGAGGAGCGGACCTTCTGCCGTGCTCCTCTTCTTTCTTATTTTTCCTCCGAGAAATGTGTCGGTTCCGCGGGGGTGGTGTTCTCTCGTCTGAGTGGGGTGATAGGGGCGATAAACAACGGGGCTATTTTGGGGCGCGCCTATTTCCGTCGGCCCTCAAGTGGTCCGGCACACGCACTCTCGTTCGCGCTGCTGCTTGCCTTTCTCGCGAAACCACACGCGGGAACAGATCTGGGACGAAAAGTGGTCAAGGAAAAGATGCAGGGCGGAGGGAGGGAGAGGTCGTTGCTCCAGATGCCGACTTTCGTAAGGAACCGAAAAACAAACACACCTTTCCAGATCATCGACAGAAAAGATTTTCTCTTTCGGTCGTTCAGTTCTTTTTCGGCTTGTCAGTATCAATCGGTACCACGTTTATGAATTTACACGTGTGTGTGTGTATGTATATATATATACGGGTCCGACATATATATATATATATATATATATATATATATATATATATATATATATATATATGTAGGACCCGTTAATAATGAGTCCAACATCAATATTCAACTAGTGTAAAATTTATTAACATGAAAAATTATAATTCCACATCTTCACACAGAAGATAACAATTATTCACTAAGAATTAATTGTCTAAATGTGAACACGAAGTTCCAACATCGATAACTGCTACTGTCAATTGCTTCCACCGAGAGCGAGAGACAGACTGCTCGCTCGCCATTTCCCCTTTCTTCCTAACAGCCTTGCTGTTGCCATCAAGTGAGCAAGTGAGTGAAATGTGGTCTTTCTTCACATATATATATATATATATATATATATATATATATATATATATATATATATGCGTGTGTGTGTGTAATATGGGCGAGACTCATTCAAAATCACAACAGTTTATTTCTGGTAAGAAACAGGAAATCCATACAACAGGCAAACACTTTTACAACCTCGTACACATAGACAATGTGATCCCGCACATACACTGTTCAAGTAGGGATTCTTAAGGTAAAAAGACTATGAATAATCCCTAAGCACATTTGATCACGTGATAAAATATACCCATGTTTAAAGAGAACGCGCTAACTATTGGCTAAAGTAGTACAGACAGAGGCTGAATTAAGTCTATAGCGTGTCTGGAGGGAAAAATCAGAATTACCGCGCAAACCCCAAACGTACTTTATGAACAAAAATTAAATTAATATTAAATTAATATTAAAATACGTAAATAAGGGATTTTAATATTACACACACACATACATATATGTGTGTGTGTGTAAGTAATCATATTTTTATCACTTTCGGTTCAGATTCTGTAATTATTTACAAGCAACCCTAGTGAATTTTCTCGAATATTCCTTAGTAAAATCCTTCCGGTAGCATATCTAAAAATAGAGTTATGATACGTAAGCTACTTAATCCACGTGACATGTAGTGATCGCTAATTGGCTGGCACCTAAAACTATGACAGCAGATGTATGGTATTTGAAAACACTTTCGGTAAAGTTTCAGCAGACTCCGTTTGATAGTTGAGTTGGCAGTATGAATAAACTACGATAGTTTGATTTTCCAGCGTCTTTATTTCGTTGTCATTCTTGTCGCAAGATTCCACGACTGCAGAGCGGCAACAACCGCCCGGAACTCCACTTCGAGATGAAGCGAAAATCCTCATTTCATACACACACACACACACATATATATATATACATGAATAAATATGTATATATATACATGTATACATATATATGGATACATAGATAGGTAGGTTGATTGATACGTTTCCTCTGAAGATTTCTCCATAACGTCTTCTCCAGGTCTTTGATTTCCAGTAGATAATTCGATGCGGGATAATATCACAGTAATAAAAGGTATCAATGGTGTGTCTAATAATATCCGCGAAAAAGACCGCGGTTAAGACAACTTGATTTGATAATATCTTTTTTCTTGCAATACACAAACACACACACTCATATGCATGCATATATATATATATATATATATATATATATATATATATATATATATATATATATATATATATTGTACAGGAATTTACTTTTTATTTATTTGATGAAAAGGGCTGATTGTAGTTTATTGTTTTGAAATTGTTGAATTTCAGGAATACTATTCCTGTTGTACAAAACTATTACTCCCCTTAGACTGTAATTAATTGCTTCTTTTACTAGTCTAAATAAAGAACTACTACTTCTACTACTCTCGTAGAATGTGTTCGTTTTGTTGAGTGTTGTGTACGAAAGTTGTTGCACCGCTCTATGATGGACCGATGTGAATTTATTAATTTGTGCCTCATTAAAGTGTTCAAAAATATTATTTGTGGAGTGTTATGTTTGACTGGTGAGTATTTTACTGGGCAATATATTTACCTTGAATAGGAAGAATAGTTAATTCAAGACACTGTTATAACACGCCTGTCTTTTTAAAACAATATTGTGAGGTCAACTTATTAGAATAAATTGACTATTCTCGAAAGTTAATCAAGAAAAACGTCAAAATTCTAAGGGATACTGTACAGAATAATAATTGCTCTGTTAGTCTCATTAAACAAATAATTGGCAGATTTACATTTAATGAACAATAATTAATTACTGAATAATGGACATAAACCGTTGCTCCGAATGGACTATCACTTTGTGTGCATTACTCGCACCCCCGGGCTTCCAGAAGCCGAAATGGAGTTGACTTAGAAATTCTCTGGTTTCAACAAGTGATTTAGACGATTGTATATCAGCTTACCAAGAGTTCCTGATTGAACTAATGGGTTAGTACAAGGCAAAAGACGTGACGTCCCTACCATACTTGCAATTAAGAACAATTTAGTTTTCTTCCAGGTTGAACCGTCTAGTCTCCAGACAATCCATAACCTTTTTGAGCACTTCCAGATCGTTGGAGTGAGCGAACTTGAGGTCTTCGATTGGAAATCCGTTTAAAATGCAGTCTTTGCCATTCTTGAGAACCTCGAGAGCTAACGGGACTTCATTCTCTAAGAAAAGAATTTCATCCAAGATCATCTGAGGAGCCTTGCTAAACTGAGGTTCAGTAACAGTCTTAAAGTATTGAACCATAATCGCAATGGTATTCACAGTGTCTACCACATCGATGGAAACTGGCTCACGCTTGGATTACAATATGTTCTCAATGAATTTAAATAATTGAAAACCAATTCCAATTTTTGTCTGATAACTCAACTATGCTAATTTCGGATTTCTATCACTTTAGAAATACACTTACAATACAGCAGCCGGGCAAATTGTTAAAAAGATCAATGGAATTTACTTTTTTCTAAATGGGTATTATGGCAAATAAGAGACCTCAGATACCTAAGGCTGTTGTTTCCTGTTCTGAAATTTTCTTGGTGTTATTTTTAAGCATTAAAACATTATAAAAACAAGAAAATTTTTAAAGACGTATTATTTCATATTTCTAGTGTTATAGCGATTGGATATCACGTGTTATGGACTCACAAATCCACCATTACCTATCCTTTTTCCTATTTAGTTGTTTATTTTCTCGCTCGCTGCTATTCATGCTCAGTGAAAGGAACTCAGTATTGATAGGCTAGGACCCACATAATCCTGTTCGTCCATTTTCTGAACGTCTGGACGTCAGTATCATACAACTTCTCTCTGCGAAGCTTAAAATATCATTATTCGACAAATTCCAAATTCTCCCAAGTATTACAGGAATAAATACATTCATAGGGAAATTAATCTCCCCACTCTTCCAAATTTAGCTTCTAATTTTCATAATAATAACAAGGGCAACTCTATTCCTGGAAGGCAGAGCTAACCACTGAACGTCCAGGGTAGCATAATATATAAGGTGATATTTTGGCTGGAACTTGCAAAACGTTTTCTTTGTGACTATAATAATTTTAAATAATATTTTAAAAAGCATAATTCTTGGAATCCTAAAATATAGTATTTTATATTCTTTATTAGGTATAACAGATTTTTTATTAGATATTTGGAATATAATTTTTTTGTTATGAAAGTTCAAATTTATAATTACAAATTTTTTTTCAACTTTTTCGGATCAGTTAAAATAAAACATTTTTACTCGACTTTGGGCTGTTTGCTGTTGTATATAAACTTTTATTTAGTGGTTTTTGTTCCGATAATTTTTGTATAGAATTTATACATAGTTTTTATATATTTCTTAAACGTTTATTAAATTAAGACTTAATTTAAAATTATTTATTTACCAAATTTTACTTCATCTCAAAACTAGCGAGAGTTGCTTGGTTAGGTTTGGATTGCTTCAGTTATCTTTTTTTTAATTTTCAGTATGGGAACTAATACATTAGGGATCTTTTACATCCATGTCAGTAGTGAAATTCAAGCCCCCAGATTCCAGTATCCCCTACTCTAGGAGGCGTTGACTCAGTAGTGTAATATAGTTGGGACGGGGAACAGGAGCTCTCACGTCCCCGGTAACACTTTATAAGGGGAGATAAAAACCTGGGTAAATTTGATTCTAATCTACTTGAAAAGAGAAGCCTTACTTCTGTAAATAAGACCGTGAACCGAATATATGCTAATAAAATTACTACTCTTTGCATATAATGAATATATATGATATATAATGGATTGCCGAACGGTGATCGAAAAGTAGAACTCTGCCTTTTGGTATTGGAATCCGTGGTATTCAATCCTACTGCTATCATGAACTTTTGTAGTCGTTCAAAATCGCCTTTAAACTGTAGGCCTTGGTCTCACTACCTTTCACTCAACGTAATGATAAATAGCACTCCAAAGTGGTGTTAAGATACTCACTAGTTTTCTTCTGGGCTGGACTTATTGACGCACTGGATTCCTCTCGCTCAATGTTAACTTATTAGATAACTAGAACTAAAAACCCATTTCTTTGTATAACGATTTCTCATGAGTGAGAATACCGGAAAAAACCAAAAACGCCAGAAATGATAACTACCATAGATAGTTAGTTTATTATAAAAAATAAATCATGGAAGAATGTGTCACCCAGCGTCACCAGATGGTTAATGTCGGTGCTGTTCAGACGTATATCATGTGGTTAATAGAGCAGTTACAATTTTTTTAACGTGTACAACGAGTTTGAGAATTTTTGCCCTATACTTTCGAAAGATAAAAGTTCTTTTTTATATATGCGTAAATACTGTATTTAGAGGCGTACCTGTGGTCAGATGTCCGCAGGACTCTAAGCAACTCCGGCCCTGGTCGATATGCAAGGTAGGTGACAGAATTTTAAAGCATTAAATTTCAGGAATTTTGTTAAATTTCAGTAATAATAGGGTTTTGGGGGGAAATTATTATTTATGTATACATTGTGGTTGCAAATACATTTTTCAAGATACAGTAAAATCACGTTAGACTTTCTAGATCCGTTTACGACGTATTTATGTATGCATACAAAACTATAGATGTATGTATAAGACTTATGTATGTCTGTAAGTAATTTGTATGGGTATGTGTTTAATGACTATTTTTTATGAGATTGAAAAATCACTGTACTTTGGATTAAGACTTTGGTCACTCCCTGAAAAAAAATTCTGCCTACGTCATTGTCTAAAAAAAGTTTTTCGGTATAAAAAAAAGCAGATGCCCTCGAAATCGAGAATTTCTAGCTTTCCAAAATGAATGAGTAGAGACCATCTTCATCTTTGGTAGTGGGTCACGTTCAGCAATTCTTTGCTCAAGAGTTGTTGTACCCTTGATCAGCACCCCTTTCGCTTTATCTGGGGAGAAAACAGGCGCATTTTTCTTATAAATAGCGGGCGGCATTTAATCTGCACCTCTGAGAATGACGTCAAACGCTGCTTTGTAACCAGAATAGACCCGAGTGCCGAACATTTATTTTCGTGGCTCTCTTCTTACCTAGGACTGTGGTCGAAATTTCGGGCCCCTTCCATTCTTTACTAGCTCTACGGGAATTCTATGTTTAATAAAGCAGTCTTATTGCCACACTGGATTCCTCTCGCTCAATGTTAACTTATGGGATAACTAGAATTAAAAATGTTTTAAAAAAAATGTTTATTATATGATAGATCTGCAAATTCTTTAGGATGCTATCGTTTCTATTTCTTGAATTTATGTTTATTAATTTTCGTATTTGCGTTTGAAAAAGAGTATACCAAAATTTCCCACAAATAATTTAAAATTATATATATCTTTCTCGTTGTCTTTTTAAAAAAGGAAAATATAGCTCCTAGACAATTGGCTGTTCTAACACGGGATAAAATTTGTTGTAGGAATTTTTAAAATGCAAGTCGGTCAGAGGAAATTTTATTTTTCCCATCGGTCAACATTCAGCGAGGAAAGGCTTATACGACAGATACAGACCCACTTCTAAAAATCTCCTTTTACCTATGCAGAAAATATCACTCAAATATATATACATATACTATAACTCTTTCTCTCTCTCTCTCTCTCTCTCTCTCTCTCTCTCTCTATATATATATATATATATATATATATATATATATATATATATATATATATATATATATATATATATATATGTAACATATTCAGGAGTTCTTCTATTACAATAATAAAGTCATAATCCCAATCACATAAGGTAGTCGTAGTTAATAACTTTTATTTCCATATCGAAATACGTAGGCCTTATGCCACACACCACATTCCGTCATCTCATGGAATACTTCTCTCGCCCTGTCACGTGACCATCAAAACCAGAAACACAAAGACGCCACTTTCATAATTTAGAATTTTGACCAACTTCAACTTTTACTGTTCTATATATATATATATATATATATATATATATATATATATATATATATATATATATATATATATATATATATATATATATATATATATATATATATATATATATATATATATATATATATATATATATATATATATATATATATATATATATATATATATATACATATATATATATATATAACATTTATGTATATCACTAATGACTAAAAGGCTGCCACAAAACATACTTATGTAACCATATGTAACACAAGTCTTGTAATAGCTAAATATATTGTTTTAAAATATTTCAGATTTTTCTTAATATTGCAATTTAAAATATCCCTGATTTTATCGCTTTAATTTTAAAATGTTATACTGATCAATATAATGTAATCCTTGAAAATGGTACAAAATGATATTATTATCATTTCTCGAGAGAGGGCACTTGTTTCTTATAGTATTCACCACTACCAATCCGCAGATGTTTGTCGGCCAGTTTATTATGGGAGCGACATATCTATGGATATATGGTGGCCGACATTACTCCCTAGGAATAACACAAACAAACAAAGAAGGTCCTCGTAATTTAGCAGTAGATGCCAAGAAGAAAACCTCTAGGCTTGGACTGGCACCTGCAGAAGAATCGTTTAATAACTTGGAGGACATTGCGACTATGTCCTTTGAACAAGGTGGATCTTTGGTCAGCTCGAGCCTCGATATATGTGCAGACTGAGCTATCCCGATTCGTACAAATAATATCACATGGCATGGGATTGTAACTGAAATTAAATAAAAATGAGATTTTCCGACAATCTAATTTATGTATTCATAGAAGAAATGAATCATTTTTACTAAGGGAGAAATCACTTTTGTTTTAACTCCTCTGTCCTGGTCTACATTGATATCGAACGCTTTGAAACACCGATTACCTGTAATTTTGTTTTGCCGCCCTTACCTATTGTCTGTGATACTTACACTTACAAATGTTAATGGATATCATCAACTAGGAAGTAATGGCTTCTACGGAATTTTTTAAACACGCCAGGAGCTATAAGTGTCCTGAGCCTAGAAAAAGTGCCAAAGGAAAATTAAGCAATTCTAATTGTCCTCCCACCCTTTTACGGTGCAACTTACCTCTGGATTAGCAGTGTTCAGCGATGTAACTAACTCTCTCCCCATACATCGCTTGCAACTAACTAATGCTGTTTCCCGGTGCATCACAGAGGACCCTTTTGTCAGCCTGTATATTAACAACCCTGTCACGAGATTGCGCTTTACTGAAACAAAATGGAAGTTAGGTTGCTCTGCTGTGATGTCGATACTAATATTCAGGGAAATTTTCATTATATTTGACAGTTTTTTAAGCAGTTATTTAATAACCCACCTTTAAATCCCAAAAAAACAATATTTCAAACAGCACCGCTTCATTCGGCATCTATTTGACAATTCTTTCAGGAAGCTGTCAAAAACCACCAACCTGTCTTCTCTATATTTAAGTCTATGCGTGAATACAACCTCTAAAACAAAAATAAATAAATTCCTCCATCTCTCAGACAACTGATATTACTTCCCCGATCCAAGTCCAACGAAAGAAAGAAAATTACAAATTTCTTACAAAAAAAGTCTAAAGAACCAACAATAATGGAATTTGGCCGCATGTTACATTCAGATGTGCACCTCGACAAGGATGTATTTATAGAGGGAATACGGAGAGGGGAGTGGGGCTCTGGACCTTCCCCGAAATATTTCCAATGTATGCATTATAAGATTTTTTTAAAAAACCTACTCAAATGTGTGTACATTAGTAGTTTCCACTGCAAGTGTTGAAAGATCGTTTTCAACCATGAAAAGAGCAAAAACCTTTCTTTGCAATAGAACCGGTCACAACAGTTCCACAAATTTAGTCTTACTTTCGGTGCATATAGGCATGTCTATAAAGACAGAGGAAGGTTAGAACAAACTGGTCTTAAAATCTAGAATAATTAGTTTGCGGTCATTTATAATGGTACCTTAAATGGTATACTTTATACGAGTATTGAACGGTACTTTATAAATGACTGATTATGCCATACTGTTTTCTAATTGTGCTGTCCCCCAATAATTTTGTAAAATAAAATGAAAGATTATGTCAAAATTTCTTTCTCAATAACTTTTTAAATTTCTAAGTTATTCATAAAGCTACTTTAATTTAAATTTGTCTGATAAATACTTGAGCGTAAATATTGCTAAGTTCGATAAGTATTTACTAAGCAAATTTAAACCTGATAAAAACTTAGAGCGTAAATTAAAAGACACTATGTAGTTGCAAATTATCAATAAACAATGAAATTCCGTACAGCTTTTTATATTACAGCGCTTAAATTATATTATTTCTTAATCCTTTTTATGACGTATATATGTATGCATGCAAAACTATGGATGGATGTATAAGACTTATGCATGTATGTATGTACTTTGTATGTGTGTGATGAATTTCTTTTACGAAATTGAATGTTGACTGTGCTTTGGATTAAAACTCTGACCCCCTTCCCGTTATCAAGAAAATTCTGGCTACGGCGCTGCACCTCGAAGCCCAATTTTTAAATTCGATGAAAAGTCATTTTAGTGAAGAATCCAATGGGGCTTCAGTGCCTGTCATATCAATGTATGTCAGACATCCTCATCTCCAAAGTCAGATACGCAGCGAGGCATCTGGTTCTTTTTAAGACGTCCTTCAGAGGAGTGGTGCACCCTTCCCTCCTCGTTTCCCTTCCTTGTTTCCTAAGGACGATGTAGTACCATGCTATGCTTGCAAAAAAAAATATTAATATCACGTTTCTTATTTTCATTTTTTAGTGTAAAACTTTTCTATTTACGCAAGCGAATATGTAGGCTTACCTTCTCTCGACAAAAGTCGTTACGAAACGGAGAAGGAAAGAGGAAGAGTTGTTGGAGAGACGCATCGTTTCTTCTATAAATGTATAGCTTCGGAAATTATACGCAAACTGCCCTCGTTTGCAACTGTCCACTTTCGCAAATTTGGTCCTTAGGGTAGAAAAAAATAGCTTTAGTTTTAGAAATAATATGATTTTATTTCATTATTTTACTAGCTGCTATTGGTTGTTGAAGAAAAGCCGTATATATTTTATTGTCAAATAAATTTCTTTGATTTTGGCGACTAACAAAAATTTTCGCGTTATTCTCCTAGGGATTGGGATCTACTGTTTGCATACCAATAGCTTACAACAGCAGTTCTCGTTTTTTATGTCGCTGTAACCCTGGCATATGCTTGGGAAGGTTGGAGAGACATTCAGTTTAAAAACATCAGAAGCAGAGGATCGTCGCATCTCGAGATAAATTCTTAGCACATTTCAACAGTGGTGCAGTAATACAGAAACATAATATAAATTTTTAGTATCTTCGTGACTTTAACGATTTTACGATTTTTAATCTATTTTCTATATTGTCGCAACACCCCTGTTATACGCTCGACGCACCCTAGGCTACCCAAATTAAGAACTCGAGCTTACAGGACCGTCATTTCATGCTGGCAGTTCTATGTCTACATTTCCGTCTAAATAAATATGGGGATGGAATGGGCTACTCAAGTTTTGTTCTGAAATTAGAATTTACAGTGCAGCTGCGGAGACAGGGTTCACGTAGGTGTATTCGCTACCCCCCCCCCCACACACACACACCTGATTTATTTTTTCGTTTTTATTGTTCATGGAAATGGACCTAAATTGTTTTTCGTGGGGAGCAGAATTATTTCTAAACTAGATGACAAGGGCTTGAGCTCAATGAAGCATAAATAATGTAAGAAATGTGCAGAAACAAAATCCTTTAACACTTTTAGTGTTTTAAAGAAGAGGTTTAATTGTTAGTGCCTATTTAGTTAGATGAGGGTTCAGCAGAGACAAAGGTAATTGAGTTTTTTATCGTTAATTATCCTTAATCGTTAGCTTTGAATTATTATGATCATTCTAAGATAGCTTCTGGTATTAAACAAAGGGGATTGATTCCATTGAATCAGTATGATGACAATCATGTGTTTATCGAAGATAATTATTCCATATGCGAAGCAGAATGATTTCTGAGCTATATGAGGAGAGCTTACGCTTGCTGAAGCATGAATAATATAATTATTGTGCAGAAACAAAACTCTTTAAGCCATTTAATATTTTAAGATAGGACTAAATTGTTAGTGTCTAAGGTGACACTAAGGTGAAACAACCATTCATGACGTTTCGCAGTGCATCCAAAAATCGAAATTCAATTGCAAGTTTACCCATTTGTATAAGAAACAAAACAGTATCTTAACGTTTGTACCATGAGCTGCAACTTTACTCTAGAAGCAGTAAGAAGACCCCATTTCTAAGCAGATCCTTGTGGACAAATCACACCGAGTCTCTAAATCCAAGGAAAATTTGAGGACACTAGAAAATAATTTGGGGGATTGATTCGGAGATATAAGACGCTAACATGTATGCCCATACTTTAAAACTTTTATGACTTAATATACATTAAAATGAACTTGAATTGCTTTTCATTTCAGTATGGTGAACCAAGGAAGGTTTAAACAAAACAACTGCAATATAAACTCCAGATTCCTCGAATGACTCACCGTCTAGAAATTCTTGCCCAAATTAATAATGTAAACAGATTTAAAATGTAGCTCAGTTAAAATGACGAGAAAGAAAAGATATTTCAATTTGGGGAATTTTCAAGTCTTCAAGTTGTCAAAATATTTTTCTGGACAAAATGAAAAAAAATTAAATTTTTGGGACTGTTTCCGAATAAAGGACGTATGGTCACCTTAAGTCGCAGTGACTCAAAACGGCCTAGTGGTTCTAGACGCCAGGTTTGAGCCTGGAAAATGCCTGGCTTCTGCCTCTTAATAAGAGAAAACAGGGGGATTTAAATCGTTTAATTCTTGAATTTCATCTCTGTAAAATCGAGAGGGAGAGAAAAAACACATTCCCCATATAAAGGGTGACCCAAATAGAAGGATCCTATGACGTGGCAGAATGAATGTCTTACACATGTCATTGTAAGTGGCCAGTTGATAGTTGTCAAACTCTAGTGGGAGTTGTAAAAGCATGAGAAGGCCAAAAAGTTTAACCTAAAAATGCCACCTAAAGAATTTTCTCTCTTGTTCGGCGTCTTAACTTAGCCCTTTTGTTAAAACGAAAGTTCTCAAACTATTGGGAACGGTGTATTCAGGGAGATATTTTTAAGTGATACTATTCAGAGCCACCTGTAGCTCATTCTAACCACCGAAATGGCACCAAACATGCTATGGAGACTAATGAGGACATAAAAAGTAAGATTCCGTAACAAAATAAAGAAATAGCCGATAGGGGTATTTATGAAGCTTATTGTCGCGAGCTCGGCTGTTTTAGTTTTCCCGCCGGTGGCAACGCGAAAAGAGTTGGAAAAAGAAAATAAAGGTTGCTGTTGATGTTGAAGTGTAGTTTGTGGTCGAATGTTTCATTCCTTTTTGAATACTAATTTGCTCTCCCAAAAGACTTTTTTTTTTTTTGAGAATAGAACACTTATTAAATGGAGAAATAGCATAAAGCACGAGTATCAAAGCAGAAATCTTTTATATCTAATTACAGCGACAGTAATTTGGGCAATAAAAACATGTAGATAGCCACAATAAATATTCCCAACTGAAGTGAGCCAGCATAGGTAAATATGTATGTGACTCACTTGACCAGAGCGTACATTACCGGCAAAGCGGAATTATCTTAATTCGAGCACTGCATGCACATATCTTTGTGAGTTTAGAACCTCCCAGAAGCTTCTTAAGGGGTATTTATTACTTCAAACTTTGAACGCAACGGTTCGGGAAGAGAAGATACAAGAAAAATAAATCTTTCAATGATTTTCGCACCTTAGAGTGAGTGATCATGTGATTTTCTTTCCAAGAGACTTATGATTATTCAGCTTTTTTGGGGAGTCAAGAGTGAACCTTGATCATTTAAGTTAGCTTGAAAACTACGCAAGCAGCAATTTAATTAATAAGGAAACTGTTTTCTTGAAACAGCTGAAATATGAGGCCAGTGGACAGAAGTTTAGCATTTATTCTAGCCTTAGTTCTGACAGTCGGATAGAAAGAATTTAAGTCAGAGAACAATCCTTTGTCTGACATTTTATGGCTGGGAAACTAGGTATTAAAAACAAGAAGGAAAAAAGGTGAATTTTATATATTTCTTTTAAGAATAATAATTTTGTGTGCTATATATATATATATATATATATATATATATATATATATATATATATATATATATATATATATATATATATATATATATATATATATATATATATATATATATATATATATATATATATATATATATATAGGTGTTATTTTCCTATTTTATACATACACAAAACCTAAAATTGAGTGACTAATTTAATGACTGAAGATAATGAAATAAGAATGACTTTGGACCTTATTTTATTAGAAGTATCAGTGTGTTCACTAGATCATTAAAAAGATCATAGCTTAAATTTTTATGTAATTTAAGAAAAAAAGTTTTCAAAAATATTGAAATCGATAGAATTTTGATCTCGTTATTAAAATCTGTGTTTCTTAAATGTCAAGAAGAGTTAGTTATTTCACGAAGGATAATATTTTGTGAGACAGAATTTCGATATTAGTATTAATTGTATACAACCACACTGGTGCCGCATAAGTAATTATAGGTAGAGCTCCCTTTTATATAAGGCCAAAAAATGATCCAGAATACATTTGCGGGCATGGAACAGTCTGGAACATATCACACCCCTTAACATCAGTAAAACCGTTACCATCTTTGCGGTTTTTGGTAACAAAAATTATTCACCAAAAATACCCCCGATGATAAAAAATCGTGCCCAATAGAAACCACTGTAAATATCAGTCCCATCGGAATTTCAATAGTTTAGGTATTTTTGTTCGCCAAATTTATGGCACTAAAATTTTAAAATTTCTTAAGCATTAACGCATGACAAAAATTGTATTTTACTATATTATGATTTACAAAGAAATATTGATATCATTTTACTTGCAAATTAAAAAAAAAATTTTTTTTTTTTTAGTTCTTATTCGGGAACTTCTTAGCCTCATGTCCTATATCACTGTAACTGATAGTGAAGCTTGACGTGCTCACAGTTATCGTGTTCTGACACATACGAGCAGACAAGAAAAGATGCACATACATAGAAAGAAATCCAAAAAATGTTTGGATTTCGGATTTAGGGAGATCTTAAAAATCAATATTCATGTCTGTTAAATTCCAGGTGGATTTTTTTTTTCTTCTTCTAACGATTACAGTACTCGTGTGTACATATCTCGTTTAAGAGAAATTTAAGAGTTTCTAGTTTCAAGCAAGGAAGAAAAAAATTGCTGCTCTTCATTTCCAGAAATTGTGATTGACGTACACGTTTCGTTTAGCATATCAAAAAGAGAATCCTGTGTCTGACGTACGTAGATAGCTGGCGAAAAGACTAATACCTCTATGCAACTTATTAAAAACAATCTGATACATAAAATGTTTAATTCTGTTGCATCTCCGGGTTCCTCTATTTTTGGTAGTGCATAGGTGTCACTGAACTTTGGATTAAAACTTTAAACCCTTTCCCGAGAAAAAAGAAAAAAGAACTTAACTTTTTAGGTTAATATCACAAAACACAACGACTACATGAACATCAGTGGCGTGCGGTTGGTTTTCAAACAGGGTGTGCAGAGAACATGGATTTTCCAATAAATTTTTAATTATTGAGACATCTGAGTTCTCCGTTCTGAAACGGGTTATTTATTATGAATATAAATTTAAAGATTACAATAAATAAAATATTTACCTACGAGTAGTCAAGTTATAACTATAAAAACAGCTAAACTTATGAGAATTCTACTAGCACTGAAGCAAAAATTATGTCTTTTGTTGTATGGTATCACATCGGCGTCGAAAAAATAACGCTTCGGGCATCCACGAAAAACTTATATGTTCAGCAAACGTAGCACCACATGGCGCCACATTGTTTTTCAGCTAATTATTTCAAAAAATATAGTACATCACTGAAATTAATTTACAACACTAAAACATTTCACTTTATATTGATGAAATACTTCTCTTATATTTCCAAGAAAACAAAATCTTACAATATATAAATTTAAACATTTACCTTCTGCAAAATCATATGGCCAGTTAATCAGTTAATAAGAGATTTGAAAAAATTTTTTCAATTTTACAACTCCTCTTCAACCTCCACTCAAAATACAGTTTCTTTTAAACCAAAGAGTTTTTTGCTGGATGAGATCCCGCCTACCCTCCCTAATTAAAATTTTAATGTAAAATTTAAAATAATTTTACAATTTACACTAAATCACAAATTTGGGATGAAAATCACACCCAGTTTATTTAATTTATGATTAAGTGAATGTTTCAGTCTATTTAGTATGAATGTTATGTGTTTCCTTTGTGTTTTCTTTGTTAATTCAATTAGATTTTAAATATTCAATTTTTGTAAAATTTTTCCTCAAAATGTTGTTTTTGTTTATGTATCAATTTGTTGAGTTACGATCCCCTCGCCAGATTTCAAACGCCACGTTGCAAGCACGCCACGCACGCAAGCTGCAAGCACGCCAATTTCGCCAAATATGGTTGAAGCACCAACAAGATCCATGATTAGAAACAGGAGAGTGGGCTAAGAAGAGGAGTTGAAAAAACCAAAAAAAAAAAAAAAAAAAGTCCCCGTTCTAATATTACGTTTAATAAACCGTACCTCCGGATGATTCTGAATGCCAAGTGCAGGAATAATAGCTGCACTTGCCTCAGTGCCATAGTATGCTGTTCTTCTCCAGTAGCTAATACATATAAAGCTTGATTTTCAATTTAGTGCGCAGTGCGTACACATCAGAACTTCCTATGTTCGTTTGCTTTTGAACGCGCTACGTGGTACAGCACCTAGTACCGCACGCACTGCGGGAATACAAGCAAGGAAATAAGCATAATATTTGAATATATTATAAATAATATTTATTATATACCATATAAAGATAGATAGACATAGGTGCAGAAAATTATTGTCCCTCATAATTTTGCCAGGGTGTGCAGTGCACGCCCTGCACATATGGACCGCACGCCACTGATGAACATAATATCAAAACTTGCTTCACACCGAATGTACATTAACTAAACTAACCAGAACAAATATCTGAACTCGTCTACGCTAGCTAGTTAATTTTAATTTTAGGAATAGACTTTATATAATGAGTGTAAAGTATTTTTTTATATAACATCAGTGAATTTCACATGGAATCCCAAATATTTTACTTGAAATCGAGCTATTTTAAGTGATTCCTCATTTTTTCTAAAGTTAATTTAAAGGTGATTCAAAAACAAATTTTGTTCATCCAGTTCAGACTTACTGTTTAGTTCCCCACAAAGTCTATAAATACTTGTACGAGTGTACGAGTGTGAGGAGGGGAGGAGGCAAGAGGGTACACAGCACGTTGGTGGTAAAATGATTATCAACGAACAACGAAAGAATAACCAAACATAAAATATGTAGAAAAGGGCTGCAAATTTTAATTCACACGTGGGAAGCCAAAGATTTACAATCGGCACTAATTCTACAACTTTTAGTATCCATATATTAATTTAATTTAGTAAAAAAATATGCATTTGATACGTTCGGCACAAAATATATTTTTTAAAAATATTCTTTGTAAAGTGTCTAATAATAATAAATGGTATTTTTTAATGTTGAAAATAATTTTATTATTAGGAAACCATAAGAAAGGCTACTATTACTCCTTATTTATATGTAGCACAAGTCCAAAATACATTCGTAAATCAAATCGAAACCCACTTTATGGAAGTTTAGAGGGTGACAAAGCAACACACTTGGGTTAGGTAACAAAAAACTTTTATTTCTAACAATAATCACAACTAGAAAAGTGACGATGAACGAATATTCAGTACCACCACGTGCGAATGAGCACACATGAGAACTCTAGCATAAATTCACTTCACTCACATAATCAGTCGAGTTGAACAGCCTGCCTGCTGCATACTCCCCCTCCAGTGTCAACGATATCGACTGGGGAAATGACCTTTTCTGCCAGATCGTGTTCCTGGCACTGGAGGCTGTGGTGGTAAAGTCTCAGTTTATACTGCTGTTTGTGGCACAACCTGAGACAGTGCCACCGTCTCAGGTTGTACTGATGGTTGCACAGTCTTTGGTTGTACAACAATCTCTACCGGTAAAGATAACACAAATGCTGGCTTGACACGATAAATGGAAACTGTGATATTTTTGCCATTAGCATCCTATTTGAATACCTTGTCTGTTCTGCTGATGACCCTAAATTGACCTTCATAGGGTTGCTGAAGAGGACGTCTTACCATGTCCCTGCGAAGAAAGACATGCGATGAAGTGGCTAAATCTGGGGCGCTTCCCATGTTGTTTAGGTGCTTGCGGCCGAAGAGCCTGCATATGTGCTTTTAGTTTACTAAGTGTGTCAGCTTCTGGTTTCGTCGGGTTAAAGAACTCTCCTGGTAGCCTTGAAGAAATTCCAAACACCATTTCATCAGGGGTATACTTTATATCATCTTTCAGTGCAGCTCGCAGACCCAGTAAAAGCAAAAGGGAATACTCCCGTCCAACGCTCTGTAGCATAGCACTTGAGGACACTTTTCAGAGGACGGTGAAACACCTCAATTAACCCACTGAACTGAGGTTGGTAGCCAGTTGTGCGGGTCTTGTGCACCCCTAACAGTTTGGTAAGTGCATTGAATAGGGATGCCTCAAACTGATGACCCTGATCTGTTGTTACAATGAAGAAAATTTCATAACGGGATACCCAACATGTGAAAAAACCCTCAGAAATAGCAGTGGCGGTTATCGCCTTCAGAGGCCATCGGGAGAATCTATCGATCATTGTTAAACAGTAGGTGGTAAAGGCCCAATGAGATCTAAATGGACATGATCAGAGCAGCTTAAGGGTTCTTGGAAGGATGCTAAGGGTGCTGGTGATGGTGATGATCCTTCGATTTCTCACATGCAACAAAATGCTTCGCCCAGCTAGTGACATCTGTTTAAATTGAGGGCCACACAAAACGATTCATTAATAAGTGCACTGTGCGACGTATGCCTGGATGTGCCAAGTTATGCAAAGCAGAAAATACTTATTGTCGCTGATCTTTGGGAATGTAAGGGTATGCTATTTCAGTTAATAGATCAACCACTATTTCTATGTTAGACTCGGAAAGGGTGATTCTTCTGAGTTGCAGAGAGGAATCCGGAATCAACAACTTAACAAGCTCAGGATCAGTTTTCTGTGATGTTACACTACTGTTGTAATCAATAGTGCTAGGTATATGTATTTCAGAGATGCGAGACATCACATCAGCAGCAATGTTGTTGATGCCATGAATGTGTTAGATATTAGGGATTAATTGAGATATGAAATCCAGCTGACGAATATGTCGTGGAGAGCACTTGTCAGCTTTTTGACTGAAAGCCTAGGTTAAAGGCTTGTGGTCAGTTAGAGAGAGAACTCTGGAGCCTCCAACATGTGTCGGAAGTGGTGAATTGCTGTGTAAGCAACCAATAGCTCACGGTCGTAAGCGCTGTATGCTAGTTCAGCAGCGTTGAAATGACGTGAAAAAATTTTCTGCTACCTTGTAGGCTATACCTGCCAACTTCTCAAGCCGATAACACTGTCTGGATATGTGTAGGCATACCTTGTATCCACAGGTTCTGCAGAAAATCATCTTTAAGTTGACCTCCGGAAATCTTCCTCATTTTCCGAAGAAGCTGGCTTGGCCATTCATCTTCAAGTTGCAGATCGGTTAAAAAATTTTAAATTTTTTTATGCTCCGAGTTTTCAAATTCAGCAATAAGTTGATCACACAGATCTTTGTATTTCCCACTAGCTGGAGGATTAAGCACAATGTCCGATATGTGGGATAAAGTTTCCGCATCTATGTTCGAAACAAGTGATGAATATTTCGTATCATCGCTCACTATGCCACTGCACTCGAAAGAATTGTCACATTAAGTGAGCCATAAGCGTACGCTTGCTTTCCAAAATACAGGGAGTCGCAAAGCAACAAGTGCGACTTCGATCTTCGGCATTTCATCATCATTGGGCCTTTTTCTGTGTTTTTAAAGAGCAGTACACAGGAAAGCGATATTCCGTTTGGTGAGAGAATAAAAAGAACAGCAAAAGTCACTAACCTCTCGTAATAAACACAAGCGGAAAACTGGAAATTCCTGGCGTATTACGTGGTTGCACTGAGGCTCGGAAGTATGATAACTGAAGAATTTCTTTTCAGAAAAGCATTCTAATTGTCTGGGTCACCAGATTTAGAGGGTGACAAAGCAACACACTTGGGTTAGGTAACAAAAACTTTTATTTCTAACAATAATCATTACTATAAAAGTGACGGTGAACGAACATTCAATACCACAGCTTGCGAATGAGTAAACATGAGATCTCTAGCATGAATTCACATCACTCTCATAGTCAATCGAGTTGAGCAGCCTGCCTGCTACAGAAGGTTGTGTCACTAACCAGTTTACAATAAGTGTGGAACAGAGCCCCTGTTAAAAGACTAAGGACCGTTCCCAACAATGTCGAAAAGCTAACCACCATTATTCTGTGTTTAAAAAGAAAATTGCGTCCCACCATTGGTTGGTGCCATGTGTTAATCGCTGTTAGCCGTTAAACGACTTTGGTGAGACCAGCCCTAAAAGTTAAAGTCGTCTAGTTTGTAAACATACCCTTCAAACAGCTGATTGCTGAGGATCAAAAGATTGACGAATGGTTAAAGCACTTCTTTTCGGTGCCAGCATACGAGGGTTTGAATCCCGCTGAAAACATTAATGTTCGTTAACATTAATAAGCCATTGGGAATTTGTTTTGAGCAGTAGGTCCTGGTTTGATGCCAGTATTACACGTGTAGCAAAACAGCAAACCGTAATGCTCTAAATCGAACTTAACGAGAAGAATATTGTAGAACAAAGTGGTTAATGAAACCATTATTATTTTTTTAAAGAAAAGAAAGTTTGTAAATTTAAACCTTGCCAGCCATTGACCAATGAGAGACAAGTGGGGGTAACTTATTGTAATCGTTAGTGCTCTGAAGTTGTTCTCTGGTCAAGAAATAATAAATACACTAACGTGTCTTTTAACTTGATTAAAATAACCCTTATTTACTACAGATTTAATCTCTGTTTCTGTTGGTGATATTCAATTTCGTCATTAAACAGAGTTTAATCATGGTTAAGATAGTGATTAGACCAAGCTTTAATATTTTATATGAATTTATTAATATCCTGAAAATATTGATAAAATATTGTAAATGAAGAAAATATTTTTGGAATTATATGTTATCACCATGCACTTATTATTCAAAGCAGCTATAATCATGATTTCTAAATGTCATTTCTAATAGTTTGGATGGCCCAACACCACGAATTCTTTGTGAAAACCAATGTGAAAAAAGTTTTATCTGTTTGAGCTATCTACTGTCGTAAAGCCTGAACTAGTTGAAAGTTCGGCCAAATTCAGTTTAATGAAAACTTGTAGTTTACTCGTCAATCTTTTTAACGTTATATCCTAAAATACATCTGTATTCTATCTGTCTGTTATGTCCAAATACTCTCAAAATTGTAACTCCTTGTAACCTTGTGCGATTTCAGCGTATTTTTTTTTTCTGTGTATTTACTCAATGGTCGATTGTTTATATTTTGGTCTGATCGACACGGTAATCTGACCAAGTGTCATTCACTGAACAGAGCGAAATACGTCAATTAAATTCCGTCTACAACCCACATCTATAAGTAAGATCGCATAAAACAAAAACAAAAAAAAATTGTTTTAGATTATTTGTGATTTTAAGATGAATATTTAGTTTTCTTAAATATTTGCTTGCGCTATTGAAATACTACCCTCATATTTATTTCATATTCATTATCTTAATCTGTGTTATATTAATAAGTCATTCCAAACACTCATAAGCTACTAACATATATTTCAGTCAAATATATCTGCTTATCCTCCTTTTAAAGTTAAACTGAACAGTGTCTGACACAATTACAGGTTTTGAGAAAACTAGATAGCAAATGTTCTTATATTTTAATGTATATATTTTGATTCATTATTTATTTAGTCTTATTTTTTACAATACTGTTTAAGTTTAGTCAGTAATTGTTGGTTTACTAAAATTTTGACAAAATCCTCAAATTCTTAATGTACATGTATATAGTTGAGGAAATCTCTCTACTTCTCTAAATAATTCCATACCTATCTTTGGATAGCAATAACTAGGTGTGGATAAAGGAGAAATGTGATATTGTTTTTTTTTTATTTAGTGTATTTTATTTATTTTACTGCTAATTCTGTATTATTTTACTGTGAAAAGTAACTTCAGTGACTCATAAATGTAAGTCATGTGGCAAAAAAAGTAGACCGTAAAACTCCAAACCAACCAACCATAAATGTATGGATTATTGCACAAAATGCAAGAGAAAAAAAATATTTTGTAGCTGATTTCAGTTTATAAGAACAATTTCTTAAAAGTATATTTATTTGTATATATTTTTATGCATACTTTTATTTGTATTTAAAAATAAAAGCAAACACTCTTATAGTCACATACCAATTACTAGATGTAAAAGTTTTGATAATTTATTTTTCTACTTGCTCCTATTCTTCCTATGTACCATTTTATAAATTTTGTTCAGATTAAATAACTGCACATTTGATTTTTTATGCTGTAAATAACGAATAATTTTGTTATTTCAATAAGATATAAATAACAAATAATTTTCTTATTTATATCTTATTAATGGCTTAAATTTAAAACAATTTCAGAATTAAGAAATAATGAAATATTTATTTCTTGTTTTCTTGCCTTTATAAAGATCCCGCCCCCCTTTTTTTTAGATTGTTAAGGAACCAAATATTTGAAATTAATTTTATTTCAGTGCTGTTATATATTTTATTAGCAGATATAGAAAATATTTAAGTATGACTTATGTTTATGTTTTTCATTTACTGAACATTTCAGTTTAAATTTAAATTTTTGAATAATTTTTCTACTTTTTTAAATTTAAATTATTGCATTTCATAAATAGAGACAATTTGAATAATAGTTGCTTTCTTTTAGAATGCCATATTACATGCATGAATTAAATCCTGATTATAACCCTGCCACTGGTATGCTTCATCATATGACTACTGATGAATTAAAAAAACTTTTGAATGATGATGATAGACTGGAATCTATGATTAAGGATTTACAGCAGGTACTTTTTGTCGTAATTTTAAACAGTTTTTATTTGGTTAGTATTATAACTTTCTTTTATTATTTATGCATAAATATGTATGCATATATATATGTCTGGTTTAAAAATGGGGGTTAAAAATTAAGTGAGTTATAATTAAAAATAGTTAGAACTCATTAACGATAAAATAATAGACACACACTTGACACACTTTGAGAAAGACACACACTTGAGCAGAACTATATAGAGTAAAGAAGCCGACGCGGAAGTAGACATAAGAATTTTGCTTAGGTAGCAACACCAAAAGAGACAGTTTTGAGTGGGAACCTGGGTTGATAACATCTTCATGCTTGTCGTGGCAAATTATGAGAACGAAGGATATCTAAATGACATAGCCATGGATAGAAGAATTACAATAAAGAAATTTTATATATGAAATCAAATGTGCCTTCCAAGCCTTAACCACTCATCCATGTCATATATATAAACCTTTGCGTGTATATGCATTTGTGTATTTCAAGGTAGTTAGATCATTCTTGGTGGAATTTTGCAGGTTAATTCAGATTAACTCTGGAAAGGTTTTAGGCATGTCAAATTGTTTGGATATCAAAAGTGTGTAGAGGTAGAATGCTTTTTTTTTATTCTAAATTGGGTTTGGGAACTTTTTAATGCCAGTTAATATACACTCCTTTCAGTTGTGTCCTTAAATAATTAGAATATTGAAAGTAATTTAATTTTTCTAATTGCATTTAAAATATGATGGCTGAATAGTAGTGCACTATTTTTTGGTATTGAAGTTCATGGATTCGAATTTACTGGCATAGATGTTTATAGCTGTTCAAAATTATCTTTAAGCAGTTGTTCTTGGCTTCATTAGCCCTCAGGTAGCCAAACAGTAGACCACAGTACTGTAAATCAAACCAAACCTCAAAATCTTTAGTTTGCCTCAATAACTACATTATCCCTATAACGGTCATTTCTTGGCTATTAGCCCCACCTCCAAACGACTCATTTGATTGCTCCCTATCAATTTTGATTCAAAATAGATCCAAAATTTAACCCAATGTTTATACGCTTAGTAATGTTACGGATTAGATTTCATTAAATAATTTCTTTTTGTTTATTAGCATTACCATACTGACATTGTAGTGTTACTTTTTATTGCATGATGATTAGTGTAATTCAGTTGGTTTAGTTAATTCCGATTCCAACCATCTATGCCAGAAGTGGAATTTGTCCCCATGGTCTTTGTTGTAGAAAGAAGGCATGCATCGTATTCAACCATTATTTGGGAGAACATATAGGTCAAGAGTACAGCAGATAAAAGAACGAAATGAAGTAACTAAAAGCCAATGATCTTTCTAGATGAAGAATGGTTGTTAGAGTAAAAGTGTTATTTATAAAGTGTTATTTGTTATTATTATATAACAAATATTTAAGACCATCTTGTTACCATTACATGTACCCCAATTATATTACATTACTTTAGTCTTCTTGTTTTTAGTGTTCAGATTAGTATTTTTTATAAACATTTGTATTTTTTCATATCAGAATAATTTGTGAGCTTTTGATGTCTTAAATATAAATAAAATCCCTCATGTTTATTAATTATTTGTGTTTTACATTAAAATGTTTTGTTATAAGCCTTTTAAAAAATGTAAAATAGGCTCCTTACCCTTGGAGAAGAATTAACATGGTCTTAAAATAAACTCTAATAATCTGCTCTAACAGTAGACTGTAGTGCTCCAAACCAAACCAGAAAATACAATTTTCCTGTATTTTGACCATATTAACTTTTTTGATTTAGTATGTTTCTTTCCTTTTTATTTCACTTGCAGTAATTTTTAATTAAATTTTTATGTGTGATTCTTACTTTATCACTGAGTAACATTATTTTGTGAAAAAGTTTTTAACATTTAAGTCACATGAGTAATATTTTTATTTCTCTCTAAATTTCTTCAAATGAAACAATCTGGCAAAAACTTACCACTTTTCCATTACTCTGCCATCCAAAATTATTTCTTTTATAATAATTCTTTTCTTTCTTTATATTTCACGATAAAAATTAAATTTAAATTAATGTATTTTTTGTTTTATGATAATGAGTTGCTTTATATTTAAAATTAATATTTTTGTGTAATATAATTTAAATACTAATTTGAATTTTTAAGTAAATATAACTTTCTTTTGAGGACCATAAATACCCTGTGTTATGGTTGGCCATGAAGACGTTAGTTTGTTACTTAACAAATATTAATATTTATCAGTGTTTGTTAAATTCGAGAAGTAAGCAAACATAAATAAATATTAATATTTGTTTAGTCCCAATAACATTTCATATGCACAATTAAGCCTCAGTTGAAGTTATGCTTCTGTAATGTTTTGTTGATAGGTCTCATCCTCTAATGAATAATAATTGATGATTTGTATGTATTACTATAATACATAGCATATTTGTTTAATCCAATTAAGTTTTCCTGCTAACAATGACTAAGTTTATGAGTTTTATAAAGAAACAACTAAAGTTAACTTTTGAAAAAATGTGAATTAATGGCAAAAATATATCAATATGTATATAATCTTTTATTTTTAATTAATTTAGATGCTTTCATATTTAGGAATTAGCATCTGCTTTAAGTAAATTACAGTATCAGATAAAATTATTACATTATCCTAAAAGCTGGATGAAGGTCATATATGTAAGGTACTCTTATTGCCAGAGAGTTTGGTAGTTTTAATCTCCTTTTTGTTATTTTATTAGTCAGAGTAGCTTAAATCGAAAAAAAAAATTCTTATTTTCACTTCAATATTTCTCCAAACAGGCTATCATTCTCATTGTATCTAAGACATTGATTTTAGAAAGTTAGTTTTCTTCATCAATTGTGATCCAGAAATTCCAAAAAGTTCTCTTCTGAAGGTAACTTTAAAGCAATGAATGTCTAAGATTGAGAGTTTGTCAGTTTGAAAGTCATGTTCAAAATCCAAAACAATAATGCTCTCCAGTAGTAAGAGCTGTGAGAGCGCTTTGCATTTGTTGATGAAATGTATAATTTTTCTTATTCATTTACTTAACCCATTCATCCATAGATTTTTCCTAATAATTTAGCAAATATATCAGTAGTCAGCCAGGCTCTCTTGTATGACTCATATGCTATAGGAAAATATCTAAGTTTTGAAAAGCACCTTGGCTTAGCAGAGTACTTGATCATTAGTTATAGAAATTTCAAACTTCTTACAATTTACTCTGTTTTACACATTTCACATTTTTGGCTGCCTTGTTTGGCACACATTGGAAAAAAGTCTAGTATAATCCATATTGAAGATATCACTAGGATTAACATTTTCCAAAGAGAAAGAGAGAGAGCTCATGTTGCATCCATTTATTGCATATGTTTTGTGGTTCTACAGTACTTTGATTGAAAATCTAAGTATACTGCTGTTCCTACATTTGAAACTCTCCTATTCATTGCTTGCTTTATAGGAGCCATATTTTAGTTGTTGTTGTTTTTCTTTTCACAAACTATGTAGAATCAGTTTACTCACAGGAATTTCATGTTTGTAAACATTACTTAAACCATATCATCAGGCTTGTCAATGAAATCTCAAAAAAGGTATTTTATAATTTTCAAACATGTACTTGACACTTTCCATTTAATTACTGAAAGATGGCTGATGGTACTTCAATCTGCTCTTCAGTAAGTAATGATATATCGCCAAACTTCAATCTTGTGAATGACACAATTTGTATTTAGATTTTTAGAAATCTTACAGGAAAAAATATTTGATATAGATAAAGAAAAAAAAGCAAGAGAAATTAATCAATATTGCATGGAAAAATACAAATTTTCAGTTATATATTTTTTTGAAATAGAATGACCTAGTCATATTTTTAATAAATTGTAAAGAGCATAAAATATATTATTGCATATTTACGTTTAGATTTTTAACTAAAAGGAAATATCTATAAAAATAATAATTGATTTTTGCATTTTGAATATTTATTGAAAATATTATTACACTTTGAATAATTTAAAGTGTTTCTTTATTCTAATTTTTAATTAAAAGAATCATTAATTTTGAGAGCCAGGAAAGAAGTTTTAGAGACTATTTTTGGAATATTGTTTAGATATTGAGTACCTTATATTTTGTTGCCTTAAATTTTATTTTGGGATTTATATGTATAGTTATCAAGATCTCAACATTTGTTATCTGGATAAGAGTAATTTTAGATGTAAAATCCATCCTTATGATGTTGTAATGCTTTTTTATGGCAAACTTACCTATTATAAACATTTTTCTAAAAGTATATATAACTTATAAAACTTATAAATATATGTAAGTTATATATATATAATATATATAATGTATATAAATTAATTATATATATAATGTATATAAAAATAAAGCTTATAAGTTATAACTTATAAAACTTATAACTTATAAATAAATTAAATGAAAGGTCTGAATATTTGTTGTACAGGATTTTTTTTTCTTCTGAAATTCTTTGTGCATGAGAGTAATATACTTTTCTTAATTTAAAGATTTGTTATTATGAGTGATAAAAATAATATATTTGCTTTGTATCATCTGATCAGGTAAAAAACTTGGAGACTGAAAGAGAATTGTTCCTAGCAAGTAATAAAAGTTTAGCCGAGTACAACTTATCCCAGGAACCAGTGCTTGAAAAGTTGAAAGTTCAGCTGCAGAGACAATTTGAAGAATTAAAATCATACAAACAGAGAGTTGAAATTAAGAAAAAATCTATGGGTAATTAAGTTCCGTTCTTAGCAAAGAATCATTTATATTACCTATTTATGTAATATGTTTGTATGAAAAAGTAGTATGTATATATGTAGGTATATATATATATATATATATATATATATATATATATATATATATATATATTCATATTTATTAAATGGGTGTTTTAAACCCACTACAGAGTTAAAATGGTATTCATGCTGTATATGTCGCATTCATTAGACCTTCAAAGTAAAGATCATAACTTGGAAATGAAAATGTTGATATTATTCAGATAATTCATTTTTTGGAGCTTTCTTGACAAAACATTTTACATTCGCTTACATAGTGCTGTGAGGACACAAGAAAGTCAGCCAATCAGAGTGCTGCCATGTGGGGGATGCGGGGATGCTAAAAATGAAACTCAGTTATTTAAAAGAGTTATAAAAGGTTATCAGATCTAAGCCAAAATTAATTTTGGTGTTATTGAAGTTCCCAAAGGTTGTAATTGTAGGGATAGAACAACTAGAAATTTATATTATAATACAATTATAATTAAGTTGGTTAGTTTGGGTTTAAATAGCATTACATATATGTATATGTATATCATTTGATAAATTTTAGAACTCAGACTAGCAGTAACTATGCTTAAAATGCTTATTAAAATGTGTTAAAACAGGCTTGTCCAACCCAAAATGCTTCACAGGATGTTGATAATATTATTCATGGTAATTATATAATGTCCTGAGATAGCACACTGTGAAAAAAACATTCTTGTTATTAATCAAAGTTATAGTTAGTTGAGCAAAGTTTCTTGAAAACTAAAAAATAAATTGTAAAAATGTCTTCTTCACAGGATGCATTAGAAAATAAAATCTTCCTTTTAGCAACACACATTGACTATACATTTATAATTTTTTCAGTGAAAATAAAAAAAAAAATAGATTATTTTATAATTATTGCTGTTAATCATAAATTAAGAATAGAGCAGTGAAAAATGTTAAATTATAAAATTAATAATCAATAAATCATTCAAATAATACTATATTTACTATAGTTAGTGTAATATTTGTTTCAGTTATAAATTTTATGAATATTTTTTTAGTAATGTAAAAACATTTGTCTATTAAGCATTCGTCGATATTAGGGTGCCACATATTTTGTTGACCATTTTACTACAGGAGCATAAAAAACAGCTAACATTACTCTCTAAAACAACACAAACAAAGTAGGTCCTCATAATTTAGCACTAGGGACCAAGGAGATCCCCCCTCCCCAGGCCAAGCATGGGGAGGGGAGAATCTCCTGAGGCACCGTTTGGGAATTTGGAGGACATTGTGACCACAAACATATTTTACATGCCAACTTATTTTGCAGGGGGGATCTCCTGAGGTACCGTTTGGGAATTTGGAGGACATTGTGACCATAAACTTATTTTACATGCCAACTTATTTTGCAGGGGGAATCTCCTGAGGTACCATTTGGGAATTTGGAGGACATTGTGACCACAAACTTATTTTACATGCCCCATTATTGCTGCCTTTTATGATTGCAGCAGATATCTGGCCAGCTTGAGCCCTGAACCGCAACCCTTCAGTTACAAGATTGCTACCTTTGCCTACTGAGCTAGTGGCCCACCTTTTCTGTTACTCCTGTGTTAAAGCCTTAATACTCAATATATAGCACAAAAATAAGTTTTTGGTCTAATGCATTTCATGCTTGAAAGTATAAAATTTTCAAAGTTAGAAGTTGGGCTTGGACAAAATATATTACATACATATATATTCAGAGGAGCTTCACTGATATGAAGATGAGAGAGAACAGAGAATTCTTCATATAAATGAATACTTTTTATAATAGTTC
The DNA here is from genome assembly GCA_032207245.1 of Pardosa pseudoannulata. NCBI lineage: Eukaryota > Metazoa > Arthropoda > Arachnida > Araneae > Lycosidae > Pardosa > Pardosa pseudoannulata. The sequence continues at coordinate 167,500,358 of CM063501.1, forward strand.
TTTCCACCTATGAAAACATAAAACAATATAGTGATGTTTTTCAGTCTTTTTTTAAATAAATGTACTTTAAAGATTAAAAATATATACATTAATGCTTGTAAATTATAAAAGAACAAAATTGAGTTTTTTGTCTACATCAAATACAGGAAGTTTCTGTCTTCATTAAACTTGCACATAAATACATACATCATATACTTTTCATAAAATGCTTTTAAACTAAAGTAATACTAAATGTTGAGATAAATGGAAATTATGAATTAAAATCACTCTACTTTTTGGAGAATGGTACAAGCAAAAATTCTGTAAGAAAATACAAGAAAACCATTGTTAGAGGTTAATATGCACAGTACTTATGTAAATGAGATCCTGTATTCACAAATCATAAAATTCCTTACTTTGGGTCATTAAGAACATTGATTTTGTAAGTTTCACTGATTTGTTAGCTATGATTCATTCATTTTCATGGAAAACATCTTATTCTTCTCACTAATATCTTTTGAATAGATGGAGTCTTTTAGTACCTGAAATACGGAAATGTTTGGGCAAAAATTAATGGTTAATATAAAACTTAATTGTTATCTGGACAGTTCCTGAGTATTTTGGCATTTTCATGTAGAACATCTCAGATGCCTTTTATCCCACCCAAAAGGCATTTCCTGTTTTATAAGGCACCTATGTACCTCATGCAGGTATAATTTGTATGCCTATAGGAACAAACAGCCTTGGTTGTTATCATAAGCATTCAAAGAATATATGAAAACAGAACAATTATAACAGTGAAAATAGCTATATTCCTGTACAAAAAAAAATTACTTTGTTGTTTTATACTTGTTTTATTTTTTAAATCCTCCATGTAGAAAAATCTTTAAATAGCCAATTTAATTCAACTAACACTTAAGGAATATCTCAACCAGGAAATAATGCATCTGTTCTTTTAAAAATTCTTTATTTTCAGTTACTGTGATAATGGACTTTTAAATAATAAATTTTTAAATTAAAAGAACTTATTTTTAAAGGATGTTATGTGTGACAGAGACAAAAATAACAAAGTAAGAAATTAAATTTCTCTTAGGTACATTTAAATGCAACCCCATGTTAAAAATATATCATGTTTGAAATATATTTATTTATTTATTTATTACTAATATGTTAACACACACATATGTGTGTGTTTGCATTACTTAGATATATGCGTTATATTAGACAGTATTACTTTAGTGACCATCATGTATTTATAAGTTAGACTAAATTTTACAGTAGAATCAAAAATAGTGATTGGTGCAACAATTTTACAAAAGCTAATTTATAAAGGGATTTTATATGTAAGTGTGCTTGTAATTTTTTTTAAAAATAGGCCTTTTGGAGTGAAACATCATTATCGTTATTACTTTTATTTAATCAGCCATTTTAAAATTGTACCCAATGTCCTTAAAAATGTCAGTGCTAATTTGTAAATTCTAATATCCTGTATAAATATGCATATATATATATATATATATATATATATATATATATATGTGTGTGTGTGTGTGTGTGTGTGTTTATTTTTGTCATGTTAAAAAATATAAACAAAAGTTCTTGTTTATTCTATTTTCATACATATCTTTGTTTTACAGACGAATTAAGTAAGAACATGTCCCTGGACACAACACTGGCACTCCTACAAACTGCTGCAGCTGAAGCTGAGGAAGAAAGTGAAGTAATACTTTTTGTGGGCTATCTTTTCTTTAACTGTTAAACACAAACACAATCCACGTTTGTTTGGATTTACTCAGTTCAGCTCTTATAACTTTAGTTGGTTTAACATCATTAACCATTTAACCATACCAAATGTAGATATTAAAAAAAAAAAAGTTGATTTTAATACAATTGTTACGGCTGAATGAGTTGGAGCACTATTCTTTGGTACAGGAATTTTAATCCCACAGATGGCATAAAAGATTGTAACCATTTGGAATGAGTTTTAAACTTCATTTTATTTTATTTTGTGAAAAACAATTACAAAAAGAATAACTAATATCTTTAAAAAATATATGAATGGCAAATGTTTTAAGAATAACTAACAGAACAAACACTTATATATTCTACAAGAAAAAACGATTACTGAAAATAATAAGTTCAAATTTCTTTATTGAAACATTATTTTCTGGTGGGGCAAATTTTATAACAATTTCCCAAGCAAAGCCCTATTTGATATTCTGAACACCACGTTATAACATATGCTTGCATTTGATCACCTGTTATTTTGAGAGAAATCATGGCATATCCACTGTGCAGCAAATTATCTGTATATCTATTGCCAACTGTTATAGTAATAAGTTAAAAAACATTAATTGTCTGCAGATGATAGCAACGCAAAGTTGGTAAATTGTTTATAAGTGACAGTTGGAGTTAAAGGTTTAATAGATAAATTTATAATGAATAACATTTTTTTTCTTTTTTTTTTTAAATGGGAAAAATTTCAATGTCTTATATCTTTTTTTTTTTTTTTTTGTATTAATAAAAATAATTAAAAGTACATACTTGTTAACTACTTGTCTCACTAAAGTGTTTTCCTTCTGCATTGATGAAAGACTCATCACAATAGATTTATTTTTACAAGTTATTTCATACTTTGATATAATTTGCAAAACAACCAATTTATTAGTTATTATCCTTCTAAAACCTTATCTTGAGCCTATCTAAAAGTGTTCTTTGCACACTTAATTCCCACAGTAAGCAATTTAACTAATTTAATAAAATTATTCTAACAATTTTTATGTCAGCTTTATGATAATAATTTTCAGTTAGTCATTTGCGAAATAAATATTTTTTGTTTTTGTTTTTTCTTGAAAATATAGTAACGTATGAATTATGTACAAGAAAAAGATATATTTTTAAATCATGGAATATTTTGAGTAAAAGTTACTATTTTCTAAATTGTTTTTAATTTATTATATAAGCAAACAATTGTAGAGGGGTTTTGTGCTCCAGTGAAACTGTAGAATTGTAGACATTTTACGCTAAACATCTCTAGATATCTGGATAAATAAAATTATGAATTATTTCCTCTAACTACTTTCTATTTATTTGAAAAGCAAATTAAGGAATGCAGTGCATTTTTTATGACTCTCGAAAATTCCAAGTAGCGTAACACAGTCTACTAACACAATTTGACAGATATGAAAAAGGAAAGGGCCATTTATGATTTTCAGGAGTAGAAATGCTTTAGAGTGACACAGAGTCTACGAGACCAAGTAACAGAAATTAAAGGTTTAAAACTATAAAAGTATTAGTACTTCATTAAACGTGAATGAAAGTACAGACAGTACTCGAGAGCATGCTTGTTCTTATCATATGAGTTATCAAAAGAAAATGAATGCTTGTTGTTGTTGCTGGTTCATAAGAGTGCAAAATATTTCTACATGTTTTATTAAAAGACAAAACAAGAACAAAATATTATTCATCTATTGAACTGCCCTACATGGCAAATGTGTATTCTCTCAAATCTCTACATAGACTTATGCTTCTTTCAATATGCACCATGCTGCTGGAAGACAACAACATCCACTTACAATATTGTCATAGCATTTAAAACAGAATTAAAATTCAAACACAACACTTGTCTTTATTTTAAGATCTAATTCTGGTACAGCGAAGCATCAATAATCCAGAAGTAATAGCATTTTTTATTTATTATTATTATTTAATTCTGTTGATTTGTGTTTCCAGTGCCAACAGACATTTTTTTTTTTTTACTTTAATTGATTTATGCTCTAAATAAAAGTCCACTTTTACAGCATGAAATTGAACTGATTAGAACAGATAGGGGGTGGAAGGAAATTTCCTATCAACCAAAAATTCACTACAGACCATTAATTTTTCAAATGCAACATTAAAACATGAATGTTCTTTAAAATCTAAGAAAAAGAGCTTTTCACTTTGACCCAGAAATTTGGAAGGTCTTCACTGTGTCAAAAACAAAAGTGTGAACTTTGTTCTTTTGTTGGTATTTTCACAGGTGTGCTTTGCATTCAATTTTAAATTGTCTTAATTTTATTTTAATTTTGTCTATTCTAAAGGTATCAAATGCTCTCATAAAACTCTATCCATCGCACTTAATGTTGATAACTTTTAAAGTTTGACAGAGGAAAAACAGTCAAAAGTATTTACATGGATTTCAGCATTGGATCATTCACAGTGCATGACATAAATAAATTAAATTAAAAAAAAATAGGAAGCTAAAATTATTAAAGCAAATGAAACTGATTGACTTATTCAATCAAATGCAGTGGATGTTTTGTAGAATGCCAATTTTTAACCTTAAACATCTCTTATTTGCATTATTTTATTTAATTTTTTATGAAAAATAAATTATCTGTATTGCTATTATCTGTTTACTTGAAATATATTAAGTTGTTTTACATGTACGTTTAATAATTTGTTTGAGGATATATATTTTCTTAAAGATATTTTCAAAGAAAGATTTTTTTGAATGCTGCAACTAACAGTCAGTTTCAAGTTTTTATAGAATACCCATAATCAAGAAAAATCAGTAATCCAGTTGTGTGTATATCCTGCCAATGCCAGATTATCAGTGTTTTCCTGGAATTTTAAAGCATTTTTTTTTAAACAAAGTTCAATCTTTTTAAATATGTTTAAAATACTTTAAAAAGTTTTTAAAAGTTTTAACTTTTTATGAGATTTTTAATTTCCCACATCCCCAGTCCATAAATATCGTCTACTAATACTTGTTTCAGCAACCCCTCTTGAAATGTAAGCTTGTAAAATTTTCTAGGTTTTCCACCCACTTAAACACTACTGAAATTTAGCTTAAATATAGCCTGTTAGTATTACAAAAGTAATTGTTGTTGTGAAAGTGCATAATCTATTTGAATTCTATCCTTTATTCTCTCATTCCAGGCTATTTCAGAAAGTTTTTTATCTGGTGAAATAGGAGTTGATGCATTTCTTGAAACATATTTAAATAAGAGAAAGCTTGCTCATCTAAGAAGAGTTAAAGTTGAGAAGATGGTTGAACTTTTGAATTCCCAAGCTAGTAAAAATCTCATATTACCTGCAGCTGAAGGAAAATTTACTGCCAACAGCAGTCCTCCCTATCCAGTGGCTGGAAGTATGTATCCTCCTTCTTACCCTGGCCTACCATTTCAAGGATAGGGACATTTTTTTCTTTTTCCTAGTTTACAAAGTATCTATTTATGACACTATTTAAGCTTGACGTGCAAGTAAAGAATAATGCTGCACTGGGTATTATTTGTAAGTTTCTTGTACAGTAGATATACACAATTTTATGTAGAGTTAATTCTATTCTGTTGCTTTAATTCACCCCTTGTATCTGTATATTTTTATTTTTAAAACATTTATACTCATTGTAAGGTCATAATATATAAGGTTCGAACATAAGTTTCTAGAGAATTTTAACGATGTATAAGTTCCTTGAATAATAAAAGATTTTTTTTTTTAGTTTTTATTATTTTTTAGTATATTCATAATAGGATCATTAATGTGTGGACAACCTGTTTGTATCACAACAAAAAGACTGCAATGTCGGGTTTAAGAATGACAATGTAATGTTAAGAGACACGGATGATATCCAATAAAACGTTCAGCTGAAAATAGCAGGTTTTTAAGTTTTCAAAAAATGAGAATTTTGCATTATGTACAAGTTTAGTTTGACTCTGGGTTTTTTTTTTTTTTTTTCAGGCCTATCTTAATAAGTGCTACATTGTAAAAATATTAAGTTTCATTTATCATTTAACTTTAAAAAAATAAAAAAATGCCAAATTTTTACTTTTAAAGTCTCAAATTGAACAGAAAAGTTTAGTATACAAGCTTAACTTTGACTGACTGTATACATATTTAATTTTCTGCCGAAATGTTAAAACTATTTGAAAAAAAAACAAAAAAAAAAAAAAAAAACCTTATTTTGAATAGGAGTCCCTGTCTGTTTAAGTAATGTAATTTAATGAATGCATAGACCAAAATTCTTAGTTGATAAACTAATCCTTTGTAGTCTATTTAAAGATCTTTGAATGGCAATTTTGATCTTATTTTTGTACAGTTCCCAGATGTTATGTGATCTTTTGGGTGAGAGCCTTTATATTTTTAATTTTGGTGAATTGAATGGCTGTAGGCCGAGTGACAATTCTATAAATGCTCTAAAATTGTTTAGGAGTGTCGTTCATGATCCTAAAACATAGCCTGAAGAATTTAAGCAGCATAGCGTTTTGCTTTTGTATGAATTTCTATTAAAAATGATCAAGATTAACAGTCAGAAATATTAATAATTGTTTGTTCATCAGATAGTTGTCTACACAAATTAAAGACCATAGAACATACTAAGGATATCCCAATCATGATATCACCAATTCTGGTAGTATGAAGGTTATAGTAATATATTTGAATTGGCTTGTTAGTTATAAGACCTAGTAACTTCCTGCACCATGAGGGCAATTAAGACTAATAAATGCTGTTTAAAGCAATTTCCAAACAGCTACAAACATCCATCCACAGACTTCAGTGATGTAAGATTATTGTGCTACTTGCTTGTCCATTATTTGTCTGTTTAATGCGCTTGTGATCTATTTTTTCAAGTCTTTAATATATGCATGATATAGTTTAAAATTAATTTACTGAATAACAATATATGTCTAACTACAGACAATTTTTATGCAAATGGGATATATTATTTCTTTTAGAGTAGATAGTTCAGATAATAAAACAAATTTCCATACACATGCAGGATGCCCTACAACCACAAATTATCCGGGAATTTGGCAAGATTTTTTTTAAAATACAGTTTTCTGAAAAAAAAAGGGGGGGGGTGATAAATAACGAATTTCACCAGTCAAAATTAAAAATAATAATAATAATACTCTCTAATAACAGACCTTGTGCATTCTTTTAAAAATGCTTCTTTACTGTTAAACACTAGTATAAAGAGAAAGAAAATAAAATTTTTCAAGAAATAAAGTAATAGCTTAAAAAAAATCAAAACTTAATTAAATAGAAATTGGAACAAAATGTGTCAATAATCAAAGAACTAATAAGGAATTTAATGTTATCATCGACACACTGAATCTTTAATTATGTAATATTTTTCATTAATATACTATGCTGTATTATTTAAATATAAACACAATAAGAAAATGCAGAACTCTAAGACTTTTATAGTTTTTTCATAATTATTTTACTGAAATTGATTAATTTTGTATTCTTTGCATTTGTTAATTTTGTATTCACAGATTATTCTGAACACCCCAAGTTTTAAATGCACTGGGATTTTATTAGTTTATATCAAAATGTATAACTTTATTAAGTATTAAAGTATTGTAAGAATTAATAAGACGAGAAATTGCAAAGAATTTCTAAATGGTTTCCTCTGGATGCCCTGTATAAACATCCATTCATAGATTTCATCGATGAAAGATTAATGCCTTTATTTGTCCATTATCTGTGTGTTAATGCCCCTTGGGATCTATCTCCATGATGTAGGTGAAAATTACCTTAGAAATAACAACATTTATCTAATCACAAACTGTTAGATTTTTGTGCTGATGGGTTTGTTTTGGACCACTTTGGTCTATTTTTTTGCAACACAAAGGCTAATGAATCCGGGACCTTCTGCTTAAAGATGATTCCAAATGGCCACAAATATCTGTGCCACAGTGGAATTCAAGCTCACAAACTCTGGTACCAAAGATTAGTACCCATACCATTTGGCTATCGTTCAGCCTTGTGTGAATGGGAAATATTTTTTTCTGATAATAGTAGATTGTTGATTAAATAAAACAAACTTCTATACTCACAATAGAATCAATATCACACTATGATTATGCCTATATTAATAGACATTACATCCATATATTATATTTTATGAATTATGCCTATCAAAATTATGAAATGTATAAATGGGGGAATATTTATTGGCCCCTTTAGCTATCATTTCTGTATATATAAGGCAATAACAATAAAGAGCACTGAGAGAAGGAATAAAAAAAATTTATAAAACAGCTTACAATACAAAATAACAAGCACTTCTATGTTTGAAAAGCATAAAAAATTTATAAATTCTTTATCTTGTGAAATATTTAACAATATATATACCTGTTATGGGAATTTAAAAAATATTTCTTAACATATATAGAGATTCTTGTGTAATAAATTTATACATCTGAACACATTACAAAAGTAGCTTTAAAGAATTCATCTCCCAAACATACTGGATTTGTATACCCATTGTATTATACTATAATAATACAATAAAAGAAAAAATACAAGTTATTTTCTCTTTCTAATAGGAATGCATAGGAACATAAGTATCTCCTTTCATAATATATTTATAAATATAAATGCAATAAAAATATTCTGTTTTATAAAAATTCAATAGAATAAATAAAACCTTTTTTTAATGGCACTTGAGTCCCAAAATCTTCAAACAGAAGAAAATTTTCCAAATACAAATTATTTACATTATTTATACAAGAACAATGCTAGATGGATGGATTAGAGTTTCTTCTGTCACCAGAATAGGGGTTTACAAATAATGAAACACTTACTAAATGAATAAAGCATGCATTACACAGGTTTTATGAGGAAATTTCACCTATTATTGTTGTGTTCATAACATACATATTATCTCCCCAAACCTGAACAATATCAATGGACTGCAGCTTTCAGAGTACACATAGTAATCTCTTGTTGTTGATTTTTCTATCTTTCATCTACTCTATTACCAAATAAGGTAAAATATATTTTCATTCAGAAAACTAAATGATTTTCTTAATATTATTTATAACATATTAATATTATTTATTCTTAATATTATTTATAGGGCTCATGAAATGTTTGCACCTGACATTTACTGTTTATAACTGATTCCAAACACCTATGGTTTTAGTAATATTTGAACCTATGGATTTTAAACTGATGAGAACTTCTAGACTACAAATGCAAAATCTTACTTATTCAGCTATCACCTAGCTCTTAATGCTATAATTGTCAGACAAAAAAAAATGTTGATGGCTAGATTAAAAGCAAGGGCTTTTCACCTTGAAAAATAGAAAACTTTTGGAAAATATCCTAACATCTCTTATACAAAGTGAAAGATAGTAATCCTCCAGTAAAGTTTTTAGGATGCATAATTATTGGCTTCTTATAAGTTAAGTAGTCTAACATAGCTTTTCCATTAGCTGCCAAAATGTTTAATATACTACAGAAAATAAGCATTATGATCAAATACTTCTTTCTACAGTACTAGCGAAGGAAAAAAAAACAAAAAAATGCTTAGCTATTGCACTGCTGAAAATATTTAATAGCTGACACAATCTAAAAATATTAGAAATGCCAAGTTTAGGAGAAAATAAAATATAATTCATATTGCAGACTGTTGATGACTTGACTCATTTGATTTTATTATTATGCATGCTATCTAAAAACAGTAAATTCTATTTGGATTGATTTTTATATTTATTTGCTTACACTCCTCCTATTATTGAATAATATTGTAATCAGTTGTATGTACTTTTACTCATCATTTTAGTTCTCACTCTTTTTGTATTTGGAGGCTTTGCTGTCTGGACATTTTTAATCCATAAAAATTAATTTAGGCCAATGAAATAGGAGGTTATACACCACTTTGAAAAAAGTTAAATTAAAAAATCTAAGAAATATAGGTGTGTTCTAATAAAGGAAATCAATCTCACACTTAATTGTTTTGTAACTATGACAGAAAAGGAATATATTAATGTTTTGGCACTAATGAAGTCAACAGAATTCACAAAGAACTCATCCAGGAAATAGTTTAGCTAATAATACTGTTTTCCAGGTCATGAATAATACTCCCCAAGATTTTGATACTTTGAAAAAGCATTTTACTATCAATTATGTACATTTTCTTACACTAGTTTAAAGGGTTCTCAAAGGGAATGTGTCTCTGCAGCTTTTTGTAAAACCTATATTATTATTCAAAAGCTCAAAAATACTGACAGCCAAGTATATGGAAAAACATGTGAATTCATTTGAAGAGAAGAATATGAATCTAGCCTGTCAATCCTGAGATTTCTTTCAGTGAGTATGCAATAGCTACAAGCAAGAGAAATTATCAACTAAAAGATGTGAAAGGAAAAATAAAAGTAGATTCCGGAGTTCATAACACAAAATAACTAGAGATGAGAGACTTTAGGGATATACACCTATATATATATATATATATATATATATATATATATATATATATATATATATATATATATATATTGGCTGGAGACATCTATTCACAATGGAGTATTAATACATACATATATGTATATAAATGGTGTGTGTATATATATATGTATATATATGGTGTGTATATATATATATATTTAATTATGCAATACCTCACTACTGCTGTTGTTGATAAAAACATAAATCTCCTATTCTGTGGTTCTGAGTAGAAACAAATGTACATTTTTGTCTTTATGTTAGGACTTCACTATCCTATGCTCAATTTGTCACAAGAAAGAAGTCAGTTTGGTTAACCCATTCAGGACAGGAGCTGTTACACGCGAACTGTGTGTACAGGCTGGGACATTTTCTCCCACTAAGCCTAATACTCAATTTTGGAAAGTATCCATTAAATAATGGATAAAATGTATACTTTACTTAAAAATCAAACCATTTTTAAATATGTGATTAAAGATATCATAATTTCAATCATAACAAAAAAGTTTAATTAAAATTGTTATTTAACAATAAAAATATAGATATAATGTATTTTACTATAATGAAAAGTACCTAAATATAGATACAAAATATAGACATTAAAAATATTTACACTTAACATTATAAAATACTTGAATATTCTAATAATATTTTAAAGCCGTATGAAAAATCTCAAAGCATGGATGAGTGCCAAGACCAACATTGAACATTATACATTCATAAGAAGTGTCGTCTTTTACTGTGCTTTGAGCAAACTACACATCTTGCCTACTCATTTTTGCCCTCTTTTTCAGTGCACAATTCGGGAAATTACTTGAAGGACGGTTTTCTTATAATGCACATAAGTATAATGAGATCCAAACAGACATTCATTTCTCCAATTTTATAACATCACCAAATTTTTTTGACAATTGGACTGTAAATGTGCTTGATTCATTAATATCAATATCTATTTCACAGATTTTTTTTTATAGCAATTAGTTTCTTCTACAATAATTTTAATCTTGTTTTCATTGAAAAACAAATTAAAAAAATTTAATTCAGTCTGCATAGGCACTGAATTTTTTTTTCATATCAAATCCCGATTTCAAATTAAAATTAATTTTAAGAAGTTTCTCTTTGTCAGAATTCCATTCCCATGGAGAAATCAAAACCAATATATTACTTTTTTATCATTTCTAATTTAGCATCAAAAGAATTAAAACTACTATATAAAGAATTTAAAAAAATTATAGTTTTTTCAGTGTCATCATCTGCAAGATCCACAGATGGATTCTTCAGAATTGATTTTTGATTCGATTTGATTTGGAGCACTATAGTCTACTGTTTTGCACACAAGGGCTAATGAGACCAGGACCTACTGCTTAAAGCTGATTCCGAACGGCTACGAACATCCATGCCATAGTGGGATTCCTCTTCAGAAAGATAATGTGGTCTTTTAGCCATGGCTACAGCAATGATTCTTAAAGTACAACCTATGCTAGAATATATCCCATAAAATCCCATCCTAAAATAGAATCGAAACTATAAACAACCACTTCAAAATGAGTTAAAAGGCTCTTTACAACGTGTTACCCTTTTCACCTGCTAGCACATGTTTATGTTTATATTCACGAAAATCCAATAAATCTGCCCTCAAACAGAGAAATACTAATGTACAAGAGCAATCTTTTGAAAGGAACATGGATTAGTAATGCCATCTGATAGTAAATATTTTGTTCCAAAACCATGACGCAAATGTGCGGCGTTAGTCCCTGATTGGCATCTAGCGCAAATGCATATTTGCAGCATTCGTCCTGAACGGGTTAATGTGATTAAAAAACTACATAATTCATACATCTTTTCTGTCCCAAACTTTGACAGCCAGAGGGCTAAATGTGATGCATGAAAAACAAAAGTGTTAGATAATAAAGAAAATTGCTGAAAAAAAACTGATTTAATTAGAGATACAAACAGTTGCAGTGGAAAGACTTGCGGAGAAACAAGGAAATTTAAAATCAGCAGTTACTTTTACTAAATTTAATATTGAAAGGAAGTATTAAAAATGAAGAATGATTTCTCTGAACTAAATTACAAATATGAAAAGTTGCACAAGACTATCAAGAAATTTAAGATACATTTAAAATAAATTGCTGGTGTAGTTTCAGTCATAATGACTCAATCTCCCTTGTAGTATAAAGCATGGATGAAATACTTACAATATATAAATCTTATTTACATGAACTTCATCAGTTCCTTGTAGATATTTATATATATATATATGTAACAGATAAGTGAATATAATATATATACATATGAATAAAGATATTGTACGTTCAAATCAACTTACAACTGCTCACTGAAAACATAAATTAATTGTAAGTCAAAAACCACCAACATACATAAGCATATATATATACAATACAAAAAATTTAATAAAGATCTAGACCTACATGTGTACAATACAAAAAATACATAAAAGCATTTACGAATATGCACTTTTATATCCATACATTTGGTTGGTACCAAATGTATGGATGTGTGAGCATGCATGTATGTAAATATAATTGTTTGCTGATTGCATGTTTTCCTATTGGCATTTTAAACTTTTGTAGAGTAATACAATTATCTGTTTCAGTATCAATGAACATAGCAGTAATATTAAAAGTCTGGAGCACTATGGTCGATTTTTTGCAATAATAGGGCAAATTAGATGGGGACCTTCCACTTAAGACTCATTCTGAATAACTAGAAACATCTATGTCAGCAGTGGATATGTTTGGTCAATGTCAAGCAAGTAATTTTGGGAGGTCAATAATGTGAAAAATAGGTATCAACCTTATACATTTTAACTAGAATCTACAAGAAATTGTTTTTTAAATTTCATTCAGATTACTCTAAATAAAAATGAAAAATTGGTCATAAAATTCAACAATTATTTGTTTCAAGCATGTGTCAATTATTACACAATATTTTTACTTTTATTATTATTATTATATGTACATAAAAAAGTGATTTCAAAAAGAGTTGTTTTTCCTCCATGAATAGTTAATAAATTTCTAATTATGTGCTATGTTTGATTAATGAACAAACTTCATGTGAAAGATGACTTTTTTGAAATTTTATTTTCAGAAATTAAATTGCCCTAGTTCTTTTTATTCCTAATTTAAATACATATTTTCGTGATTTTTTAAAATTTTAAAAACATTTAGATTCAAGCATAAGATTTTTAACATATGCATTATCATAAGTTGAACTGACAAATTACGTTAAACTGTACTTTACTAAGCATTTTCTTATCTGTTTTTTCCATTCAGCCCCTACAACTCTGATTCTGAGAGTGAGAGATATATTAAATCCTCAAAAACAATTATTTGAAATTAAATAAAAGCATAAAATATCAGATCATCATTTCACATAGTAAGCCATAATACAAGAAAACACTTTCCATAATATAGAAATATTTATAGCTTCTCTTTACTTTGAGGCAACAGATTGATATAGTTTTAATCATAAAAAAAATAAATAAAATTCTATTAAGTTTATATACAAAAGAAAAATGAAAATATGTTTCAACATAAAAATATAAACAGTTTCATTACGTTTGAAATACTTTTGTATAACAAATATCGGGTATTTAACTTATTAGGGCATCCAGAATGATCTAAAACATGTTTATTCTCAAATTCAATGCACTTTAAAAATAACTCAGCTATAAGTTTATGACAACTTTATGAATCTTACTGAAAATCCAATAAATAGTTTATAAATGCATAAGATTTTCAAAAATACTTAATTAACCCCTTAATGTTTTAGCCTGTGTCTGAAACAAACAAAATGCAAAATAAATATGTAATCAAATTGTTTACACTTTGTTTGTATAACAATTTTTTTATAACTTTTACTCCCTTTCACACTCCATAGTTACCCTTCCACAGGTACACACACACAAATGGAATTGCAAAAAATAACATACTTATATATTCCTTTTCTGTAAACAAACAAACAAAAAAAAATACCAGTTTTTTTTTTAACTTCTGTTTTGAGGGGTTAAATTGAAAGAACTTCAGTTTATATTGTGTATGGCTACAAAAATCTTTACTTTAGTCACCAGTCTCAAAATAGGATGTTGCATTTTGATGCTGTTTCTAATGTAGCAAACTCTTTCTTTATACACAAGGGGCTAATATTGAAAAAATAACCACATCTAAAAAACTATTAACCTATACACAAGTATGGAAAAAGGTACTATTATAATATATATACAATTATTTTATGCATTTGGTGAAATAGTAACAACCATAAAAGCAAATTCAATAACTTCTCTTGATTGTGCAATTACAGATTTTCTAGATAGAAACTGAAAACATTAGCAGTACTTTTAAAAGGCACCAAAATGACAATTCTTATAATTAATGTCATAATAAGCAGCTTCATAACTTTTCAAATCACATTCAAAATTCATTGTTATTTATTATTTTGTTTGAATTTTCTTATCTATGTAGTATGTATAATTTTATACAAAACATTCTACCAACAGATTCTTTTGCGTAGAGTTGACATCACTGCCTTTTACCCCCTCTCTTTTCTTTTTTCATCTACATCATTTTACATGAGAATAATCCATCTTTTACTTATATAAATTAGCAAAATCTGATGAGCTGATAGCAGATTAATAACTACCGTATGTTTTACATTAACTTAACATGAATAATTAATACTTTGGTTTGTTTAGAGAGTTATACTCAGTTTTGGGGACATAAAAAATAATTAAAACCAAAACATAATGATGTAAACCAACTGTGGAATGGCTATAATAAATGCTCATGCCATCAGTGACTAAAACCTGGCGATTCCAAACTGGCAATGTTTTATTTGTTCAGCCACTATCCAGTCCCAAATTAGAGGTTCAAAATAATTAAGCAAATAAAATGCATTTTTGTAAAGGTTTTGAAACATAGAAAAGTAGAAAACCTATCAAGCAAAAAAACTCTACATACAACAATCACTTTGTTTCCTCAAGTTCAAACTTGAACTTAGATTACTAGTTTCATATAAACAACACAAGAAAAAAAATCCTTTGGTATATATTCCCATGTAAAAATAAATGCTAAATGATATTTTTCATGAGAAAATTCTGAATTAACAATTTGATTGCAACAACAAAGGGTCTTTGAAATCTGATTAATTGGACATCAAATTTGACCTTGACTAGCAATCTTTGGCGCCTGTTTAAAAACAAGGTATTTCCTTGGCATTTATACATAAGCATTTGTTCAAAATCAGTCTTGTCCCTCTAGATTAAAAGAATAAAATGAATTACATCATTACTCAATATGAATAAGTAAACACTAATTTGGACAGCTGAGCTTCCTATTGTCAGTTTTTAATAGTTCCTTGAACCGTTTACTTTTTTTCTGGATGGCACTCATATACTGTAAGTGGAGCATGAAATTTGATTTTTCTAGTTCAAACATTTTCTGGAAAACAAATTAAAAAAATTAATCAGGACTATACATCTGTGTTTTGAGAGGTTATTTATACACAATACCAACATCATAAAGCATAACAAATATATAAAATCTAATTTGGGCAATATTGTTTTGTAAAAATGAAGAAATATAAAAAGTTAATTATGTTATTGATGATTCTCTCTTCTTGTATACATTTTGGAGGACACTGAAAAAAATCACCTAACTTGCACTTCTTTCTGTAAAAATAATGAATTACGTAATTGTATATTAACCTTCCAGCACATGCCCAGCACAAACTTATAAAAACATTATAAGTTTGTGCTGGGTATGAATGCAGTATTATACTCATTAAAAACAAATATAGTTTTTAATGCATTTTTTTCCATATCACAGCTGGGACATGAAATTCATTTCTATTTCTTCTTTCAACCCTTTCCCACAACATTGAATGTGCAAGCAGGAATTCACATGACAATTTCTATTATTAACTGAGCTTCTGTGTTCTGTAGTAGCTTGTTTGTAAAATTTACTATTTGTATGGTCATGAGTGAAAATTCAAAATATATTTTTTTATCAACTGTTTTGTAATCTTGTGTTATTAACTGATATGCATTATTTCAGTTAGCATGATGACAAATCTATAATTTTTATATCAATTTCATGGATAAAATATGTACATACAACTGACTGCTTTTTTTTGCATTCTTTAAGAATTATCTGATGAAGAGAGAAAACAGGAAGGAAATATTTAGATTTGAGAAAATAATAATCTGAGTGAAGTATATTTCTATAAATAGAAACATTAAAATTACACAAATAAAATTAAAGCTAGTTTAAAATTACATTTTGTAACCAATCACTTATTTTTTTGACGTCTTCAATAGAAATATCCTTACAAAAGTAATACTAAACCTACATTTTCCCCCCTACCAAGTTGAGTGTATTTTCCTTTTTTATTTGCCTATAGTCACCATTAATGAATACTAAATTACACAGAATTTTAAAATATAGAAATTTAATAATACATTTCAGATTTTTTATAATGAATGCACTGCCTTTCTACCTAATATAATTTAAAAATGATTTGTTTCCTTTTTAAATGTGACAATTTGTATTTTGCAACAGTAAGATTATTTATTTCTTAACACTAGATTTACAGACTAAGCCAATTTGACTCACTAAAAATTTGACCACTATATATATGTATATATATATATATATATATATATAAAACTTTAATATTACTTTTCAAAAACATATGTTGGTTCTCAAGTAATAAAATATATGTAAACTTTCATTCCTCTTCCCAACAAACCCCTTCATTTTGCATTATCAAATGTGGTATATATATTTTAATGGTTGTGAGCTAATTTGACTCCTAGAATGTATATGAAAATAAATAAATATAGTATAAAGTAAATATAGAGAAGAAGTCAAGAAAACTTCCATTCCAATGACAGAAATTCATGCTACTGACAAACGAAAGAATTGTCAAGTTCCACAATCAAGCAAAAGAAACAGATGTAGAAACCATTGTGCTAAATGTAATAGAAATGTTTGTGGAAAATGTGTTTCAAAAAAAGATTTTATATGTAAAAAATGTTTTCCATGATTTTTTTTACAATAAACATTTTATTTAAATTAATTTGGAACTATTTTCTTTGCAAAAAACTTCAATTTTCTTGTATGAGTCAAATTCGCTCACTTCAGTAAAAATAGGTATGTGATCAACATTCATAATTCTACTGCAAATAAATTTATTATTGAAATTCATATATAAAATACAACATGTGTGCTCATGTTAAATAGCTGATTACAAATGCTAGAAGCTTAACTCATCTTAACTGGGTTAATCTGACCTGCTATTGCTTTTTCATAGGAAAATAGTAGCTGTTCCTTTCAAAATAACCCCTCCCAACCTTTTTTTTTACTATTGCTAATTTTCATACCTCTAAAAAAAGTGGGAATAAAAATAAATTTTATACTTGAATGCAAATATGTGAAATTATCACCATGAAATTTTAAAAAGTTAACCAACTGTAACCAAACTCCAAGGGATAATTAACAAAAAAATTTAGAATCTTAAAAACCTAACTGCTTAATATATCACCACTTCAACAAAAATGCACACATATCATGTAATAGTTTTGAATATTTGAAGAGGTAAAATTAATAATTTATAAAGCAAAATACATATAAATCAAACAAATGCTCCTGTTAAAAGATTTTTTTAAGCAAGTTAACAAATGATTTGGAGGATGGTAACACTAACATAACTACACTATGAGCAATATTTAAGTTTTCCTCAAAATCACTCTACAGAAATGCTTCTACTACGTAAAATTTGAAACAAAAAAAATGGAGATAGAAAGAGAAAATAACTTAAAACAAATAAATTAAAAGTTCTGATATCCAACTGAAAAAAATAGGCACTCCATAAGGTGGTTTTTTTTTTTTTTTTTTTTTTTTTAAATGTCTGTACACATTTAACAAATAAACCTTTGTACTCTTAGTACATGAAGGAAATTAAATGTGCCTAGTTTAGGTACAACTTAAGTTTTAACACATAGTCTAATTTTACTAAAATCTAACAAATGTATTACATAAATACAGAACTTTATAAAATTAAAAATTTACTAAAAATCACATATTTATATTGATAGAAATTAATAAACAAGTAAACAATACATGCTTTGAAATTTCGAAAACAATATTAATTTTGTCTTTATGAACAGGCTACTTACTAGTTTTTATAGTTTCTAAAACATTTATATATTAAACATAAAAAGGATATTTTGTCCAAAAATGTTATAATTCTGCAATTTGAAAAATGAATAGTAGTTTATATACCTTAGTCTGATCTGCCAGAGCAATCTGTAATTTACTGATCAGTATCTGCTTTTCATCCAGTTTTCTGTTCATTTCACTGATTTTCTCTTCCGCTTCCCATAACGGAAGATTACTATCACACTGAAAAGAAATTTCATATTTATCTAAAATATTGAATATTTTGTAGAGCCCAAATGCTTAAGAATAAATAACTTTTTTCCTAAATTCAATATTTATTACTAGAAATACAAAAAATATATAGACATTAATAATAGCATATACAGGGTGGCCACAAAAATATGATTTTTAAATTCCCTGATAATTCTAGGTACTTGCTGATAGCATAGTTGGTTTTTAATGTCTATATTCTCCCCACCCCACCTTTTTTAAGTCTTATAAACCAAAAAGGTTTTTTTTTTACTTGAAAAAAGTAAGCAGAATATTTTGTGCGAAAGTAAAGCATAATATAAGCTTTATATAAGCTATATAAAATGTTAGCTACAAGAATTAAATACTTTTTACTGTATTATATACCACTATGACTATTCTCCATTCAATTGTTTAATTCAATAATTTTGAAATAAATTGAGAGTAACCAAATAAGAAAAAATTTGCTTCTTTTTACCTGAATTAGAAAAAAAAAGTACTAATTTATTCATACATTGAATATAATAAGTTAAAAAAAATAATGTTAAATTACAAGCTGAATTTGTGATATCATTTCAGCTCAAAAGAAGAATGCTCTTATTAAAGAAAAAGATGCATTGAAACATTTAATTTGACAGAACAAAAAATAATTAAATATTATTTTTCTTTTTAAAAAAATTTATCAGCTCTCTTTATTGCATTGACTTTGTTTTGTTATTTACTTTTTCTTGAATTTCAGATATTTGACTTTTAAAGCTTTTTGCCATTAAATTAATATTTCTTTTGTTTGAAACTTTGCATTCATTTTCCAAATATGCTTTGACATTTTTGTAGAGAACCATAAAGCCTCTTGGAACTTCATAATTTTCAACATTGTCTTTCATACCATTAAATGCCATGAAAAATTATTCTTTTGGAAATTAAATTCTCTTCTCTCATATTTTGCAATAAGCATTCTGATTCACAGAAAAACAATGTTCTATACTGGCATACCCATATGCCAGTATCAAACCAAATTTTAAAACTTTATCAAGGGAATTATGCTTTCTAAATTATTAAAAATATTTATCCAAATGATATCAATTTGTTGCTGGTGTCTTGAATAATCCTTAAAACTGTCCATCTTATTTGATTGGCTACAGACTTTATTAAACTTTTTATCAGCCTTATCAGCAGTAGCACCAACTATCCAGTGACTTTCTTAAACAATTAATAACCTCTAAACTTGCAGTTTTCTCTAGTTCTCATTTCTACAAATTTATGGAACAAAGTACAAAATTGCCTTCATAAAGAGTGATTCTTCTTAAAATTTCAAAATAATTTGACTGTTTATAAATGGATTGCAAATACCAGAATCTTGTAAAAATTCCCTGCTATTTCTCCAATTACTCCTGTCTTTCTCAAATTCCCTAATATTTCCAGATTTTCCAGATCTGGGATTATCCTATATATAACATATATAAAAAAACATGC
Source organism: Pardosa pseudoannulata (assembly GCA_032207245.1). Taxonomy (NCBI): domain Eukaryota; kingdom Metazoa; phylum Arthropoda; class Arachnida; order Araneae; family Lycosidae; genus Pardosa; species Pardosa pseudoannulata. The sequence goes on from CM063501.1 coordinate 167,520,463, forward strand.
CACTTTACACAATCACGTGAGGTGCCACTCTCACCACAGAACTAAGAGGGCTACAGCTCCCAGTACCAACCTTTTGGGGTAGCAATTTTGCTTACATTCACATCAGTCTGACAGATAAAATAAATTATAAAAATATTTAGGAGTATTTTAATGTAATTTATAACTACACCTAACAAAACTTCTCCCTATTCGAGAAAGAGTGGAAGAAAATGTATTTCCTTATAAAAAAAAATCTGTCTTATTCTTAGTAACAATGGGTACAAAATATCTTGAAGTAGTCCTTTTTAAACAAATTATTTATATCAATATTTTAGAAAATTGAATATTCTATTCACACAAACCCAAAAATATTAAAAAGATATCTTACTGTAGCTTCAGTACTGGATGTTGACAAATTTTTCAACTTTTCCTTCAATTTTTCATTTTCAGTTTCTAATAACTGATACATCTTAAGCCATTCCTAAATGGAAAAATATTTATTCTATGTATAATATTTACATATTAACACAACACAACACATACACATATCACTTTAAAAAGAGAAGCAAATTCCAATCGCATAATAAATACAGTTAAATCTATAAAAAAGTAATCAGTAGGAATCTTATAAATTTTGAAATTTCTCAAGAGACAGCTGTTAGTCATAGTTTAATTTGGGAAAACTGAAAATGTAAAATATGCAAACAAATAATCTTAATTTTAACCTTTACTTCTGTTTTGTGATCTCACAGATTTCTTCCCTAAGCATTTTTACCCTTCTAAATTGATCCTTGCCTTTCTCAGTTTGTTGCTAGTTAGTTAAAATTTAACTAAAATAAACAACTGGAGATAGTTTTCATCTCATAATACATCCCCAGTAGTTATAAGGTTAACTATGTTTTAGTTGTTGCATTTTTAAACAAAAGTTATTTTAGACTTTTCTGTAGAAATGATTATGCTAATTTTCTTTGGTTATCCTCAGCTTTTTTTTTCTTTTGGCAAGAGTTACCTATACAGGCTGTCCCAAAAGGTTATTTACAAACTTAACATGCTGGTCTATCATATCATACTGAACAAGATTTACATAGGAACTTGTGTCCGAAAATGCAAACTGTGACGGCTAGAGGGCAATAATTGCAGGAAAATCGCTAGATCAGTAGAGGCGGACCGCCGCAATCCCCTGGATTTCTACCTGTGGGGACACATGACATCCATGGTGTACGAGACACCCTAACATCGAACAGGGATCTTATCACCAGGATAGCAGAAGTGGTAGCACATGTCCATGACACTCCTAGCCAAATTGAAAGGGTTAGTGAATCCATGCGCCGACGTTGTGAAACGTGCTTTGTGGCGAAGGGAAACAATTTTGAGCATTTGCTGTGCTGTAGTCCCCATCTGTAGTAAAAATCATATTAACACCGCTGTTGATATCATATTTTTTCTCCCGCTCCACACTCATGATCACAGCACTCCCGCGGTCGCAGTTTGCATTTTCAGACACAAGTTCCTGTGTAAGTCTTGTTCATTGTGATATGACAGACCAGCATGTTAAGTTTGTAAATGACTTTTTGGGACACCCTGTATTAAAAAATAATTATATTTGAAAAAATTTACAAAAATCTATATCTTAAAACTTTTTAAAAAAAATATGGATGTTTCCATTGATATCATCAACATTATCCTTCTCCTTCTCCTAACTCCTTTTATAGATCCATGTTTTCCAAGAACTCTTGAATACCATAAGATATTTTATTCTTCTGTTTTAGCAATTAGTGTAACTGAACTTAAATGGCAAACATTAACGATTTTGTTAGCATATTTTAGAAAAATATATGATGAAACCAGAAGGTTGCATGAATGACAGTATAACATTTTACTTAAGTTCTAAAATGCAACACTTCATTTCTTGTCTTTAACAAATTGACTACCAACCATGTTTTAATTCATGTTAACAGGAGTTATACAAATTAGACTCGAGCCAACATGCTACATAGCAAATGAATTACACAGAGAGCAAGACTAGCAGGATTGAATGATGGCTTAAAGAAAAGTGTACTTTGCTGATCACTTACGATTCTCAAGGCACCATTGAAATGACTACATGTAAGTCACCGAAATACTTATAATAAAGAACGTATTATTTTTTTTTCTTTTAATATCAAACTTTCTACACTGGAAAGATTGATTCTCATTCTTCAAATTTTAGTTGATCTGAGTTCATTTATTGATATAAATTCAATGCTCATTTTGGTCACTTAAGGCTCTCTTATTATATTTAATAACTTTTATTTTGGCTGTAAACTAAAAATTTTCTTTTATATTTCTCTCAACAGTACAGGTCCATATTCAAACTACTAAGTCGACTTGACTGGGATTCCTAATATTGAAAACGAAATCAGGCACTGGAATAAAAACATGACAGATATTCTCTAGCAACAATTACTCGCTGGTTAAATTAGTAAGCAAATGTGTACGCATTCTTTTTATAGTACAGTTTCAAATATACAGTGAACCAAAAAAAAAAAAAAGTTAGACAGCAAGGAGAACCCATTTTGTAGTTCAATATTTTAAAAGCGAGCTGTACTTTTAAAATGAAACATTTTTTTTTAAACATGGTAATTTCTTCCACAATTGAGATGACTGGTTTGAATTTCAATAAAACACTGCATTTAATTTTAAAATAATTTAAAGATGAAATTTTGAGATTTCCACAGCCAAAGAAAAAAAAAACTTGGACATTTATTTTATTCACTAGTACAAAAAATATAAATGTGAAAGCACACTGCTTTATGCAATTTTTAAGACACAGTTGTAATTTTGGCACAAATCACAGTTAGAGTTTTGAGACTGAACTGTTTAAAATTATTTTTCTTGTTTTATATTTTGTGAAATGGAGACAAATCAAACTTTTATCGATATGAAAAACTTAATTGTGAAACTATGGCAAGAAAAGAAAAGCGATATTGCAAAAAGTGGGAAAAACTTCATCCAACAGTGCGTTATGTAATTAATGGATTCTTCCACAGACCAAATGGAAGTGGTAGGTCAAAAAAGATTTCTTTGCTTCAGTAGATAGGCTGATACTGAGATTTTTTAAAGAGAATCTTACAATTTTTGCAGTGAAGATAGCAAGAGAGTTAAAAGAGACATCTGTTGTCAATGTGCATCCACAGACGGTAAGAAATTTTTTACATTCTACGGAGTATAGAGCCTATGTACCACAAAAGAAACTATACTTATCTGCCAGAAATGTAAAAAAAGCCTTAAGTATGATAAAAACTATATTGCAAAGTCCCAAGATTTTTGGAAGTCTTACTTAAGTTACTTTTACTGATAAAGATATTTTTACTTCATAAGCTATTTTTACTGATGGAGAAAGGAAGGTACAGCACTTAAATCAGCAAATATAAAAGTAACTGTTTAGCATGGTGGTAGCAATGTTATAGTATGGGGTGCAATGGCACCTAGCGGTATTGGAAATTTAATGTTTATTGATGGAACCATGGACAAAATAGTATATTTAAATATGCTGTAAAAGCTATAAAATTGCACAGCTATCAAATTGAATTCAAATAGAAACTTCTCTTTTATCCAAGACAATGATCCCAAGCATAACTCTAAGATTGTAAAGGAATGGTTATTATATAATGTACAAAAAGTATTGCCCCAGCCTCCATAAAGTTCGGATTTGAACCCTATGGGGAAATTTATTGGGAAAAAAATTGGGAGAGAAGAAAAAAAATAAAAATGACTAAAAAGTGCTCTTTAAAATATATGGGACAGTGTACCAACAGACTCTCCTGAAAAGTTCGTCCTTTCGATGAACAAAGGATTAGAAGCTGCTATAGCAGCCAAAGGATATCACACGAAGTATTAAATGCTTCTGTTTAAAATTTAAAAGTTATTTTTTGTTACCTTGGATAAATGTGCAAGTTTTTTTTTTGGCTGTCGAAAGTGATATCATCATAATGTTCTGTAAATTTAAAATTTATGTTTATATGCTTCTGAAATTAAAACAAGTTGTTTTATTTTTGAAATTGTATTTTTTCAGTATTTTAATTTAGGTCAAAAGCATAATTTATATGCAAAATTATTAAACAATGAAATCCTGTAACCTTACCATCCAAACTTTTTTTTTTTTTTGGTTCACTGTAAGTATATTTAAAATGAGAAAAGAAATCAGTATTGGGATTTCATAAATGGCTATTGCAATGGAATTTGTAATCCAGACTTAAGCTTTAATGTTAATTCAAAGAAATACATACACATCTATTAAAATGTTACAACTCTCCAGACCAATGGTTCTCAACAGGGTTGATACTGCCATTCCAGTGGGGGAGGGACGATGCTGATGGGCAGGGAATTTGTTTTGTGCAGTAGGGCAGTGATATAAGCAGGTTTTGGCTTTCAAACTTGATTTTAAAAATACTAAATAAATTTATTACATTAATTAAATAATTTACACAATATTTACCAGTAAGGAAACAAACTTACACTGTGGTACCAGAACCAGTTATTTTCATTACCTATGTTCTGCGCAAAATTGGATCAATATTCAGAAAAATATATTTAATCAACAGCATTTATTTGATTTGGTTTAGAGCATTACAGTCTACTCTTTTGCAACAAGAGCTATTGAGACTGGGACCTACTGCTCAAAGGCAATTCCAAATGGCTACAAACATTTATGTCCTAGTGGAATTCGAACTGCAAACTCCAGAACCAAAGGTCAGCACCCTAACCATTTGGCCTTAGCATTCATTTGAACGTTGCTTTAACATATCTCAGTAACAAAAATTTAATTTGTAACTTTATTGAAGAAAATTACTTAACCTTTTTTTTTTCACAATTAAGTATTTCTTCTACCCTACACTATAAATTAGGGGATTTTTACAAAGGGGAAGAATGGAACACACTTCAACCCTGATGGGGGTTGGTAGCTTAAAAAAAATTGAGAATTACTGCTCTAGACATAACCACTTTTAAACTACTAACACATAACCAATAGAAAGTTTGGTCTGGAACACTATGGTCTACTATTTTGCAACACAAGGGCAAAACTATTTAGGGAGGGAGAAGGTTAACCTTAATACATTTATTTATTGGTATGACAGACTATTCATGATTCAGAGAAGTTCATTTCTTAACATATAGACCAAATTTCATCAAATATATAAGAAATTGTATAGTAAACTCAATTATCAATAAAGCAAATTTATTTCAATTAAAATATAATTAGTCTACTGTGCACTGTCAGTTTAAATAGCTTCCCTTTACATCTACATCATACTAGTGGCTAGCTTCAATCGTCCAATAGATAGGTTGACATTCCTATATATTCACATTTCATTAGTATTTCAAAGCAAAAATTTAGAAATACTTACCTTATCTTTTTCGATTTTTGCACTTTCAACTTCTTGTTCCCAGAACAAATTATTTTCATGCAGGGTTCTCTTTGTTTTTAGTTTCAGTTCAAAAAAAGCCTACAATTAGGGATGACAACAAACAATATTTTAACAGGTTATTTAATTGTTTAGAGACAGAAATTTACTTAGAATTTTACTAAATACTTCAGAACTTTTAACAGTTATTAAATTCAGATCACACATATGACTTTAATATATAGAAATTATAAGAGTTACCAATATGGCACTACCAGTAATACATTACTTTAGATGCCAAAATGAATTTTACAGGTCAGTGATTAACTTTTGAGGGTTATAGGTTAGGTACATTATCATTGAAACACATTTCACTCACACTTTTGTACTCATTTGTACTCATTTGTACACATTTGTACTCATTTTCAGAATAAACATAAGAAATTTTTGAATTTTTCTAAGGGTTCAATGAAAGTCTTTTAAAGTATCTTGAAAGTGATTTAAAAAACTGGAAAAACTTGAACAAAAAATCAGTTGATTTATTTTGAAAGTTTAGATATTTATCATATTTTTTAATAAAATCATATGTTAATTAAAAATTTTGATAAACTGCTAACTTCATAAATTTGCTAGATACATAATTCTTATCTTGAACTATTTTTTCAACATTATAAATGTATATAATTTATATAACACATGTAATATATAAATGTATATAATATTCTAAATTAGGACATGCTTCATCAGGGCAAAACAAGAATTTTTCTAGGAGGAGAGGGTTCTCCTACTTCATCTGTTATTTCAACATTAATTTATCAGTCATAATACATGCATACAGCAATAATGAGTCATGTCACTGGTCTCATTAAAGATAACTACAATCTTTAGTTGTCTGCTATTTTAGCTGTTACACAAAATATATTGTCATATATTTGTCTAACAGCATATGGTAACATTTGTATGCACCTTTTAACAAGATACTTACAGTTAAATTTTATCAATAAAATTCATATGCAAATAATTGTACAACATAACAGTGATGCAGCTACAGGGAGAACTAAGGAGGTTCAAGCTCTCCCAGTAGTGAAAAAAAATTTTTTTTAACTAGTTACTGTAATACAAAATAATAGAAGTCTTAAAGTTTATAAACTTATATTTTTAAAGATGGGAACATCTTATTACTATTGATAATTAGATACATATAAGTGACCTTTAGTTAAGTTTAATTTTTACTCATAAAACTAAACAGTAAAGCAAATTAGTATCATAACTTCAGTGTCACTAATAATACTATCAAGTATTTTACTTACAATATATTTTACTGAAATTATATTTAAAGCATAGACCTTGGAGTAAAAAATAATGAATACAATATATCACTATATGTAATATCACTTTATCAGATGATTTTTATAGACATGATTTTAAAAACTTTCATACAATTGTATATGTGAACCTAAAATTTTTGCCAAGATCAACTTGAAAATTGGTACAGTTAAGGTTTGGTTTGGTTTGGTTTGATTTGAATTGCTACAGGTTTACTATTTCATAACACCAGGGACTGTTAAGGGAAGAATTAGTTTTTTTTTCATAGCTTTTGTAGATACGAAAACATTCTAATCACATGACCAAGGATATATTTATTAGGGGGGAGAAGGGGGTTCAGGCATGACCTGATCAAGGCAAAGTTGGGCCCAAGGCCTGGTAGTCTTTCCCACACCCCCTGCCCTCCTTTCAAAGTAAAAAAAGAAAATTAGTTTATAAAAGAGGATACAAACGAATATTTATGAAGGAAAGTTTATATTAATTTTTTTTATGTTTACATACCTTTGTAAAAAATGCCTGGAGTGATGTAAATAAGAAAACTGGAGTGTGTTTTAGATAAAATTGTCAACATTTTAGCTGTTTTTATTTAATTTCTGAATAAGGTTTCATGAAATATTACTTGAAGAATTAACAAAAAATATTTTCAAATTTTGTAAGTTAAATTATTTGAAATTTAATAATTAAGTACCAAATTTTAGGGGGACCCTAAAATTAGGAGGCTCAGGGTTTAAGCCCAGTCGGCCCATGCTTTAATCAGGCCCTGGGTTCAGGAGATCTGAACCCTTACACAAATATTTTCAATAAATGCATTATAAGACTTTTTAAACCTATTAAAATTTGAATTATTAGCTTCTACTATAAGAATTGAAAGATCATTTTAAACCAAGAAAAGAGTAAAAACATTTCATTAAAATAGAACTGGCACATGAGATTGACAAATCTAGAATCACTTTTGATACACAAAAGCATGACTATAAATACAGATGGGTGTTTGAACAAGCTAGTTTTACAAGCTAGTAGAATTTAACACTATAAAATAGAAGTTCATAAATTGCTGATAATGTCATACTGTGTTTGAATTTTGTTCATACAAGCTACGTAATTTGGTAAAAGAAAAATAAAAGGACATTTCAAATTATTTTTTCACTATTTTTATTTTCCTGGTTATTCATAAAATTTAGTTTAAACTTGTCTGATAAATACGGATCTACCAGATGAGTTAAACAAAGCAAATTTAAACATGATAAAAAACCTAAAGCATAATTAAAACACAATTTGGTTGCAAATAAATTTTTTAAGACAAACTACACACAGCACTGTTAATTTGTTTTATGTTGTATTTATGTACGCATGAAAAACTATGAATTTATATAAGACTTAATTCAGCAATGTTAATATGTACTTTTCATGTGTATCTGTAACAAGTTTTTTCATGAGATTGGAAGCATTTTGAATTAAGGCTTTGGTCTTTCCCCAAGAAAAAAAAAATCTGACTACATCAATGCATGTGATCCCTTCAGTTGGAGACATCTTACTTTAAAGTAATGTGAATACTAGCAGTCTACAGACAGAAATCCTTGATGCAAAACTGCCATATAACATTAAAAAACAATTTTAAACTTGATTAACAATTTCATATTTATTGTACAAAATTATTGTTTTACTTACAATAATTTTACTTTCTTGTAAAAGAAAAAAGAATATTTTTTAACATATTCAAAACAAAATTTTTCTTCTTAGTGGCAAGTTTAGTAAAAACCTAATTTTTCTTTTTTCTATTTTTTTTAAGAAACTTTCATCTATTATTTTTAAAAATAACTTATTTTTAATTTGTTTATAAATCTTTAGTTTTATAATTGTTAACAGCTAAGATAAATGAGATGTATTGTATTTGTTCAGAGATTATTGCTAATAATTTTTAAAAATATCACCATAAAAACAAATATTTGGGGGAAAATGTATACAAAAGTTTTTTTTCTAAACATTTTAACTATTTTTCAAATCATAGATTACAGCATTATGCAAGAGTTATTAACTTTTTTCCACCTTACATCATTGATTAAATATGGAAATAATAAAAGCTGAATTGATAAATCTCTTAACTCTTTGAAGTTACAATGAAAGAATACAGCATAAAACAATTTATACCCTGATGTATTAATTTAGAATGGGAAATGTCAAAATGTCATGGGATACTAGCCTATCTTGCATCTCTTTGCAAGCAATGAACAACAAAAAATTTAAGTATAAAAGGATACAGATCATGCATCTGTTATTAGCATCATGAAAAACGAAATTTTGGAAATAAAAGTTTTCATGGTTGAATTTCATTCAGTAAAGAAGTTTCCTAATCAAATAAGCTTTCATGAACACAAAAATTTAGTAAAAAAAAAACAATTAAAGATGGGATGTCACTATTTTATTTTACTGATGACATTGGCAAACTAAAAAGCCTCACTATCACCCCAAATTAATTTAAACACAAACGACAAAGAAAAAAAATTTAAAGGGAAAGTGTAAATTTTTCTAATTGGATGTAATTTCTCTTGATTACAAATGAGCACAGAATTATTATAAAGTATGTTTCAGTAATAAACTTATAAATACCTTTCAACTGATTAGATTGCTTAATTAAGCCATGAAAACTTTTTCAAATGTTTGCATGATTCTACAGGTGATTGATGTAAGGCGAAAAACTGAAGATGTCAGTTTATACAAAATCATTTACAAGGTCATCACGGAACTTAATTCCAACTTGTTATTGTACTTCACATGGATATAAAAAAATACTTACTCTCCGTAAATTACTGAGATGTTTATATGTATCACGGTGACAAAATTCTCGTGTTTCAAAATAAATCTGTGTAGGCGTTAGATCTGACATTCTACCTTTCCTTTGACTAAATCTTGATTATAACAGAGTAATAGAGTAGCCACTACCACAGACGGGTCATAGCACTATCATTGTTGCACTGCTTTCTTGGTGTAAAGAATCATAAGTTTTCATTCACGGGACACATTTTTGGGAGAAGGGAGGGGAGTGGGACGTAGTACACGGAAAAAGCGATCATCCAACTCCAGTAATGTTCTAACATATAAACAAACACCTATCTCCGTTATCGCTTAAAGCGCTTTCTGCGGACAACTGACACATAACTCCAACAATTCGTCATAAATTCAACAAGCCATTAATAAGAATATTTTAAAGATAATTTTATCTAGAAAATAATGATCACAGAACTTATAATTTATTAATATGTAAACACAGTCATTTAATTATACCAAAATTATGAATGCTTATTTAACAAAATGTTTTGTGAGGTTTAATTGTAACAGAATTATTAAAGTTAGTTTATTATATAACAATGAAAGCTTTTTTAGCTATGACATTTGTCACTACCTAAATGAAATGCTTGTTATATATTTTTTGCCAGCTATATGTCCCATGTCAAGTCCAGGTGATAATTTTCATATATTGCGTGCTCCAAAGAAGCTAGTAGAAAATAAAGAACACCCGAAACCTCCAAAATAACCCAAAGCAGGTCTGTTTCTGTTTTTACCTACACATGCATACAGGTGCATAATGATTTGTATACACAATAAAAATATACTTAATAGCATTCCATCTGATAAATTTTGTAAAAAAGTTTGTTATCTTTCAATGAAAAGAATAGGGAACAGAATGCATTTGTATTTGGTTCGGAGTGCTACGGCCAACATTTTACAGTACAAGACCTAATTAGACTGAAATATATTCCTTAAAGCTGATTTCAGTAGCTATGAACATCTGTATCAATGGTATGATTTGAATCTACGAATTCTGGTACTTAAATAAGTCAGCACCCTACGATTTTGGCCATCATTCTACTCAAGCTGTGCAATAGGTAGGATGCACAGGACCATCTAGGATCTAAAGCAGTGGTTCTCAATGGAGGCAATACCACCCCAAGGGGACAGTGGAATGATGCTGGTGGGCAAATTGAACTTATTTCGGGCGGTGCGATGTGAGCAGGTTTTGGCTTTCAAACTTAATTTTAAAAATACTAAATAAATTTATTACATTAATCATCTAATTTACACGATTTTTACTAGTAATGAAACCAACTTAAGCGGTGGTACCAGTACCAGTTATTTTCATTCTCTTGTTCTGCGTGAAATCGTGCCGACCTTCAGAAATATATATTTAATCAACAGCATTCGTTTGGTTTGGTTTGGAGTCTATTCTATTGGAGAATACTGACCAACATTCTTAATAGCAAAAAATGATACTAATGGATACTTTTTGGAGGGAGGAGGGTCCATTTGATTTAGGCCAATATTATAATTTATATAGGCTGATATTTTTGTGATACCTGGATATGTCTGTAGCAGAATTTAAACTGATTTAAATTTACCTCTATATTTACATAGTTTTTTTGTATATAATTATATATTAAGAAAATAAATTGGCTTGGTTAATCAAAGTTCTATTAAATTTGCATCTCAATTTCAGCTTTTACAAAATATGACTCAGTATAAAATTATATGACCTGCCTATGAGGGCCATTTTTTAAAATCTCCAATCTACCATAAGTAGATAAAAGTTGGAGACAAAACAAATTTATTGGTAAAAGTTATGCACAAACACGGTTACTTTTTTGTCATAAGGTTCAGACATTTGACATATTTGGTGGACCATGTTTCCAATCTTCTCTCTCTGAAGAGGTTCACTGCCAGCTATGCCCAATAGGACTTAATGCTGCTTTAGTGTACAAATCAGTTCTTCAATTCAGAGAACAGATAAAAGTCATGGTTATCACATTCAAGAGCTACAGAAGCTGCTGGGTTATAACAGCGCTGTCAAAGTTATGCATGAACTCCAGAGGTCAGCAATCCTCTTTCGTCTGGAATTGCTCTTAAGTTTTTGTAAAACTGGACCATAAAGTGACGTTTTAATCCTATTCTACAGTTTCATAAACTCAACAAGCAACACACATTTTCAATCCCCAAAACCTTTAGCTATGACCTTCCTGGTAATGAGGAATTGTTTGAAATTCTTCAGTTTATTTGGGTCATTCATGGCAACAAATTTCTTAAAAGGAATTGGAAACTTGCCTCCCTCCACCAATATGACAAATTCCTAAATCTTCACTGCAATTATGTCAAAAAGTATCCATGTTTGTACATAACTTTTGGCAATGAATTTATTTAGTTTTCTACTTTTGTCTTTTATTTATAGTCCATTGGAGGTTTTTTTTTATTAAATGGCCTTAATATCTCTGCAAGTATAGAAAATAAATAAAAATGTATATTTTTTTAAAAATAGATTCAGGCCTACAAAAAATATTTTAAACCTGCCAACTTATTTATATGCAGACATAATATGTATCATATTCCTGCAATCATAATTTCCCTGAGCATGTGTTTCATAACAATATATTGATTGATTAAAATTCTGTACTCTGCTACAATGTAAAGTGTTAATTTTAAGGGGAGGTTTGATTCATACAGAGTCCTGTTCTTGAACAAAATTAGAACTGAAAGAGGAATACAAACTGGAAAAATTTTATATGAGCATTTTAATATCAAAAGTTTTTACGATATAAAAAATTCTTATGTGTGTTGTAGCAACCCTATCAATCACTGCTATTAATCTATATAAGTTAAGTTCAATGTTGTATAGAACCAAAAAAATATTTTTTTATTTCTAAGTTCTAATATTGTTTTATTTCTAAGTAAAATCGCTAATAAAAGCACAGTGTGCAAAGCAAGGACATCAGATAAAAAATGAAAGCATCACAATGGTGACAATAATAAAAAGGGTAATTATAAAAGGTAAAATCGCAAAAAGTATAGAACAGTTAAACACAACCGAAAAAAGTTAAAACGTTATATACGGCTAAGAACTTCACTGGGCAAGATCTACACTGTAGTTGTAAGGCCGTTATCGAAGAGAGATGGCCGGCCGCAGACTTGGATTTTTTGCTTACCTTAAGAAAAACCCCGACACCAAAGATGAACCATATGTTTTCTCATCCACACCCGATCCATATACGAAATAAATTGATGATGGATTTTGATTTCCCCTTTCTGTGCATTTAAAAACTGTCGGCATGCGAATAAATGAGAACCAATAACTTTGGGGATTACAGCGGCGCTAATGCGAGTGATTGGGAATTTAAAACCCTTGTATACGATATCTACACCTACAATCTACCCGGTTCGTACTATCTTATTTCGTTCCTTTTGTAGAGTTATCTCTTGCCGATGTGTGGAAACTTACTTTTTGGATGCCTCTTGCATAGCTGGAGTAATGTCTACAAGCTGAAAAAAAACTTGAAACAAAGTTGCATTTTTATGACAAGCTTTTACTATGCAGACTTAGAAGACATGGAGATGTTTACTGAAATAATCGACTGTTGAATACTACTCAATATGATAACCAATATCAAGCTTTAGACACCAGAACACATAGTAACTTTATTGAACTATTGGGAAGATGTATTTCCAAATCCAAAAATTAGTTAAGACTAGTTCTCTGATTTGAGGATGAAAACTCGGATTTTATGATGAGGGCAGGAGGAGGATGAACATTAGAAATCCTTGTTATAAATTATAAATTTCAGTTATGGAACTTTGTAAGCATATAAACAGAAGTATAAATAAATTAATGACATTATTTTTTTCTTGAAATCAGATATTTTTTTGATAAATTCCCTTTTTTTTAAAAAAAAATAATCTAATTTTCATAATGCTTCTTCAGCCTAAATTCTTCATAGATACCTATAAAATATTTAGTCTAATATCCTAATTTACATTACAATTAACTTGTGTAGCCATTTTAGGTTTGGACTCATTTAGATCATAGGTCTCAAAGGGTGCGGTACTGCCCCCCATAGTGGATGTTGGATCCTTTCAGGGGGACGGTAGAGGTTCATAGTCAAATAGAGGTCATTAAGGCTGCCTTGCAGATAGCGTGACTTACATAACTATTTAGTAAATTAAAAAATACCTCCTGTTTCTTAAATAATCATGTCATCTATCTATCGAAGATTTTTATTATGTTAAGGAAATGGAAAAAGAATAAGAAATTAGGAAAAATCCACCAACTACAATTATATCTATAAAGATAGACAGGAAAAGAACTTAGAGACAAGCGCGTGCTCCATTTGGATAATTGATTACCCATTCATTAACCTATGGGCTGTCGTAAAAGTCATAACTATTTGGTTAACGATCTCCATTGACATTCAGACTTTTGAGTGTCACTGACAATGGGGATTCGTACAGGAAACGTTATACCAATATTCGGAAAAGATCAGAAAGATTTTTACATGCGTCAGCTGGACGTAGGGAGATTGCCTCACTGTAGAAAGCTTCACCTGTTTTCTCCGGACACAATTTTATCCGTGACTCCGAAACTACCAGGAGAAGAGAGTAGACCGATACCTTCAAACGAGTAGACTGTTTTTCGTTATGGTCTAAGTGGAGCAATTTGTATATTTATTCGGAGATGGTTGTGTTTCGGAGGCGGTTATGCCTTAGTGCTTCTTTTCTTGTCATACTAAATAAATATTAAGTATTAGGTTAAAAAAGTTACCTCTATTATCTTTTCATGCATACTCCCAGAACCCACTGTGCCACACCCAGCATGTTTAAAGGAGTGACAAATTATAAAATGATTTGCTAATCCACTCGGCTAACATATCAACTATCCAAAGGATGATTTCAAACATTAGGGTCACAGGAGTTCTTACTGAACCTAATGTTTCGAACATTAGGGTCACTTGGAGCATGGAGGTCCTACAATCTCATTAATTATTTTTATTTCTTATTGGTATTGTGCTTACTTTTACATTTTTTATAAACAATTTTTACTACATTTGAGGGTTTTTTTAATTTCTATTGTAGGATTTTCAACACATAAACAGACAAATAGGTATATATAAAATTCAACCATATTTTAATATTTTATATAATTTAAACTATAATGAAAATTCCTAAGAATTTTTTTTTCTTGTAAAGGGGGCTGTGGTTTTTCTAGACCACCTAGTTTCTAGGTCGAGAACTTCTGATTTAGATAATTAAAACTGAATTTATCACATAAAAAATTGAATTTTTATGAAAATTCATAAAGATAAAAAAATTCTCATGAATTGAAATTGAAAGCTTTTTGCTATCACACGAGAAGTTCCGAGCATTCTTCACCAAGAAAAGAAATTGTAAATTGAATCCATTGCTTTTCAACACTTTCCAGTTGACGTATGATAAGGCCTATAGAGCTCGCATTTGGGAAAATGTTCATTTTAAGCTCCGCCTAGGGAAATTCTCTTTCGGCACAAGTTATTATATTTCTTTAATAATGCTAGGGCACTAGCGTGTTAATACAACGCCGCGGATTTTTAGACCATTTTATTAGGAAAGCACCATATAGGCGGCCAACACTTACTTACGAGGATAATACGAGGCGTATCCAGGAAGTAAATTTCCCTAAAAGACAAAAAACTCACACTTTCAACGCATATTTATTGGCAACAAGTACAGCAATGTTTCAGCTATTTTTAAACATAGTCACCACCAGAATTGAGACACTTGTCGTATTGGGGGATCAACTTTTGTATACCTGTGTCGTAGAACTCTGCCGCCTGTGAATGGAACCAGCCTTTCTGTCCCAGAACACCGTGCACATCCCTTTCCGTACCGACAGCGTCTGTTTGAATTTGGTCCTCACCGAAGATCTACTACGATGCTAATGCATTGACTGCTGCTTGGTTTCCGGGGTAAAGTGTGAAATCCAAGTCTCATTGTCCGTGACGATCCTGTCGAGGAACTCGTCGCAGTCATCGTGATACCGTAGCAGAAATGTCAGTGCTGCTCCTAAGCGTTAAATTTTGTGTTCGGGTGTCAAATTTGGCTCATAGACCTGACTATGAATTTCAATTGGCGCAATGCTTTGTGCAATCAAGATCACCGACCGAACCTTGCAGGCGGCGGGAGAAGGAATTGGAGTTTCTATTTCGGACCACTGCTACCCTGCTACTGACACGAATCGAGACTTATCCAGCTGGCATATGAATAATAAGTCATAGATCTGTTACGCACGCGCAATTGACACGGCTAATTACGTTTACTTTAAAAGGGAAAACATCGGGAAACTTACTTTCCGGATGCGCTTCGTACAAACAAAAAGGGTCCTCGTAACGTAGAAACAGAATACTTCAATGCTAGGCTTTTCACCTCCACAGGTATCGTTTAGGAGTTTAGAGGACAGTACGATCCCAAACCTATTTTACGTGCCCCTGACAACATTCATGAACAAGGATTTTTGGACATCTCGAATGTTATTAAAATAATATATTTATGACACTGCATAAACATTGTTAACAACATTAAGATAAAATATTCAAAAAGTAAATTACGTAAAAATTGGCAAATTTATTAAATGATTTTTTTTAATATTTCTCACATAAACAATACAAAAAAACTCTTTAAATGTTTTCTTTTAAACAATTTAAGATGTTAATTTTACATTAGTTCGGTCACTATTGCAGGATTGGGCGACATTCAAAATATTTGTACGACATTCACCAATGCATTGGTGCTACATGGGTACGGTGTTAAAATATTAGAGTCAATTATATTAGAATAGTAATTTTCTTTTGTTTTATGGCTCGCGCCAGTTTTTCCTTCCCTGGCGTTAATAGTAATGCAAATAAATATAATCTGTCATAGCAATACAATACACGTGTTGAAACTCCAGCTGGTGATAAGGCAACTGGTATTTAGAAACCACAACTATGACGTTATTCGAGAATTTTTTTATTGTTTTCTTTACAGCGTCAGGGGGAGTCCGAAAGCTGAGTAAGCGAGCTCGTTACTGATATATTATTCGTCAAGGTCAACGGCAGCGAAAAGAGCAAGATGATAGGTTCACAACCAAACTTAACGAAGTCCAGTTTTCCTTTACAAAATGTAATCACTTAACAATATGAATAACTTGTTATTTAATGTGTATGTATATGCCTAAGTGGAAGATAAAACCCTAGTTATGGGGCAGTTGAAAAGATGATCAAAAAATTTCGGGATATGTGGAAATTTGAGAGTCGACACCAAAAGCCAAAAGTACGCTTGAGTACGTCAAAAGTACGTGGTTTAGCCAAAAGTACGATTAAAAACTTTAAAAATGTATAAAAATGGAAGAAATAATTATAATGGCGTGGTTGTTTTCAAAATTAATATTTAACATTTTATTTATGTTACGTGGTCTATATTTTTAATTTTATAGGTACCTTGACTCTCCTAAAATGATCAATTCGTATCATTTTCCGTTAAACAAATGCAAAGATATATTGCGAAATATAATACTCTTGTACACATTATTTAAAATCGAAATACCCTGTAAACGTGTTTTCAAAAAATCCCGTATTGTTACTATTTGTATATCCTAACCGAATCCTGGGCGGCTAATGAATTATAACTCGGAAAGATAAGGGGGGAAAAGACTCAATTAAATTATTAATTTAGAAACACGTATTTTTTATGTATACAGTAATATTTTTTACCTATAATTTTTTCATGTAACTGCACCAATAATTTTGGATCTGTACATTCGTTACCTACTTCTATTACGAAATCTGAAATTGTGTTTTATATTTTGCATTGCGTAAAGATGCATTGTCTTAAACAAATCAAGTAAGAATAACGAACATATTTATAAAAATTTATTTCAACTTTCTTTGTAGAAAAAGGACACAGAAAAATATTTCACCACACAAGTCATGGCATCGATAAAGCAAATATTTTATTACAAGAAAAAGTTGATTTTAAAAATTTGAACAAATTACTTTGGCAAAGCACAATCTAGATGTGTATGTAGTCTTCTAAGAACTGACTTCAACACCTAATCCCCTAAAAGGAAGACAGAGACAACATTTTAATGTGCGATTTATTAATAATTCAGATAAATATTGTATTCTTCAATTTCGATTCATGATGTTCAAATTTTGTTTAATGGTTCAAGAAGTGGAAAGAGGTACTTTGATTTTTTACTTTGTAATGGGGTGAGTCAAATTGATAAGCTGAATGAGTTTTATCGTTCCTCTCACGTAAATTCTGTACTCTGTACGCTATATTAGAGATAGCTAATCATGAAAGACCTCTAAACTCTTAACGGGGATTCTTCCCCTCCCATGCTTTCAAAGCTACACCGTTAAGAGTTAGTCAAACGAAAAGATTCATAACTATTCTGAGAATAAATCCAATAATATATATACTTAACTGGGTAAATCATAGCTCAGTGGACAAGGCAAAGGACTTCGAAACAGAGTTCGAATTCATTCCAGGTAGATTGCCAAAATTTTTTATTTGCATTTCTTTTATGATGATTTATTTCCGTTATGCTCTACTTGCTCAAGAATGTTCCTCTTTTTCTGAAATCTTACCAGATTGGTAAGTTACAGCTAGTTTATCAAATGTATATAAGTAATTATTCCTTCAGTTAGTGAATAATAAAGGTTTGCTTTCAAATGCTTTTTGGAGTACCTTCATAAATACTTTCTAAGAACATCATATCTACACGACAGATTGGTGGAGGTGTCGGGTATTTCGATTACGGCAGAAGAGTTACACCGATATATTCAAAAGTTTTCAACAGAGTTTGGTTCCTTACTTCATGAACCGAGTATAGAGATTAGGAAGATGGCTTACAGACAGGAAATCGAGAAAAAGCTCGCAAGTGAGTTCTACTCATTTGTTCCGACTTTGATCTAGAAACTATCAGAAGTCCATATATTTTCACTAGAGACAACCAAGAAGATACCAAGAAGTGGTTCTATGAATTATGATCGAATTTCCAGATACAATAGTTGGAATGACAAAATATCCCAGGTTACACCATTTTTTCTAATTCCTCTGAACAGTTCAACAATGATTCAATAATAAGATATTTCCAGTATGAAGAGCCAAACTGAAAGACTATTATTCACACGTGCGTAGCAAATCGGTGAGACGTCTGAAACTTCATTAAAGTACCTGCTCTGTACCAAAAAGCATGCCTGAAGATAAGAAAGTGGACCCTTCTCATGAAGAACATTTTAGACAATTTGTACCAGATCCTGTCATCTCAGTATGGGACCACACGAAGCGCGGCCGCTACATATCTTTCGACAAAGATGTGTCGATCTATCACGATTCCAGAGACAATCCAATGTCTCCGCAATATCAACCAAAAAACCCCCGATATCCTAAGATCGTTGGTACATACTGTTGTCAGAGAAAAAATGCAAGATATCCTGCAGAAAATACAGCTACACGGCTACACAGATGATAAACATCAGCCACCAAGTGATATCGCATCTATAATGCAAGAAAGAAGTTATGTAGGCTCTAGCACAGCAGGTAAGTAAGAGTAGAGAGAAAATCCTACGTTTCCTATAGAGTGGTATTTGTTATCTAAACAACTGTTTGCGCACCGAATTTTCAAGAGCACCAAATATGCTTGAAATTTCTGAAATGTATCAAAAAAGTAGAGCTAACGATAAATTCAAGGAAATATTTATTCGACTAAAGGATGATGATGATAAAAGGACACCTAGAGGATCAATATGAAATCTACCTCGATCCACAGAAGATAAAGGATGTAAAACAGTTCCCTATCCCAGAAAACATCCTAATTAAATGTCTGAGGTTTTCTGGACTTGTGTTCATATTACTTTAGTAATATCGCAAACTCCCTCCGTGATATATTAAAGAAAGACGCACAATTTTCTTGGAACATATCAAGAAGGAATCTTTTTTCAGCGCTAAAAACCTTCCTGACCAGTGGCTCTATTCTGGCACATTTTCTTCCAAGTGCAGAAACGAGCAAGCATTCAGATGATAGAAGTTATGGAATTGGTGCAGTATTGGTACAGATCCAGAATGGTAAAGGAAGTGAATGGTGAAATGGCTGACTGAGTAACTGTTACTTATAAAATCGAATATGTATTTAATTAAATTCTGGTTGAGTAATGGGTTTTAAATGGGTTAAATGTTTGATATTTTGGTGTTAGAACCTCATTTTAAATGACATTAATCTAGCTTCCTGCATTATTTGCCATGATTTTGGATGTCATTTTTTGTCACCAAAATTCTGTCAATTTCTTACTACATTTGAATTTTACGTATTAAGCAACCAAATTTTCTAAAGGGCTTATCATACGTCAACCTCTAAGCGTTAACAAAGCAAAAAACTTATTTAAATATCCTGTTCCCGATGAAGAATGTGCGGATTTCTCACATGATAGTGAAATATTTTCAACTGATTTAAGTCCTAATCACATGTCAACCTGAACCTAAATATATCGGTTTAAAATTTTAGCTATTGCACAATTTCTTCGGCAAAAGGAATCCTAAACTTAACCTATTTCTTTTTTAAAGCATATATGTTGAAGTGTGATAAGGCATTTAGTACTTTAACAGGTTAAAAAATTAAGTCCAAAATGGAATAAATATCTACCATTTAAGTCTAAAACCACATAACAAAAGTCATTCATCTAGTTAAAACTTGGATTTTAGAAGACCTTTCTCAAAGTTACTAAAAACCTACACGACCTACTAATATTGGATATTATGTGTAATCAAAAAAATATTTCAAAGCACATATTCCGGTGGTCAGATCGTGTCCAAAATGGGATATGGATCTACCATTTGGGTATAAAAACAACAAATACTGTGTCACCCATCAAGCTTATCATACTATTTGGCGTGATTTCAGCGGTCGTTTTTCAATGTCATTAGAAATCTCCAAATCTCCAAACTTACCTGATAAATTTGGATTCTATATGTTAATAAACTTTCCGGTTAACCATATGGGTTTAAAATGGCATACGGATTTGGATGTAAGAACAAATGAAATGTAAGTTAGACATTTGAGCTTTAAGAATAATTGTGTTTACACATAGAGGCACATACACAATTTTTTTTAAAGGGGGATGTATAAAATATAGATATCTACACCCACTCGTAGTTCAATTTTGTAACGAAGTCCAGATTTACTACCTGTATACTTGGATAATATTAAAAACACTGTTATAGTCTTACTTTTGTTACACCATTTAGGTAAATGGTCATGATTTCTCGTTCCACAATATAAAATTAGTTGTTTTATTTCTGTATCGGTCAAGAGCTTGGGGTAGTTTTGGAGTATCCTAGGAAATTCCTCGATTTTGAGATTTTCTATCCTGAGCTTTCCCAGTAGTGGAGTATCAGAGTTGAGGAGTTTTTGGCGTACAGGCGAATAATCGCCATCTTCTATGGAAAAAAAGTGTCTTCCCCAATTCATGACGCTCTCGATAAGTTGCAAAACTGGAACCTAAAAAGAAAAAAAAACTGAGCATGATATTAAAAAATTTTTTTTTAATAACCCCTGATTATACACATTACATGCATGTAGAATCCGACAAATTCTTCTTCTTGGCCCAAAAGCCTAGAACAATCCAGAGTCGTCCCAACGAGTTTAATTTTTACAACTGATTCTGTTAGATGCTACATGTATTTCAAGTCTGCAACCTTTAATGTTTTTAACACTTACTCAATATTGTCAAGCAATCTGAGTGGATGTCTTTCTTTGTTTCCTAATGCTCCAGCTTTGATGCGAGTTAATATGTAGCTTAGTCATCCTCTGATCTAGAAATGCCTCCAAAATATCTTATTCAGCTAGATTTGATGCATTTTACAACGTTTCTTGTCAATGTCACATTTTACAACGTTATCTTGGACAGCATGAAAAATTTTGCCTAGTATACTTTCAATTTTTCTTTTTAAACTTTAATAATTTTGGAGCTATATGTATTTTTAGGTGGATGAGTAGTTAGTCCATCGCTCAACCCCCAACCTAGAGGACCAATCCTCATGTAAAAACTAGGTTACATGACTAAGTGTAATATGTAACTTCACATGAGCGAGGAGTCCCGAAGTCTAAAGACTAACTAAACCTCAAGTTGGTCTTCATCATTTAGAACCAGAAGACTCCCAGGATTATAGCCTACCACCTTCAGGGGTATCGTTGTGAATTTGAGAACATTGCAATCATGGACTTAATTTACGTGCCTCAGCCGCCATTAATGAACACGGCGGATATATGGCCGGTTTGAGCCTCAACCCTATCACCCTTTGGTTAGGAGATCTCTGCTTTTGCTTCAGTTCTCGCCTGGGACTAATTGTCAGTACAGTATACATTATGTGCTCACATCCACTTACCTAAAAAGAAAACGTTTCTATAAAAATACAGGGCTCAAAATTCAAGTATTCATAAAGGGCCACAGCGAATCAACACTTAAAATAAGAGCGCAGCCTTATGGAAAACGTCAATATGAAGACTCTAAAATATTGTAGTGAGACCATATCAGTCTATTTTTCTCCCCGTGATATACATAATTCTGGAGAGTGGGGAGGAGTTGAACAAGAAAACATTAAAAGGTAGGCGAAAAGAGAAAGGTTATTTAGGACACCCAGCTTTAAAAAAACCCAAAAAATACAAAATTCAAATAAAATATTTCGAATCAAGTAGATGGGTTTTGCAAATATTTTCCAATGTACAACGTGGTACAAGATTATAAAACCACTAAAAATTTCCACACTTGCACAACAAAGACAGTGTTACTGCGAAATTCAAAGAACATATACAAAATAAAAAATTTTTTTAGAAGTAGATTCCCCGAAGAAAAAACGGTCGAATATATTTTTGGCTAGTATCGATTTTTTAGAATCGTGGATCCAAAACACTATTATGCACGACCAATTCTAAGATGACTGTCTCGTGGTACACGATGTTTTAATTTTTATTATGTTCTAACAAAAGCCTGGCAGAATTTATGTAACTGATGTTGCAGGACGGATGGGACGCGTCGAATTTTGTTGTCTTGAGCATGAAATTTGTTGACAAGATTCTCTCAAAAGTAACACTCCGTGAAAATCAAAAGATAAAAAATGTAACTTACATCTTCCAGAGCATCACTCGCCAAGATAGCAGCCATGGCCTTCTCGTTCGCTTTGCCAAACGCCTCAGACGCAACAACAATTAATCCGTTTTCTCGTATGAAAGAGAGGCACTTCTCTCGCAGATTGGGTAAGTCCCCCTCCCCCTCCAGAAGCTCGCATGCGTCTTTGACGTCGATCACCCAAGATTGCATCTCCTCAAGGCATTTGTTCTCTAAGGCCTTTTGCTCATACTGCTTTGCACACAGGTACACTTCCACCAACGACTTCTTGTTGGGGTATTGAAGCTTGTTCGTGTAGATGAATCTGAAATGGTGAAATAGATCATTATCAATAGAGCAAAGTTCGTCAATATTGCTGGGAATGTCGTTGTGATTGATATTGGTGCTTTGTGATGCCCAAATGATGAAAATAATAAAAATATATTGGGTAATAGATCTGGTGATCGAACTTCATGGATCGGTCAGCAGCACAATCATGATCGTGAGCTTCACCAGTGTAATCACGACGAAATGGACAGTAAGCACGAACTAAGCAGGAACCGACTGGGAAGTGAATCTTCTGCAAATCACTAAAGCCTCCGCATAGAAAGACCAAGTAGTCTATGGTCCCTTATTCGCCGTAAAACTGGCTCATCCCGTTCTTATGGAACATTTTGAGTAGATGAATAGAATGATGCTACGTCCAAAGATTTTATTCAGATTTCCACACTTGGAAAGAGCTAATGATTCAATTTACCTTTCTTAACAAACATAAGTTGGGAAAACTGTGATCCAACTTCGAGTTTTTGGAAGCCCGAAAAATAACCAGCACATGTCAAGGACATGGAAGCTTATCTCTCTTCCTATGTGTCAAATTGACCACGAACATACTGTCGCCCAACCCTTCATTAGTAGGACCAGATCATGAGCCTCGTGCCAGAAAGAATAAGAAAGAATTGATGAAACGATTGTCTGAAGAGTATTCAGTACAATGGAGCAAGCGAATACTATCGATTTTCCTCCATAAAAGAATGACTGCTGAAATAGAAATACACTTCCGAGACACTGAGGGAATGTCTTGTTAGTGATGCTTCATCCGCAAGGGAACCAGGGTCCCTTGTAGCAAAAGCTTACTTATAAAACTTATAGATAAGTATAGCTAGTGGATCCCATCAACCTGATGATTAGCTATCGTTTCTTCGAGGGCGAGCACATAAACTCCAAGAGAGTTACTTCGAACGATGGCCGAATGGATAAGACACAACCCATTGGTACCGTATAGCGTGGGTCGAATCCCATTGCTGGAATGGATATTCGTTCGGAATCAGCTTTAGGCAGTAGGTCATGGTCTCATTCACCCACGTGTAACAGAAAGCCAGTCTGTAACACTCCAAACCAAATCCGACAGATCAGAGGCGAGGAGCGGATTAGTCCGGTTGATCGAAAATACTGTGCTTAGGTTTAAATGATGTTGCACTGGTGTAGTGAGTTTGTGTTCGGTTATACGAGACACCTTTCTTCTAAGGTGAATGATGACTGACTCCATTTGATTTTACAAACATTTATTCATTCACACTTAAATAGAAGTAGACATAGAAGTACGCGCGAGAGCGTTGGTCGAGAGAGTCCTTATGCGACCAATCCAACTCTTCGTCTGTGGTAAGCTTTGCCAACTCTATATATTCTTAGTGCAGTCAGACATTTTTGTTAGAAATTTTCTATCCTGACAGAGAGGGCGAGAGAGAGAGAGCAGAGTACAAGTACACTTATACTCTTAGAGTACAAGTATACATCCTAATTTTCTTTATAGCCACATAAGCTCTGATCATTTAAGGTTAAATATTTAACCGTTCTAAATACTGTAAACATAAATAACTGAAAAATCTAGTTCGAGGGTTCTCAAATTTTATCAGTCATTAAGCAGCCGCCTCGAATTTAGAAACTGAACGTAAAGCACTAAATGTTTTTCTCGCAGCTATATAAGATATTTTATAAATATAATGACAAAATACATGGTTCGTACACTTTTTTAATGAAAAAAATTAAGCACCATTCAAACTTTTTAAGCACCTCTTATCAGAAACATATCAGATAAAATAATGGTTATTACATTAGGTTCAAGAAAAACATAAACAAAAGAGAGTGTGTATAAGTGAGAAATCATTGTATTTTACAGACACAGAAGTCAAAATTTTAGGGAAAAAGAGGGAAAAAAGGAGAAAAATGCAAAAAATAAGGAGGAAAAAAAGAGGTAGTTGAATAACTATTAAAAATTAATGTTCTGATTTACTTAATACAAAAACAAGAGCCTAAATATGAAATATGAAATTATCTAAATAACTTTTTATCAATATAAATAAATACTTTTGGATAAATTAGCATGCAAACAAAAGGAAAATCATGAGATTAAAATTTTCATTTGTTATAAGCTGGTTTGTTAAAATAGGGATTTCAACAGTACATCAATAATTTAAAAGTGATTTCAAATAGCGAAGCTTTAAAATGCACTTTTAAACATAACTTTAAAATTTTGTAACATTAAAATTTGTTTTTAACTAGTTTGTAAAATTCTATTAATTTTTCTTAGATTGATTTATAATTAATGTTTAAAAAATACAGTAAAAGTCTAATTTTTTTAAATGGACAATTTCAAAAAATTTTTAATAAAAGTAGCAGACCTACATGTTAAATATTAGAGGGAAAAAAAGGAGGAAAATGAAGAAGGAAAAACGGAAAGTAAAAAACAAGTTAAAAATATTTATTTGATTTACATAATGCAAAAACGAGTACCTAAGTATGAAATATACCAGAAGCTAAATAATTTTTACTAATATAAACAATCACTCAATTCTCCTAATCAAAAAATGTTGAAAACAGATTTAAATCAGAAGTTTCTCAAATATCCTGATTAAAAAAAAAATTAATATAAATGCGCATTTTAGATATCAAATTTTTAGAATACATTTCTATAAACAAATTTTTAATTTTGTGACTGCAGAATTTCTTAAATAGCAATAAAATCTATACCTTAATAGTTTGGAAAGATACAATAATTATTATTAGATTTAATTTTAATCAATATCTAAAAACTCATGATAAATCATGAGTTTTAAATAATATGGGCACTATATAAAGCTATTTTTTTAAGTGGACAATTAAAAAAAATTTTTAAATAGTAATATTTCGGGACGATGATCGAATAGGACGGAATTTTTTTCGGTATCCGAGCCAGGGGGTTCGAATTGTACTTTAGACTAACAGATTTGTAACCATTGAGTTTGGTCTGAGAGCGCTATTTTTCTTTTATGTTACCCGACGGCTAAAGACATCTGAATTTACTACTTAATTACTACGATTCTGAACGGCTACGAACAAAGTGCGGGATTCGAACCCGTGGCCGCGTCAGCTATAGGGCTAATTTTTATCGGGATTGCCGTTAAAAGTTATGATTTTTCATCAACTTCAATGCACACGCAAAACTTAACAAAAAAAAAAAAAAAAAAAAAAAAAAGTGCGGATTTTTCAACAATAAACTTTTATGCATATCCAAAATTTTGTAAGTTATTTGCAACAGTGTCATTTTCTCACAGACAATGCCCATAGCAGAAAATTCAGTCAATGAGATAAAGTACCGTTTGAAATAACTATAGGAGGGATTGGAATCTCGATACTGTTACCGCGATATTAAAAAAATAACGATATATAAAACAGTATTATGATCGTTCTACATGCACGTGAGTTCGGGAGATATCTATAAAGTACGTTGGTTGTTAAAACATAATTCTACCGTATGAGAGCCCCATATAATGATCGCACTATTAACTATAATGGTCCATTAAAAAATGCGCATTTTCTGGAATCGGAAAACGGTTGTTTTTTTTTACCAAAAACATAGAATTACGGCTTAGTTGTACTTTTATAACTGATACTTATCGACTGATAACACTTTCCTACTCTGTCAGAAAAAAATTGTGGACGCAGGGAAGAGAAAAAGGATGAGAAAGACAGAAAACTTTCAGATTATCGTCAAAATTTATACATATGTGAAATTAAAAAAATGGCTTCTTCATTTCTTTATTTTCTTTTTTAATTTCCGAAAAAATCTGTTTTTTTAGAACAAACCCTCAAAAAATATTCGGATCAGAATCATTCCTGAATTCAATATTCGATATGTCAGTCCATTTTTAAGCGCACAGGCTCGGAGTAACGGTTTTTTTCCCCCTCTTGGATACAGAAACGGGTTAAACGGATTTCTCGACACTACAATCAAAAAACTCGCGCCCCCCTTTGGTTTTGACACTTTGATCATTATTTGCTTTAAAACACCTGTACCACCAATAAATAGCCTAAGACTTTTTTTTCCAGGGGGGGGGAGGTGAATATCCCACAGAAACAAAATGTTAGAAAAACAAAGATGTTATCAAAACATGGGAAAGACGATGTGCGTAATCCGTTCCACCATTACATAACTCCGTAAATGTTGAGAAGGAAAAAAGGAATAAAAGGAGTGAATGGCCCAAAGAAAAAAGGAATAAAAGGCGGGAATAGCCGAAAAAAGGAGGAATGCCGTAAAATAAGGAATAAAGGAGAGATTTCTAGAAAAAAAGGAGCGCTGCAGTGTCTGATTTCATTCACACTGTACGATTAATCCCGAGCGACCTTTTATGATTTTCATAGACAATTTCGAAATATTCAAATAAAAACTGTAGGCAAGAAAAAAAATAAGGACTTTACGGGAAAATTAAGCACTTTTTAAGGCCTTAAAAACGCGTTTCGAAATTAAGCAGTTTTTAAGCATTTTTAAGCACCGTACGAACCTTGAAATAGTATTGACTATACAAGGTAGTTTCGTTATTTGGGCTTAGAAAACAGTAAATTTCATCGTTTTAATTTTTTTTCATTAATATTTCATTGCATGCAGAAAACACATGTAAGAAACAAAAAAATAAATAATTAAAAAATAAATTTAGGGCCAATATTGGAGCTATTTTATTAATTTAGCAGCATTAAATTTGGTATAACTTTTAACTTGGTTCTTTGAAGCAGAAAGTTAATGCAAAAGATGAGGCTGTTTTGATTTTTACAATGAGATTATATCGGCTGGATTTTACACCCCTGCTTTCGCCAGCTGCACAGCAAAGGAGAGATTTTCCTGCTCCGACAGGAAAGAAAGAGCGTTTTGAGTGAAGAGTTGGCAAACGGAGAGAAACTTGTGGGGACCACTCGGCGCTACTTTCTCATGATGATTCAGCCAGCGATCTATTATAGTTAATAATGTATAATATTCAAATGTTCATAACTTGAAAATAATAAAAGTTTTGTCAGTGTTAACCTCTGCAGTTAATTAATTAAAGGTAAGACGGGCTATTTAGCGGACCTTCAATATCTGCTACTGCAAAAATAGGCGAACATGTACGAAGACGAGGAGTGAAGTTACGGGAGAAGGCGAAAGATTTTATGACAAGTGTCAAAGCTTCTAATTGAGATGCTTTGTCTGGGTCGATGTTGCCAGGCGTTGCCTTTTGACGTTAATTTGTCTTGTCAACTCGTGGACGAGAAACTAGCTACTTTTAGTCAAATGCTTACTACAAATACTAGTGATTAATGATTTACACTCTATTTCTTATCATAAATTATTATCATTATTTCCAATGCGGAAGGAACAAGTTCTTATGATATTTGCCAGACATTTTATTACGGGAGTAAAAATATTCTCCAGGACAACACATACAAAATGTGTCCTCGTAATTTAGAAGCAGGGACCAAGAGCTCCTTAGCTGGGTTTGTCACTTCCATAAGTATCATTTGGGAACTTGAAGGACATTGCCACCACGAACTTATTATACGTAACCTATTATAGCCGTTATTAATGAACACGGCGGAACTTTGAACGGCTCCAGCCTCGAAATCATAATGCTCTGGTTACGTGATCGATGCCTTTGCTTACTAAGCTTCCCTCAACTCTATGATTTGTTACACACTGAGAGCGTAAAAAGTTATAATATTAAAACTTTTGTCTCATTTTGTTCGATAACAATTATTTAACTTTAAACTTTAAAACATGTTTCTCCAGATTGTAATAATAAAATTATTTAAAATTTGTTTCACCGAGATAATTTTTTTTTTTTAAATGTGTTTGCTTTTCAGCAAACCACAAGAAATTATTTTGAGACCACAGTTCTAGAAACTCTGATCTAGACTGAGTATGTTAAAGGAGTGATATAGACATCCTTTGGCTCGCTACTGGAGCAATTTCTTTCTATGCCACACGGTGAGTGATCTTGTTCACATACTGATATAGAGATAGATAAGAAAACTATATCAAAAATTGTTACCTGAGAAATATTCGAAATCCATTTTCAGTGACGGTTTGAGGCACGACGACCTCATCTGTATCAGCGTGGCTCATGACTATTCTGGCCAACGTCGAACTCCTGGAGGCGACTATCAATTTATGAGCCTTGATAGGCTTTCCCCGCACGAGAAAAGTAACATCGGCGAATTCTTTTGAATCATATATGTACTGGATGCCATCGGATATACTCTTGATCTTTGTCTGCCACCTGTCTGTGATAACACATACGTTGCAATTAACAAAGCATAACAAGATGATATCATTTAACCCTTTGACTGTTTATTACACCACATATGATATGCACATACGCTTGTATATCACATGTGATATACAATAATATAAAATACTGGGTGTCCCCCCAAAAAATACGGATAAACTGCACAGCCTGATTCTTTCGGAATACATAATTTTTTCAACAAATCGAAATAAAAATTAACTCTATGTAGTTTTAATAAAATAAATTAACTTCTTTTTATTATAATTTTTTAATCTGAATTAGATAAGCATAGGTACATATTTATTTCAAATTTGTAAAAGTTTCGTTTCATTTAGTTTGGATTTCATAAAGATGAAAAAAAGTCAAATTAATTAGATGGATGAATTTGCTTTTGTTGAACAAGCAAATCAATATCGGGCTCAATCAACACCTCAGTTTGCAATTTTTGAAGCGTTTTTAAGATCTTTCAGTGATCTTTGTCCTATTTTTGTTTTTGTATGCTTCATTCTTGAAAATAATTCACAAATTTAGGTGTTGTATTTCTTAAACTTATTCAATAACTATAAAACATAACAACTTTATTAAACTTCATTAAGCCTAGCAAACAACAGGATTCTAAAACATTATTGCATCTACCATTGCCAATATCTCTTTTACAATTTCATACATTGTATGTTGCCAATACATAATAAATATAAATACAAATTATACAAATTAATATATTTTAAATACACAACATCTCCCCCTTTTTCATGACATGACAAAATCTCTGAAACGTGAAGGTGGTTTTACAATGCGACCCTTTCTTGTTATGTATTCATTTTGTGGTACATTGCCTGTATCCTGAATAACAGACCTTTGCCCACTATTCCAGTCAGTATCTGCCATATCTCCCCTTTCAATGTTAGTTGTCTGCGTTGCAACACTATCATCAAAGCGCTCTTGAAAAGAATTTTTTCGAGGTCTCAAATGAAATGAATTTCGCCGCAATATACTACCTCTTACAGATTTTACTAAATAGGATCTAGGGGGTCTTACATTTTTTTATAATTTGGGCTGGCTCCCATTTATTACCAGACCATATAAGGACACTCTCCCCTTCACTAAAGTCTGCCCTTTTCCTAGCTTGCAAATCATAATATTTTTTACTCTTAGCTCTTTTTAATTCTAACTGCTCTTTAAAATTTCTAATTATTTTTGGTTTCAACATAGAACTTGTCGTGGGTAATTTTGTACGCACACACCTACTCATAAGTATTTGAGCAGGAGAAACATTCATTCCACTTATTGGTGTATTTCTATGCTCCAGTAAGGCTTCATTTATCATATCTATTTCAATGCCTGATTTACGGAGAATGCCTTTAGCAATACCCACCATTTTCTCAGCAAATCCATTGGATTTAGGATAATTTGGACTACTATTTATAATTTCAAACCCCCATTCTCTGGCAAATTTATTCATTTTAATACTAGCAAAAGGCATGTTGTCGCAAATTATAACTTTTGGTATACCATGAGTGGAAAAAAATAGCCTTAAGTTTTGATATAATTTGATCAGCTGTTTTATTTGAAATTTTTAATATCTCTAACCATTTTGATAAGTAACAGCCAATGATAAGATAACTATTACCCCCAAAATCGCAAATATCCACTCCGATTTTTTCAAATGGTAACTTTGGTAGTTCATGATTCATTAGAGGTTCTTTGATATTTTTCGGTCTATATTTCTCACACACTTTACATTTAGAGACCATCTCTTCAATATCTTTTGTTAACCCAGGCCAAAATAAAACTTGTCGAGCTCTAGCCTTAGCCTTCTCCATCCCACAGTGAGATATATGGAGAATATTTAACATTTCTGCTCTCAAACTGACTGGTACTATTACTCTATCATTTAGAAATACTAGTCCTTCTTCAACATATATATGATTTCTAAATTTAAAATACTCTTGGGTTTCTACTGGCACATTTTTACTATTAGAGGGCCACCCTTCACGCCAAAATTTTAGAATATGCGACAGACCAATATCAGAGAGAGTTGCCTTCCTAAATTCATTTTTCCTAGACTCACTCACTGCAAATGTTTAGTTAAACTGTGAACTAACTCTGTCATTTCTATATCATCTTCCACAGGTTTTACAATATATGCTCTTGATAACAAATCTGCTATATACATAAATTTGCCAGGTAAATACTTAAGATTTAAATTGATATTTTAATAATTTTATTTTCATTCGCTGCAACCTAGGTGACATCACATTACCTACATTTTTATTCATTATAGAAACTAAGGGTTTGTGATCAGTCAAGATTTCCACTGGCCTACCATAAATAAAATAATGAAATTTGTTTGCCGCAAATACAATACTGAGAAATTCTTTCTCTATCTGAGCATAACCTTTTTCTGCATTAGTTAAACTCCTAGAAGCAAATGCAATTGGTCTCCCATCTTGCAACATGCAACAACCTAAGCCATCCTTGGAACTATCAGCCTGTATAACTATTGGCTTTGAGCTGTTAAATACCCCTAACACTGGAGCAGTTACAACTTTATTTTTCAAAATCTTAAGTGCAGTTGCATGCACAGGCATCCAATGCCAACTTATGTTTTTCTTAAGAAGTTCTCGTAAAGGTGCCGATATAGCAGATGCTTGAGGGATAAACTGCCTAAGGTAGTTAATCATCCCTAATATTCGTTGGAGCTCAGTTTTATTATTAGGTTCAGGCATATCAAGTATAGCTTGAACGTAATCTGGATCAGGTTTCATACCTTTACAGTTAAATACATATCCCAAATATTTGACTTCGGGTACTCGAAACTGTATTTTGTTCTGGTTGAATTTAATATTTAATTCTTTAGCCCTCTTAATAACTTTAGCTAAGATTTCATCATGTTGTTCTAGAGTTTCCCCCGCAATGAGGAGGTCATCAAAATAAACTAGAACCCCCGGAATGTTGCCAAAATTTGCCTCATTTCTTTTTTGGAAAATTTCAGGTGAACATGATAAACCCATTGGGAGACGTAAAAATTTATAACACCCAAATGGTGAGCTAAATGTACACAAATCGCTACTTTTGTCATCTAACTCAATCTGAAAAAAAACCGTCCTTAAGATCAAGCACTGAAAAAACTGTTTTGTTACACAACTGAGAAGCAAGCTCTTCAACTTTTGGTATTAAAACATGATCTCTTCTTATTACTTTATTTAGATCTTGAGGATCTAAACATATTCTTATTGACCCATTAGGTTTCTCTACTACAACCAAATTACTAACCCAACTCCGTGGATTATCAACTTTGGCAATAATTCCCTCCCCTTCCAACTGTTTTAATTTTTCCTGAAGTTTTGGACGTAAACTGACTGGTACACGTCTAGGAGGGCGGATAACAGGTATAGAATTTTCCTGTAATTTAATAGTAACTTCCCTTCAAATTTACCAACTCCTGTAAATATTTCCAAATTATTATGAATAAATTGTTCAATTTGATTTACATTTGAAGTTACATTGTCAATACATTTAACAAGATCCAGTTTTATACAACCTTCCAACCCAAGTAAAGGTCTGGATTTAGAATTATTAACAACAACAAAATTAACACTAGCCTGCTTATTATCAACATTACATATTAAATTAATCATACCTGCAGGCTTAATTTTAAATCCACCATACGCTTCCAATATTATGTTTGTATTTTCAAGTACTAAATCCCTGTTTAAAACTGAGAAAACATGTAATGGTAAAACACTTATCTGTGCTCCAGTATCCAATTTAAAATTTATATCATGACCACAAATTTGTATGTCTTTAGTCCATTCATTTTTAACATTCACTTTACCTACCTGTAACACACTCACAGATTCAATGAAAAAATCACTTTGAACATCAGAACAAGCAAAATATTGTTCTTCCTCTTTATTTTCACTGCATGTTACGTTTTGCACACTACGCAATTTACAACCAGAAGAAAAATGATTAAAATTGCCACATTTAAAACACTGTTTACCGAAAGCTGGACATTCAGCTTTTTTATGCTTTCTGTTGCACTTCTTGCACTGGTATACAGTATTTGAATCGTACATGCGTTGCGGAACATCACCACTAGTATTTTTTGAGAGCACACTATGAGTAACTTGTCTTTTTCGAACTGCATCAACACTTTTGTTCTGTACAGTTTGAGCCTGTTTCCTGCTCAGCTCTGATGCCAGTGCAAATATCTACTGCTTTGGCTAGAGACAAGTCTCCTTCTCTTAACAGTCTTTCTTGTAGACCAATGTCTGAGATTCCCAGGACAATTCTGTCTCTCACAACACTGTCACTTTGATCACCAAATTCACAGGACTTCACCAACTTTTTTACATCAGTATAAAAGTTATCAAAACTTTCATTAACTTCTTGTATTCTTTGATTGAAAACAAACCGCTCAACTACAACATTCCTTTTTGGTGTTATATGCCGATCGAATGCTTCAATCACCTTTTTATAATCATTACGATCATCTTCTGACAACTCAAAAGTATTAAAGAGTTCCACCGCTTCTTCGCCAACAGCATTCAATAGAATTGCCACTTTAACGTCAGATTCTTTTTTCTCATTGCCTGATGCCTTCATGTAAATAACGAATATTTGTTTGAATTTGCGCCAATTCTCGGCAACATTACCATCGAGGCTTAAGCCTACCGGTGGCCTGCAATAATCACTTGACATCATCTTTATCACTTATAAATCTATCTTAATAACTATCACTTCATATAGGCTCGATTTATCTTTTAACTAATCGACTACGCCATGTTGTATTTCTTAAACTTATTCAATAACTATAAAACATAACAACTTTATTAAACTTCATTAAGCCTAGCAAACAACAGGATTCTAAAACATTATTGCATCTACCATTGCCAATATCTCTTTTACAATTTCATACATTGTATGTTGCCAATACATAATAAATATAAATACAAATTATACAAATTAATATATTTTAAATACACAACATTAGGTACTGCTAAAAGCTGAAGACATTAATAAAACATGATTGTGAAAATTAGAATATTTATTGCGGGGCAGGTAATCTTTATAAAACTCTAGTAACGAAACAAATTTTTCTTTCGGTTTAATGGCACTTTACAGTTCAATGTATTCGATTTGAAGATAATTTATTCATTTTTAAAGAAAATAGGGTAGAAAATATAGTGAAATACCCTTAATTTTTTCGAAAATCTTGAAATTTACTTTCAAACTCTTGAATCAAATCAAAAATTAATGCAGCATATTTTGTAAAATTCACAGGTTTATGTGCAGCCAAAGTACTGAAATGTGTCAAATCTTTTAATTGATTGTGCCAAAATTTCAAGTCGCCAAGAATGGTTATGAGCTTCCGATAAACAATTTACATTTACATGAGCTTATTCCTTCGGATATCCACTCCTTAAACAGACATAAATTGCTCTCTCTGTATGGCCTCTTCCACCAGTTCACCACTGGTATGCCACCAATGGTGCTGGTTTATTCCTTTCATGCAGTGGCACAGGGCCTCTTCAATCAGCCATGGAGAGATTAGAAGTGGCCACTTAGAATGTCTTGAATGGGGAAAGGATTCTCCTTGTTCCTGTTCCCTCTGTGCCAGTCCTGCTCACCTTCTTATTTGTCTTGGCGCCTCCTGGAGGCAGCTGTGAGATGAGCAGGATCTGATCTATTGGGATCTTGCGCATCGGGGCCTTTTTGTGCGAGATTTGCAAGAACTAACCGTTCTCCTTTTTCCTTATGTTTAAATTAAAATAAATTTAGCTCACAACTACAATTCAAACGGACATGATTTTATTTGAAACGTCCGTGGAACTCTGTTTATTAGGAAGTGTTGCCACTTTTACAATATTAAACTATGCATGAAATGCATGCTTACTCCTAACACTTTTGGACTTGGTGTAGTCTTTCCCTACACCAACAAAATTTCAACTTTTCTTCAAACGCTGTTATTGTTTAATAAATTGATTTTCTCCTTGAAGTCACAAATTTTAAATCATTCAAATGTTCTGTTAAGTCTACTAAAATACAATGCAATATACTACATACAAATATTCTAATTCTTCAAAAAAATTCGCCGTCGAGTGGATACACACATAATTTGAAAGTTAAATTCTCATGGCATACTAAGATGCTTTTATTTCAATTTTTATTTAAATATTTTTTTTTTAATTTTTATCTATATTTATCAACGTGCGTTCGGAAACGGATATACTAAGGTTTTTTGAATAAAATTAATTGAAAATATATATGTAGACAATTGGCAACAATATGCATTTAAGGGTTAAGAAGGTTCGTACTCGATTGACCGGGCAAGAAAAACATGTACATTATATGACATCAAAGTAATGCAGGTTTAGTTACACAAATCTGTACTGGTTTCGATCTAAATAATATTAGAGTGATGCGTAGACTGGTGCCCCGTTAAGAAAGCAAACTGTTTGAATACATTAATTATAAAATTTTACTATTACTGTATATTACCGTGTGAATTAGCAATAAGAGATAACAAAATAAATTATACTATGAGGGTGGTTACCCATTAGTATTACATCAAAATAAAAATTGTAATGATAATCAGATGAATACGCACTATATTTGCAATTATGCAATACATTAACATGCAGTACATTTACAGTGGCATGATATTTTGTTCGTAATAGGACTCATACTCAGTTAGCAGGAGAATATAACAAAAGCACCTACTGATACGACATCGTAGCAGTCTAGATCTAGTCATTATATTCTATACCTGTTTCGTGCTATGCACTACTTAAGCAAACATTTGAAATGCACAAATGTTACTGCTTATGTATATTACTAATGTAAACTTACAAGATAAAATAACAAAAGAGGTCAAAGATTTATTCTATTAACACTTTGAGTACGGGCGTATCATACGAGGGTTGTAAATTAAGTAATGGAAACATAGGTACAAATCAATTTTTAATGAACTTACAAGTACAATTGCATTACATTACTTCTATGTAATCACCAGCAAATCTTATAACATTTTGCCAAATGTCGGGAAGCCGTTGTAGACCAGTGGCAAGGTGTAGATTGTTGATTTGAGTGACCGAGCGCACTACTGCTTGGAGTACAGATGAAACGTCATGAAATCGGTGACCTCGGAGGGGTTCCTTCAACTTCGGAAACAGATCAAATTCACAAGGACCCATGTCGGGTGAGTAGGGAGGGTGTTCCAGGATTTCCAACTGCCACTGTCGCAATAGGAGAGTGACATTGTTTGCAACGTGGCAAAGAGCGTTGTCATGCAATACGGTAAGGAGATTGTTGTGCAATAAACATGGACGTTTGAGCCGCATAGCCAGATGCAAATGGTGCTGTAGATATCGGTAATAGTAATCTGCATCGACAATTTGACCATCAGGTACAGCATGTGTAAGAATCACACGTCCTAGTCATATGCCACAATCAGCATAATCTTCTTCACCCGACTGGGTTCCTGTCGAAATTTCTGTGGCCTTGGTAACGCCATTCATTTGACTGACGCTTTAATTCAGGATCATAGGCTCGTGCCCGTCTCATCAATGGCGACAATACGCTGCGGAAATGCGTCTCCTTCATTGCGGTATCTCTCCAAGTGGGTGCCATTTCTGTACTTCGGTTAGTTGATGTGGAAACCAGCGGGAAGCAATTTTCCTCATGTTGAGAGATTTTTTTTCATTATGCGTCACACCGTTTGATGACTCAGACCAACCTGTAAGGATAATTCTGACAGTCCATCGGCGGTCTATGGTAAGGAGACCGCTCAGGATGTCAATCTGCTCTTGAGAAAGAGGGCAGACCTGTGCGTTGTAAATCCGCAGTCTCATTCCTACCCGAACGAACCCATCGTGCGATTGTCCTATACGATAAAGCATTTGTGCCACAGGCTTCCACTAATCCTCGATAGCATTCGGTTGCATTTTTGCCACGGGAAACCACGATTTTGAGACACTACCGCTGATTACCTTTTGAAAACATGCTTTAAAGCGATGGAAATGAAACTCCTCACAATAACTACCCTTCTAAGCAGATCGACTGTACTCTACACATCGACAACAACGCCACTTCACCGACCCCATATCCTATATGCACATGCCCGTCCTTTTGCGAGTTTCAGGGTTAAGTTGCCACTATTTAATGGATGCTTGGAAAATATAAGGCAAAATTTTAGTGTGGGGAGGATACAGGAAACCAAATTAAGTCTTTTCTTGTCGAACGGCTACGAACATCCATGCCACAGTGGGACTCGAACTCATGAACTCCGGTTTCAATGATCAGCGCCTAAACCATTAGGCCAATGGTCTTTTATTGTCATAAATTGTGTGTTCAGAACTAACGCTGCGAAACGCCAACAGATGGCTCATATTATGGCAGTCGTTGCTATCTGTGAGTAAAAGCGCAATTTTATGATTCATAAATAGAAAATTCGTGATGTATTTTTAAATTCGCCCTATATGTAATTATAATAAAAGCTGAAGCTTAAAAATAAATCTATATTTTAACAGTATTGTAAGAAATTTGGACCAACGACCCAGTTTTCGCAGCTGTGCACCTTTCTCTCTATATGAGCCGGCCGGCTATGGGGCTGATAAGTTTTTGGTTGTGTTTTGCAGGGCAGCAGTGAATCTGAAAGGATTCCTTTATCGGAAGGGATCAGGTTTCCAGAAGCTGACCCCGAAGAAAGAGAGCCTGTGGACAGTTCAATCAGAAGGAATCCACGGAGAACCTGTGACACATCTCTCGTTGGGAGGTTTATTTTCTAGCTTACGGAGCAAGGAGACACAACACCTGTCTTTTATGCGTGGAGTCCGCTCGTCTACTAGATATTGGTTGAAGCAAAATCATGCTCCGGGACACGAAATATGATATTATCCTATCTTTAGTTTCGACACAATCTTGTAAATAAATTTTATTTGCTATCCATTTAATTTTGCAAGTTATAGTTTTTTTATGCATCCCAGCGACAAACTATGAACATAATCATACCTACTCCAGTGAAGTACGAAGGCAGGTTATACGTTTAAAATTTGATGTTTTAAATTCTTTTTTTACTGGTGATTGAGCAAAATGACTGCATATAAGTTATAATGCCAAAAGAACCCTGGCAATTAAAAATATGGGCTTTTTCTCCCATCCAAACGGTGAAGAATATTTTTAACGGCTACACACACACACACACACACATATATACATACATGTGTGTGTGTATATATATTACAACGTCTTCAGCTAAGTGGTCTCGGAAAGGGGTATTCGAGGCTTACATAGACATTAATGCTTTATTTAGAAACAAAAGATCTGGACGCATATCTCCCCATCCCCACCCCCAAAAATTATAATTAAGAAAACTCACCAGCTTTTTACACTTTTTTCTGTTGCTCGCAACCTTGCTCTTATTTAAAAATAATTTTAGAATATATCAAATTTTAAATACTGTCTTTACTGACTAAATTGTAAAAATACTGAAAGATACTGATCTATCTCAAATAAACTGATTTTTACTGACCATTTTTTATATTTTTGCATATCACCGAACCACCATGATGTACGCTTTCTTTTTGGGAAAATCTTATAGTAGACTTTATTGGGAAAGGAATACATCAATTTGACGAAAGCGTCTCTACAGAAATGCTATTCCAGGGACATAATATTGATTTAGAGCTCCGTTACTTTATTCGAATGAACCTCTTTATAATTTCCAATCTCCTTTAAGAGCATCAATGAGCATTTTTGAATTCGATGTTCCCCGGTAATTTCAAAAGCTTTTATATATCTACATGAAAGATTCTTCATATCTGTTTGTCTCAAATGTCATTTAAAGCAAAGTGGCAAGCATAGAAAGTGAAGAAAGCAAACATTATTTTTAAAAAACCTGCCGTTTAGCATGCATTAAAATTAAAAACATAATAAACTTGCTCCACAAAACTATCGTAACACCCACACAGGGGATTAAAACAACCGTCGAAGTCAGCCCACAGCAACTACAAATACTGCTTATATAACACTGGGCTGACCAAATACAGGAGAAAATTTGCATAAAGTGGAAAACAAAATAAATGTAAAATCTCGAAATGCACACGGCAAGTAAAAAACGAAAAAATCATTAAAAATGATGACCAGTACAATTAAAGACTCTATTTACCATAATTTCAAAATGTCGAAAATTGTATATATGAAACAAACTAATACTTAACCGTTGGTTAAGTCTAAGTAATCCTAATATTATTAGTAATAAAAGAGTTATCAACACTGCTAGAAGTAAAAAAGTTATAAAAAAAGTTTCTACTTGAAGAGGGTTTGCAACACCTGTATAATCCTGATACCAAAGAAAAGAAAGGGGAATTATATTTCATACCTTATTATTTAATGCTTGGATTTTTTAAAATTGTTCTGAAATCTTTCCAAGTAAGAATGCTTTGAAAAATAAATGATTCACTATAATGCAAATCAATTCCTTTTTAAATAGCGATATATGTGAAGAAGTATTCATTAAAACACACTAAACCAGGTTGACAAGAATTATTTCAAGACGCGAAAAGGCAGAGAGATACAGCAGTTTATTTCCTTATAACATTTTCAGCAAAATTCTCTTTTTCTATAAAAGAGGATTATCTTTTTTCTTCATTTATCACCTTTTAATGTAGTTTATTCCATAGACCGCTTTAGAAATTTGGCTGCTTGCGTGTATGTAAGCAATGCACACCTCTGCCCCTGCTCTGTTAGGATAAATCACCCATATTTTGAATCTAAAGCGAATTGATTTTCCTTGCAGTAAACTTTCTCAGTCTTGAAAAAGGCCTTAAATGTTTCGATCTTCCTCTTTATGCCGTTCCCTTGCAATGCCGACTGATGCGGCCGTCTCTCTGCACAGTAGCATGCCACGGTTCTGAATTTTTCTTGAATAAACATTTTAGAAGAATGATGGCCGCAATACGGAACCATTGATAAGTCAATGTTAAACTGGTTGTGAAATACAAAGGTAATTAACTTCTTGTTCAGTTCATCATAAATTGGTTACAGATTCCTTCTTTTAGGGAATTTCCCTTTCTATAAAATCTCTCGGTACGGAAAATTTCGTCGTCACAGGATTATAGTGACAGGCCAACATTCCTCCACATGGAACATGGTTAAAAAATTCGCAATTTACCTCTTTTTTTTTCCTTTAAAAAAAACCATTGAGAAAATGAGTACATTAAGTAAATAAAGAATTCGACAGGACCATAAAATATCGTTAAAGACAGTTTTATAATTAAAGACAGTATTGTTCAACACAGGCTTCACTGTATAGAGAAACATGTTTTCTTAAACTACACATTTTTACCTGAAAATTAGTAGATTTTTCTGTAACATATTAAATAAATGGTAACGTTAAGTGTAATTAACGCCATAAAGGGTAATTTATTTTACATCTTATGTCCTCATCACTCAGGTAATGTTTTAATTATCATCACTATTCCTTTACGGACCGCCAACATAAGTTAAAGAATTATTTAACTTTAACATCAAACTGTATTGATTAATTTAAATTACACTGAATAGCAATACGGGAAAACAAATAAAAAAAAAAGTTATGAAAGATTTTCAAGTCAAACATATACAGTAAACGCAGAAATTAATACCTCCTGTTTAACTGTCTAAAGGAAGAGAATATTATAACATAGTAACATTGAAATGAGTGAGTTCAAAGAACATTATAGAAACGTCATATTTTAACCAATAATCGAAAGAATCAGGTAGGTCAGAATATAATTCAGAAATTAAAACATTTATCAAGTTAAGTTGATGCCTCAGTACTGTACTGTGTCTCATTAAAAAAATATAGACAAATTAATATTTATTAAATCTGTCACGATAATGATTATAAGCGATAGTGGAGGGTGTCAAGCAATACCGAAAGTTGTACGATATCATCACAGAACACATTAATTTGTATATTTAATCCAGGATATTTATAATTGTAAGCTCACTAAAATTATCTTATTAAATTCTTAATTATTGGTTTAACAATGAATACATAACTTACCTTCTACAGCTGTCACCATATTTGTTAAATTTAACAGATCAAATCGCTCACAAGACTTAAAACAACAGAAGTGAAACTACTGATAAACAAATGATATCTTTGGACTGGCGTTATGATTACACTTCCTCTTCTCTTTTTCGAGATTGGTTTAGTCACGCCATCTGCCGTCGAAACAATTAACAAGTCAACAGTTCAGAATAGTTCTTAACTTTCAAGTCACAATTCTTTAACCATTCACACAATCAGGGTTGTTTCAGTAAATAGGCAAATGTCTAGAATGAGTACCAATCCTAGCCCGTTGACCACCCATAGGCAAAATTAAAATTTGCAGCCCATTTTTACAAACCTTACATGCCAAATTTTACAGATTAGCATCGGCACCACTAAAACTTTTTGCGAAATATCGGCAGGTTGATTTTCAGTGGTACAAGTATTTTGTAAGTTTTTCTTTTCCTAGTGAAATTTTCATTAAAAGTTAATTGCAATTATTAAAATAAAATCTATGTGCTCATTATAAATAACAAAAATAGCTCATTTTTTCTAGAATATTTTGATTCTGGAGCACAAAATTAACCTAAATTTCAAACATAATATCTATACAGCAAAATGAGTAAAATAACATGTTAAAATCATCAAACGATGATTTATTAAACTTAAATTCTTTAAAGGAAACTGAATTCTTTTCAACATCCCAAATTTTTAAAAAGTTGTATCTGCAAAACTTTGATAAAAATGATTTAACCTCTAGCCCAGTGATGTCGCTATTGATTTTTAGCACTCATGAGTATGTTGTTATTGCTAATACTACTTGGACGAGCCATGCACGTGACCCAGAGGCTACTCAAATTAATTCGAAGTGATGAGCACTTCGCCTTAGAGATAATTTTTGAAAAGCACCGCTATGATGAAAGATTGACTTTGCGCCTAAATAGCGAGGTGGGCCCTCGTAATTTAGAAGCCGAAGCGCACCAGGCTTGATTTGCAACCTGCAGCAGTATCTTTTGGGAACTTTAAGTATATTTAAGTGCTTCATTCAGACAATTAATGAACTCGGCTGATCTTTGGTTCGAACCTCGATCTCGTAGCCCTTCAGTTATTAGATCGTTGTCTTTAGCGACTGAGTTACCGCGATTAGCTTATTTTTACATGTCCCTGGTATTTGATTACGGTATTCAAATTTCCAATATTGATGTCTGTCAGCTTTGTTTGGAACACGAATGTTTTATATAAAGACCCAAAATAAAATGTTATTTATCATTTTCCTTACGGATTAAAATGGTAAATTTCACACAATTTTATTTTTACAGAATTTGTGTAAATATCTACTCTGTCGTCACTTCGTTTATGATGTCTGTCCAAACCAAATTAGGGAAAGAAAAAAAACGTACAAACGAAATCGCTTATACGTGCACAATTGAATTATTGTGTCACAATGTATCTTACTGTTGGAAGGAGTACAGCTGGCTGTTAAATTTCTCCAAAATATAAAATGTCCATGAATTTTTAAGGCAAAGAGCAGACGTTGCTCAGTCGGAAAAAGGCAGCGATCTCGTAACCGGAGGGATGCGGTTTCGAGGCTCCGCCAATGTTTCGCCGGGTTGCTTAATGACGACAGAAACACGTAAAATGAGTTAATAGTCGTAATATCCTTCGAGTTCTCAAACGATACCTCTGGAGGTGACAGGCCAAGCATGGGAGGAGAGGGGGGTCCTCTGCTTAGTCCCTGCTTCTTAATGACGAAGCCCCACTTTGTGTTGTCTTAGGATGCCTATAGGATGCTCCCATAAAAAAATGACAAATTCCGCAGCTTTTTCTAGGCGAATACATAACAGACAAGCGCCCCAAATCATTATTAAATTTTAAAAGTATAAAATGAGGCTTTTTCTTTGAAGGGGGGCTGGTACACACTTAAATGACTCTCAAATGAACGCTGGCAAGAAAATTAATTTTAGATAATGTCAGGGAAGGTTGATTGATTTGGAACGCTATGGTATACTTTTTGCAACACGAGGACTAATGAGACTGGAATCTACTGCTTAAACCTGATTCCAAACGTAGCATGTCACAGTGGGGGGGATTGGAACCCATGAACTCTGATACCGAATATAAGCATCCTACCCATTCAGCCATCGTTCGGCAATGTCGGGGAAGGAGATTGCAACTTCTCACACTTAGGAACATAAGGGAGGAAATTGACTTGTTCTGGTAGCGTTGCGTAAGTTTGTTTGTAATTTTTTACTGAGATAAATAGCGTAAATTGGATAACTGATTTAGTAAATTTATTTGGAAAATCTAAAATTAAATTTCAGTACCAAGACATTGGCTACCCCTATTACACAAAACAAGTCCACAGACTCTGATTATGAACCAATCATTTCCATGATGAACTTCAAATAAATATTTAGTAAAAAAATTAAGCAAGTCAATTCTAAGCTTCCTGAATATTTTCTATCCATCCATAACAGATTTGCATATTTTTCTGACGTAAAAATAGGTAATTTATAAAGACTCATCACCGACAATAAGATTTTTATAAAACAATTTTCAAACAACATTTCACGACTTAATTACCATTTGCAGTCTATGCTGATGATGCATGTTTCCATAATATAAATACAAATTGAACAGCTTGAAATAAATAATGTCCATCACTTAATCCTAATATAGGTTCAAACTTTCACCAAACAAAGAGAAAAATAGCACTGTGTGGGGAAAAATATATCAGCATAAACTTTTCAAGCAAGAAGTAAACAGA
The DNA here is from genome assembly GCA_032207245.1 of Pardosa pseudoannulata. Classification (NCBI taxonomy): domain Eukaryota; kingdom Metazoa; phylum Arthropoda; class Arachnida; order Araneae; family Lycosidae; genus Pardosa; species Pardosa pseudoannulata. Next base: position 167,564,469 of record CM063501.1, read on the forward strand.
CATGAAGGGTCTCATCCCTCATGTAGCAAAACAGAAGAATGTAGCACTCCCAATCAACTAAACCAATCAACACACATAAAGCCGGGGTGTCACTGTATGCAGCAAAAAGCATCCATGGTACCAAGCATGCAAAAGCTCTCACAATAATGTGCCTGCCAAAAAAATGTAAAATCTAATTGCATATTCCCTTTAATTAATGCCAATTATTTACATAAAAATGAACAATTGCACATCTTTAAAGAAATATCTTTCATTTAAAATCAAAATAGGAAAAATTGATGTAGTAGTTTCTTCTCACAGACTGTAGAAAAAAACACTACATTTGAATATATAAACTTCTGAGATGAAAACAAATTTAATTACACTCTCTCCTCATTAGTGACTAGTTGTTATTTCAACCAACCTGCCCTGTACATCACATACGGTATACACATCTAATGCTTTATATGCTTACATACTATATGTGATACACGATATAAAATATATAAAATATAGTTCATTGTGTATTCCACATGATATACAAGTGTATAAAGCATTAAATGTGCATATCATATTATATGTGATGTACAGAACATACAAAGAGTTACACATAATAAAATGAAAAACTTTATGAAAACAGATTTATTTGATATCACATGTAACACACAATGGTTTAAAGGAACATTTTATAATAGATAGATATATTAGATAATATATTAGATGATTTCAATCAATGGACCTACCAAAAGAGTAAATTTATGAGCAAAACTGGAAAAATAATAAAAAATCAGTCTAAATGGCAAACTTTGAAATAAAAGCAGAAACTCAAAAACATAGGAATCTGTAAACAAGATTGCCATCTACCGTGATTGAAAAGAAAAATCATTCTAAGAAATCATAAAAATTCTTCAAACTATTTTTTAACCATCTTAGCTAAGCATTAATATGAGTTAATTTTTTCTAAACACAAAATTTCCATTTCACATATTACTAAAAATTTGATCAATGCATGTAACTTTTAAAAAAATTACATTAAAAACAAACTTTCAAACAACAAGCAAATATTTATTTCCAAAATTACATAGAAATCTTTTCAAAATGTAACAGTTACAAAATTTATAACTCTAGAAATGCAGATTTGATACAACATCAACAATTTTACACCCAAATTGACATAGAAAGCTTTTAAAATATAACAGTTATAAAATTTACAATTCTTAAAATGTACTATAAAACAACATCAATATTGGCAAAAGGTAACAATGACACCATTCAAATTTAAATGCATATATCTTTTTATCTCTATAAAAGCTCTCAGGGCATGTCATTCTATTCATAATGAATTTGAGGGGTGAAACCAGGTTGAGATGCATAGTAGAATAAATCCGCATACATATCTAGTCTCTGAGTCATCTGAAAAAGTCATTACAATATATTCAATTAATATATAAGTAAGAATCAGATTATTCTTACATATCAAATGAAGGTAGATTGTTTGGGAAAAGTTTTTTGGTCTTGAGTTTTTCTGTAGGAGGGTTCACAAGACAAAAATCTGTAGATCACAGCTTATATGAAACAGCTACAGACATACCCATGTAGCACAAATATAAAAGTCAATATGATACAAATATTGGCCAGTATTTTGAATGATGCTAAATGCCAGACATCTAATTTTGGGCATCTGTGGATATTGGCCAACATAATGTAAAATCAAAATTTTAAAGTGTTTAAAAGAAAGCATTTAAAAGAATTGTTTGCATTGCTTATAAGAAAAATATTATTATAAAAAATTAAATTTAATAAATTTGTTAGTTTTTATAAAATTTACTTTTTTGAATGTTTTCCTTAATGTCATACAATGTCTTAAAAATCAAATTATTTTAATGATATTCAGCAATATATATATAGCAATTCATATAAATAAATATTTTCTGACATCAAATGATATTTTGATATTCAGCATAACTCTCAATACTTATTAGCTGATTGTAATCAGAGGTGAGTCAATTCTACCCTTTCTCAACTCCATAGGAGGCAACACACTATGACTTTTTGTAATTATTACGATTCTTTGGAGACAAGTAAAGTAGAACAGGACTGCCATAGGTTTTTGTTCTGAGGGAAAATGTCAGGTAATAAAAATTTTAAGTATAAAGCTTTTTAACAAATAGAAAAGCCTTACATCAAGAAAAAGGGAATGAATTAGTTTGCATGGCAAAATTACCACATGGTGAATTGACCGAGGGATCTATAGACAAACATTGCTAAGTATCAAAAAATGAAATTCAAGGATATTGGGGGACCAACATCCCTAAATATAAAATAATGATAATCAGGGATATTGGAGAATACTGACCAACATTCTTAATAGCAAAAAATGATACTAATGGATACTTTTTGGAGGGAGGAGGGTCCATTTGATTTAGGCCAATATTATAATTTATATAGGCTGATATTTTTGTGATACCTGGATATGTCTGTAGCAGAATTTAAACTGATTTAAATTTACCTCTATATTTACATAGTTTTTTTGTATATAATTATATATTAAGAAAATAAATTGGCTTGGTTAATCAAAGTTCTATTAAATTTGCATCTCAATTTCAGCTTTTACAAAATATGACTCAGTATAAAATTATATGACCTGCCTATGAGGGCCATTTTTTAAAATCTCCAATCTACCATAAGTAGATAAAAGTTGGAGACAAAACAAATTTATTGGTAAAAGTTATGCACAAACACGGTTACTTTTTTGTCATAAGGTTCAGACATTTGACATATTTGGTGGACCATGTTTCCAATCTTCTCTCTCTGAAGAGGTTCACTGCCAGCTATGCCCAATAGGACTTAATGCTGCTTTAGTGTACAAATCAGTTCTTCAATTCAGAGAACAGATAAAAGTCATGGTTATCACATTCAAGAGCTACAGAAGCTGCTGGGTTATAACAGCGCTGTCAAAGTTATGCATGAACTCCAGAGGTCAGCAATCCTCTTTCGTCTGGAATTGCTCTTAAGTTTTTGTAAAACTGGACCATAAAGTGACGTTTTAATCCTATTCTACAGTTTCATAAACTCAACAAGCAACACACATTTTCAATCCCCAAAACCTTTAGCCATGACCTTCCTGGTAATGAGGAATTGTTTGAAATTCTTCAGTTTATTTGGGTCATTCATGGCAACAAATTTCTTAAAAGGAATTGGAAACTTGCCTCCCTCCACCAATATGACAAATTCCTAAATCTTCACTGCAATTATGTCAAAAAGTATCCATGTTTGTACATAACTTTTGGCAATGAATTTATTTAGTTTTCTACTTTTGTCTTTTATTTATAGTCCATTGGAGGTTTTTTTTTATTAAATGGCCTTAATATCTCTGCAAGTATAGAAAATAAATAAAAAATGTATATTTTTTTAAAAATAGATTCAGGCCTACAAAAAATATTTTAAACCTGCCAACTTATTTATATGCAGACATAATATGTATCATATTCCTGCAATCATAATTTCCCTGAGCATGTGTTTCATAACAATATATTGATTGATTAAAATTCTGTACTCTGCTACAATGTAAAGTGTTAATTTTAAGGGGAGGTTTGATTCATACAGAGTCCTGTTCTTGAACAAAATTAGAACTGAAAGAGGAATACAAACTGGAAAAATTTTATATGAGCATTTTAATATCAAAAGTTTTTACGATATAAAAAATTCTTATGTGTGTGTAGCAACCCTATCAATCACTGCTATTAATCTATATAAGTTAAGTTCAATGTTGTATAGAACCAAAAAAATATTTTTTTATTTCTAAGTTCTAATATTGTTTTATTTCTAAGTAAAATCGCTAATAAAAGCACAGTGTGCAAAGCAAGGACATCAGATAAAAAATGAAAGCATCACAATGGTGACAATAATAAAAAGGGTAATTATAAAAGGTAAAATCGCAAAAAGTATAGAACAGTTAAACACAACCGAAAAAAGTTAAAACGTTATATACGGCTAAGAACTTCACTGGGCAAGATCTACACTGTAGTTGTAAGGCCGTTATCGAAGAGAGATGGCCGGCCGCAGACTTGGATTTTTTGCTTACCTTAAGAAAAACCCCGACACCAAAGATGAACCATATTGTTTTCTCATCACACCCGATCCATATACGAAATAAATTGATGATGGATTTTGATTTCCCCTTTCTGTGCATTTAAAAACTGTCGGCATGCGAATAAATGAGAACCAATAACTTTGGGGATTACAGCGGCGCTAATGCGAGTGATTGGGAATTTAAAACTGCTGTATACGATATCTACACCTACAATCTACCCGGTTCGTACTATCTTATTTCGTTCCTTTTGTAGAGTTATCTCTTGCCGATGTGTGGAAACTTACTTTTTGGATGCCTCTTGCATAGCTGGAGTAATGTCTACAAGCTGAAAAAAAACTTGAAACAAAGTTGCATTTTTATGAGAAGCTTTTACTATGCAGACTTAGAAGACATGGAGATGTTTACTGAAATAATCGACTGTTGAATACTACTCAATATGATAACCAATATCAAGCTTTAGACACCAGAACACATAGTAACTTTATTGAACTATTGGGAAGATGTATTTCCAAATCCAAAAATTAGTTAAGACTAGTTCTCTGATTTGAGGATGAAAACTCGGATTTTATGATGAGGGCAGGAGGAGGATGAACATTAGAAATCCTTGTTATAAATTATAAATTTCAGTTATGGAACTTTGTAAGCATATAAACAGAAGTATAAATAAATTAATGACATTATTTTTTTTCTTGAAATCAGATATTTTTTTGATAAATTCCCTTTTTTTTAAAAAAAAAATAATCTAATTTTCATAATGCTTCTTCAGCCTAAATTCTTCATAGATACCTATAAAATATTTAGTCTAATATCCTAATTTACATTACAATTAACTTGTGTAGCCATTTTAGGTTTGGACTCATTTAGATCATAGGTCTCAAAGGGTGCGGTACTGCCCCCCATAGTGGATGTTGGATCCTTTCAGGGGGACGGTAGAGGTTCATAGTCAAATAGAGGTCATTAAGGCTGCCTTGCAGATAGCGTGACTTACATAACTATTTAGTAAATTAAAAAATACCTCCTGTTTCTTAAATAATCATGTCATCTATCTATCGAAGATTTTTATTATGTTAAGGAAATGGAAAAAGAATAAGAAATTAGGAAAAATCCACCAACTACAATTATATCTATAAAGATAGACAGGAAAAGAACTTAGAGACAAGCGCGTGCTCCATTTGGATAATTGATTACCCATTCATTAACCTATGGGCTGTCGTAAAAGTCATAACTATTTGGTTAACGATCTCCATTGACATTCAGACTTTTGAGTGTCACTGACAATGGGGATTCGTACAGGAAACGTTATACCAATATTCGGAAAAGATCAGAAAGATTTTTACATGCGTCAGCTGGACGTAGGGAGATTGCCTCACTGTAGAAAGCTTCACCTGTTTTTCTCCGGACACAATTTTATCCGTGACTCCGAAACTACCAGGAGAAGAGAGTAGACCGATACCTTCAAACGAGTAGACTGTTTTTTCGTTATGGTCTAAGTGGAGCAATTTGTATATTTATTCGGAGATGGTTGTGTTTCGGAGGCGGTTATGCCTTAGTGCTTCTTTTCTTGTCATACTAAATAAATATTAAGTATTAGGTTAAAAAAGTTACCTCTATTATCTTTTCATGCATACTCCCAGAACCCACTGTGCCACACCCAGCATGTTTAAAGGAGTGACAAATTATAAAATGATTTGCTAATCCACTCGGCTAACATATCAACTATCCAAAGGATGATTTCAAACATTAGGGTCACAGGAGTTCTTACTGAACCTAATGTTTCGAACATTAGGGTCACTTGGAGCATGGAGGTCCTACAATCTCATTAATTATTTTTATTTCTTATTGGTATTGTGCTTACTTTTACATTTTTTATAAACAATTTTTACTACATTTGAGGGTTTTTTTAATTTCTATTGTAGGATTTTCAACACATAAACAGACAAATAGGTATATATAAAATTCAACCATATTTTAATATTTTATATAATTTAAACTATAATGAAAATTCCTAAGAATTTTTTTTTTTTCTTGTAAAGGGGGCTGTGGTTTTTCTAGACCACCTAGTTTCTAGGTCGAGAACTTCTGATTTAGATAATTAAAACTGAATTTATCACATAAAAAATTGAATTTTTATGAAAATTCATAAAGATAAAAAAATTCTCATGAATTGAAATTGAAAGCTTTTTGCTATCACACGAGAAGTTCCGAGCATTCTTCACCAAGAAAGGAAATTGTAAATTGAATCCATTGCTTTTCAACACTTTCCAGTTGACGTATGATAAGGCCTATAGAGCTCGCATTTGGGAAAATGTTCATTTTAAGCTCCGCCTAGGGAAATTCTCTTTCGGCACAAGTTATTATATTTCTTTAATAATGCTAGGGCACTAGCGTGTTAATACAACGCCGCGGATTTTTAGACCATTTTATTAGGAAAGCACCATATAGGCGGCCAACACTTACTTACGAGGATAATACGAGGCGTATCCAGGAAGTAAATTTCCCTAAAAGACAAAAAACTCACACTTTCAACGCATATTTATTGGCAACAAGTACAGCAATGTTTCAGCTATTTTTAAACATAGTCACCACCAGAATTGAGACACTTGTCGTATTGGGGGATCAACTTTTGTATACCTGTGTCGTAGAACTCTGCCGCCTGTGAATGGAACCAGCCTTTCTGTCCCAGAACACCGTGCACATCCCTTTCCGTACCGACAGCGTCTGTTTGAATTTGGTCCTCACTGAAGATCCACTACGATGCTAATGCATTGACTGCTGCTTGGTTTCCGGGGTAAAGTGTGAAATTCAAGTCTCATTGTCCGTGACGAACCTGTCGAGGAACTCGTCACAGTCATCGTGATACCATAGCAGAAATGTCAGTGCTGCTCCTAAGCGTTAAATTTTGTGTTCGGGTGTCAAATTTGGCTCATAGACCTGACTATGAATTTCAATTGGCGCAATGCTTTGTGCAATCAAGATCACCGACCGAATCTGCTACTGAATCTGCTACCCTGCTACTGACACGAATCGAGACTTATCCAGCTGGCATATGAATAATAAGTCATAGATCTGTTACGCACACGCAATTGACACGGCTAATTACGTTTACTTTAAAGGGGAAAACATCGGGAAACTTACTTTCCGGATGCGCTTCGTACAAACAAAAAGGGTCCTCGTAACGTAGAAACAGAATACTTCAAGGCTAGGCTTGTCACCTCAACAGGTATCGTTTAGGAGTTTAGAGGACAGTACGATCCCAAACCTATTTTACGTGCCCCTGACAACATTCATGAACAAGGATTTTTGGACATCTCGAATGTTATTAAAATAATATATTTATGACACTGCATAAACATTGTTAACAACATTAAGATAAAATATTCAAAAAGTAAATTACGTAAAAATTGGCAAATTTATTAAATGATTTTTTTTAATATTTCTCACATAAACAATACAAACTCTTTAAATGTTTTCTTTTAAACAATTTAAGATGTTAATTTTACATTAGTTCGGTCACTATTGCAGGATTGGGCGACATTCAAAATATTTGTACGACATTCACCAATGCATTGGTGCTACATGGGTACGGTGTTAAAATATTAGAGTCAATTATATTAGAATGGTAATTTTCTTTTGTTTTATGGCTCGCGCCAAATAGTTTTTCCTTCCCTGGCGTTAATAGTGATGCAAATAAATATAATCTGTCATAGCAATGCAATACACGTGTTGAAACTCCAGCTGGTGATAAGGCAACTGGTATTTAGAAACCACAACTATGACGTTATTCGATAATTTTTTTATTGTTTTCTTTACAGCGTCAGGGGGAGTCCGAAAGCTGAGTAAGCGAGCTCTTTACTGATATATTATTCGTCAAGGTCAACGGCAGCGAAAAGAGCAAGATGATAGGTTCACAACCAAACTTAACGAAGTCCAGTTTTCCTTTACAAAATGTAATCACTTAACAATATGAATAACTTGTTATTTAATGTGTATGTATATGCCTAAGTGGAAGATAAAACCCTAGTTATGGGGCAGTTGAAAAGATGATCAAAAAATTTCGGGATATGTGGAAATTTGAGAGTCGACACCAAAAGCCAAAAGTACGCTTGAGTACGTCAAAAGTAAGTGGTTTAGCCAAAAGTACGATTAAAAACTTTAAAAAATGTATAAAAATGGAAGAAATAATTATAATGGCGTGGTTGTTTTAATATTTATAACATTTTATTTATGTTACGTGGTCTATATTTTTAATTTTATAGGTACCTTGACTCTCCTAAAATAATCAATTGGTATCATTTTCCGTTAAACAAATGCAAAAATATATTGCGAAATATAATACTCTTGTACACATTATTTAAAATCGAAATAGCCTGTAAATGTGTTTTCAAAAAATCCCGTATTGTTACTATTTGTATATCCTAACCGAATCCTGGGCGGCTAATGAATTATAACTCGGAAAGATAAGGGGGGAAAAGACTCAAATTATTAATTTAGAAACACGTATTTTTTTATGTATACAGTAATATTTTTTACCTATAATTTTTTCATGTAACTGCACCAATAATTTTGGATCTGTACATTCGTTACCTACTTCTATTATGAAATCTGAAATTGTGTTTTATATTTTGCATTTAGCATTGCGTAATGATGCATTGTCTTCTTAAACAAATCAAGTAATAATAACGAACATATTTATAAAAATTTATTTCAACTTTCTTTGTAGAAAAAGGACATAGAAATATATTTCACCACACAAGTGATGGTATCGATAAAGCAAATATTTTATTACAAGAAAAAGTTGATTTTAAAAATTTGTACAAATTACTTTGGCAAAGTACAATCTAGATGTGTATGTAGTCTTCTAAGAGCTGACTTCAACACTTAATCCCCTAAAAGGAAGACAGAGAAAACGTTTTAATGTGCGATTTATTAATAATTCAGATAAATATTGTATTCTTCAATTTCGATTCATGATGTACAAGTTTTGTTTAATGGTTCAAGAAGTGGAAAGAGGTACTTTGATTTTTTACTTTGTAATGGGGTGAGTCAAATTGATAAGTTGAATGAGGTTTATCATTCCTCTCATGTAACTTCTGTACTCTGTACGTTATATTACAGATAGCTAATCATGAAAGACCTCTAAACTCTTAACGAGGATCCTTCCCCTCCCATGCATTCAAAGCTACACCGTTAAGAGTTAGTCAAACGAAAAGATTCATAACTATTCTGAGAATAAATCCAATAATATATATACTTAACTGGGTAAATCATAGCTCAGTGGACAAGGCAAAGGACTTCGAAACAGAGTTCGAATTCATTCCAGGTAGATTGCCAAAATTTTTTATTTGCATTTCTTTTATGATGATTTATTTCCGTTATGCTCTACTTGCTCAAGAATGTTTCTCTTTTTCTGAAATCTTACCAGATTGGTAAGTTACAGCAGTTTATCAAATGTATATAAGTAATTATTCCTTCAGTTAGTGATTAATAAAGGTTTGATTTCAAATGCTTTTTGGAGTACCTTCGTAAATACTTTCTAAGAACATCATATCTACACAACAAATTGGTGGAGGTGTCGGGCATTTGGATTACGGCGGAAGAGTTACACTGATATATTCAAAAATTTTCAACAGAGTTTGGTTCCTTACTTCATGAACCGAGTATAGAGATTTGGAAGATGGCTTACAGACAGGAAATCGAGAAAAAGCTCTCAAGTGAGTTCTACTCATTTGTTCCGACTTTGATCTAGAAACTATCAGAAGTCCATATATTTCCACTAGAGACAACCAAGAAGATACTAAGAAGTGGTTCTATGAATTATGAACGAATTGCCAGATACAATAGTTGGAATGACAAAATATCCCAGGTTACACCATTTTTTTTTAATTCCTCTGAACAGTTCAACAATGATTCAATAATAAGATATTTCCAGTATGAAGAGCCAAACTGAAAGACTGTTATTCACACGTGCGTAGCAAATCGGTAAGACGTCTGAAACTTCATTAAAGAAGTACCTGCTCTGTACCAAAAAGCTGCCTAATCAATGCCTGAAGATAAGAAAGTGGACCCTTCTCATGAAGAACATTTTAGAGAATTTGTACCAGATCCTGTCATCTCAGTATGGGACCACACGAAGCGCGGCCGCTACATAGCTTTCGACAAAGATGTGTCGATCTATCACGATTCCAGAGACAATCCAATGTCTCCGCGATATCAACCAAAAAACCCTCGATGTCCTAAGATCGTTGGTACATACGGTTGTCAGAGAAGAAATGCAAAAGATTCTGCAGAAAATACAGCTACACGGTTACACAGAGGATAAACATCAGCCACCAAGTGATATCGCCTCTAATAATGCAAGAAAGAAGTTATGCAGGCTCTAGCACAGCACGTAAGTAAGAGTAGAGAGAAAATCCACCATCCTACGTTTCCTATAGAGTGGTCTTTGTTATCTAAACAACTGTTTGCGCACCGAATTTTCAAGAGCACCAAATATGCTTGAAATTTCTGAAATGTACCAAAAAAGTAGAGCTAACGATAAATTCGAAGAAATATTTATTCGACTAAAGAATGATGATGATAATAGGACACCTAGAAGATCAATATAAAATCTACCTCGATCCACAGAAGATAAGGGATGTAAAACAGTTTCCTGCCCCAGAAAACATCCTAATTAAATGTCTGAGGTTTTCTGGACTTGTGTTCATATTACTTTAGTAATATCGCAAACTCCCTCCATGATATATTAAAGAAAGACGCACAATTTTCTTGGAACATATCAAGAAGGAATCTTTTTTCAGCGCTAAAAACCTTCCTGACCAGTGGCTCTATTCTGGCACATTTTCTTCCAAGTGCAGAAACGAACAAGCATTCAGATGATAGAAGTTATGGAATTGGTGCAGTATTGGTACAGATCCAGAATGGTAAAGGGAGTGAATAGTGAAATGGCTGACAGAGTTACTCTTACTTATAAAATCGAATATGTATTTAGTTAAATTCTGGTTGAGTAATGGGTTTTAAATGGGTTAAATGTTTGATATTTTGGTGTTAGAACCTCATTTTAAATGACATTAATCTAGCTTCCTGCATTATTTGCCATGATTTTGGATGTCATTTTTTGTCACAAAAATTGTGTCAATTTCCTACTACATTTGAATTTTACGTATTAAGCAACCAAATTTTCTAAAGGCCTTATCATACGTCAACCTGTAAGCGTTAAAAAAGCAAAAAACTTATTTAAATATCCTGTTCCCGATGAAGAATGTGCGGATTTCTCACATGATAGTGAAATATTTTCAACTGATTTAAGTCCTAATCACATGTCAACCTGAACCTAAATATATCGATTTAAAATTTTAGCTATCGCACAATTTCTTCGGCAAAAGGAATCCTAAACTTAACCTATTTCTTTTTTAAAGCATATATGTTGAAGTGTGATAAGGTATTTAGTACTTTAACAGGTTAAAAAATTAAGTCCAAAATGGAATAAATATCTACCATTTAAGTCTAAAACCACATAACAAAAGTCATTCATCTAGTTAAAACTTGGATTTTAGAAGACCTTTCTCAAAGTTACTAAAAACCTACACGACCTACTAATATTGGATATTATGTGTAATCAATAAAATATTTCAAAGCACATATTCCGGGGGTCCGATCGTGTCCAAAATGGGATATGGATCTACCATTTGGGTATAAAAACAACAAACACTGTGTCACCCATCAAGCTTATCATATTATTTGGCGTGATTTCAGCGGTCGTTTTTCAATGTCATTAGAAATCTGCAAACTTACCTGATAAATTTGGATTCTATATGTTAATTAACTTTCCGGTTAACCATATGGGTTTAAAATGGCATACGGATTTGGATGTAAGAACAAATGAAATGTAAGTTAGACATTTGAGCTTTAAGAGTAATTGTGTTTACACATAGAGGCACATACACAATTTAATTTTTTTTTTTAAAGGGGGATGTATAAAATATAGATATCTACACCCACTCGTAGTTCAATATTGTAACGAAGTCCAGATTTACTACCTGTATACTTGGATAATATTAAAAACACTGTTATAGTCTTACTTTTGTTACAACACCATTTAGGTAAATCGTCATGATTTCTCGTTCCACAATATAAAACTAGTTGTTTTATTTCTGTATCGGTCAAGAGCTTGGGGTAGTTTTGGATTATCCTAGGAAAGTCTTCGAATTTGAGATTTTCTAATCTGAGCTTTCCCAGTAGCGGAGTATCAGAGTTGAGGAGTTTTTCGCGTACAGGCGAATAATCGCCATCTTCTATGGAAAAAAAGTGTCTTCCCCAATTCATGACGCTCTCGATAAGTTGCAAAACTGGAACCTAAAAAGAAAAAAAATACTGAGCATGATATTAAAAAATTTTTTTAATAACCCCTGATTATACACATTACATGCATGTAGAATCCGACAAATTCTTCTTCTTGCACCAAAAGACTAGAACAATCCAGAGTCGACCCAACGAGTTTAAATTTTTACAACTGATTCTGTTAGATGCTACATGAATTTCAAGTCTGCAACCTTTAATGTTTTTAACACTTACTCAATATTGTCAAGCAATCTGAGTGGATGTCTTTCTTTGTTTCCTAATGCTCCAGCTTTGATGCGAGTTAATATGTAGCTTAGTCATCCTCTGATCTAAAAATGCCTCCAAAATACCTTATTCAGCTAGATTTGATGCATTTTACAACGTCTGGCTGATTATATCAGTTATAAATTTTACAATTGTGAAGAAATCAATTATCTTGGACAGCATGAAAAATTTTGCCTAGTATACTTCAATTTTTCTTTTTAAACTTTAATAATTTTGGAGCTATATGTATTTTTAGGTGGATGAGTAGTTAGTCCATCGCCCAACCCCCAACCTAGAGGACCAATCCTCATGTAAAAACTAAGTTACACGACTAAGGGTAATATGTAACTTCACATGAGCGAGGAATCCCGAAGTCTAAAGACTAACTAAACCTCAAGTTGGTCTTCATCAGTTAGAACCACAAGACTCCCAGGATTATAGCCTAATACCTTCAGGGGTATCGTTGTGAATTTGAGAATATTGCGATCATGGGCCTAATTTACGTGCCATTAATGATCACGGCGGATATATGGCCGGTTTGAGCCTCAATCCTATCACCCTTTGGTTAGGAGATCGCTGCTTTTGCTTTAGTTCTCGTCTGGGACTAATTGTCAGTACAGTATACATTATGTGCTTACATCCACTTACCTAAAAAGAAAACGTTTCTATAAAAATACAGGGCTCAAAATTCATGTATTCATAAAGGGCCACGGCGAATCAACACTTAAAATAAGAGGGCAGCCTTATGGAAAACGTCAATATGAAGACTCAAAAATATTGTAGTGAGACCCTATCAGTCTATTTTTCTCCCCGTGGTATACGTAATTCTGGAGAGTGGGGAGGAGTTGAACAAGAAAACATTAAAAGGTAGGCGAAAAGAGAAAGGTTATTTAGGACACCCAGCTTTAAAAAAAACCCCAAAAATACAAAATTCAAATAAAATATTTCGAATCAAGTAGATGGGTTTTGCAAATATTTTCCAATGTACAACGTGTTATAAAATTATAAAACCACTAAAAATTTCCACACTTGCACAACAAAGACAGTGTTACTGCGAAATTCAAAGAACATATACAAAATAAAAAAAATTTTTTAGAAGTAGATTCCCCGAAGAAAAAACGGTCGAATATTTTTTTGGTTAGTATCGATTTTTTAGAATCGTGGGTCCAAAACACTATTATGCACGACCAATTCTAAGATGACTGTCTCGTGGTACACGATGTTTTAATTTTTATTATGTTCTAACAGAAGCCTGGCAGAATTTATTTAACTGATGTTGCAGGACGGATGGGACGCGTCGAATTTTGTTGTCTTGAGCATGAAATTTGTTGACAAGATTCTCTCAAAAGTAACACTCCGTGAAAATCAAAAGATAAAAAATGTAACTTACATCTTTCAGAGCATCACTCGCCAAGATAGCAGCCATGGCCTTCTCGTTCGCTTTGCCAAACGCCTCAGACGCAACAACAATTAATCCGTTTTCTCGTATGAAAGAGAGGCACTTCTCTCGCAGATTGGGTAAGTCCCCCTCTCCCTCCAGAAGCTCGCATGCGTCTTTGACGTCGATCACCCAAGATTGCATCTCCTCAAGGCATTTTCTCACTAAGGCCTTTTGCTCATAGTGCTTTGCACACAGGTACACTTCCACCAACGACTTCTTGTTGGGGTATTGAAGCTTGTTCGTGTAGATGAATCTGAAATGGTGAAAAAGATCATTATCAATAGAGCAAAGTTCGTCAATATTGCTGGGAATATCGTTGTGATTGATATTGGTGCTTTGTGATGCCCAAATGATGAAAATACTAAACCTATATTGGGTAGATCTGGTGATCGAACTTCATGGATCGGTCAGCAGCACAATCATGATCGTGAGCTTCACCAGTGTAATCACGACGAAATGGACAGTACGCACGAACTAAGCAGGAACCGACTGGGAAGTGAATCTTCTGCAAATCACTAAAGCATCCGCAGAGAAAGACCAAGTAGTCGATGGTCCCTTATTCGCCGTAAAACTGGCTCATCCCGTTCTTATGGAACATTTTGAGTTGATAAATAGAATGATGCTATGTCCAAAGATTTTATTCAGATTTCCACACTTGAAAAGAGCTAATGATTCAATTTACCTTTCTTAACAAACATAAGTTGGGAAAACTGTGATCCAACTTCGAGTTTTTGGAAGCCCGAAAAATAACCAGCACATGTCAAGGATATGGAAGCTTATCTCTCTTCCCATGTGTCATATTGACCACGAACATACTGTCGCCCAACCCTTCATTAGTAGGACCAGATCATGAGCCTCGTGCCAGAAAGAATAAGAAAGAATTGATGAAACGATTGTCTGAAGAGTATTCAGTACAATGGAGCAAGCGAATACTATCGATTTTCCTCCATAAAAGAATGACTGCTGAAATAGAAATACACTTCCGAGACACCGAGGGAATGTCTTGTTAGTGATGCTTCATCCGCAAGGGAACCAGGGTCCCTTGCAGCAAAAGCTTACTTATAAAACTTATAGATAAGTATATCTAGTGGATCCCATCAATCTGATGATTAGCTATCGTTTCTTCGAGGGCGAACACATAAACTCCAAGAGAGTTACTCCGAACGATGGCCGAATGGATAAGACACAACCCATTGGTACCGTATAGCGTGGGTCGAATCCCATTGCTGGAATGGATATTCGTTCGGAATCAGCTTTAGGCAGTAGGTCATGGTCTCATTCACCCACGTGTAACAGAAAGCCAGTCTGTAACACTCCAAACCAAATCCGACAGATCAGAGGCGAGGAGCGGATTAGTCCGGTTGATCGAAAATACTGTGCTTAGGTTTAAATGATGTTGCACTGGTGTTGTGAGTTTGTGTTCGGTTATACGACACACCTTTCTTCAAAACAAGCATCCCACTTACACGTTACAGCGACCAACTCTATATATTCTTAGTGCAGTCAGACATTTTTGTTAGAAATTTTCTATCCTGACAGAGAGGGCGAGAGAGAGAGAGCAGAGTACAAGTACACTTATACTCTTACAGTACAAGTATACATCCTCATTTTCCTTATAGCCACATAAGCTCTGATCATTTAAGGTTAAATATTTAACCGTTCTAAATACTGTAAACATAAATAACTGAAAAATCTAGTTCGAGGGTTCTCAAATTTTATCAGTCATTAAGCAGCCGTCTCGAAATTAGAAACTGAACGCAAATCACTAAATGTTTTTCTCGCATCTATATAAGATATACAAAATAGTATTGACTATACAAGGTAGTTTCGTTATTTGGGCTTAGAAAACAGTAGATTTCATCGTTTTTTTTTTTTTTTTTTTTTTTTTTTTTTTTTTTTTTCATTACTATTTTATTGCATACAGAAAACACATGTACGAAAAAAATAAATAATTAAAAAATAAATTTAGGGCTAATATTGGAGCTATTTTATTAATTTAGCAGCATTAAATTTGGTATAACTTTTTACTTGGTTCCTTGAAGCAGAAAGTTAATGCAAAAGATGAGGCTGTTTTGATTTTTACAATGAGATTATATCTGGCTGGATTTTACACCCCTGCTTTCGCCAACTGCACAGCAGAGGAGAGATTTTCCTGCTCCGACAGGAAAGAAAGAGCGTTTTGAGTGAAGAGTTGGCAAACGGAGAGAAACTTGTGGGGACCACTCGGCGCTACTTTCTCATGATGATTCAGCCAGCGATCTATTATCCCCTATATAATAATAGCCTAAGGTGTCTGTCGGCAAATTTTTGAAGCGGTTGTACCTGGAACGGATCTAGGCATCCATATTGAATTTTTTATGAGTTAGGGTTAGCAAAATTCAAAGCGAGTTCGAAATTTAAGCCTTCCCCCCTTTTCTAGCGTTTAATGCTATTATTTCAAGCCTTATTCCCCCCCCCCCGTTAAAAGCAGGTGATTAATTTTATCATTTTCGATACCATTCATATATACCACCAAATAATCACTGTCAATATTAAAACCTCTGCTCTTCATCCTATCATGTAATATGACAAGATAATCTAAAGCTGGCAACTAACATACGGTCAGTAAATAGAAAGAGTTCTCACCAGTTCATGTTTAAAGTAAAATCAAATAAATTTTTATACTAAAATCATTCTTAATAGGATGACAAGGGCGAAGCGTAATATTTAAATTTATATACTCTTTTAGTTCAATTGTCATATGCTTTAATAAGGACATCATTCATGTAAAAGCGTGGCATGATGGTTAAAGTCTCTACCCGTTTCATTTTCGTAACAGTCGAGTTGAAGGTTCTGTCCCCGACGCAACCTAATTTTTCTATATGTCTAATTCATTTTATATTTTTTGCTTTCTCTTTTAAATTCTTTTTCCTAAAGCTGTTTTATTATTTTTAAAGTAAGGTTTTCCTTGAACCCACATCTTTAAACCAATTACATTCCGCAGTGGTCAAAAGATCTATGAGTGGATCGAGACAGTCTCACTTGCGGCCTCTATTTACTAATATATTAACTAAAAGTAATCAAGTGATTTTGTATGATCTTGGACAGTTTTTGTATTTATTTACATTTTTGACAATATTTTAATTTAATTTTCTATTTTCGCCTTTTTTTTTATTTATTTTTTATTTTTGCTTGTATTTTAAATTTTTAAATTTCATTTTTGTTACTTTTTGTCGTTTTAAGTTTATAAAATTATTTTTTGCTAAGAAATGAGCTTTAGAATGTTTGCTTCATTTCTAATATTTTATTTACATTTTTGACAATTTTTAAAATTAATTTTTATTTTTACTTAATTTTTTTTATTTTCATCTTTTTTTTTTTTAAATTTTTAAAATATATTTGCTATTAGTTTTCTATTATAAACTTTATACCTCAAGCTGTCTATAATGGGAAGTAAACAGCCTGGTTTTTAAAAATAAAACATTGTTTAAAAAAATGTTATTCAATATAATAATGTAGAAACTTACATTTTTCTATCAAAGAATTTTCAAAAGTTTAAATTTTACTATTCCTTTTTATTATAAATATGACCCTTTTAGTTAATATATTAGTCAATAGATGGCGCCAACGAACCAAGTAATTTTTTTTTATACTGTACCGCCGAAATTTGAATGTAAAGAGACATCCATTTTGAACTCTTGATCAATCAGGGTTAGGAAAATTCAAAGAGAGTAAAGTTTTATACGAATAATTTTTAGTCAGCCTGATTGTAAAATGGAACAACATTTATTAAATATAAATGGTAAAAGGGTTCTCCTTACTGTCGTTCCAATAGTTGGGGATGGATCATGTTTATTTCGATCGCTTTCTTATGTTATGTTTGAAACACAGTCTTTTAGCAGTGGCATTCGAAAACAAATTGTTACTCATGTGGTACAAAATTGGGATCATTTTAGTATTATGTCACATAATGAACAGGGGCATAATTATAGTTTGGCTGCAGTTTATTTTTCCGAAATGTCACGATGTTCAACTTTTGGAGGATTTTGCAAGTTGTATGCAGCCGGTGAAATTTTTAAGTGTGTTTGAGGTTTACCTTGATTGTAGCCTTTATTACAGTTTTGAAAGTGAGGGAAACCCCACTAAGTGGCTACGCTTTTCCAATGATTTGTCAAGTGGCCATTTTGACGTTTACGTTAATTCTGTGTCAAATTCAATCCCCTGTATAATAATAGCCTAAGTTGTCTGTCCGTGAATTTATGAAGCGGTTGTACCTGGAATGGGTACAGGAATCCATATTGGATTTTTTATGACTTAGGGTTAGCAAAATTCACCGAGATTTCAAAATCCACCCCATCACCACTTTTTGGACGTTTAATGGTATTATTTCAAGCCTTATTCTTCCCTGTTAAGAGCAAAAGATTAAATTTATCAATTTGGATATCATTCATATATACCACCAAATAATCACTGTCAATATAAAAGCCACTGCTGTCTATTCTATCACGTACGCGACCCTCATATATTCTAATTAGTTTCTTCACCATTTGTAGGCATGGCAAGCTCAGTAGAGTGTCTGCCCATTTGCTTGTCGTACTCCTTGGGTTAACGGTTCTGTCCCCGAAGCTGCCAAATTTTTCTAAATGTAATTAATTTACTATATTCTTTTTTTTTAATATATAAATAAATTCCTATTCCTAAAGTTGTTTTATTTTTTTTTAAATAAATTTTTACTATTTTTTTCAACTTTTTATTATGTTAAATTCACGTATTTTGTACGGATGTCCCTGGCCCCATAAACATTTCATTTTTCTATCCTTAAACTTTCTTCTCGTCTATTTTTATGTGTCCTTTCACCTTTTAGCTGTTAATTTTTCTGCTCGCCTTCATTTTTGTGTTTCTTGAAAGAAATATCTGGATTAGAGGGCTCGGCCCATGCAATCAAGGCCCATACCTACCGAGGTGATAGTGTCATTCCTTTACTTCCATTAATTAATGTGGCAAAAAAAAAAAACTGAAGAACTTGACGATAATTTTAAGGTAGCTAAGAAGACTTTAAATTATCTTTCTAAATGAATTCAATGTGATTCTAAACTGCATTCACAATATCGAGAGACTTTAGGGGAGTATGAAGATAAACAAGTTATTGAGCTTGTACCTGGTAATTCTCAGCCAAAAAACAAATCATTTTTTACCTGCTTCATACAGTACTTTACAATTTTAGAAAATGAAAAATTTACTGATTCCGTCATATGACGGGCTATATGCTAGTAATTAATAATGTATAATATTCACATGTTCATAACTTGAAAATAATAAAAGTTTTGTCAGTGTTAACCTTTGCAGTTAATTAATTAAAGGTAAGACGGGCTATTTAGCGGACCTTCAATATCTGCTACTGCAAAAATAGGCGAACAGGTACGTAGACGAGGAGTGAAGTTACGGGAGAAGGCGAGAGATTTTATGACAAGTGTCAAAGCTTCTAATTGAGATGCTTTGTCTGGGTCGATGTTGCCTGGCGTTGCCTTTTGACGTTAATTTGTCTTGTCAACTCGTGGACGAGAAACTAGCTACTTTTAGTCAAATGCTTACTACAAATACTAGTGATTAATGATTTACACTCTATTTCTTATCATAAATTATTATCATTATTTCCAATGCGGAAGGAACAAGTTCTTATGATATTTGCCAGACATTTTATTACGGGAGCAAAAATATTCTCCAGGACAACACATACAAAATGTGTCCTCGTAATTTAGAAGCAGGGACCAAGAGCTCCTTGGCTGGGTTTGTCACTTCCATAAGTATCATTTGGGAACTTGAAGGACATTGCCACCACGAACTTATTATACGTAACCTATTATAGCCGTTATTAATGAACACGGCGGAACTTTGAACGGCTCCAGCCTCGAAATCATAATGCTCTGGTTACGTGATCGATGCCTTTGCTTACTAAGCTTCCATCAACTCTATGATTTGTTACACACTGAGAGCGTAAAAAGTTATAATATTAAAACTTTTTTCTCATTTTGTTCGATAACAATTATTTAACTTTAAACTTTAAAACATGTTTCTCCAGATTGTAATAATAAAATTATTTAAAATTTGTTTCACCGAGATTTTTTTTTTTTTTTTTTAATGTGTTTGCTTTTCAGCAAACCACAGGAAATTATTTTGAGACCACAGTTCTAGAAACTCTGATCTAGACTGAGTATCTGAAAGGAGTGATATAGACATCCTTTGGCTCGCTACTGGAGCAATTTCTTTCTATGCCACACGGTGAGTGATCTTGTTCACACACTGATATAGAGATAGATAAGAAAACTATATAAAAAATTGTTACCTGAGAAATATTCGAAATCCATTTTCAGTGACGGTTTGAGGCACGACGACCTCATCTGTATCAGCGTGGCTCATGACTATTCTGGCCAACGTCGGACTCGTGGAGGCGACTATCAATTTATGAGCCTTGATAGGCTTTCCCCGAACGAGAAAAGTAACATCGGCGAATTCTTTTGAATCATATATGTACTGGATGCCATCGGATATACTCTTGATCTTTGTCTGCCACCTGTCTGTGATAACACATACGTTGCAATTAACAAAGCATATCAAGATGATATCATTTAACCCTTTGACTGTTTATTACACCACATATGATATGCACATACGCTTGTATATCACATGTGATATACAATAATATAAAATACAGGGTGTCCCCCCAAAAAAACCGGATAAACTGCACAGCCTGATTCTTTCGGAATACATAATTTTTTCAACAAATCGAAATAAAAATTAACTCTATGTAGTTTTAATAAAATAAATTAACTTCTTTTATTATAATTTTTTAATCTGAATTAGATAAGCATAGGCACATATTTATTTCAAATTTGTAAAAGTTTCGTTTCATTTAGTTTGGATTTCATAAAGATGAAAAAAAGTCAAATTAATTAGATGGATGAATTTGCTTTTGTTGAACAAGCAAATCAATATCGGGCTCAATCAACACCTCAGTTTGCAATTTTTGAAGCGTTTTTAAGATCTTTCAGTGATCTTTGTCCTATTTTTGTTTTTGTATGCTTCATTCTTGAAAATAATTTACAAATTTAGGTACTGCTAAAAGCTGAAGACATTAATAAAACATGATTGTGAAAATTAGAATATTTATTGCGGGGCAGGTAATCTTTATAAAACTCTAGTAACGAAACAAATTTTTCTTTCGGTTTAATGGCACTTTACAGTTCAATGTATTCGATTTGAAGATTTGAAGGTAATTTATTAATTTCTAAAGAAAATAGGATAGAAAATATAGTGAAATACCCTTAATTTTTTCGAAAATCTTGAAATTTACTTTCAAACTCTTGAATCAAATCAAAAATTAATGCAGCATATTTTGTAAATTCACAGGTTTATGTGCAGCCAAAGTACTGAAATGTGTCAAATCTTTTACTTTTAATTGATTGTGCCAAAATTTCAAGTCGCCAAGAATGTTTATGAGCTTCCGATAAACAATTTACATTACATGAGCTTATTCCCTCGGATATCCACTCCTTAAACAGACATAAATTGCTCTCTCTGTATGGCCTCTTCCACCAGTTCACCACTGGTATGCCACCAATGGTGCTGGTTTATTCCTTTCATGCAGTGGCACAGGGCCTCTTCAATCAGCCATAGTGAGATTTAGAAGTGTCCACTTAAAATGTCTGATGTTCTTGAATGAGGAGAGGATTTATTCTCCATGTTCCTGTTTCCTTTCTGCCAGTCCTGCTCACCTTCTTATTTGTCTTGGCGCCTCCTGGAGGCAGCTGTGAGATGAGCAGGATCTGATCTATTGGGATCTGGCGCATCGGGGCCTTTTTGTGCAAGATTTGCAAGAACTAACCGTTCTCTTTTTTCCTTATGTTTAAATTAAAATAAATTTAGTTCATAACTACAATTCAAACCGACATGATTTTATTGAAACGTCCGTGGAACTCTGTTTATTAGGAAGTGCTGCCACTTTTACAATATTAAACTATGCATGAAATGCATGCTTACTCCTAACACTTTTGGACTTGATGTAGTCTTTCCCTACACCAACAAAATTTCAACTTTTTTTCAAACGCTGTTATTGTTTAATAAATTGATTTTCTCCTTGAAGTCACAAATTTTAAATCATTCAAATGTTCTGTTAAGTCTACTAAAATACAATGCAATATACTACATACAAATATTCTAATTCTTCAAAAAATTCGCCGTCGAATGGATACACACATAATTTGAAAGTTAAATTCTCATGGCATACTAAGATGCTTTTATTTCAATTTTTATTTAAATAATTTTTTTTAATTTTTATCTATATTTATCAACGTGCGTTCGGAAACGGATATACTAAGGTTTTTTGAATAAAATTAATTGAAAATATATATGTAGACAATTGGCAACAATATGCATTTAAGGGTTAAGAAGGTTCGTACTCGATTGACCGGGCAAGAAAAACATGTACATTATATGACATCAAAGTAATGCAGGTTTAGTTACACAAATCTGTACTGGTTTCAATCTAAATAATATTAGAGTGATGCGTAGACTGGTGCCCCGTTAAGAAAGCAAACTGTTTGAATACATTAATTATAAAATTTTACTATTAATGTATATTACCGTGTGAATTAGCAATAAGAGATAACAAAATAAATTATACTATGAGGGTAGTTACCCATTAGTATTACATCAAAATAAAAATTGTAATGATAATCAGATGAATACGCACTATATTTGCAATTATGTAATACATTAACATGCAGTACATTTACAGTGGCATGATATTTTGTTCGTAATAGGACTCATACTCAGTTAGCAGGAGAATATAACAAAAGCACCTACTGATACGACATCGTAGCAGTCTAGATCTAGTCATTATATTCTATACCTGTTTCGTGCTATGCACTACTTAAGCAAACATTTGAAATGCACAAATGTTACTGCTTATGTATATTACTAATGTAAACCTACAAGATAAAATAACAAAAGAGGTCAAAGATTTATTCTATTAACACTTTGAGTATGGGCGTATCATACGAGGGTTGTAAATTAAGTAATGGCAACATAGGTACAAATCAATTTTTAATGAACTTACAAGTACAATTGCATTACATTACTTCTATGTAATCACCAGCAAATCTTATAACATTTTGCCAAATGTCGGGAAGCCGTTGTAGACCAGTGGCAAGGTGTAGATTGTTGATTTGAGTGACCGAGCGCACTACTGCTTGGAGTACAGATGAAACGTCATGAAATCGGTGACCTCGGAGGGGTTCCTTCAACTTCGGAAACAGATCAAATTCACAAGGACCCATGTCGGGTGAGTAGGGAGGGTGTTCCAGGATTTCCAACTGCCACTGTCGCAATAGGAGAGTGACATTGTTTGCAACGTGGCAAAGAGCGTTGTCATGCAATACGGTAAGGAGATTGTTGTGCAATAAACATGGACGTTTGAGCCGCATAGCCAGATGCAAATGGTGCTGTAGATATCGGTAATAGTAATCTGCATCAACAGTTTGACCATCAGGTACAGCATGTGTAAGAATCACACGTCCTAGTCGTATGCCACATTCAGCATAATCTTCTTCACTCGTCTGGGTTCCTGTCGAAATTTCTGTGGCCTTGGTGACGCCATTCATTTGACTGACGCTTTAATTCAGGATCATAGGCTCGTGCCCGTCTCATCAATGGCGATAATACGCTGCGGAAATGCGTCTCCTTCATTGCGGTATCTCTCCAAGTGGGTGCCATTTCTGTACTTCGGTTAGTTGATGTGGAAACCAGCGGGAAGCAATTTTCCTCATGTTGAGAGATTTCTTCATTATGCGCTAGACCGTTTGATGACTCAGACCAACCTGTAAGGATAATTCTCAGACAGTACATCAGCAGTCTATGGTAAAGAGACTGCTCGAGACGCCAATCTGCTCTTGAGGAATGGAGGGCCAACCTGTGTGTTGCAAATCCTTAGTCTCATTCCTACCCGAACGAAATGATTTAAACCATCGTGCGACTGTCCTATATGGTAAAGCCTTTGTGCCACAGGCTTCCACTAATCCTCGATAGCATTCTGTTGCATTTTTGCCACGGGTAACCTCGATTTTTAGCCACTACCGCTGATCACCTTTTGAAAACATGCTTTAGAGCGATGGAAACGAAATTCCTCACAATAACTACCCTTCTAAACAGATCGACTGTACTCTACACATC
Source organism: Pardosa pseudoannulata (assembly GCA_032207245.1). Taxonomy (NCBI): domain Eukaryota; kingdom Metazoa; phylum Arthropoda; class Arachnida; order Araneae; family Lycosidae; genus Pardosa; species Pardosa pseudoannulata. The sequence continues at coordinate 167,588,789 of CM063501.1, forward strand.
GACAACAACGCCACCTCACCGCCCCCATATCCTATATGCGCATGCCCGCCCTTTTGCGAGTTTCAGGGATAAGTTGCCACTATTTAATGGATGCTTGGAAAATATAAGGCAAAATTTTAGTGTGGGGAGGATACAGGAAACCAAATTAAGTCTTTTCTTGTCGAACGGCTACGAACATCCATGCCACAGTGGGACTCGAACCCATGAACTCCGGTTTCAATGATCAGCGCCTAAACCATTAGGCCAATGGTCTTTTATTGTCATAAATTGTGTGTTCAGAACTAACGCTGCGAAACGCCAACAGATGGCTCATATTATGGCAGTCGTTGCCATCTGTGAGTAAAAGCGCAATTTTATGATTCATAAATAGAAAATTCGTGATGTATTTTTAAATTCGCCCTATATGTAATTATAATAAAAGCTGAAGCTTAAAAATAAATATATATTTTAACAGTATTGTAAGAAATTTGGACCAACGACCCAGTTTTCGCAGCTGTGCACCTTTCTCTCTATATGAGCCGGCCGGCTATGGGGCTGATAAGTTTTCGGTTGTGTTTTGCAGGGCAGCAGTGAATCTGAAAGGAGGATTCCTTTATCGGAAGGGATCAGGTTTCCAGAAGCTGACTCCGAAGAAAGAGAGCCTGTGGGCAGTTCAGTCAGAGGGAATCCACGGAGAGCCTGTGACACATCTCTCGTTGGGAGGTTTATTTTCTAGCTTACGGAGCAAGGAGACACAACACCTGTCTTTTATGCGTGGAGTCCGCTCGTCTACTAGATATTGGTTGAAGCAAAATCATGCTCCGGGACACGAAATATGATTTTATCCTATCTTTAGTTTCGACACAATCTTGTAAATAAATTTTATTTGCTATCCATTTAATTTTGCAAGTTATAGTTTTTTTATGCATCCCAGCGACAAACTATGAGCATAATCATACCTACTCCAGTGAAGTACGCCGGCAGGTTATACGTTAAAAATTTGATGTTTTAAATTCTTTTTTTACTGGTGATTGAGCAAAATGACTGCATATAAGTTATAATGCCAAGAGAACCCTGGCAATTAAAAATATGGACTTTTTCTCCCATCCAAACGGTGAAGAACATTTTTAACGGCTACACACACACACATATATACATACATGTGTGTGTGTGTGTGTATATATATTACAACGTCTTCAGCTAAGTGGTCTCGGAAAGGGGTATTCGAGGCTTACATAGAGATTAATGCTTTTTAAAAAGAAAAGATTCTGGACGCATATCTCCCCATACCCACCCCCAAAAATTATAATTTAAAAAAACTCACCAGCTTTTTAGATTTTTTTCTGTTGGTCGCAACCTTGCTCTTATTTCAAAATAATTTTAGAATATATCAAATTTTAAATACTGTCTTTACTGACTAAATTGTAAAAATACTGACCGATACTGATCTATCTCAAATAAACTGATTTTTACGGACCATTTTTTATCTCTTTGTACATCACCGAACCACCATGATGTCCGCTTTCTTTTTGGGATAATCTTATAGTAGACTTTATTGGGAAAGGAGTTCATCAATTTGACGAAAGCGTCTCTACAGAAATGCTATTCCAGGGACATAATATTGATTTAGAGATCCGTTACTTTATTCGAATGAACCTCTTTATAATTTCCAATCTCCTTTAAGAGCATCAACGAGCATTTTTGAATTCGATGTTCCCCGGTAATTTCAAAAGCTTTTAAATAGCTACGTGAAAGATTCTTCATATCTGTCTGTCTCAAATGACATTTAAAGCAAAGTGGCAAGAATAGAAAGTGAAAAAAGCAAACATTATTTTAAAAAAACCTGCCGTTTAGCATGCATTAAAATTAAAAACATTATAAACTTGCTCCACAAAACTATCGTAACACCCACACAGGGGATCAAAACAACCGTCGAAATCAGCCCACAGCAACTACAAATACTGCTTATATAACACTGGGCTGACCAAATACAGGAGAAAATTTGCATAAAGTGGAAAACAAAATAAATGTAAAATCTCGAAATGCACACGGCAAGTAAAAAACGAAAAAATCATTAAAAATGATGACCAGTACAATTAAAGACTCTATTTACCATAATTTCAAAATGTCGAAAATTGTATATATGAAACAAACTAATACTTAACCGTTGGTTAAGTCTAAGTAATCCTAATAATATTATTAGTAATAAAAGAGTTATCAACACTGTTAGAAGTAAAAAAGTTATAAAAAATATTTCTACTTGAAGAGGGTTTGCAACACCTGTATAATCCTGATACCAAAGAAAAGAAAGGGGAATTATATTTCATACCTTATTATTCAACTGCTTGGATTTTTTAAAATTGTTCTGAAATCTTTCCAAGTAAGAATGCTTTGAAAAATAAATGATTCACTATAATGCAAATCAATTCCTTTTTAAATAGCGATATATGTGAAGAAGTATTCATTAAAACACACTAAACCAGGTTGACAAGAATTATTTCAAGACGCGAAAAGGCAGAGAGATACAGCAGTTTATTTCCTTATAACATTTTCAGCAAAATTCTCTTTTTCTATAAAAGAGGATTATCTTTTTTCTTCATTTATCACCTTTTAATGTAGTTTATTCCATAGACCGCTTTAGAAATTTGGCTGCTTGCGTGTATGTAAGCAATGCACACCTCTGCCCCTGCTCTGTTAGGATAAATCATCCATATTTTGAATCTAAAGCGAATTGATTTTCCTTGCAGTAAACTTTCTCAGTCTTGAAAAAGGCCTTAAATGTTTCGATCTTCCTCTTTATGCCGTTCCCTTGCAATGTCGACTGATGCGGCCGTCTCTCTGCACAGTAGCATGCCACGGTTCTGAATTTTTCTTGAATAAACATTTTAGAAGAATGATGGCCGCAATACGGAACCATTGATAAGTCAATGTTAAACTGGTTGTGAAATACAAAGGTAATTAACTTCTTGTTCAGTTCATCATAAATTGGTTACAGATTCCTTCTTTTAGGGAATTTCCCTTTCTATAAAATCTCTCGGTACGGAAAATTTCGTCGTCACAGGATTATAGTGACAGGCCAACATTCCTCCACATGGAACATGGTTAAAAAATTCGCAATTTACCTCTTTTTTTTCCTTTAAAAAAACCATTGAGAAAATGAGTACATTAAGTAAATAAAGAATTCGACAGGACCATAAAATATCGTTAAATACAGTTTTATAATTAAAGACAGTATTGTTCAACACAGGCTTCACTGTATAGAGAAACATGTTTTCTTAAACTACACATTTTTACCTGAAAATTAGTAATTTTTCTGTAACATATTAAATAAATGGTAACGTTAAGTGTAATTAACGCCTTAAAGGGTAATTTATTTTACATCTTATGTCCTCATCACTCAGGTAATGCTTTAATTATCATCACTATTCCTTTACGGACCGCCAACATAAGTTAAAGAATTATTTAACTTTAACATCAAACTGTATTGATTAATTTAAATTACACTGAATAGCAATACGTGTAAACAAATAAAAAAAAAGTTATGAAAGATTTTCAAGTCAAACATATACAGTAAACGCAGAAATGACTACCTCCTGTTTAATTGTCTAAAGGAAGAGAATATTATAACATAGTAACATTGAAATGAGTGAGTTCAAATAACATTATAGAAACGTCATATTTTTTAACCAATAATCGACAGAATCAGGTAGGTCAGAATATAATTCAGAAATTAAAACACTTATCAAGTTAAGTTGATGCCTCAGTACTGTACTGTGTCTCATTAAAAAATATAGACAAATTAATATTTATTAAATCTGTCACGATAATGATTATAAGCGATAGTGGAGGGTGTCAAGCAATACCGAAAGTTGTACGATTTCATCACAGAACACATTAATTTGTATATTTAATCCAGGATATTTATAATTGTAAGCTCACTAAAATTATCTTATTAAATTCTTAATTATTGGTTTAACAATGAATACATAACTTACCTTCTACAGCTGTCACCATATTTGTTAAATTTAACAGATCAAATCGCTCACAAGACTTAAAACAACAGAAGTGAAACTACTGATAAACAAATGATATCTTTGGACTGGCGTTATGATTACACTTCCTCTTCTCTTTTTCGAGATTGGTTTAGTCACGCCATCTGCCGTCGAAACAATTAACAAGTCAACAGTTCAGAATAGTTCTTAACTTTCAAGTCACAATTCTTTAACCATTCACACAATCAGGGTTGTTTCAGTAAATAGGCAAATGTCTAGAATGAGTACCAATCCTAGCCCGTTGACCACCCACAGGCAAAATTAAAATTTGCGGCCCATTTTTACAAACCTTACATGCCAACTTTTACAGATTAGCATCGGCACCAGTAAAACTTTTTGCGAAATATCGGCAGGTTGATTTTCAGTGGTACAAGTATTTTGTAAGTTTTTCTTTTCCTAGTGAAATTTTCATTAAAAGTTAATTGCAATTATTAAAATAAAATCTATGTGCTCATTATAAATAACAAAAATAGCTCATTTTTTCTAGAATAATTTGATTTTGGAGCACAAAATTAACCTAAATTTCAAACATAATATCTATACAGCAAAATGAGTAAAAAAACATGTTAAAATCATCAAACGATGATTTACTAAACTTTAATTCTTTAAAGGAAACTGAATTCTTTTCAACATCCCAAATTTTTAAAAAGTTGTATCTGCAAAACTCTGATAAAAATGATTTAACCTCTAGCCCAGTGATGTCGCTATTGATTTTTAGCACTCATCAGTATGTTGTTATTGCTAATACTACTTGGACGAGCCATGCACGTGACCCAGAGGCTACTCAAATTAATTCGAAGGGATGAGCACTTCGCCTTAGAGATAATTTTTGAAAAGCACCGCTAGGATGAAAGATTGACTTTGCGCCTAAATAGCGAGGTGGGCCCTCGTAATTTAGAAGCCGAAGCGCACCAGGCTTGATTTGCAACCTGCAGCAGTATCGTTTGGGAACTTTAAGTATATTTAAGTGCTTCATTCAGACAATTAATGAACTCGGCTGATCTTTGGTTCGAACCTCGATCTCGTAGCCCTTCAGTTATTAGATCGTTGTCTTTAGCGACTGAGTTACCGCGATTAGCTTATTTTTACATGTCCCTGGTATTTGATTACGGTATTCAAATTTCCAATATTGATGTCTGTCAGCTTTGTTTGGAACACGAATGTTTTATATAAAGACCCAAAATAAAATGTTATTTATCATTTTCCGTACGGATTAAAATGGTAAATTTCACACAATTTTATTTTTACAGAATTTGTGTAAATATCTACTCTGTCGTCACTTCGTTTATGATGTCTGTCAAAACCAAATTAGGGAAAGAAAAAAAACGTACAAACGAAATCGCTTATACGTGCATAATTGAATTATTGTGTCACAATGTATCTTACTGTTGGAAGGAGTACAGCTGGCTGTTAAATTTCTCCAAAATATAAAATGTCCATGAATTTTTAAGGCAAAGAGCAGCGGTAGCTCAGTCGGAAAAAGGCAGCGATCTCGTAACCGGAGGGATGCGGTTTCGAGGCTCCGCCAATGTTTCGCCGGGTTGCTTAATGACGACAGAGGCACGTAAAATTAATTAATAGTCGTAATATCCTTCGAGTTCTCAAACGATACCTCTGGAGGTGACAGGCCAAGCATGGGAGGAGAGGGGGGTCTTCTGCTTAGTTCCTGCTTCTTAATGACGAAGCCCCACTTTGTGTTGTCTTAGGGAGTAATGTTGGATGCCTATAGGGTGCTCCCATAATAAAATGACAAATTCTGCAGCTTTTTCTAGGCGAATGCATAACAGACAAGCGCCCCCAATTATTAAATTTTAAAAGTATAAAATGAGGCTTTTTCTTTGGGGGGGGGGGGCTGGTACACACTTAAATGACTCAAATGAACGCTGGCGAGAAAATTAATTTTAGATAATGTCAGGGAAGGTTGATTGATTTGGAACGCTATGGTATACTTTTTGCAACACGAGGACTAATGAGACTGGAATCTACTGCTTAAACCTGATTCCAAACGTAGCATGTCACAGTGGGGGGGATTGGAACCCATGAACTCTGATACCGAATATAAGCATCCTACCCATTCAGCCATCGTTCGGCAATGTCGGGGAAGGAGATTGCAACTTCTCACACTTAGGAACATAAGGGAGGAAATTGACTTGTTCTGGTAGCGTTGCGTAAGTTTGTTTGTAATTTTTTACTGAGAGAAATAGCATAAATTGGATAACCGATTTAGTAAATTTATTTGGAAAATTTAAAATTAAATTTCAGTACCAAGACATTGGCTACCCCTGTTACACAAAACAAGTCCACAGACTCTGATTATGAACCAATCATTTCCATGATGAACTTCAAATAAATATTTAGTAAAAAAATTAAGCAAGTCAATTTTAAGCTTCCTGAATATTTTCAATCCATCCATAACAGGTTTGCATATTCTTCTGACGTAAAAAATAGATAATTTAAAGACTCATCACCGACAATAAGATTTTTATAAAACAATTTTCAAACAACATTTCATGACTTAATTACCACTTGCAATCTATGCTGATGACACGTTTCCATAATATAAATACAAATTGAACAGCTTGAAATAAATAATGTCCATCACTTAATCCTAATATAGGTTCAAACTTTCACCAAACAAAGAGAAAAATAGCACTGTGTGGGGAAAAATATATCAGCATAAACTTTTCAAGCAAGAAGTAAACAGACATGAAGGGTCTCATCCCTCATGTAGCACTCCCAATCAACACACATAAAGCCGGGGTGTCACTGTATGCAGCAAAAAGCATCCATGGTACCAAGCATGCAAAAGCTCTCACAATAATGTGCCTGCCAAAAAAATGTAAAATCTAATTGCATATTCCCTTTAATTAATGCCAATTATTTACATAAAAATGAACAATTGCACATCTTTAAAGAAATATCTTTCATTTAAAATCAAAATAGGAAAAATTGATGTAGTAGTTTCTTCTCACAGACTGCCGAAAAAAAAAAAAAAAACACTGCATTTGAATATATAAACTTCTGAGAGGAAAACAAATTTAAATATTACACTCTCTCCTCATTAGTGACTAGCTTGTTATTTCAACCAACCTGCCCTGTACATCACATACGGTATACACATCTAATGCTTTATATGCTTACATACTATATGTGATACACGATATAAAATATATAAAATATAGTTCATTGTGTATTCCACATGATATACAAGTGTATAAAGCACTAAATGTGCATATCATATTATATGTGATGTACAGAACATACAAAGAGTTACACATAATAAAACAAAAATAAAATGAAAAACTTTATGAAAACAGATTTATTTGATATCACATGTAACACACAATGGTTTAAAGGAATATTTTATAATAGATAGATATATTAGATAATATATTAGATAATTTCAGTCAATGGACCTACCAAAAGAGTAAATTTATGAGAAAAACTGGAAAAATAATAAAAAATCAGTCTAAATGGCAAACTTTGAAATAAAAGCAGAAACTCAAAAACATAGGAATCTGTAAACAAGATTGCCATCTACCGTGATTGAAAAGAAAAATCATTCTAAGAAATCATAAAAATTTTTCAAACTATTTTGTAACCATCTTAGCTAAGCATTAATATGAGTTAATTTTTTCTAAACACAAAATTTCCATTTCACATATTACTAAAAATTTGATCAATGCATGTAACTTTTAAAAAAATTACATTAAAAACAAACTTTCAAACAACAAGCAAATATTTATTTCCAAAATTACATAGAAATCTTTTCAAAATGTAACAGTTACAAAATTTATAACTCTAGAAATGCAGATTTGATACAACATCAACAATTTTACACCCAAATTGACATAGAAAGCTTTTGAAATATAACAGTTATAAAATTTACAATTCTTAAAATGTACTATAAAACAACATCAATATTGGCTAAAGGTAACAATGACACCATTCAAATTTAAATGCATATATGTTTTTATCTCTATAAAAGCTCTCAGGGCATGTCATTCTATTCATAATGAATTTGAGGGGTGAAACCAGGTTGAGATGCATAGTAGAATAAATCTGCATACATATCTAGTCTCTGAGTCATCTGAAAAAGTCATTACAATATATTCAATTAATATATAAGTAAGAATCAGATTATTCTTACATATCAAATGAAGGTAGATTGTTTGGGAAAAGTTTTTTGTTCTTGAGTTTTTTCTGTAGGAGGGTTCATGAGACAAAGATCTGTAGATCACAGCTTATATGAAACAGCTACAGACATACCCATGTAGCACAAATATAAAAGTCAATATGATACAAATGTTGGCCAGTATTTTGAATGATGCTAAATGCCAGACATCTAATTTTGGGCATCTGTGGATATTGGCCGACATAATGTAAAATCAAAATTTTAAAGTGTTTAAAAGAAAGCATTTAAAAGAGTTGTTTGCATTGCTTATAAGAAAAATATTATTATAAAAAATTAAATTTAATAAATTTGTTAGTTTTTATAAAATTTACTTTTTTGAATGTTTTCCTTAATGTCATACAATGTCTTAAAAATCAAATTATTTTACTGATATTCAGCAATATATATATATATATATATATATATATATATATATATATATATATATATATATTATATATATATATATAGCAATTCATATAAATAAATATTTTCTGACATCAAATGATATCTTTTGATATTCAGCATAGTTCTCAATACTCATTAGCTGATTGTAATCAGAGGTGAGTCAATTCTATCCTTTCTCCACTCCATAGGAGGCAACACACTATGACTTTTTGTAATTATTACGATTCTTTGGAGACAAGTAAAGTAGAACAGGACTGCCATAGTTTTTGTTCTGAGGGAAAATGTCAGGTAATAAAAATTTTAAGTATAAAGCTTCTTAACAAATAGAAAAGCCTTACATCAAGAAAAAGGGAATGAATTAGTTTGCATGGCAAAGTTACCACATGGTGAATTGACCAAGGGATCTATGGACAAACATTACTAAGTATCAAAAAATGAAATTCAAGGATATTGGGGAACCAACATCACTAAATATAAAATAATGATAATCAGGGATATTGGAGAATATTGACCAACAAAAAATGATACTAATGGATACTTTTTGGAGGGAGGAGGGTCCATTTGATTTAGGCCAATATTATAATTTTGATATTGGCTGATATTTTTGTGATACCTGAATATGTCTGTAGCAGAATTTAAACTGATTTAAATTTACCTCTATATTTACATAGTTTTTTGTAGAATTATACTTTAATAAATATAAAACTTTTACAAAACCATTGATTTTTTATATTTAATAGCACTATGTATATTTTATAACTATAACATGTATATATATATATATATATATATATATATATATATATATATATATATATAATTAGATATTAAGAAAATAAATTGGCTTGGTTAGTCAAAGCTTGGATAATCAAAGTTCTATTGAATTTGCATCTAAATTTCAGCTTTTACAAAATATGACTCAGTATAAAATTATATGACCTGCCTATGAGGGCCATTTTTTAAAATCTCCAATCTACCATAAGTAGAAAAAAGTTGGAGACAAAACAAATTTATTGGTAAAAGTTATGCACAAACATGGTTTCTTTTTTATCATAAGGTTCAGACATTTGACATATTTGGTGGACCATGTTTCCAATCCTCTCTCTCTGAAGAGGTTCATTGCCAGCTATGCCCAATAGGACTTAATGCTGCTTTAGTGTACAAATCAATTCTTCAATTCAGAGAACAGATAAAAGTCATGGTTATCACATTCAAGAGCTACAGAAGCTGCTGGGTTATAACAGCACTGTCAAAGTTATGCATGAACTCCAGAGGTCAGCAATCCTCATTCATCTGGAATTGCTCTTAAGTTTTTGTAAAACTGGACCATAAAGTGATGTTTTAATCCTATTCTACAGTTTCATAAACTCAACAAGCAACACACATTTTTAATCCCCAAAACCTTTAGCTATGACCTTCCTGGTAATGAGGAATTGTTTGAAATTCTTCAGTTTATTTGGGTCATTCATGGCAACAACTTTCTTAAAAGGGATTGGAAACTTTCCTCCCTCCACCAATATGACAAATGCCTGATTCTTCACTGCAATTATGTCAAAAAGTATCCATGTTTGTGCATAACTTTTGGCAAGGAATTTATTTTGTTTTCTACTTTTGTCTTTTATTTTATAGTCCATTGGAGGGGTTTTTTTTTTAAATGGCCTTTATATCTCTGTAAGTATAGAAAATAAATAAAAATGTATATTTTTTTAAAAATAGATTCAGGCCTACAAAAAATATTTTAAACCTGTCAACTTATTTATATGCAGACATAATATGTATCATATTCCTGCAATCATAATTTCCTTCAGCATGTGTTTCATAGCAATATATTGATTGATTAAAATTCTGTACTCTGCTACAATGTAAAGTGTTAATTTTAAGGGGAGGTTTGATTCATACAGAGTACTGTTCTTGAACAAAATTAGAACTGAAAGAGGAATACAAACTGGAAAAATTTTATATGAGCATTTTAATATCAAAAGTTTTTAAGATATAAAAAAATTCTTATGTGTGTGTAGCATCCCTATCAATCACTGCTATTAATCTATATAAGTTAAGTTCAATGTTGTATAGAACCAAAAAAATATTTCTTTTATTTCTAGGTTAAGTAATACATATTTTAAAAATCATACACAAGGAATAAAAAGTTTAGGACCTCTAAAAGCTTGGAGTTTCTCGATATTAAACTATTTTAATCCTCATCTAACATATTCAGTTTTATAACGTATCAAAGTTTAAACATAAGTATCACAAGCTGTCAGGCCCTTTTTTCCCTTTGGGCCTGATAGGCCTAGGCCTCTGGTAGGCTTCTAAACTGGGTCTAATATAGCAAGTCAAAACTGAAGTGGGCATCAGTGTGAATGAATTTTAAGCAGATAGGTTGTAAAGTGCAGAGTAGCTATATTTATTATAAACTAATATACAAAATGAGCAATATAATACTATAAATGTTATACCTTGAAACCCCATTTATCTTTCATTTGTCTGCATAAATTTAAATCAGCTTCAGCAATTAGTAAACCATCTTTCAGTCGTGATAAGCCCTATTAATTAAAATAAAAGAATTTTATCAGCAAAGTAATAATTATAATGATGTCTACTGTGTTACTATCTCCCTCAACCAGGTTTAGTTTGTTCAGCCAATTCTGAATAGGTATAAACAATTATGACAATATTGTGATTTATACTCAAGAACTAGGGTTCAAAAGCAATACCCTAAATAATTGGCCATTATCAGGCAGTAACAGAGAGAGAAACAAGAAACTGCTCAGAGCAGCAGCTCAAGTGAATATGATCTAGCCTGCTTATTCTATTGTTTTTACTTTGTGTGAAATATAATGCTTTTATGATTCATTTTAGAAATGATATTCGAGTTTATGTGTTATTCATAGACATTTCTTATGCACTACCACAAAGAATGAAGTCAAATATTGTTAGAGATCAACTTCAACAGATACACTTCGGTATGTTTATTTTGCCATTGTTACTACATATAAAATCTTATCATCCAATTTTGCTATCAATATTGAGTTTGCATGTTGTCAATACTTTTTTGAGAGCTCTATAAAAAACAATATGATGTCTTCCTTCCTTTAAATTGTAGAATTGCATAAGTCTAAAATGTGCTTTTTATATCCATGACTAATAATGTATACTTATATTCCTCTTCTCACTTATGGGAGGATATAGCCAATACAGTTTTGAAACAATTTGAGTAATTTAAAGAAAGAAACCACTTTTGTAGGTTGTTATTTTATTCAGAAAAATACTATGCAAGATAACAATAAAACTGGGATGAGTCATGTTGACAAAAACAGTACATGAGTAGAAATTTGAAAAATTAGTTAAAATCTTTTTGTGGTAAAATAATACAGCTATTACTAATACAGTCAATATTTTGCACATGTTTCTTTATTACGCATTTTTTTTTTCATAAGCAACTGCAAAACATTTGGGTCAAATAGACCCATAAAGTACAGCAGGGTTACAAATGATTTAATCTCATAGTATATTCATTTTTCAAACAAATTGAAGAGATCTTTTTGATATTATAATTACAAATGCTCTTTTCAGAAAAAAATTTTTTTAATTATATTTACTCAGGAATATGGTTTATGTTTTTGATTACAAAATTTTTTAACAATTATATTATGATAATATGCCACTGATGTAATAGTGTATTATTATGCAAACTATCACCCAAAATATTTAATGTTTAAAAACATTTTCTGATAACACATATGAAAATATAAGTTTGTCTTCTATCCAGGAGCAATTAATTATTATAAAATTCTGTTTGGGGAATTCATATGTTGAAATGTAACATTGTCTCTTCTATATTATAATTGCAGAATCATACGTCATAAGAACAGGTAATTCTTAAGCAATTAGCTGGAAGTACTTCCTACATTTATAATTTAATAAGTCAGGGAATATTGTCAGAGAGCTGAGTTTTTACTCAAAAAATGGAATTCTCAACTTCGTAAAAATTGCTTAGTTGTAAATGTTTAGCATCACAAATCATGATTTACTTTCTCTCTATTCTATAATTTAAAATTTGTAAAATTGTAATGAGAAGAGATGATTCCTGAGTTATCCAACAAAATGCAGCAGTTTCAGAGGCATATGGCAAGGTGTAAATGATGTGAATACTGAATGTAAAGGTGCAGTTATAAAGGTATATAGTAAAGTGTAAATCATGTAAACATTAACTATAAATATATTCTCCATTTTTCTATTAGAATTTTTTTCATAATCTAAAGTGCTAGAAATACAAGAAGGGAAGAAAACTACAAAGTATGTTTTTCTACACCAAAAGTTGAACTACCATGTATGATGTTATAATATTTTGGAAACAAATATAATGATCATAGAACTATTAGAAAATTAAAAATTGGCTTACTGGAGTTCTGCTGCCGTCAGGACCTGCTATGTAACTGGACCCTAAAATTAAAATGCAAATAAATTCAATCACTAGTACAATACAATATACAAAATGACTTTAATGCTTAACAGTTAAAAATAACATACCATAAAAATGTCCGAAGTCTTTGTGGGCTAGAAAATAAAAATATTTAAACCATATGAATAAAAAAATTTTAATAAATAGCTGGAAGATATAAGAACTAAGAATAGATTTACCTGGTTTACCATCTCCTGAAGTAAATTCATTTGGAAAAGTTTCCTTTTAAGAAAAATTAACTGGTTACAATCTATTCAAATATCATTATACAAGAAAATATAATAGCACTAAAAATTGAAACTTGATATTTATGTCAAAAATGGATTAATGGTATTTTAATTCATTTTAGTGGACAAAAATGATTTGACATACAGGTAACCAGAGTTATGTCTCCATCAATTAAACTCTTAAATCAAGACACCACTTTTCAATCAAGTAAAATATTTATATTGTAAAGATGTCACATTTACCCAGTAAAGGAAATTAAGGGCAAAGACATTAAACCTCAGAAATGATTTATAATTCTTTATATATGAATTCATTTTTTAAATTAGTTTTAAATGCAATATATATATGTGTGTGTGTGTGTGTGTGTGTGTGTGTGTATAAGATATCAAAATTATTACATTTCAAATATCACTCAAAGATTTAAATTTTCCCTTCTCAATTCTTTCATATCTATTTTCCTAGCAACAAAATATCTTATCTAAAGGAGTGTTTTTGACTTGCATTCTTTGAACCCATTTCTTAAATCTAACTCTGAAAAAAAAATGCAAATTTTCCGTCCAGGTACCACATTTTCTAGCTGTACCTGGCAAATAGCAAACTTCTTCCACTGATTTAAGTTCCTTTTTACTTTTAAGAATGCTGACTAAGTTGCTGATTCCTTGGGAATAACCTCTATCTCTCGCTGTGGGGACAACATTTGTAAGTGGAAGTATGTTCATGTATCATTCCCTTATATGCTCTTGTCAGAGTAACAAGTCGTCTTCTTAGATCTAAAATAAAAAGTTAAGTTCTAAGTCAGACTTTGTTTCTTTCCATCGTGCCACGACTGCATTTTAACTAGGATTCTCAGGCAAATAAAAATAATAGGGTCTAATTTTTGGGTAGCCAGGGGATTAATTTTTGCCTAGTTTACATATATATATTATTTATATATACATTATTCATAACTTAGAATATGTTTGATAAAAATTCAAAATATTAACTACCAGTAGAAATTAGAGAAAAATTAGGAAATACATCTAAATTTAGTATAAAAGAAAAATTCGTATTTATTTCTAGGTAGGTTTGATTTTATGTTATCAAGCATTTTAACTGTAAAATAAAAAGTAGGATCTTATGACAGGTGAATATCATTTGCTCAGATATTCTAACAGAAGATTTCTATCATTATAAGTTTGAAATATTTATATAAATAATAAAGTAAAAATTTATGAAGAGATAGTAGAAAAATAAACTCACAGTTCCAACTCTATTGATAGCACATGCAAAATAACCATTAGCTATTGCAGCACATCTTGCTTCTATTGGCCATAATGGTTCACTTTAAAATAATCATAATTGTATTATAATCTGATACAATTTAGTGGCTAATAATATATAGCAGGTAATATATAAAAATAAAACAATCTACCTTAGATCTCCGATGGTAGCAGATGGATTGAAAACTATTTCTGCATTATTAATTCCATAAGCCATCCAGTTTTGCGGGTGATGCCTTCCATAGCAAATGTTTACAGCAATCTTACCTAAATATATGGTCCAAAATTTTAGTTTCATTGTTTAGTTACAATGAATATTACTTTTCAGCTATTTCCAGTATCTTTTAATGTTTGAAAATTTGCCACAAAAGGACTTAAAAGAAATAAAATATATACAAAATTGAGAAGGGTAAATAAACATACATGTAAATATACATTACATATTTAACTAAATGTAGTGTTAATATCTAGCAAGTTTGAAAATAAATTAATGCAGCTTTACAAATTGGTGATAATTGTTACTAGTTTATATAAGTGTTTAGCAAGAAATTTTGAAATCCCCTGCAAATGGCTCCAGCAAAAACAAAAAGTAAAAAAAGTCAGATTAGCTTGTAATTTTCAGGATTTAACAAAATATGTTTCCTTTAAATTTGATACAAGCTAAAACTTAAATTTACTAAGCTATAAACACTAATTCATGAAAAAAAAATAGTAAAATTACCTTTTAACTATAGAGAATTAAATCATTAAATTAATAATAAAATATCAAATGAACATATATATTGACGGAAAGAGAATGAGATTACAGGATAATATGTATATAACGTATAGTTTATTATACAGTGCATACATTATAATATATTTAAACATTTAATGTTGTTATTCTAAATTTAGTTTATACATTAATAAAATCAAAACTTTTTTTAAAAAAAGTAAAATTATACTATTCTGTAAACAGTCAATAATGTATATCCACTGAAAAACTGAAAAGATATTAAATTTATGTATTGTATTATTTTAATACAACCTTTAATGCATTTGATAAAATTGCAGTTAATATATATTAAATGAATAATGTACTCAAGTAGCACAATAATCAGCCAATCAGCCAATATAAAATTATCTATATTGATTATTTATAACTATGGCCTACATCAAATGCCCCCCTCCTAAGATCTGAATATCACTTTTTAAAATTTAGCAATGTTGGTCAATATTTTCCAATATCCCTGAATATCATTTTTTGATATTTAGCAATGTTAGTCAATACTTTTCTGATGTCCTTGAAAATCATTTTTTGATATAGTCTGACTATGTGGTAAATTTGCCGTACAAGCTAAATCATTTCCTTCTTCATGAAATAAGGCCTTTTCTATTTGTTTAGAAGCTTTACATTACAATTTGCATTATGTGGCATTTTCCCTCAGAACAATAATCTATGGCAGTCCAGTTCTACTTTGCTTCTCTCACAGCTTTCAGATAAAGTAAATAGTATTGAAATATTTTATCAAAGTTAAACTAAATTTAAACAAAACAATTCTAATTTTTTTTTTACATCAACATTGATTTTTATTTTCACTGTGTGGCATGACAGCAATAACCGTCCAAAACGAAACGGTAGTTTTTAGACAGAATTCGTTTGGAAAATGTTTAGTAATAAAGGAAATTGCACTAATTATCTTGATTTTCCTACATTACCAGGTACTGAGATGTCGCAACATTATGATAAACAAGAACAAAATGCTACGTCCCGAAAATAAGGTTTATATTGCAATAATTACAATTAGTCATAATGCTTGTTATGAAGAAATGGCAGAATCAATTCACTCCTATCCAACTAATGTAGTATTGTGTGTTGTGCTGAATGTTGTTAAATATCATTTGATGTCAGAAAATGAGATTCATTTTTACAAATACTGATAGATATCACTGAATATTATTAAAATAATATAATTTCTATAACATCATAAACAACATTAAGAAAAAACATTCAAAAAAGTAAATTGCATAAAAATTGGCAAATTTATTAACTTTAATTTCTTATAAAATAATATTTCTCTTATAACACTAACAATTCTTTCAAATACTTTCTTTTAGAAATTTCAAATTTTAATTTTACATTATGTAGGTCAATATTGGCAGTTGTCTGACATTCAAAATATTGGCCAACATTTGTATTTGTGCTACCTGGGTAGTAAGGTTTCACATGAGATAAAAATATACATACCATATCGTGTTTGAAACACAGGATGTCCAAGTTTACTTTCCATGTAATAAGTAGACTGTAATAATGATAATAATATTAAATATAATAAAATTTATCACATATAAGTTTCTACTGAAGTGAAATTAGCTTACCTCATTAAAATCACCAACACGAGGTATATGGTTCTTCCTGGTTTTACCAAGAACAATGCCAGAATCAGATATTACAACAGCAGTATTCCATAATACATCACCATAAACTTCATCTCTTTCAAGTATTGGAGAAATAATGACCATCTTATGTTTTGTAGCCAGCTGTAAATAAAAAATCATTTGTTTTAGTTGATGTACTGATACTTGACATTTTAATTATATGAGCTGCTTACAGTATATTCTTAAGCATTATTTCTGTTACAGCTTCTAAGTTATTGTGATGCTGTTGTATGTTGTTTTATGTATATGAAGGATTTTAGAGATTATAAGAAGCTTCCCATGCATATATGCTTTAATGTATAAATTCCAGTGTTTTAAAAACATTCTAAATTATTTTTCAATAAGATCAAATACTCAGTTATTGTAGAATATGAAATAATACAGGTAATCAAACAAAGCATGAAATGATTTTTTTATGACTTTTACTATTCAATGTTTCTAGCAGACATTTAGCTAAAAGCTAGGAATGCATATGCAGTATTCTATAATACCTATCAAAATAAATTTATTTCTCATACACTTATAATCTTATTTTCTCATATACTCCAGCATGGACATGTGGTCAAAAACGATGCTAATTTAAGACACAACAGAATGACAGATGACAGATGAATCAGTCAACAGATGACAGATGAATCAAACAATGCACCTTTCAGGAACATGATTTCAACACTTTTCTGTAATATAAAAAATTAAATTGGATATTTCCACTTCATTAGAAAATTCGATAAGTTTTTTTTTTTTCAAAAGTGTTAATACTATTATTTTATGCATTGTTATTTTCTTTTTAAAAGCTGTTGTTTTTCTCTTTAAAAGCTGTTATTTTACAGAACACTTTTAATTTATGGCTAAAAGTGTTACTCATGGACAGTTTTACTTAGTGTTATGGCTAAATGTGTTATATCACATCATTTTGCATGATTTTAGAGGTAATTTAAAAATAATCTAATATATGTAACCTTTCCACCAATAAACCTCTAGTCGTGGTGCCTTGCTTTTGCCCCCTCCCCTCCCCAAAAAAATAAATAATAATGATAATAATAATTATTATATAAAAAAAACTGCTCTAAAGGTGAATTTATTTATTCCACCTTCCTACAAAGTTCCATTCTACCACCAAAGTGCATTTTCTATCACATTATAAATTTTATAATTGTTTATAACAATAAACACATATTAAATCCTAACCATCTTTTTTAGGGGTTTCCCATTGGTAATACATGAAGCCTATTTTGCCGCTCATAAAAGCTTTTTGAAAGAGCTAAAAGAGCTGATGGTTACACATCAATGCAGGTAATAATTCACAATACTTCCCCTAAATTATCCTATTTAAAATTTTATTTTAATTACATTATTACTTTTACTATCTTGATTGCATTATTAATTTTAGTTTGTCTTAAAGTAATTTCTTTTTATTCTTGCCATTTGTCCAATATACATTTTACAATGATGACTGAAATGTGGTTTGCATAAGCCAGAAGCCAAGACCTCAGGTTTGGCTACTGCAACCTTGCCAAAGGGCCTAAAATCTTTAAGGGGGCCCCAGTTCTACTTTTTTTATGCTGCCTCCAGCACTTTCCCTATTAGACCATCTCTTTACTCCAAATTCTTTCCTTCTGATCTCAATTCTGCTGTGCTTGCTTGCTCATGGCACCTAAAGCACAATGGGTTCATGCCAGGTACTTCGATGGAGGTCAGCTGGGAGGAGCAGTTTAGTGCTCGCAGTCTGCCCATCATCACTGGGATATGTCTAGAGGGCCTTGTGTGCCTGGATTGGTGCATTATCAATATTAATTGAAATAAACAGACACTGTTGAGTAATTATCGTTAAAATTAAATTGCTTGTGATATTATAGCTTTTGTTAATTTTTAATTTCATTCTTTTATGTTTTTTAAAATACATTAGTGTAATAAGAGATTTAAATATTTTGCTTTAACTTTCAAAAAGGAATTTTTCTATTTATATCTCTTACTAATTTATGCTTATACTTACATTTAAAATGTTCAAATAGTAACAAGCACCAGAAATGTATAACACAGGAGTTTCTCTTTGTTTTAAACAACAAAATGACTAAACCTCTGCTTTTAATAAAACTATGCATATTAATGTTTCATACCTGTACTTTTGTCCTATTGGCAGAATTTATGAAAATTGACCAATTATGTAAGTGTTGTTGTTGTTACTTGGAGAAACTAATCATGTGAGCTAGAGTCTACTCAAATTACGGTGAAGAGGTGCACATTTTGTTCGAAGAGCACCATAGAGTGAAAGTATGACTTAGCTCAAAGTAGGTCCTTATAATTTAGAAACAGGTACCCAGCAGAAGTACTCCAGGCTTGCCCTACCACGTCCAGAGGTATTGTTTAGGAACTTAGAGGAAATTAGGATCACACACCAATTTTATATGCTCATTAATGAACATGTAGATCTTTAGCCAATGTGAGCTTCAATACCACAACTCTCTGTTTATGAGCTTATCTTGACCACTGAGCTGCCATGGCTCAATTTGAGAAACTTTGTAACCAGAGAAAAAAAACTTTTCACAACAAATCTTGAGGAATTATTTGGCAATGGAATAGCCTGTGATGTAAACCACAATGATGTAAAAGGTCTCCAATGTGAACCTAGAGCCCTTACAAATTGAATGTGCTTCATCTAATTCATTAAGTGTTGAGCATTTAAGTACAAACATGGACAGACAAACACATGCATAATTCCAAAACTGGTTATTCTTTAAAAACACAAGTCTGAAACATCAAAATTCATTAAAATTTTAATTTTGGGTGGTTACACTTTTTGTAATTCTACTTTGTATACAAGAAAATAAAAGATTAATACATTCATTACACAGCAATGATATGAAATATAATAAGAAAGCCACAGCAATAGTAAGGAATATTTAAAGAATAAAATAAAAAACTTTTATAGTAACTTAGTAAGTAATTCTTTCTGCAAAATAAACCAAGTAAAATATCCATATTAGAGTTAAAAGATTAAACAACATTGAAAGTTAAATGCCATGTTTTAGTTTTTAAATGAAAAATTATTCAGGAATATCAGATAACATATGTATGTAATGAAATTAAATCAAAATGATTAAACTATAAATGTTCTAAAGTTTCCCAGCCGAAAAAAAAAGATCATTAATTATAATTCCCAAACATAAAACACTACTTAAGTAAAAAACAAAATCTGTAATAAAAGCTTTAAATAACACAATTTACTTTATGGAATTTACTTTTAACATATATACAATAATATATAGCCTATTTTATTAAAAAAATTAATATTATATTGTAAGCTTTCTCCTGCAACTAAATGTAAGTATTGACTATAATAAAATAAATATAAAAAATTCTGTGTTAGTAAAATTTGTTATTACATTCTTTAAACTTTCTGTTTCAACCTTGTTGTGGTATTACAACAATTGCATAAAAATATAAAAGATTTGCTTCTATCTTATTCAGTTATAAGAAAAAAGTATGAATTACAGAAAGATCTATTAATATGTTAATTCTGCAAAATATACAAAGTGTGATCCAGATGTAGACTGCTCAAATTTACCACAAAGAGTTTTACTCACTTGAAAACTGCCTTGAAACCTTCCTCACTTTTCTAAGTTTTTTTATTCTTATAATAAATTTAATAAGAAAAATAATATAATTACTCAATACTGATAAGTGGAAGTAAAATATAATCCCACTTGATAACAAAATAATAATAATTATTATCATTATAAAGTAAAGAAATGAATATTTACTTCAGAGCAGAGTGCTGTCGTTGGCCCAGTTTCAGCATTTTCAGCAAATTCACACCATGGATGTTTTTCTCTAGTGCAAAATGCAAATGGCATTGCTTTAAAAAAAAAATACAGTATCCTTAAAGATTTGAAGAAAATTACATATATACACATAAAAATATGAAGTTCTCAAGAGTATTACAAATTCATGTTAACATAATAATCTAATATTTTTAGCAAGTGTATTAATGAACAGATATGTATCATATTAACTGATGTGGCTGAAATATAGATACAGGTGTTAATTTTTTAGAAAATATTGAGAGAAAATTTAACTGTTTACTTTAACAAACTTGTTAAAGAATTTGTTTTAGGATAATAATAAAAAAGCTGGGCATTATAAAAGAACTGAACTCTCAAGAATTAGGATACATCAATGAAGTAATCTGTATAATTCAACAGAAAAGTAGAAATTTATTGAACCTCATATTTTAAATATGAAAAGCATAAGTACAGAAGGTATTACAAAGTCCTTATCAATGAATTTTTTAAAGTTAAAACTTTTTTTTTACAAAATTATTACAGGGACTTCTTTTAGCATAATAGTAATTGAGGTTAACATACTTTTTATACAACAAATCAAATTAGTGTATTTATTAGACAGAGACAGATTTAATAAGAAGCTCATTAAAATTTTTCATTTATGTATGCTTATCTGAAATTTTTGAGGTAGTGGCAGCCAATGGGCATAAATATGTAAATTTGAACTCTTTTATGGCCAAAGACAATAATTTGTGACTACAATCACAATTTAGCTGTGAAAAATTTGAAAGAAAGGAAAATTCAGTTGACATGACAGTAGTTTCCTGCTATAATTTTCCATTATTTTAAACTGGTTTAAATGAATTATAGAAAGGATTCAACATCTATAATTAGCATTTAGAAATTAAGCTCCATATGATGCTACTGTATTCAGATAGTTCTTATAAATTTATAGACATTAAAGTTCTCTCCTAAATAAAGAATGCACAGGAAGAATCTAGTCAGCTGTAGTCCCAGAAAATGTATCAGCCATACAAAAAATATTTATAAATGATAATCACTGCACTTACAAAATGATACAGAAAGAATTTAACATTGGATCTCTAGCTATATATAAAATTATTCATGAAAAATGCACAGAAAGAGAAGAAAGCATCCATTAAAGTGACATTATTTTACATAAGAATAGCTAGATTTATTGGCAAACCATAAATTTTTCAAGCATTGGAGAAGAGCAAAATTAATGTGACCAAAATTATAATTGATAGTTCTGTAGAAAACATTTACAGCTGTAATAAGTCAAATTTATGAAAAATTTGCCTGATATATAAGCTTTCAAACCTGCCTAAATGAACTGTATGTCTTTTGGTTTTACAAAAATTCAGCTTTCTATTTGCAACACGTCACTGAAATTGGCTGAATCATGGGTGCAATATACTATAGAAATTGGTTAAAGCAAGAGGTTGGTGCAGATTACTGGTAATTTGGAAGATTTTGTCAATAGTAAAACTAAAGGGGAAAAGCTGAGACAGTTTTAGATTGAAAGCAACATTTCTCCTGAACTAGAGTACAGATATGTTTCAATGCAGACTTATTTAAAAGCTTATGGAATGGACAAGTTTTGAAAAAAGTAACTGATTGAAGCCATGCAGATTTGATTATAAAAATGCTGGTTATAAATTTTGCACTTCTTTATTGTTAGAAAGCTTGTAGTTTGCTTTTAAATCCAAATATTCTTGTTGGAATTATATTTCTTTAAAGAATTTTTTCTGCTTTTTCTGTATTTAAGAACTTTTTACTGTTAGTTTCTTCAGAAACTTAAAAAATAAATAAATAAAAGAGTTTTGTGGCATTAGGTCAGAATTGGTACATTTTTGTTCATTCTACCATAGCTTGTAAATGGCTGGATATAAGACAATCATTTTAGTCTTTGATGCCAAGTGTGCTCTCACATCTTTTCTTTTTTTTAGCAGATTATGTAAATCTCAAACTGTAATATATGTGTAATGAATAATTTAGTCTACCACAAAGATTAGAGAATTTACATTGATTTGGGTACAGTTGTAAGTAACGTGGTCAAGAAAATAAAAAACAGAATTTTGAATAAAGAATTAGAGATTTATATAGCAAGCCTTCACGAAAGCTTCTGGGCTGAAAAACTTGTACAGGACAATTTATAGATGTGATCTAGCCAATCAGGGATTAAGTGGTTAGTCCTGTGATAATACGAGAAGGAGTGTCACTAAATTGTATAAAAAGAGTTTAAGTCAGCAGGAATTAAATTGGTGTTTACATACTTGCCAGCACGTAACAGAGAACAAAAGATAGTCACCAAGGACTGCCATAAAAGGGTAGAATAGTCGGAAAATTATTTTAAGATAAATTATTATAACAATGTTGGTTAGTTTTTTAGGTTAAAAATATCATTACATATATACATGAAATTATACTATGATTTATTTGAATTATTAATTTTTTTTGCCAGCTGGATTTAGATAAAAAATATCTTTAATAAAAATATATGTATATATGCCATACATTTCCGTGAATAAACCAAGAATTTTTAGGGCTTTTTAAAGACTTAAAGTGGGGGTCAGTTTATATACAGATCCATGATATAATACATGTTTTTTTTTGGCAACATTTTTTGTTGGAGACAGAGCCCCAAAATTGGCAAAAATTAACAAAATGGTAAACAAGAAAAAAAAAATGCTTGACAGCGAAAAGTAAATAAAGCTTGTAAAAATTCTGAAATGGAAAAACATGAAAACTGAAAAGTAAATTTAAAATGACTCTTATCTATGTTATAATTACTCCAAACTATATTACTCCAGTACTATAACGGCAGCAGATTGACTGATCTTCTAATAATCCAGAAGCAATCAATTGTTAAACATTGCATCTTTTTTCTTTTCTTTAATAAACTTATACTGCTTAAATTTAAGAAAAAGTTTTCTTTATAGTGTTGCCAGAATTGAAGCTTGTAGTTTGCATGTAAGTGAAAATACCATTGGTTACATGGTCTAGTGCTGATTATCGAACTGTGCCTCATAGTAGTAGTCTAGATAAGTAGTAATCTTTATGCATATTGAATTGTAAAATTAACTAAGATGCATAAAGTTAGTTAAAATTTAAAATGTAATTTGTTTTTCCTTGCCACTTTCGAAGCTTGCTAAGATATGTCCTTGTATTTATCTCGAGGTGCAACCAATCCTCAACCTCTGCAGTATTTAAATTGGATGACTTTTGAAGCGTTGGTCTAATGTTTAAATTTAAAGTTTAGATTCGAAAATATTTTCCCTGCTTTACCTGCTTGGCGATAATTTTGGCTTGTTTGCGACATGTTTGAGCGTTCTAGGAATTACTTTTTTCCATTTCATCTTATATACGGGTTTTGAACTTTGGGTAAATTTTTGAAGGAAAATCATACCCTCAGCTTATATACAGATTGGTTTATAGGGCAGAAATATAGGGTATATGTCAAACTGATAAAAACATTTCTCAATGATTAAATGGGATAAAAGCCCATATTTTTAATTTTCAGGAATTGCTTGGCAAAGTAACATATAGATGCAGTCATTGTGACAAGAAAGATCTTACTCAGAACTCATAAATGGGAGAAATACATAGCAAAAATCCTTTATTTTCATGTTAATGATGGAGAACTGACAGAAATGTCTACACAGACAAGAGACAAACATGCATCTGTTTGGACTGTGAAAAAGACATCCTGAGGAGAGGAAAATCCCATAGATGATATCTTATGAGAAAGAGTTTTGATCAGCATTTCTTTTGTGGCTTATTAAAACATAAGTGATGAATGG
This sequence comes from Pardosa pseudoannulata, assembly GCA_032207245.1. Taxonomy (NCBI): domain Eukaryota; kingdom Metazoa; phylum Arthropoda; class Arachnida; order Araneae; family Lycosidae; genus Pardosa; species Pardosa pseudoannulata. Next base: position 167,613,375 of record CM063501.1, read on the forward strand.
AATCAATCGAAAACAATGGAAGCAATGGCATTTAATTAACAAAGATTTTTAGTTTTACAGTTTTGTTAGAGAAGAGAAAGAAAAAGGTATACTTAGCAAATATTAGCTTAGACTTTGGTTTGGGGAAGTTAGGAAAAAATGTCAATCTCAATGATTCATATCCTTAATTTATTTTGGGTGGATGGGAAAGTTAAAGATTAAGAAAAGTAGAATGCAGTACGGTAGAATTTTGAAGAACTTGAGGGACAACAATTTTTGATATATTACACATACATATATATACAGATACACACAAATACATTTGAGGTTTTTTTTTTTTATAAGCTGCATTTACATCACTTATATATATTCAAATATATATCAATTAAGTATATAACTTTGATTTCAGAATAATTTTTAATTACATTAATTAACAGTAGAATAATGATTAGAATAATCTGTGTGATTTTTAAAATAAAAATTTGAATAAATGAAAAATCTCTGAAATATATTTGTTATATTTCTTGAAAATAATCACTAACTTTATACGAATTTGATGACAAAATATTCACAAAGAAACATTTATTTGAAATATACATTAAATATAATTAATATTTACATGAACACACACACACATATTTATATATAATTTATAAACTTACTCCATGCTTCTTGAAAGCAGATAACATTTACTTTGCATTGTGCAGCAATTTCAACAATATCCCTTATTCTATTATGGATAGCCTCTCTTTGTTGAGAAACTGGAGCTGTAGTTGGCTTAACAATTGCATTTTGAACTATACCAATCCTTACAATTTGAGGTTCACGTAGGTGTTCTGGAGTTGCTTCAAAAATAAAACCTTGCAGTTCAAGATTTTTATCCACTGCTGCTTTCTGGGCTTCATCAGATATATTTAATGAACTAGAAAGAGAAGTTTCATTACACTGTGAATATTTCTCTGAACTTCCTTTCGTAACATTATAAGAATATTTAAAATTTTATATGTTAACACATTAACAATTTACAAAATTTTTCATTAAGTACTTGCTTAAATCTGAATTTCAGTAAAAGTAATTTAACAAATAAAAACATTAAACTAAGAATATATAGAACAATTATTTAACTTTTTTTATATATAAAGTACTGTAAAATGAAAGTGGTTAGATATTCCCAGCAAAACTTTTCTAGTAAATTCACTAACTTCCCCTTACATTCTCTGAATATTATCTCACAATATTATCTTAGATGTAATTAAATTTAATAGTGGTATAAGTTATTATCAGTACTAAGAAATTAATTTAAAAATATCCTTAATATAAAAGTAGAATATTCCAATAGTTTTGGTTCATGATTTTTATAAAGTTAACATAAAACAAACTGACTAAAAAAATGCTAAAAATAAATAAGTCCAGTTATAGCAAAATAAATTGCTATAAAACTATATATACCCTTTACATCAACCATAAATCCAGAAGATAAAATATGTTTTTTTTTATTTTGTAATCTTCTGGATTTAGGGTTGGTGTAAAGGGTTTGCATACATTAACATGGGTGCTAAACATAGACGTAATTTAATTGATAAGAGCTTATGAAAGCCACCTGGAACACCACTTTGTAATGAGGCAAAAAGCCTTATTACAATTAGTCGATAGGATATGAATTAAATAAAGCCTTATTGCAATCAGTCAGTAGGATGAGAATTAAATAAAGTTTTAATTAGGGTGTTCATAATGGATCTTTTCATTGGTCAGTCATCAGAATTTCCAGTTCTGAAGCAGGCAGTAATTGTTTTATTTTCTGAACAAGATTGGATTATGATGAAGAGTATTGATTTACTTTCATTTCATCATTTTGTGTGTGTTCCAGTTTTACAGTCCCAGTATTTTAATTAAAATCACCATTTTCGATGACAAAGACTCTGTTGTGTAATTTTCATTTCAAAGGTGCTTCAACATGCATTTGAGAAATTAATCTAAATTTTTCTTCAGTACAAAATACATTAAAAACAATTCCGAGCAAGAGTGTTTCAAAAATACAGAGAATTAAATGGTTTACAAAATAAAAAATTTTATTAATGTTGTATTTTCAATTTTTATAAGATGGATATTATGTTACAAATTTGATATTACTTTTGAAAAATTTTGAAATATTTTAATGTATAATTTGTAAAGTTATATGTACCAGGCCAACCCAAAATTTAATTTTCTTTACTAAAATTCATATTTTTACTGTCTGAAATGTTTTGATTTCAATGGGGGGGTGATAATCTATATATATAAAAATGAATTTGTGTGTGTCTGTCTGTACTCAATAGACTCAAAAACTATGCATCCAATCGCCGTGAAAATTTGGGAAATGTTTAGGTATATCCCTGGGAAGGTTTTTGTAAATTTTCAACGTTCGAAATCCATTCCTTCCCCCTTTTTCGAGCATTTCATGTCATTATTCCAAGCATTTTTTTCCCCGGTTAAACGCAAACGATTAAGTTTTTAATTTATCGCATCATATCTAAGGGAAAGAAGCAATATTTCTAGCAATGTGACGTCATCCCAAGTAATTGTTTTAAACGCAGTTTTCCACGGTTAAAAGCAGGAGATTAAAATGTTCAATTCATCACATAATAAATAGGCGAAAATGATATTTTTCTATCATTATGACGTCATTCATTTAAATATTTCATTTATTCATTTCTTATTTTATATTATTTAAAATCGTCTGCTTAGTATCTATTCGATTTGAACTGAAATTTGAGATATAAAGTGATTCACTTTCATTTCTATGTGACGCAAATTATAGCATTTTTATATGAGAACTAATTTTAAATTTAATTCTTGGTTCATTTTTATGTTACAATGAAATGCATATCAACAATATTCTAAGTACAAAAAGTACAAATTTCAGTGACTCTCATGGCCAAATAAAACCTATCATTTTATATAGTTATCTTCATATTCATATGGTTGTCGATATGAATGTGTGTTTCTGTTTCATACAAAACTATGTGGTTTGTCATAAATTTCCTTAATTTTGGAAAACATTTATTACTACCAACAAAATGAGCACTGTTGCTGTCAAAACCTGTGCTTCCTTATTCTATCACGTAATATGGCAAGATCTGTTAACTTTGCTAATCAACGTACAGTAGTAATACAGTAATGCAATTTAGGGTTAAGCTTATATTTTACAATAAAAAAAGTTTGAGCAAATTTAATATAAGACAAATTCGATTATAAAAACTGAATAATGTTATAATACGCTTATGATAGAAATATATAAAACATGCCAATGACTCGAACTGAACTGTGACGAATTTAGAGAGTTATTCACGAAAAATAAATCTTTGTTTAAAAGTAATATATTAAGTTCACCGTAGCGAAGCACGGGCAAACTTGCTAGTTTATAATGATAAAAGCAAGTGTGCCCATGCTTCACTACGGTGAACTTAATATATTACTTTTAAAAGAAAGTTTTTTTTTTCAAGCGTAACTCTAAATTCGTCACAGTGCAGTTTGAGTCATTGGCATATTTATATATTATAAGTGTATTATAACAATACTTAATTTTTTTTATACTTTAATTTCCATTAAACCTGAGTTTGCAATCTTATTTTGCATCAATAAGATGCAAAATAAGAGTGCGAAAATTTGACAATAGTTTCGAAGAACTTCTGCTTACTAAACATTCTGGAATACCCAGAAGCTGATCAACCATTGTCCAATTCTCCGAAATAATAGGATAAAGTGTCATTTTCACCTCATGCAAAAGTTTTATAATTTTTTTCCGAATCACAGCTGAATGGATATGGATGTTCGTAGCCATTTGGAATCGATTTCAAACAGAGGATACTGGTCTCATTAGCCAATAAAAACGCAGCAAAGCAGTAAATCAGAGCGATCCAAAACAAACCAAAAATTATAGGAAAATGTTCTTTATTTTCAGTACTGTTCGCAATCAACTTCTGTTATGACTAAAAACCAAAATAATCAGTCCATTTATATTCCACACGATTTTAATAAATTTCTATGTTTGTCCAATACAAAAGCAAACATGCAGAAATTACAGTGTAGAGCTTTCTCAATTGTCTTTAGGGCTATTTTATCTATTCTATTTTACACAATCCTTGCAAGGTTTCTTTTTCTCTCATATCTCCATTCTTTCTGCACTCCATAGCCTCTAATCCCAGATTTTTTGTCTATCCAACCTTCTTTTTATATCTGTCTTTCCACCAATTTCGTAGAAAATAAAAAGGTGTTAAAAATAGTATAAAATTATTTTCTAGGCAGGCCATTTTCTAATATGCTAAAAAAATACAATACTACAACTGCCAATATCGCAGAAAATATGAGGAAGTTGCATAAAAACCATAGACGGTTTATAAAATTGTCCAAATAGCCAGATTTTTTAATAACGTGATCCACTTTGATCCCGATAGTATCAGATAATCAAAGCTCAATTATATTTTATTTTGGCTGAAATATAATTCCCTTGTAATAAATTTGCTTTGGTTGAAAATGTATATTGGTGACAATGCTTCTTTCCATCTTTTGACGCCAATAAATTATTTTGAGGTACTCTAAATATACAATAACAGCCAACTAAATGAAAAATCTTTGCTATATTATCTTGTCACATGATAGGGTGGACAGAAGATGTATTATTATCGAATATGTTCATTTTGCAGTATCAAGGATTTCTGTTTAAAGTTAGTTACTCTATGACTTACTGAGTAGATTTTTATAAAAAAAAAACCCATACAAATGAAAACTGCTCTTAATATCAATAAATAAAAGTAACAAAATATATATTTACATGCTAGTGATTAAATCTGCATCCAATTTGTGTCTTATTAAATTTGCTCAAACTTTTTCATGGTAAAACTTTAACCCTAAATTATATTACTGTATTACTACTGTACTTTCATTAGCAACGTTAATAGATCTTGCCATATTACATGGTAGAATAGGAAGGAAAGGTTTGAAAAACAACAGTGCTAATTTTGGTGGTAGTAATAAATGTTGTCCAAAATTAAGAAAATTTATGACAAACCACATGGTTTTGTATGAAACAGAAACACACATTCATATTGACAACCATATGAATATAAAGATAACTATATAAAATTATAGGTTTTTATTTGCCAATGGGAGTCAATGAAATTTGTACTTTTTGTTGTTAGAATATTGTTGATAAATATTTTATTGTAATATAAAAATTCACCAAGAATTAAATTTAAAATTAGTTCTTATATAAAAATGCTATAATTTGTGTCACATAGAAATGAAAGTTAATCACTAGTTTATATCTAATCATCAAGTTTCATCAACTTTATATCTCAATTTCCAGGTCAAATCGAATTGACACTATGCAGACGATGTTTAAATAATATAAAATAAGAAATGAATAAATGAGGTATTTAAAGGAATGACGTCATAATTATAAAAAATATCGTTTTCACCTATTTATGCGATATATTAAAAATTTTAATCTCCTGCTTTTAACCAAGGAAAACTGCACTTAAAGCAATTACGTGGGATTAAAGGAATGACATCACATTACTATAAATATTGCTTCTTTCACTTAGTTATGATGCTATAAATTAAGAAGTTAATTGTTTGCATTTAACTGGGGAAAATAATGCTTGGAATAATGACATGAAACGCTCAAAAAAGGGGGAAGGAATGGATTTCGAACGTTAAAAATTTCAAATACCTTCCTAGGGATATACCTAATAATTTTTTCAATTTTCATGTCGATTGGATGTATGGTTTTTGAGTCTATCGAGTACAGACAGACAGACACAAATTCATTTTTATACATATATATTTTATCACTTTCGGTTTAAGATTCTATTTTCCTGGTTACTCTTCTTGAGGAACCCTATCGAATATTCTTTAATGTTAGCTAGTAGAAATCCTTCTGGTTCCATATCAAAAATTATAGTTTTAATGCATGGGTTACTTGGCACAAATGATTATTTAAGCAAATGTCTATAGTTTCATTACAGTTTCAATGGAGTTTTTGTATAGGTTTAGTCTCATATAAGGTCTCTGGATGATGCTTTATTATGTTGTTGAATAAACGAAGTTAGATTAAATTTTTGAGTGTCTTGATTGTGTTCTCATCACGAGGTTTCACGACTGCAGGGTGATAAAAAACCACCCTGGAAACCCACTTCGCAATGAGGCAAAATACCTTATTACAATTATATATAATGAATTAAATAACCTGCCAAAAACTTTTGTTTGATAATAAAAATAAAAGTAAATGCATCATGAATTCATAACAAAGAGAGATCTAAATATACTTAAACTTTTGCATGAATTAAATCTTCATTTTTAACAAATATTTTTAAATGTTTAAAATATTAAGCTTTACAATGGATTTTTTTTCAAAGAATTTAGTTATTTTCAGTTACTTCTACTTCAGTAGCTTTTATAATTTGTTTCTTCTTTGTTTCTAATTCTTTCATGTTCTTTCTTTCTTCTACGATTTTATAAAAATTGAAACAATTCCAAAATTTGACTTTCTAAATTATTTCATTTTATCTTGGGCTTTGATATGACTTTTATACAGTATTTGTTTCCTGATTTGATAGATATTCTATATTTTCCTGACTTTCCCTGACCCATTTGCAATTCTTTGACTTTACTTTCCAGGTCCCTGGGAACCCTGTATCAAAGTTTAAATAATCATTAATACTTTAATAGAATATAAAAGAAAGTAAATTTTAACAACTTTTGAAAATCTTTAATAAATAAATAAGGCTATGTTATCTGTTCATTTTAAACATTCTTATAAGTACAATAGTCTGAGATAGAAAAAATAAAATAGCAAATTGTATTCAATTTTTTTATGCTATAAACAAATACATATGTATGTACTGCAATTTAAAGAAAATAATTGTACTATAAAAATTAGTAAAGTATGTTCTATTTTATTTTTTTTTATTTCAATAGGTAAAACTTAAGCTATTGTTTCAGAGGCATAACTTTTACTTTCCTAAAATATTATAGGACATACATCCTAAATAAAAATGTTGATAGATGAACAGAATGTTTTAAATATGCAGGTAATGTAATCGGTATTATAAAATGAAATGTTGATTAAAGTTGTCATTATATATACACATACACTGTTTATACTACATTCATTATAATACATATGATGCTTATTTTTGATTGAATATTAGCTACTAATTAACTACAACTGACTACTGACATAGCTTAAATTTGAAAAATCTAATGTTTATAAGTTTCACAAAAGAAATATAAGATTTCTAATAAAAAGAAGCTGAATGGCATGTATGAAGTTTTATGGATTGCTCAATATACTAAAGAGGCACTAAGAATTACAATACTTATTTTAAGCATATTCAACATATATTACTTAGAAATGATATTGCTAACACACATTGGAAGTTTTATCATAACATTCACCTTATCATAATGCTGTTTAGTTAAAAAGCAGTTCTATCTCTAAAGTTACATGTATTGGTAGATTTAGAGGAAGTCTGTTTTAAAAAATATCATAATCAGAGGCAGATTAACCCTATAGTAGACCTTTGTAAGATTATTTCCCACCTACATGATCTTACAACATGCAACAGAGAAAAGCTCAAAAAACAATACAGACTACCTAACATTCTGGCTGTCATTAACTCTTCAGCTAATAAGACAGATATTCCCCAAGGATTGTAAGAGGTTATCCTGTTAGCTTCCAAACAAAAATATGTCTAGTTCCAGATCATGTGTGCTCCTCTAAAATTTGAGATCTTATACCAAAGTTAGTTTCCTATAATAAACAAAGTAGGAAATATAACACAAAGATACAAGAAAAGAGAATCCACTATATGTGGGCCATATGTGGGTATCCTTGTGCAGAGGCATACCCAGGTGGGATGCAAAGGGCCATATGCACCCTCCATGATTTTTTTCTCGAAACTGAAAACAGAAGGGAAGGAAAAGAAATTTTAAATTTTGTTTTCCCTTTTTTAAGTTTAGAAATAACATAATACTACAATAAGAACGTTGTCTTGAAATATTTTGGCTTTGTGAAAAAGATCATGGGGGTTAACTGCTACAGAGCCTTTACAAGAGTGCAATATTCCGGGATATTCATAATCTTTTAAAAATTTTAGTCACTTTGCCAGTTACAACATGCTGAAAGATCATTTTCAACTATGAAATAAGTAAAAAATTATTTGAGAAATAGCACATCAGAAATACGTTTAAATGGACTCTGCTTCCTGTATATCTATAAAATATATTCCTGTAGCTGAAGATGAAGTTTTAAATATTTTACAAAAGCTGAGAATAAATATATATTTGTAAAAACTAATATGAATAGATTTTTTCATCGTATTGTAATCAAATATTTTTAACCTTTTTTTAAAATTGCAACTGTTTTTTTTTTCAATCATGAATAAGTATTTTATCAATTTTCAATGATATAGGATTGTATCAATTCTGGTAAGTAAAATTTTTTGTCTTTATACTATCTCTATTTTCTTAAATGGATATATTTTTCTAATTTTTATAACTTGGTAAAAATTATATCAGTTCATGAATAGTTTTACAACAGAGAAATTAGATAGATATTATGTATTTAGTTTTTACATAATGATAATACTAAATTAAAAAAGTCCACTTTTTCATGGCAATTATAGGCACCTATATGAGAGAATTTAGGAGGGAGGGGGGGTCTGAGATATAAATGTCTGTATTCAGGTGTTGTATTTGCATATTTAAGTGTTAAATTTAGTTCAAAGAACTGACTTTACAAACTGGGGGGAGCTCAATCTCCTTATGCCCTTTCCATATGGGTGCCTTTATTGGCAATGACAGTATGTACCTCCCAAAATTAATTTCTGGATATGCCATTGTCCTTGTGCATTGTAAGATGCTTCTCACCTTTCCATAGCAAAATATTGACATTAAATTTAATCTTCTATGATTTTAAAAATATTTCTTTATATGTTATTGTTTAGTTAGGGATAAAACAAACACACAAAATAAATATGAGGAATATAAAAAAAAAAAAAAGATATAAATGGCCCATGAGAGTTAAGACCACTTGAAGCTCAAAAAGCAGAAAAAATGCATCAGAAGAAAACCTCTTTAAAAAGAAAAAAAGAGAGAGAATATATATGTAGTAAATAATAATTCCCCCAGACTGGGCAAGGTTGACTCAGCCTTTCATCCCTTCAGTGAATAGAGAAACTGAGGACCAAGCATGCTTGTGAACTAAACACTGGGGGTTCTGTGTAAGGATGACCACCTAACCGGAACATATGCTTCACACCCCAGGGCCCTTGGTCTCGGAGAAGAGATTCGCACTGTAGGCCCTGAACCCCAATGGGCTGTTGCACCAAGGAGTTTAGTTTGAATAATTAATTTTGAGAATCAAGAAAATTTTGACAATCAAGAAAACTAAGGTAGGGTTGGGTTTTTGGTGTCAAAAAGTGGTTTTTGAAATGTCTTGGCATAAAACCTGTCAAAAAGTTTGTACTTATTTTTAACAATCATTAGTGATATTTTATATAAAACAAGCTTAAAAGCTAAATAATAATTTATATCCTATATAAACAATTTTTATACAGTTATAATGTAATTAAATTATAATAAAATTTATATTTCTATCAATTTAAATTTTCTGTTAGGCTAGAAAAAATAACTAAAATAAATGAAATTTCTAATGAAGGCATTTTTTAAAGTACTGAAGTATTATTTATATCTCTATTAAAGTATTTAATTTATCATAAACAATCTAATTTTTGCTTTAAGAAGGTTACCAACATTTTCAATTATTCTAAACATTTGTTTTAGTTCATATCAATTACATAAAATCTACAATTGAAACATGTTCTCTAAGGAATATAAATTATTTAAAATCAATATCATAAAACATTCTTTAAACCATTTCTAAGATTTACTGTAAAAATTCATCTCTGGACCCTAAATTTTTTTTTTTTTAAGGATGTTTTAGCAACAGTATGGGGGAAAGATTTGGTAAAAACCAATATACTACATAGATCAGAATCAAATTTCGCATCAAATAAATATATAATTTCAAATTTTGGGTTTAAAAACTCCAATACACAAAAAATGCTTGTTATATTTGTATTAACAACTGTAAGCCCCTTCTAGACATTATAAGAAAAGAGTAAATCATAAGATAAAATTATCTAAAATACTGATCTCTAGGCATTCATAACAAAAATTGAGAACTAATGCATATTTAAAAATTATGAAATACACTCATACAACCACAGTTGCCCCTTCAGAACTTATACTACAATTCTTTATAAAAATAATGAACAGTAACATAATAAAAAGTTCTAAGCAAGACATTAATCCAGTAAAATGCCATTGAAACCAAACAAAACAAACTCTCATTGCTGAAAGACATTACCTAGATAATTAGTCAAAATATATAAATAACTAATACTGATTCTGTCATCAATCAATTTATTTATTTAAATTTTACTAAATTATTTTATTTCCCCATAATTTAAGGCAAATATTTCTGCTGATTGATATGTAATAAGTATATCATAAGCAGAAAAAAAATTACCATTAATACTTTTTTCTCAGTTGCTACCATAAACAAGTTTATATTTATATTTACTTATAATATGCCTTAATCTTTTGAAACTATGAAAAAGGAGAAAAAGTCTACATGAAGGAAAGTCTAAATGTGAAATACTCTCTTTAAAAACTAGACTTTGGAGAGAGCCAATCATACAGAAAATCACAGTTTTACCTCAAAGTTTTTCCATACAAAACCTTCTTGACAAAAGGTAATTTATCTTCAGGTATATGATCTTCTAAGATCGATTCAAGACTCTCAATGTTAGAAAAACCTTCAGCCATGTTTTAAACTAAAAGTAAAAACTCAGAATTTTTCTACCGTGGTAAAATAACTTTTTAATCCTAAAGCTAAAAATAAGGAAAAGGAAAAAACTCGCTGCAACCACTTTTTATAAAACAAGTTCGTACGTGAACTTTGACATGAAGATAAAACCAGTTCAAAGGCCTGTTACCCAACTGTCATAAATATAATTCCCTTAGGTGTAGAATGCGACTTTCAGAATGAAACGTAAATAATAGAAATGTATAATTAAGATAAAATTTGTTATATGTATTATTTCGTAAAAAAAAAAGTGTTAGGAGTGTTAAATTTTTGACACACGATATATAATAAAACAGCTGAAACTAGATTTGTTTACTAGTCAAATAAGATGCTGCTCCAAAAAATTACTAATTTTCTACTGTCTCGTAACCCTATTCTTTTTCTTTTTCTGAGAAATACGATGTGTTGCCAGCCACAAAAAGTAAAAGTTCTACAAAAAATTTACAAAATAGCATTCCTGGAAACATTAATTATTTACATTTAATTAATTCTGTTTAAATCAGGAATTAAATTAATTACTTCTTAATTAAATATAACTTTATATTTACTTCTACGCCAGTAACGAAGGAAGAGTTTAAAAGATAGTAATATAAAAATATAAAACATCAAATTGGGAGTCTTAGAAGTATTTTAAGAATTCTACTAGTTCTGGATTGTCTTAAGCTAACACCTCCTAAAGGCGCCAACGTCTCCTAAAGGAGCCTTTAGGAGGTGTTGCTTAAGCCGATTTGATAATAGGTTGTATCACCGTTGAACTTGGTTGATTTTCAACTGGCGTTGTTTACACAGTTTAGAGTTGTAGGTTTTTCAATTCCTACTATTAGTTCATACTTTCCCTATATATATATATATGTAAATATATGAATATATATATGTGTATATATATAGATATATATATATATGGATATATATATCTATATATGTATATATATCTTGTTTACATTTTCAATCGTTAATAAAAAAATTTTAGTCATCCACTCAAATTCAAATACATTTTTATAAACTTGCAGTGGATGACACTTGATGTTACTAGAGGTTTTTTTTTTTCAAATATTAGTTCATTAATTAAATTTAATTAATTAATTTTAGTTTTAGCAGAACACTCTCACCAAGCTCTTGGTGCGAGTCTTTTGATTTCTTCAATGTGTCACCATTCAGTTTACAGTAAACCAAAGAATCGGGATTTGAAATGATTACACGAGATTTTTTTCCTTATTTCGCATCTGATCATATTATTTAATAAAAAGTAACTAAAATAAAATTTTTCTTTGTTGACTCTTTGACTCTTGATTATGCATATATATATCGTAGTCCCCATGTCCTCCAAGATCTCACCCCCTCAGGGGGTTTACCTACTTTAGGTAAACACGGGTGTCGCAATCCCGAGATACCCCGGCGATCTGTTTTCTTTTCCTTTTTTTCCTCTTCTCTGCCTTTTCCTCTTTCTCCCTCGTTGTGGTTACCTTTTCGGAGGTTAGGGCTTATCAGTGAGATGTTCTGTTTCTATCTAAACACAACATTTCGCGATTTGTTAACCACCCACGTGTTTGCCGTGCTTGTAGACCTGTATCCCCGGAAAGGTGGATCCTGTTAATTGAGGGAAACCAACACATTACTTTTGCCCCTGCTTCGAGTAAATAGGTGGTGTAGAATTGGTCCCGTCTGCATCAATCTGCTGGTCGGACGACTGCTGGGCACTTTAACAGGTCAAGGCGGCTTAAGCTGTGCACGTATAGATCCTGGCCAGCACTGGTGCGTCTTAAGAATTCCCTTGTTGGGCTCCGTGGTGGGTGGTGGGGCCAGGGTCTGAACAACCTCCCTTTTATTATGGATTATGCAACCCCCCAGCCCCTCCCCTTAGGTCAAAAGGGGTACTATGATGTTCATGTTGATGTAAATCAAGCTAAATTTTTTATTGTACAGAGAAAGGAGGGAAGCTTTTCGGCTGTCTCGCCTTTTCTGATACATAAATGCATCTCATCATCTGTCGGACAAGTAAAAGCAGTGAAAAAATTAAGTTTTGATGTCTTGCTGATTGAAGTTGCAGACACGAAGCAAGCCTCAAATCTACCTAAATGTACCAAATTCGGAGAACTTTCTGTGACGGTCACTGCTCATAGCACTTTAATCTTTAGTAGAGGTGTTATTTCAGAGGGAGAATTCTACAATGTTTCAGATGAAAATATATTAGAAGGTTTAAGACAGCAGCATGTTTGTGGAGTACGACAAATTACCATCCTTCGAGACGGTAAAATTCTGCCGACATAACATCTTATTCTGACATTCAACACTCCATCGCTGCCCTCTCATATTAATGCTGGATACCTTCGATGCCCTGTACGCCCCTTTGTTCCCAGTCCATTACGTTGTTTTCAATGCCAACGTTTTGGATATTCCAAAACATCATGTCGTGAATCCATTACCTGCCCTCTTTGCTCAGACGTTGGCCACGACGGCGTTGAATGCAACTTAAAACCTAAATGCGTCAACTGCAAAGGAGACCATCCTGCCTTTTCACGTACTTGCCCTAACTGAGTACTGGAAAAAGAAATACAGGCAGTTAAAGTGAAAAATAACATCTCATACAGAAGCTCGGAAACTAGTTGAAGAAAGAACCCCCAAACCTGGAAGCTGTGAAACAATGCAGAACAATAAGCACACAAACTGAAAATAGGCCACCCGTCCCCCAATAGTCCTAAACCTCCATGTGATCCACCCTCAAAATTAGAAAATAAAGCTGTTACAGTAGAAAACGTAATTATTCCAAAACCATTAAATGAACGCGTACCTAGAAACAAATTAACTCCTAAAACTCAAGCATCAACTAATCTTTTATCAAAAGACTCCCAAATATCAAAAACTTACAACTGCAAGACTAAAATAAAAAATAAAAGTATTAAACTTCTGGAGGATTTCGAAGATGACGAATCCTCTATTAAACCTTTGAAATGTAAAATGTCCAGCAAAAACTTCTTAAAAAGTCTCCCAGTTGCTGAGGACGATTCAATAAAAGGTTATGTAACTTCCGAAGAGGATATGTTGACAGATCACTCTGACTCCGAAGGCATGTGGTCTAAGAACCTACCTGCATAATCTCCATCCTTTTCCTCTCCAAATTTTACAATGGCACTTTCGTCTTAGAACTGCCATGGCTTCAAATGTCCCGTCTCTGATGTCAGAGACCTTGTAAATAAATACCAACCTGTTTGTTTTACCCTTCAAGAGACTCTTTTTGACAGCAATAAATCAGTAAAATTAAAACGCTACAGTACTATCACAAAAGATTACATCGAAGGGGACAGGGTTTGTGGGGGTGTTGCCCTCTTCACTTCTCCTAATTACCCCTTTAGAAGTTTAAACATTAACACTGACCTCCAAGCAACTGCTGTTCAAATACACATACACTCTCTAATAACTGTCTGTAACCTCTATATCCCTTCAGATAATATCATCTCCCAGAACACTCTTAATAACCTTATTACTCAACTCCCAGTCCCTTTTACTTTTGTTGTGGACTTGAATGGCCACAGTCCATTGTGGGGTAGCCCCAACCTTAATAAACGGGGTCGCCAAATTGAAAAACTAACATCCAACCATGTTCTGTGTATCTACAATAAAAACGAACTTACATACCTACATTCTCCTACAAGAACCTTTCACTCTCTAGATTTAGCCATGTCCAGCCCTCAAGTTTTTCCGTTTTAGAATTTTACAGTGGATTTCTACCTCTATAATAGAGATCACTTTCGTATTATCCTTATTTATAATAATGGCTCCAATGCCAATCAGCGTGTACCTCGTTATATTCTAGGTCCTGCTGATTGGGATGAATTCCGTATCTTAGCTAATATCTCTACAGACATGGTCGACAATAATACCATTGATGAAGCAGTGAATCAGATAACTGAAACAATAATTTCTGCAGCTGATATTTCTATTAAAAAATTATCCTGTCGTCCTCAAAAGCAGACGAAGCCATGGTGGAACCAAGAGTGTAAAATTTGTTATAAAGCGAAGAGAAAAGTGTTTTCATTGTTTAAAAGACATCATACGACGGAGAACTTTAGAAATTAGAAGAAATGCAAAAGTATTTTCCGTCGCACCTTAAGACTTAGTCAAAGGAATTCGTGGGTGAACTATATTAGCAGTATCTCTTCCCCCATTTCTAGTAAAGATTTATGGGTAAAAGTGAAGCGCTGTTCCTGGGTTTACCCAAACAACCAAATCCAAATTTTAAATTATAATAATAACCTAATAACTTCTCTTGATGATATAGCCAACACAATAGCCTCATCCTTAGCTGATATATCTTCAAGTTCAAATTACTCTGCTTCTTTTACAAAACTCAAAGACCTATTCGAGAAAAACCCATAAACTTTCAAACTACACTCAACTTTCACTATAATACTAATTTTACCATTTTCGAACTAAACAGATCCTTTCATAACATTCATAAATCTTCTGCTGGTCCCGATAATATCTCCTGCGAAATGATAAAAAAAATACCTCTCTTCAGTTTCGGTATTCAATCTTCTAAAACTTTACAATAGGATTTGTAGAGAACATAGCTTTCCTTCCTCGTGGAGGGCTATTGTAATCCCCATTCTCAAACCTGATAAAGACCCCACGAATCCTCTCAGCTACCGTCCATTAGCTCTGGCGAACTGCTTATGCAAAATTCTTGAAAGAATGATAAACGTTCGTCTGATATACTATCTGTAGGAAAATAATTGCCTATCACATTTTTATAGTGGTTTTCGTCGTAGTAGAAGCACGTTAGATAATGTAATGGAGTTGGAAACCAGAATACTGAATGCTTTCGTTAAACGAAATCATTTAGTGTTTGTTATAGAAATATATATTTGTCTTTGATATAGAAAAGGCATATGACCGCACTTGGCGTTATGACATTCTAAAGAAATTGTTCGATTTAGAGTTGCGTGGTAATATGCCTATTTTTATAAAAAAAAACTTTTTAGCATTAAGAAATTTCAGAGTTAGGGTAGGAAATACTTTATCTCGCACTTTTATTCATGAAGAAGGGGTTCCTCAGGGAAGCGTCTTGAGTGTGACCATATTTATTGCTGCAATTCTGAACGAAATACCTCCATCTGTTAATGGAAGCTTATATGTCGACGATCTCCACATCTCATATGAAGGAGCGGATATGAGGTTTATTAACAGACAGCTTCAAACTGTAGTTAACAAAATTTGTAAGTGGGCGAGCAAAATTGGTTTCAGCTTTTCAAGTTCAAAGACCTGTTATATACATTTTTGCAAAAAAAAAAAAAAAAAAAAAAAAAAAAAAAAGTCTGCACCCTGACCCAGAGATCCAGTTTCTTGGAAATAACATCAACACTGTGAATGAGGTAAATTTTCTCGGCGTCATTTTTGACAAAAAAAAAAAACTTACCTTCGCACCCCATATCATAAACTTGCAGAAAAATTGCGAAAGGAAGCTCAACATCCTCACAATACTTTCTAAGACCTCATGGGGAGCTGATCGCGCTTTCCTAATTAAGATATACCATGCCATCATCCTCTCAAAACTGGACTACGGATGTCCTGTGTATGGGTCAGCACGAGTTTCTGTCCTTCAAAGGCTGAATATCATCCTCCATTTCGCTCTTCGATTGTATTCAGGGGCTTTTAGAATATCTCCTGTAGAAAGTCTCTAGGTTGACTGCTGTGACGCTCCTCTTGAATTACGTCGACAGGTATTATCTGAAGAGATAATACTACTTTAGAACATCATCTTATACGGACCATCCCATTCATCAACATACACTCGAATATTACATTATGCGGTTATACAATGCTAGGCCTTCTTGTGTTCTGCCTCTTCAGGGAAGGATAAAAGCAATTTTAAGATATCTGAATTTAGACAATATAGATACTATACCTACAACTAATCGAATACATCCTTGGCACATTCCTAATTTTACTGTAATAAGCCCCTTTAAGTCATTTGAGAAAAGTTCAACTAGTAACATCATTTATCAACTTATTTGAAGACCACAAGCAATGTTTAAAAAATTATGCGTCTGTTTTCACAAATGATTCTAAATCAACTATGTAAGCTGTGCCTACCTTATTGAAGATAAAATCAATAGCTACAGACTTCATTCTAAACTCTCCATCTTTTCTGCTGAAGCCTGTGCTATCTTAAAGGCTTTAGAAGAATTGGTGAATTGCAATAGTAAAAATTTTATTACCTACACATATTCCCAAAGTGTTCTAAATTCATTGCAATCAAATAACTGTAATAATCCTGTTATTTTCAAAATTCTTACTTCAAAAACTAGCCTTACATCCATGAGAATCTCGCTGGTTTTTAGTTGGGTTCCCTCTCATATCGGAATTAAAGGTAATGATCTTGTGGACAAAGCTACCAGGTCTGCAAGTGACTTTCTGAACACTGGTCTTCCTTATCCTGACTTGAATTGCATCAAAGCTCTTTTACACGATAAATGGCAGATCTCCTGGGATAACATTCCTTCAAATAAACTGCGAGAAATGAAAACAAAAATAACTAAATGGCCTCAACTCTCTTCTATGAGACATGACGTAATACTCACTCGTCTACGAGTGGGTCATAGCAACTCACCCATGCCCATCTCTTTGCTGGGTGAAGTCCCTACAGAGTGTGTATATTGCAGGATACTTTACACAGTCGCACAAATATTAACTTCTTGTGTCGGTTTTAGATCAATTTATATAAAAGTTTTTGGAAATCCATCACCGAATCTTAATTTAATCATCGGGGAAATTTCACATCCAAACTTGTTCTCCTTTCTTCGTCGAACTGGCTTTTACCTAGAAATCTGATTTTTTTTCCAATCTTCTAATATTCAATTTTTAATCTTTCAATTTTCAATCTTTTTTCACTTATTTCTTAAATTATCAATTTTTTAATAACTTAAATTCTTAATTCTTCTCTCAATTTTCAATTCTTGTTTATTTGTACATAACTCAATTTTATAGTGTATTGTGTTGAATGTTTATTTTTATTGTTACTTTAATCCGTTTCAGAACCTTTCCTTTTATTTTTTCTCCAAATTGTTTATCTAAATTTCGTCTTTAGTTTATTTCCACATCTTGTTTGGCGCAGTTTTTTCCTAGCGGATTTAGTGCCACTAAACTTCAATCAACCAACCAACCTCCAAGCTCTCAATCAATACCCCTGGAGGTGGTATGCCAAGCCTGGTCTATCCGCGAGCATGCGCACATAGCTGGGTACCGATTCACCATGCAGAAGCTCCTGAAATTTCGCTTTCCACAGTTAGCTGCAGTACATACAGTAAGAATGCCCGTACCTGTCTGTCTACGTTCACCGGAGCAGATACAGTGGTTCTCTTTTAATAACAGCGACAAGAAATCTCATTGTAGCTCATAACATTGAGGAACATTAAACATGTAAAATATAAGATAAAATTCAGCTCAAAGTTCCCCATCACAAGATAAAATCCAACCGTGCGGTCACAGCCGATAT
This sequence comes from Pardosa pseudoannulata, assembly GCA_032207245.1. Taxonomy (NCBI): domain Eukaryota; kingdom Metazoa; phylum Arthropoda; class Arachnida; order Araneae; family Lycosidae; genus Pardosa; species Pardosa pseudoannulata. The sequence goes on from CM063501.1 coordinate 167,631,758, forward strand.
CTGATGAAAAATCAAACGCTCTTGCACCGTTCTATGGCAAAAGCAATGTCTGCAGCTGGTGATTGCGGGGAAGGGGAGCAGATTTGAATGTCCCCCCCTTTGAATCATGTTTCCTGTTCCTCTCGAAATTAGAAGCATTTCAACCTTAAGCTCAAACCCTGTGAGTGGCTTTTGCAATGTTGCCAAAATACATGAAAACAATTTCTGTTTTCCATCTGATTCAACAATCTGATCGTTGGCTTGCGGTAAGTTTTGATGCAGGGTGTGCAGAGAACAACAACAATAATAATAAAACCATAAACATGTACATTAAACACTTCTTTAACTTTTTATTATTCATTTGTACACAAAATCCATACATCTATCTGTATTACTAAAAAAATCTTCAATTACATGATCAAAAAACTCTGGTTTTGACTTTAATAAGTATAACATTTCTTTTTCTATTGTTATTAGAGATAAATTGTATAATCTATCCTGGCTCATTGATTTGCGTGCATATTTTTTACTCTTTTCAATGCTGAAAATGATCTCTCCACCGAAGCAGTTGAAAATGGAATTGTACAAATTAAATGTGCCAATTTATTTACTTCGTTTAGAGCATCTGTCAACTCATTCATTTTAATCGTTCGGAGGTGGAAGTAGTGCTTTTTATCACTGCTAGGTACTCTGTAAAAACCAGCTACCTTGACCTTTAAATCATTCAGCATTATATGGTGCATAAGTTTCGATAAATTCATTTCCTGGTATGACTCACTATAATAAAGAACGCATAATTCATTAGTTAGCTTTACAAAATCGAAATGTTTTGCATAATCGTTCTTTAACGAATTAAGGCATTCATCAGGAAATTTACTTTGATATTTCTTAACACTAGATTGCCCGAGATTTCTTGTATACCTATATTGCCCAAAAGCAGTCAAAATGACTGCATTGTGAAAAAATAACAAATATGTAAAGAAATTTGTTTAAAATTAATTTTTAATATTATATAATAAAGGAGGGCGGAAGTAACTACAATTATTCATAAACCCAATTATATGTTATAGAAAAAGTCACCAAATTCTAAGAAATTGTGTCATTATATTTCATAATTGTTTTTCTAATTGAAATTAAAAAACAGTCAAAATGACTGCCTTGGGCAATCTAGTGTTAAAAACACCTAAAATTCAATAGTTCAAAAAATTTGAGCGAATTTAATTTTTTAAAACGGACATCTAACTGACAATAAATAGTGTCCATTATTTCATAATATAAATTTTTAAATGTTGGTCTACACTTGTTTTGTAAATTTACATGACTTTTTTTTTAAATTTGGGGGACCCACTGCAGAAATAGTCTCTTCATAAACTTCATCAAATGCAACAGAAGTTCGCATCTTTTACTTCCTCTACGTTTTGACTAGAATATGCTATATCTAAGTTAGTTTTTTGTAAAATATCAAATAGAACATCAGTATAACTAAACACTTTGGCAAAAATATTTAGGAGATAATTACCGTTAAATTCTTCAAAAAATATGTGATAACTCTTTGCAATATTAGTTGTATCGTTATCCCAGCCTTCTGGATTCTCAATAATATTTTCAAATAAATCAGATAGGTCTTGCCTTTCGCTTTTTATGGTATTTACTAAACGAGATGAATAATTCCAACGTGTTGTAGCTAATTTGGGAAATTTTCTTTTAATAATTTCATTTAAAATATGATTTATTTTTGTAGACACCGAAAAAAATGATGCTATGCCAGAAATTGTTGAAAAGTAATTTACAATCTCTTATAAACAATACAGATTGTGACAGAACTAAATTAAGTACATGTGCGCAACAATGCACAAACATAGGTTCTGGGAAAATGTCTTTTACTTTTTTCTGCATCCCATTCAACGCTCCTGCCCTGACTACAGTCCAATCGTACGCTTGAGCAATCAGTTTATTCTCACACCCCCAACTTAAAATCGTTTCTTGCACAACATTGCACAAAGCTTCCGCTGAGCGATCACCACTAACATCATTAAAAAACGAAAATCTTTCCACTGGTGCACTACAATTATTAACATATCGTAGCGCAACAGATAATTGCGATTTGTGAGATATGTCAGATGTTTCATCCAGCATAATAGCAACGAATGGCGTTTCTTTTACCTCATTTCTAATTTCTGAAATTACAATATTTTTTATCGATGCAATAATATCATTTTGTATTCTGGGAGAGGTACCAGAAAATGCAGTTGCAGTTCTTAGTTGGGTTGCTAAAAAGTCATCATATTTACTAATTAAAGTTATTAATTCTACATAATTTCCTCGATTAAGGGAATTTATATTCTCATTGTGTCCACGAAATGCCTCTTCTTGTTTTGCTAAGTAACAAACATCTATTAATCTCTTGAGAATATTTCTATTTCTTGTTACTCTTTCATTGCATTGAACAATCGATGAAGATTTAACATTAAATCTATCCTGACAGTACCAAATATTTTCAATAGTATTACGACATTTATGTGAGATCGTGTTTTTTCATGTTTCTTTGCAGCTTCGTGTAAATGATTTAAATCACTATAGCCTTGTTTTATCCAAATATTCTTATTCTTTTCAATTACAACAAAAAGTAAACATGGCCAACAGTACAACTTATTCAATTCACTACAACCGGTAATCCATTTAAATTTTTCATACATAGATTTTTGAAAATGCCGTACACACTGTTGTTCTTTAATCTTAACGTTTTGCTTTAGAATAATATCCGGCATCGGTGTACTTAATTTAACTATTTCGTTTTTTGTAGTAACGTCTCCTCTAGAAATTGGATTTTCCAATAAATCTTTAATTATTTAGACATCTGAGTTCTCCATTCTGAAATGGGTTATTTATTATGAATATAAATTTAAAGAATACAATAAATAAAATATTTACCTACGAGTAGTCGAGGTATAACTATAGAAACAGCTAAACTTATGAGAATTCTACTAGCACAGAAGCATAAATCATGTCATGTGTTGTATGGTGTTAAGGTGAATGATGACTGACTCCATTTAACTTTATGAACATTTATTCATTTACACTTAAATAGAAGTAGAAATAGAAGTACGCGCGAGAGCGTCCTTGTCCGACCGATCCAACTCTTTGTCTCTGGTAAGCTTTGTGAGCGCGTTAGAGTTGAGTTGTAGAGTTGCGTGGAAGTCGACGGCTCACCATGGAGTCGCAAAGTCTGGACACCACAGTGTGATATCGGCGCCGAAAGAGTAACGCTTCGGGCTTCCGCGAAAAACTTATCAGCAAGTGTAGCACCACACGGCGCCCGCCGCCTCATCAGGATGCTCATTGGTGCCGACAAACCGAGCGTCTATTCCATGTGCAGAGGATTTCATTGCACGCTGGAACAATAGAACGAACTGTTTTATGTTCGATCAGTGGATTAAATTATATTTATTAATTGTTTTTAACATTTGGAAATCCTATATTCTACGAAAAATCTTGACAATCTTTAAAAACAAATCCAGGGATATGGTGTTACAGATATAACTTATATACTGTCTGTAAGACACAATGAATGGTAAAATTTGGACTGTTCTGTTAAAATTCCTTTCTTTTTTGTCTAATAAAGCAGAATTGTTTTTCAGTGAATTATTTCTATAAATATAATACACCACCAAAATTACTTTACAGCACTAAAACATTTCCCTTTATATTGATGAAATACTTCTTTTATATTTTCATGAAAACAAAATCTTACAGTATATAAATTTAAACATTAACCGTCTGCAAAATCGTAAGGCCAGTTAATCAGTTAAAAAACAAAAAGCGGTTCCGTACGTAAGTCCCCGCTCTAATAGGACGCTTAATAAACCGTACCTTCGGATGATTCTGAATGCCAAGTACAGAAAAGATAGCTGCACTTGCCTCAGTGTTATAGTATGTTGTGCCCCATACATATAAACGTGATTTTCTATTAATGCGCAGTGCGTACATATCAAAACTTCCTATGTTCTTTTGCTTTTGAACGCGCTACGTGGTGCAGCATTAATACCTCACGCACTGCGGAAATACAAGCAAACAAATCAACATATTGGAATATATTATAAATAATATTTATTATATACCATATAAAGATAGGTAGACATAGGTGCAGAAAGTTATTGTCTCTCATAATTTTGCCAGTCCAATCATTTGTTGTAAACGACATAGATTTCTAAGACTCACAAATAAACAGAGAATTATTTAAGAACGAAAGGGGTTAACGTAGAGTTTGTAGAAAAATATTAATCCCTAAAGTAACTTTGAATAAAATGCTCCCAAATTGTCGATAACTAAGCTATTTTTATTGGTCGATAAAGAAATAAAAGCAAAATGGATGTTGCTACACCCCATTTTTACTTATTTTGTGAGGATGAAAAGGGAAGAAAATAATCTTTAGTTCAGTCACTCCATTTTCCTGTGAGAAGCCAATTTTACTTTATACGGTATTTACAAAGAGAATTCTCAGTACAAATGGATGAATCAATTTTTGTAGGCAGTAATGCATTATAGAGCAATTTGTCCCAAAGTCACGAACTACTATAATACCCTTCCCATTCATTTTCATGTGTACAACAGCCAATAGACAAACAATAAACTGCCCTTCCTTTTGAAACTAAAGCCAGAATTGTCATAAGTTGAGATGTGCCCTTCTGCGTGAAATCGCTTTATTGATAACTTATGTCAGGTATATTGTTAATGAACACTTTGCTAAAGAAATGCTGTTTTGTAAAAGATTAGAAAGCACCACTACTGTTGTTTAAATCGTTTGATTATTTCAGATTCTTTTACTGTGATTTAATGCTACTAGCCTTGAAAAGACGATAACATTTATTTTCAGAACATCAAAGACAAGTTACAACGCACATTAAAACAGACAATTCTGCATCTCTTAAAAATTCCGAGAGTTCAATCTTTTTTTCCTTCAGAACGCGCCACTAAAACTTTACGCGTTGAGCGGTCACCCAGCTGCTCAAAAGCAGACGATAGAATCCAAGCGACACTCCCACCTTTTGAGTTTGCTCTCGTAGAAAAACTCAAAATTCTGTCCTGTCATTCACAAATCCAGTCGTACGGGAACTCGGACCTCACGACCTAGCCGGGTTTTCTTCGTATTTAGTTCTGGTGCAGACTCCAATAACTCCTCACGATGTTCAATAGGCTGAAGTATTGTTTCTTCTTTTACGTCTTGAGCTGCAGAATCTATTTTCTGTTGTAGACTCTTAGCTGCGGGTGTCTGTACCTCAAGGGCGTACAGACGTTGTATAGGTCTCTGGAATTCACCGTTCTTAGTTCTCACTTTCACAAGACAAACAAAACCGTCTTTACCAGGGATTATTTCTGTTATTTTTCCTAGTGGCCAATTTAGACTCTTTTGGTTGGGTACCTCGACAATCATCCCTACTTCTCCCACTTTGAATTCATGAGTATTTCTAATTTTCTTGATTTGCTGCCTCAACTGTCCCAAATATTCCAATCTAAATCGAGTTTTGAGATCTTTTTGCAGTTTACACCTGTATATTTGCCGTTTGTGAAGATTCAAGAAAGATAGATCCAAGTGGTCAAGGTTTGGAATTCCATTTACTTTACGTTCTTTGAGAAATAAAGATGGTGTTAGGGTTCCAAATTATCGTGTTCCGAAATGTAGGTAATAGGTCTCGAATTTACGATGTCTTCGCAGCCACAGAGTATTGTATTCAGTTCTTCGTAACTCAGGTATGCTCGGCCTAAAACTTTCTTCAAAAGATCTTTAACTAGGGCAATTAGGCGCTTTAACCCCCCCCCCCCATCATGGAGCTGATAGTGGTATAAATTTCCAAATTATTTCTCTCTTTCTCCCATCTTCGTCGACTTGCCGCCAGTCAATACAATTGAGTAGTCGATTCGTTCCAATAAAGTTGGTCCCGTTGTCAGAATACATTACAGAAGGTCGACCACGTCGTGCAATAAATCGTCTTACTGCTAAAAAAAATTTTCTGTCGATAATGAAGAAAGGAGTTCAAGGTGGATCGCTCGATACACAGCGCATGTAAGCAGTGCAACCCAAGTTTTGGAGCCGTCTTTTAGAAACAATGGGACTGCAAGATCTACTCCGTTCACTTCAAATACACCTGCATCCCTTACACGGTCTTCTGGCAAGGGCGGTAAATTCGTTTTCACAGGTTTGGCATTGAAACGTTTGCAGCGAATACAGCTGTTCAAAACTTTCCGAATGGGTCTCCTCCCTTTCAGAATCCAATATTTTTTTCGGAGAAGAGCCATCAAATTTTGAATTCCACAGTGCATCAGGTTTCTACGTTTATACAAAATTAAATTCCTTACAGCTGGATGTTCTCCGGGCAGGATTACCGTGTACCTAAATTCTTCAGTATCCTGACGGTAAATGGCTCGGGTTTTAACTCTCAGTAAACCTTTTCTCTCAATTATGACATTTAATGAGTGCAACTTTGGATCTGAAGGTCCATTAAAAACTTCTCTTTGAATCAAAAGCATAAAAAGGTGTTCAGCTCCTTTTATTTCCACAAAAGAAAGAGTTGGGGAATCCAAAACGTCAATTTTTCTGGCATTATTGCAGAATCTGCGAATCCAAGTCTGTGTTCGAACATTTTTCAAGTGAGAAGAGAAGGACCTATAATACCAATCATTTGTTTTCTCTGTGTGATTATGAGCAGACAAAACAGTTTTCCGTTTTTCTGTATTTATTAAATCTTTGTCTGCTTCTTCAGTGTTCTGAGGCCAATTTTCTGCATTCTCATAAAGCCACAAAGGTACCTCCCACCATTTCAAGCGAAAACGTTGCTCCGCTGAGCATCCTCTGGTGGGAAGGTCTGCTGGATTAAGTTTTCATGGTACATGTCTCCAACTTTCCGCATTGGTAATACTGCTTATTTCTTGGACGCGGTTCTGCACAAATGTTCCCCATGGGGCATCTCTCTTTATCCAGCTAAGAGCAGTC
>CM063501.1:167638824-167656212 GCA_032207245.1 Pardosa pseudoannulata
GACTTTCGCCGCAGGCGCTCGCTAGGTGGAGCTCAGAGGGAGTTATAGCACGATTATGATGTACTCGTTACCGTCCTACATCGGCCATCCGACAACGTGCATCTGCCCTCAGATGCTGTGAGGCGCAGAAACAGATAAAGGCAGCAATACATAATTATGAATTTGAAAAATACAGAAAAAAAAACAAAGTAAAAATAAAAAGAACACATATAAAGTTTCAAATACGATGAATACTTTGTAAGACACAAGTGTTGTATGACTTAAACGTGGGGTACAATGGAATATAAAACGAAAAAAAAGATGAAAAAAATACACAGTTGCAAGATTCTATCACTTATAATACTAACAGCATGAGCTTTAAAAGAAAATAAAAATATAAAACAAATTGTAGTAACATGTAAAGAATGAAAATTGTTGAGGCTAAGGAAGTATACCTGAAAAGTAAAAGCAAAATTAAAACATAATTCAAAAATAAAAAAGATTGTTCAGTCCAAACAGTTTACGAAAAGTTATTAATCCATGGTTTCATGAATTCGATGCATGTACTGGTTTGCATGGGTCCATCGAATTGTCCACATTTTTCGACATCGTAAGTGTCGTTGAGCTTTAATCTGATGATCTTGTAGGGTCCGAGAAACTTTGGATAGAGTTTAAGACCAGGTCCCAGTTGAGTGCGTTTTACTGCTACAAGATCGTGTAGATTGAACTTAGAAGGTTTCTTATGTCGTAAATTATATGTTTTACGGTTCTCGTCTTGGGCCTTCAAAATCTGTTGTTTAGCGTCCTTGCGTAGATCGTCGCGTGAATTCACAAAGTCCGATTGAATTTCAGCTTTCAAGAGGTCTGTGATTTGAAGATTACTTCGGACACGCATTTTTGTACCGAAAAGCAATTCAAAGGGAGTCGTCTTAATGCTACGTTGGAAGGTTGAGTTCACAATTTGCTGGACTTCAGCGACATGTGCATACCATTTTGTAGGATCTTTGACGGATAATTTAGATAAAACGGAAATAATAATAGAATTGAGATGTTCAACCTGTCCATTTGCTCGAGGAAGACCGGTAGTTATAGTTAAATGCTGGATGTTCTCATGGTCGCAATAGTCCTTGAAAGCGTTAGACAAAAAAGCTGATCCACGATCCGAAATGATACGGACGGGATTTCCAAACACTTGTTTTTGATGATCTAATTTAGTGAGTACTTCTGCAGTGTCGGTTGATTTGATGGGGTAAAGCCACACAAATTTGGTAAAACTATCAATGACGGCGAAGATGTATTGGTATCGTTTGGAAGTGGTTGCCAGTGGACCTAAATGATCGATGTGATATGTGTGAAGTGGAGTGTCTTCTTTTGGTAAAGGGTGTAAGAGTCCTTCTTGCTTACCACGTTTGCGGTTAGTCAAGATGCAAGGAACACAGTTAGCAATACACCTGGCAATCTTGTCTTTCAAATTCGGTATGTAGAAATGTTGCTTGAGTTGCTCTTCTATTTTCTTAGAAGCAAAATGACCATTTTCGTGTGTATCTTTAATAATGCCGTCTTGCATTGAGTCTGGGACGACGAGGACTTCGTAACCGTCAACTAATTTGTAGAGAATGTTTGCTTTAATAAAATAATCGTTATACTGTTTAGTCTTAAGTACTTCTTTAATAGCCTGAATGTTAGTATAGTGTGACTGGGCATTTTGTATTTGTAAAGTCAGAGAGTCGGTGGTGATGAGCATCGTCGGGTAGCGGCTTAACGCATCAACATGAGCCATTTTTGCTCCAGTTCTATGTTCAGTAGTATAATTATAGTCTTCTAATAATAACGCCCATCGAGCAATTTTAGCACTGAGATCGCGTTTGCTCATAGTGAGTTTGAAAGCATTACAGCCCGTAACGATTTTAAATTTTTTGCCAAGGAGGTAGACTCGGAACTTCTTTACTGCATAAATTACAGCTAACATCTCGAGCTCATAACTTGAATAGTTCCTCTCAGTGTCAGATGTGCATTTGCTCAAGAAATAAACAGGATGAAAACACTGATCAACAGTGGACTTCTGAAGAAGAATGCATCCAAAACCATTAATACAAGCGTCAGTATGCAATTCAGTTTCGCTATTCTGATTATAAATATGAAGAACAGGTTTATTAGCCAAACTTTGTTTTAACTGATTAAAAGCATTTTTTTCGTTTACACCAAAATGAAAAACAGTGGATTTTTTCAGAAGGTTGGATAGAGGTCGAGCGATGATAGAAAAGTTTTGGATAAATTTCCGGAAATAACCAGCCAAACCAAGGAAACTTTGGACGTCTTTCTGATTTTTGGGTTCCGGATAATTTAGAACAGCGGCTGTTTTCTGAGGAGAAGGAAATAATTGTCCATTTTGAATAATGTCCAAGAAATTCAATTTTTTTATGAAGGAATTTACATTTTTTAAAGTTTATCTCAAGACCGTAGTCGGAAGCGATAGAAAAGGCTGATTTTAGTCGTTCGATATTTTCTTCTTCATCTTTAGCAGGAATGATTAAGTCATCCATGTACAATAAGAGCTGACCTGATAAAATTAGATCCTTAAACACCATGTTTATAAATCTCTGAAATACGGAAGGTGATATACAGAGGCCAAAGGGAACTTTGAGAAACTGAAATTGACCTGAATGCGTCACGAAGGAAGTATAACGTCGACTGTCTTTATGAATATTGACATGGAAAAATCCGTTTTTAAGGTCTATGGTACTGAAAACACGCGCATTCTGAAGCTTGTCTAATAAATCATCAATTAGAGGCAAAGGGTATCGATCTTTAACTATATGTTTATTTAATTGTCTATAGTCGACACAAAGTCGTGAAGTTCCGTCTTTCTTTTTAACAAGAACAACTTGACTGGAGTAATCTGATGAACAGGGCTCTATAATACCGTCCTTAATCCAAGTATCAACCTGTTTATCTACAATATCTCTCTCAGTAAATGGTAAACGTCGTGGTCTGTGACGGACGGGAGTCGAACTATCGAACTGGATAGTCATTTCGATATTAGTAGTTTTGACTTTATTAGGTCTGTAATTTGTAACTAATTGCTGAATGGTATCTCGCTGGTGTTTGGTGGCAGTAGGGCCTATATCGGGGCTAAAATCATCTGTTACAGATATGTTACTAATAAAGGTAATGTCTTCGTTCATTGCGACATCTAAAGGTCTATGAATAGAAAGTCCGGCTGGAGTGATCGTCAGTTCAGCCTGTGACAGGACATTCATACCGATTATCAAATCTACTGGCATGGTGCCATCATCAACAACACAAACATCCGTGGTAAATATTTGACTATCAATAGTGATTCGGGATTCAAAATAACCAAACGGTTTAATTTTGCCATTGCCAAAAGCAGTAAGCATTGTGCTACACTCATGAAGAGCAAGGGATCCAATTTTTAGATAAGCTCGTTTTAATAAAATTGTAGCTTGTGAACCTGTGTCAATTAACGCGTTGAAGGAAACGTGTTCGAATGTAACAGTTTTATACATTAAATGGGAAATAGTCGAATTCAATGCATTAACATGAGTTTCTCCAGTTGTGTGTACATCAGTAGATTTGTGACAGGCAGTTGATTTATGACCAAAATTTCCACAAGATAGGCATTTTGGGCCACGATTTTTGTCAGGACAAAATTTTGATAAATGTCCAAAATCATTACAATTATAACAAACGATTTGTTTATTTGGTGCATGAGGACGGAATGTTTCGGATTTTGCCTCACGTCTTGGGTTAGAAATTTTATAATGCACGTCATCACGTTTACGATTTACGTAGCTAGAACCGAAATGTTCAGTTGAAGATTTATATCCATGCCTTTCAAAAATCTTTTCATAAATTTTGAGTTTTTGTTTGAATTCCGAAATATTAGTGCAACCATATAAAATTAATTTGTTACAGGGAGCGTCAGGAATATTATTTATGCAATATTCTATAATACTTGCATCATCAATCATAAAATCACTTCCTTGCGCGGCTAATTCACGAAGAGCAATAAGATATTCTAAAAGAGATTCAGACGGTTTTAACTTTCTATTCCTTAACTGTCTATGCAAGTCTGCGCTAGTGATTTTCGCGCCAAATTCCTCAATTAGTGCATTCTTCAAAGCACTCCAAGTTTTGAGATTTCGTTGACTTTGAATAAACAATTTAGCTGGTCCGGCAAGATTATTTTTAACAAAAACTACTTTATGCTGATCTGTTAACGGCGGTAAAAGATATAAATTGTCTTCAATCTCTCTCAAAAAGGTGTTTACAGTATACGAATTATTGCCAGAGAACTTCCGGATTGAGTGGGAAACCTCTCTGATAATCAACCATAAATTTGCGTCCTCAGCAAAACATTCGTTTTCGAAGAGTTGTTTATTGCTTTCGTTAGGTGCCTGCGTACAAGAGGCGAGACTCGCTGTCTCTGTTTGGGAATCTGAGTGGAACGTCAGAGCGGGTACTTCACCATCATCGTCAAATAATACAGAGGTTGGCTGAAAAGAAGTTAAATTGGAAAGTGCATCGAAATTTTTGTCACATAGTACGGTAGCTGAACCTTCAGAACCAATATGTAAGATATTAGCAACGCATATGAAATCATTTAATGAAAACGTTTTGAGAATATTTTCCTTTCGAGATTTTAAACCGAAAGTAGGTGGGAAATTTTGAAAATTGAATAATTTCGTTCGAGAGGAGCGATCAAACGTATCATTAAAACAAATCGAAAATAATAACTTAACACTTTTCGTTGGAACACATTTGAGTGCCTGGCATATCGGCGGAAAGTCTTTAAGCGAAACTGAACTCATACTGAAAACAAAAATGGTACTTACTGGTTGCAGACTACTAAAGAGAATAAGTCAAAAATGCGCAAATTCTTGAAACGTCGTCGAAACTGAAAAACACATAATCTTCGGCACGTCATAGAGATAAATCAGGACACGTTACGTCTGTATCCCAAAAAGCTTGTATTTCAGTCCGTATGAAACTTCAAAGCAATCGTCAATCAGCAAAGAAAAGCATCCGTTGTACCGTCAGTTGAAACCGAAAGACATTTTCAGTTCAGGCGTTCGAATCGTAGAACATCAGGATAGGAAAATGGATGAGCTACTCGAGGATAGCGAAATATTTCAGGCGGGTTATCTAGGGGAATTTTAAGGGAAAAGGAGGCCAAGCCCCCATTTGTGGGAATCGTCGGGGATTAAAGTAGACATTTAATCAGCGCGCAACACACAACTTGCCCGTACGTCTCACAGCTCGTCTGACTTTCGCCGCAGGCGCTCGCTAGGTGGCGCTCAGCGGGAGTTATAGCAAGAGTATGATGTACTCGATACCGTCCTACATATATATATATATATATATATATATATATATATATATATATATATATATATGCATAATCAAGAGTCAAAGAGTCAACAAAGAAAAATTTTTATTTTAGTTACTTTTATCAAATAATAGGATTACATGTGAAGTAAGAAAAAAATCTCGTGTAATCATTTCAAATCCCGATTCTTAGGTTTACTGTAAACTGAATAGTGACACATTGGCGAAATCTGTATACTCGCACCAAGAACTCGGTGTGAGTCTTTTGATAAAACCAAAATTAATTAATTAAATTTGATTAATGAATTAATATTTGAAAAAACTAGAGTAACATCAAGAGTCCTCCACTACAAATTTAAAAAATGTATTTGCATTTGAGTGGATGAATAAAAAGAATTTTATTAACAATTAAAATTTCAAACTATATATATATATATATATATATATATATATATATATATATATATATATATCTATATATATATATATGTATATATATATATATATATATATATCTATATATATATATATATATATATATATATATATATATATCTATATATATATATATATATATATATATATATATATATATATATATATATATATATATATATATATATATATATATATATATATATATATATATATATATATATATATATATATATGGAGAGTATGAACTAATAGTAGGAATTGAAAAACCTCAAGTTCAACGGTGACGCAACCTAATATCAAATCGGCTTAAGAGACCGCTGGACTCAGAAAAAAACCCATACGCAGTGAAAACAACCCAAGAAATTGCAGGCGGTGGGATGTAACTAGTTGAGAATTTCTGTCCAATCAGAAAACTTTACATACTGACTCCCCGTTATTTATTACTTTTTAAAAATCCATATTTTCCCTACTGCATTCTGAAGTGCGATAGATCTATTTTTAGAAACCCCCCCCCTGTAAAACAAGTTAGCAAGAGGGAAAAGTAGCCTCCGGGAAAAAGGGGTCACCCCTCTTTTATTCTGTAATAGAGTGGAGATAACAGAAAGTAAGCAATGTATGTTTTCATCTGTGAATGGTAACAGAATAAGAGAAATAATGAGGGCAAGTGCTTTTACTATGTGGTTGCTACAACTTTACTGGGTACTCTGGAAATCGTTGACTTCAAATACATTTGAAGGTGTAGGAAATGAGGTTAAAAACTCATAATCGTACAATTTCGGTGTAAAAAAAAATTCTTTAAAACTTATAAAAAGTGATAAAAGGTAAAATAATAATAATAATAATAGCATGAAAACGGTAAATAAATATTAAGCCGAAATCTACAGGATTTTGTTATTTTAATTCTTTATTTAAGGTAGGCCAAGCAAATTCATAATCTAAAGAAATAACCAGATAGCTACCAATACAGAATTTTAGAAGGACAGTCATACATCAGAGGCTTATAAAGTGATGAAAGTAGGTATATATATATATATGTTAGGATTGAGAGAGCAATTCTAGGTTTCATGGACGTAACAATCGTTTATTACAAATACGGACGGTTACACAAATACAAATACATAAATTTACGTCGAATGAAAAAAATAAGTTTAGATAATAGCGTCAAAACAAAAGGTCGAAAGATGCGTCTACTCCTTTCGCCGTCTCTCTCTCATCGTTGTTCTGAGTGTTCTGTCTCTGGCACGCCACTCTGTGTTGCGCGCGCAGTCCAATCGGAGTACAGCGGAGATGAGGTGTTCTCTCCCTTCACACTCGACCATCCTGAGGAGTCTTGGACCCTCAAGACTTGAAAGAAAACAATCGTCAACATCTGCAAATAAAAAGAAAACACAAGGAAAACAAAAGAGAAAAAGAATAATGTTCAGGAAAAAAAAATGTCCGTCGATAGCTGCAACGTCAAACAGCAAGTGCACTCAGAAGAATAGCTCAAATGTCACTGGTAAAAAAAAGAAAGTCCAAAATTTGTGCAAGTCGTCAACAGTAGATCAGTCACAAGTCGTTGTTGAAATCAGGTGGGAAAAGATGATGAAATGTGAGGCCAAGGCTTCATATGATCAGCTGCGGTCGATGTAGTATTGGGTCCGGGATGTTGACCTAGCTTTCGCACATCATATCTGTCGTTTGTCTTCACTGCAGTAACTTCGTAGGGACCGTAAAATTTTGAGTACAATTTGGAACCAGTCGAAAATTGTGTTTTTTGAATAGCTACTGTGTCACCAATCTTGTAAGTATTTGGTTTTTTTCGACGTTTGTTGTATTGAATTTGGGAACGCTTTTGATGTTCGAGAATATTTTTTTCTTGCTGTGTCTCGGAGGTTATGTTTTTCTTGCATGATGATGTTTGAATACTCTTCGTCCAATATTTGTTTGATACGTAAATCTTCTTTATTTTTCATTTTGATTCCAATCATTAGCTCAAATGGGGTAAAATGCGTGGTCGTCGAGGTGGTACTATTTAATATTCTTTGGACGTCGGGAACAAATTTAAACCATTTTGCTGGATCGTCGATGGATAGTTTAGCTAGTACAGGTAGTAAAACTCCTTGTAAACGCTCTACCTGGCCGTTGCCTCTTGGTATACCGGTAGTAATTACTGCGTGATCGATGTTTTCTTGGGAGCAATATTCAGCGAAATCGGAGGATGTAAAAGCTGAACCACGATCTGATATGATTCGTGATGGGTTACCAAATGTAATACTTTGCAGTTTGAGCTTTTCAATTGCATCGCGGGATGCTGTTGATTTGACGGGATATAACCACGTAAACTTGGTGAAAGCATCTACGACACTGAAAATGTATTGATAAGTCTTGTTCGTCGTCGGGAGTGGTCCTAGAAAGTCAATATGGTATGTTGATAATGGAATGTCACCTTTCGGAATGGAGTGTAAAAGACCTTCTTTTTTTCCGCGTTTTTTGTTACAAAGGATGCACTCGATACAATTGGCAATTACATTCTCAATCTGTCGTCGGGCTTGTGGAATGTAAAAATCTTGACTGAAAAGGTCTTGAGTTTTAGCAACTGCGAAATGGCCTTTGTTGTGAATTAAGCGTATGATCTCAGTTTGCATGATTTGGGGTACAACAATTAATTCACGATCTTTCTCGATTTTGTAAACAAGGTTATTTTTTAGTATATGTTCGGAGTCTTGTCCGGTTTTAATTAGGATTTTGAGTGTTTTGATGTAGTCATCTTCGCTTTGCGCTTTAGAGATTTGTGATGTAAGATCTGCATCAAGACATGTCGTTAAGTAAACGGGATTTCGACTTAAAGCGTCGGCATGTTGTAAAAATTTTCCAGGACGGTGTATAATTTCAAAATCGAATTCGTCCAAATACATTGCCCATCTGGCAATTTTGGGGGTAAGATCTCTTTTTTGCAATGTTTGCTGGAAAGCAGCGCAGTCAGTCACGATTTTAAATTTGCTTCCTAAAAGATAATTTCGAAATTTCTTTACCGCTTCAATAACGGCAAGTGCTTCAAGCTCGTAGCTAGAATATTTTGACTGCTGTGGCGAGGTCTTCCTACTCATATAATGTATGGGATGCCACTTGTCATCATCATCGGATTTTTGTAATAGGACAGCACCAAGGCCAAAAGAACTTGCGTCTGTGTGCAATTCTAGAGGTGAATTTTGGTTAAAAATATGCAAAACTGGTTGATTCGAAAGAGAATCCTTGAGGGCAAGAAAAGCTTGATGTTGTTCAGGGCCAAAATGGAAAGATGCGTCATTTCTGAGCATATCAGACAAAGGTCGCGCAATCAGTGAGTAATTCTTTATGAATTTTCGAAAATATCCTGTTAAGCCCAGGAAACTTTGAACCTGTTTCAACGTCTTCGGCAAAGGAAAATTTTGAACGGCAAGTGTTTTCGACGGTGATGGTTTGATTGTGTTATTCTCGATTACATATCCAAGAAATTCAATGCGGCGCTGTAAGAATTGGCATTTCTTAAGATTCAAAATTAAACCAAAGTCCGATGCTACTTCTAATACACGTTGTAATTTTTGGAGACCGTCGGCTTCATCCTGTGAGGGTATTATGATATCGTCCATGTAGATGATAACGATTTTTTCACGAATGAGATCGCGAAACACTCTGGAAACAAATCTTTGGAAGACACTAGGACTATTGGAGAGACCAAACGGGACTTTCAAAAACTCATATTGGCCTTCGTGGGTGACGAACGAGGTGTATTTTGTGCTGTTAGGGTTCATCGAAACATGGAAAAAACCGTTCTTCAAATCAAGCGAGCTAAACACTTTGGCTTGTTGCAACTGGTCCAAAGCTTCGTCAATGAGCGGGATGGGAAATTTATCTCGAATTATTTTTTTGTTAAGGCGTCTATAATCCACGCAAAGTCGGTATAAGCCATTTTTCTTCTTACACAGAACGATGGGGGAAGCATAATCAGAACAACTATTCGCAATTATGCCAGCGTCTAACCATTCCTGTATCTGTTTTTCAACAATTTTTTGTTCCGCAAATGGCAATCTACGAGGTCTTTGGGCCACTGGGACATCATCTGTCAAAATTAGAGTCATTTGTAAATCAGTTTGTTTAGTTCCACGAGGCTTGTAATTATTTATCAGGGTTGACAACTGTGTTTTGAGATTCGGATCTAGAATGTGACTCAAGTCGTAGGACGATGTATCTACTGAATCAGCTAAATATGAAAATGGGTATGCTGAATTGTCAATAAGTGCATTTTTACTCATTGTCGAATGTTGTTGGGAATTTATACGAGAAGTAATACAAGTTTGATCAACGTTGTGGGTTGGTGAACTGGTTACAATAAAAGTAGTAGTCTTCGTCAACGATACAACACCATGGGAAATATTCAAATCACCTTGCGCCAGTACATCAGCACCAATCAACATAGGAAATTGCAAAGCCGTATTCGGGACAACACAAATATCAGAATGAAATTCAAAACCATCGATAAAAATAGAAGCTGAAAATGAACCTAATGGTTTCACCGTAGTATTTCCTAAACCGTGCAACAAAACGTTTGACTCATCTAAAAAACAGTTAGGAACAATTTTTCTAAAAATCTCTTCCTTCAACAGTGTTTTGTTCGACGCAGTGTCAACAACAGCAGAAATTTGGATATTGTTGATTGTTACAGTCTTGGCGAATAAACTAGTAGAATTTTGGGGATGCACAATTGTAACATGTGATTGTACCTTCTTAGACGGACAATTAGCCGCTTTATGTGAACCAAATTGTTTGCATTCAAAACATTTCATTCCTCGGTCTTTATTAGGACATAAACTGGAGATGTGATTTCGTTCACCGCAATTGTAACATAATTTTTCCATTAATTTGGGTAAGCGTGGTGCAGTGTTACCAGCAAAAGTCTGAGGTTTTGAGGTAAAATTATTCTGATTATTTTTTTCTTCAGTAAAATTTTTACGATTATCTGTAGAAAATTTATTATTGAAATGCTTATGAGGTTTAAAAGAACGATGAAAATTATTTTCTGATTTGACATCCGCTAAATAAAGCTTTTCAAAGGAACGTAACTTTTGTTTAAATTCGGAAATGTTAACACAACCATATAAAATTAGTTTAGCTTGAGAGTCTGGTAAACCGGAAATACAATACTCAATTAGCGATTCGTCATCAATGTTACCTTGACTCGCTAACGCACGCATTGAGATAAAATATTCTGTAACAGTTTCATTTCGCTTCAATTTTCGAGAACTAAGTATTTTATGGACATCAATGGATGAAATTTTTGTGCCAAATTCAGTTTTAAGGTGCTCTTTAAGATTATCAAAAGAAGTAATATTTTTCAAAGACAATACAAAAATACGAGCTGGATCAATTAATAATTTTTTTGTAATCAAAACTTTTTGTACGTCATCATTGAGACCGTAAGTAGAAAACAATTCTTCTAAATCAAAAATAAAATTGTTCACAGAATAGGCATCTTTTCCTGAAAAAGAACGTGTAATTTCGCTTATCTGTGGTAACAGAAACCAAAACGAATGACCGTCGAATCTGCTAGCTGCTGGAAAGTTCATATAATTGTTTGAATCACCACGAACAAGAACAGAATTTGTTTCCTTTCCATCGCAAAGGTCGACGCGAGAGGAAAATTGCTGAGACAGACTGTCTGCAACGTCGGTGGCTGTAGCAAGCTTGTGATGAGGGGGAGAAACAGATATTGGCGCTTTCGATTCATCACCGGAAATGATTTTGCCTGCTAAGTTTGAAGCGGTGGGAGAAGAAATACTTTCGGTTTGAATATCATCGTCGGAAGAAAAAATTTCAATCGTACTTCGAAAGGAGGTAAGATCAGACAGGGATTCAAAAATTCTGTCACACAAAATATGTTCGGATCCGGTAAAGTCAATATGCAAGAAATTACACACACAAATAAAATCAGCTAAAGTAAATGATTCGAGAATTTTTTGTTTTCGTTTTACAACATCAAAATTTTCTGGGAAGTTAGTAAATTGTCTGAGTCTTTTACGTGTCGACCGGTCAAATGGTAGGTCCGACACGACGTCATTTAATAATTTAACACTTCGAGTACTTCCACATTTTAAAGATCGAGAAATTGATGGAATGTCATTTAGCGATATTGTCGCCATTTTTAAAATAATATGCAAAGGAACGGACTCACCAGAGTTGAATAGTCATGCGTCAAGTCGTCGGGAAATTGAAGTCGTTCATATCAGAATAATCCAGGGAAAAAAAACAGGTCAAACAGTCTTATAGTCCAAACGGCAAAATAAAAATGTTCAAAAGGAAACGCAGGATTTCCAAGTCAGGAATCATCTTCGTAGAAGGCGTCGAAATCAAAAGCGCGTAGGTCGTCAAGAACTTCTGATACCATTATTTGTTAGGATTGAGAGAGCAATTCTAGGTTTCATGGACGTAACAATCGTTTATTACAAATACGGACGGTTACACAAATACAAATACATAAATTTACGTCGAATGAAAAAAAATAAGTTTAGATAATAGCGTCAAAACAAAAGGTCGAAAGATGCGTCTACTCCTTTCGCCGTCTCTCTCTCATCGTTGTTCTGAGTGTTCTGTCTCTGGCACGCCACTCTGTGTTGCGCGCGCAGTCCAATCGGAGTACAGCGGAGATGAGGTGTTCTCTCCCTTCACATATATAGATATATGATCTATATATTTATATATATATATATATATATAAATATATAAACGTTGTCGTCGTCATTGTCGTAAACTTGAAATAAGAAGCATCAAAGCTCACCGAATTATAAATATTAATGTTATGTATAAGTACTTGTTATGATACTTATCGTGGGAAATGCAGACTGTACTCATGTCCCTATATTTCAACTGTTTTCTTTTAATTTTTATTATTAATTTCGTAATCTCACCTTTAAATTGGCATTACAGTCTACACATATGTATAACTCATTGATTTTACACGAATTCAATACACACATTTTGTGTGTGTGTGTGTGTGTAAGATAAAAAAAACCTTTCATCAGTACCTTTTAACTCGAATTAGAATTTGTTATATTTAAGCTCCCTATTAAACTCCAATAAAAAGATTGGAATGAGACGTGAAGTTATCGATTTTCATTATATAATACAAAACAAAAGGTTCTAGTGTTAAATTATATAGCACAGACGTAAAGTTCACAAAAAATAGCTTCAACCACCTAAAACAACACGTATCAATAATATTATTTGAAAAATGTTATTGACATTTTCTTTTATCGGTCATTCGGTAATTAGAAATTTGAATACCAGTTTACCAGTAACCTATTTCCGAAAATTAAAAGATTATTTCGCTATAAGGTAGTTTTATGTTATCCGATAGTTTCTGTGCTTGCACAGCTCCCTATCTGTCTTCATTTCTCTGCTGCTTGTTCTTTTCTGTTCTTAATTAAAAAAAAAAAAAAAAATAAATAAATTGTAACTGATTATTTAAAGTAACTTGTACTTTGAAAGTAAACGTACTGTTTGCATTTACTACTTAGAGTAGTACTAAATTTTCTCCTCATGTTTTTATTATACTTATGTGTCCCACGTCGAAACTCATGTATCCCTGTTCCATCCCCTATTATTCTTGTAATTTAAGTTATGCCAACTCAATTTCATAGTTTCCAACATCAACCTAATTAGTATTCCAGCACTAGAGGGCTAGGCCCAGGAAGTGCTGTAGCCAACTCTTTCTGTGAGCTTTCTGTTTTATGTTAGGGAGAAAGTACATATAACTTTTGGTATGTGACCCTTTACTTCTAATACAAAATGCTAAATAGTAATCAATGCAACATTGTAAACGTTTAAATATCGTAAAAAAAACTTATTTAAAAATGCATTTTTAAAACTATTGTTGAAAAATATTTAAAGAAAAAAATAAAAATGTAATCATACAATAATAATACTGATATAATAAAATTTATATAACAACTTTTTTAAAAAGTATGTAAAAAAATAATTTATCCAAACTTTTATATCTTAACGAGGATTTAACTTTTCACATAACAATGAAACAAATGCAGTTGCGAAATTCAGGCTTATGCACTTGTATATTATATCATTACATTGACAAAGGAACAAGGGCATCACATCCAAAAAATAATTTTTCTGCGACCCCATTAGTCTTTTACCTCCTCCCTTAATGAATTTTGTGTTTTATACCAATATATATATATATATATATATATATATATATATATATATATATATATATATATATATATTATTATTATTATTCCTACTGGAACTAGCCCAATATGACCATGCGGATCCTGCAAACGATAAGCGGCCTAATGCCATTCTTAACAGAGTGCTTGAGTAATCTCATTTCCTATCAGTAGTCATTCATTCTCCCAACTTAGAACAGCCTGGACTTAGCTCGCAGCCTCTGCTCCCATGTAAAACTTAGCCCAAATAAGCAGAAATTCTATTGGCTCTCAGCAACCAATAGAATTTCCCCCCGGAGCAAGCTGGATCCGAGCCTCGTAGCTGCCTTGAAACTGTTCTCAGTAACTCTGCCATCGTAGCTTCTCTGCCAGAATTCCATTGGCTCTCAGGAACCAATGGAATTTCTCCCCTTGAACTTCTCAATCTGTGTCATTTATTGACCCTGAATGAACTCTGAATCCGCACTCAATCTTCTCTACATCCCCATTTGATTCTGTTGGGAAAAAAAAACAATAAAATAAAATAAAATAAAATAAAATAAAATTATAAAAATAAAAATAAAAATAAAAAAGAAATATTCCAACCCTTAAAGTGTACCTAATGTGTTTTTCATATTTATTTGTCCCTTTCACCGAACTCGTGTAACCTTCCCTATTGTTCTACTTTAACTTGTAATCTTTATTTACTCTGAACTTAGTGTTAGCATTTTTGGTCCTCATTTTCGTTAACTTATTATCTGATATTTCATCACTTCCAAGCTACTAGAAACTCTGGCTTAGAGGGCTTGGCCCAGGAAAGCCAGAAAAGAGCTCCAGTGCGATGTCCAGTGCGATATTATTATTAATATGGTAGTTTAAATACAAGAGAAAAAGCAAACTGAATTTAGTTTTCAGGAATATAAGTTGATAAATGCATTCAGTATTCTGCCCGGAAGACTTTAAAGACAAATTTGGTATGTAGTTCTTATGATATTACTAAGAAAAACATCTTTGGGTTTTTTATTCATACTTTAACTAGCATACAGCCCGTCATATGACGAGATAAGTAATATTTTTAATTTTCCAGAATTGTAAAGTACCATATGAGGCTGGTAAAAAAAGGTTTGTTTTTGACTAAGAATTATATGGTACACGCTCAATAATATCTTCATACTCTTCTAAAGTCTCACGATACTGTGAATGCAGTTTAGAATCAAGTTAAATTCATTTAAAAAGATAATTCACAATTTTCTTAGCTACGTCGAAATTTTCGTTAAGTTCTTCCCATTTTTTTTCCCGCAGTAAGTAATGGAATTAAAGGAATGAAAACTATCATTTCTACTACACCCTGGAGGTAGATAGAATTTGTTGTTAATACCGGTGATCAAATTTTCATTGCAACAAAAATAATCGATGATTCAATTTAAAATTATCCCATATGTACTTAATCTATTATTTAAACCAAATATAAAAGAAAATTATTTACGTACTAAGTTCAGTGATGAAACGTATGAAAATAATGCAGACGACATTTAAATGATTTAAAATAAGAAATGATTAAATGAGATGGTCAAAGGAATGACGTCATGATGCTAGAAAAAAATGTTATTTTTATCTACTTATTATGCGACAAATTGATAAATTTAATCGCCTGCTCTTAACCGGGGAAAATAGGGCTTAAAATAATGGCATTAAATGCTACAATAGGGGGGAAGGGATGGATTTCAAACGTTGCTAACTCAATTTATCAAGAATCCAATATGGATACCTCTATAAATTGCAGGTCCAACCGCTTCAAAAATTTGAGGCCAAACGGACAGATAACTTAAGCTATTATTATATAGGGGATTTGCTTATCCATATTACTAGGTGGCTAAAAAGTATCTGTGCTTTCCCGAACAGACATTGCAATAGTTCCACTGAGATGTTTGTCTGTAGTACAAATCCATTTACCTGCAGCAATCGGTATCATATATGATACCTGTTGTGTAAAGTTCTCGGCTAAAGTCCTCCAATTTTTGATGGGCTTTTTTAAAATCATATTTCAAAATTGTTGAGTAATAGTCAGTTTATCTAAATGTTTAAAATTGCTAGAATGATGAGGTTTCCTTTATCGACATTTTATATACACGATAAAGATTATTATAAATAATGGTAACATGCTCCAAAACACACACACTTATATATATATATATATATATATATATATATATATATATATATATATATATATATATATATTTGGTCTTGGAGCGCTACGGTCTTTTTTTTTGCAACACGAGGTCCAATGAGACTAGGACCTACTGCTTAAAGTCGATTTCGAACGGCTACGAACATCCATGCCATAGAGGGATTCGAACCCACGAACTCTGGTTTCGAAGGTCAGCACCCTAACCATTCGGCCATCGTTCGGCTATATATGCTTTGGAGATGATGGGAAATGATACCTGAAGTTATAAGTTTTCCTTATATAATTCAAAATAAAAAGGTCCTAATGCTAAACCATAGAATGCAGAGGTAAAGATCTCAGTAATATTAGCTTTAAACACTTCATCGAAACAAAACAGGTTTCAATATCGTTTCTTTAACTTCTATTTAGAAAAATTTACTGGGTTGGGTTCAGCCACTCTAGAATAATAATCTGAAAGGAAAGGCCACAGATTTTTAATTTTTTACGTACAAATTGGGCCTAAATTTACGAACTTGTATGTTATATTATAAATTGACTATGTAACAGCAACATATCGTATAAAAATTTAACTGTCTGCTGAGCTTTAGTGTATTAATTCCTTCCCCTTTCCCCATATATGAAGTCTGTGTGCTCTACCATTATCTGTAGACATCTAAATTATTAGTTTGGTATTTTAAATAGAAGAGAAAAAGTAACCTGAATTTAATTTTTAGAAATATGATTTGAGAAATGTATTCAAAACTCAGAAAAAATTATAAAGACAATTTTTGTATGTAATTTTTATAATATTACTTCGAAAACATAAAAAAAAATATATAATATATAGATAATTATTTAATTTTAAGTATAGATTTCAGATTTCAATCAAAAGAGTAGGAGCTAAATAAGATATTATTATTATAGCAATAAAAACAATATTCCGAACTTATTGCCAATCGTAACATTTTTTCTGTATCTTTTGCTCATACTGAATTTTATTTTAAGAAATTGGAAGAAAAACAAGCAATAAAAGTGAACTACGAAATCAAAACTATTAATATAAAATAAGCTTAGTGTTGAAATTTTTGAAACATGCATAAAAAGTCCAAATTTTAAACACTCAAATATTGCCATAGAGTGCAAATAAAACCAAAGCCGATTGTAAAAAAAAGTCTAAAATTTCTTTCGTGAAACGTGTATAACCTCCAGGCAACCAAAGGAACTGTCCACATTGTCTTGACAGATACATCAATCTCTATATCTATTTACCAA
>CM063501.1:167656312-167679745 GCA_032207245.1 Pardosa pseudoannulata
TAGCAAGCTATAACAACCATACCCTACTAAAGGGTTGCTATTGGTAGCTCATTCGTGACCCATGTAGTCCTATATTGTAGAAGACTCCATGTATCTAGTTCCTAGTTGGAGGGTTGACTGGGGTTAATTGGCCGAAGGCCTTATCTCCTGTTGTGAAAATATTAAATTAATGAAGAGTGTCCAGTCCTTAAGATTAAAAACAATACAATAACAAATGCAGGTCTTCAAGATACAACTAAAAAAAGGTATAAAGTACTAGGCCCAAAAATTTTACAGGTAATAAAAATATAAAATAATAGAAGAAAGTTTAAGTATAGGTAATAAAAAAGAGTTTAAGAATAGCAAAGAATTTTTATGGGTTTTTAAAAATTTTATAATTTTTATTTATTTATTTATTTTATTTTTTTCATTAAGAAAAGTACTGCAAACAGTACGATAAAAAGAAATGAAGAAAAAGATAAAAAATGCTAAAAGCAACCTTTCGAAAGGAAAAATGAAATAAAATTAAGTTCAGCTTAAAATTGTAGGTGAGAAAAGCTCGATCCAGGTTTTGTGGCGCCATCTATTGAGTGGCCGCGCGTTCCGACAGTGAAAAGGGGAGTTTAAGAAGGGATATGAAAAACCTAACAAGTTAGATAATCCAAATGGTACAGCAAAGCTCCATTTTAGGTCCCACCTTGTTTAATATTTATATTAATGACATTCCTAGAAATGATTATACTTCTCTAGCCTTGTATGCGGATGACACGGCTATAATTGCTTCAGCCCCACAAGTAAACTCTGTTGCTAGCTACATTCAGTCATACCTGGACACTCTGGAAGAAAGGTTTATTAAATGGAAAATTAAAGTTAACCCCTCTAAATGTAATGCTATATATTTTACTCGTACTTACAAAACTCTCCCTAGATTATATCTACTCGACGAGGCAATTAACTGGAAAAACTCTGTAAAATATTTAGGTGTTATATTAGATAAAAAACTAACCTGGCGTCCCCACATAACGGAAGTCAAAAATAAAATGATATGAAAATTAGATAATTTAAAAATGCTTCTTAATAGTAAATACTTAAATAATAAAAATAAAATTCTTTTATATAAAACAATAGTTCTTCCTACCGCTCTTTACGCAGCTCCGGTCTGGTCGTTTGCCGCGAAGTCTAATTTGAATTTAATAGAAAGAGTACAAAATAAATTTATGAGGCGTGTTAGAGGTGCACATCGATATTTATCCAATGAAGTAATAAGACGTGATTTCAATATGTTAACGTTCAAACAATCTTGTGTTAAATCTTCTCAAAATTTTTACAATAGCCTCAATAGCATTCCGAATGAAATATTAGCTGAACTTCTGGATTACGATCACAATAGCCCATCTAAGATACGCCGGCCTCGCGCTGCTTTGATTTCCTGACAATAGTTATCCTACCTTAATCTTGTCCTTTCAGTGCTTATTACTTTATCCCCATCCCTTTTATGTTGTCTTAAATGCATAGTGGAAGCAAAGTCTATTAAAAATTAAGTATTGTCTTTGTTTATAAATGTTTCATTTTCTCAAAGAAGTGTTTAAAAAGATTTTAAACACTTTTATGAATCTAAAAAAAAAAAAAAAAAACCCTATAAAATTTAACATAGATCATTATACTAATTTTTTTTTTCTTCTGCTTGTGAATGAATTTATTTAATCATTAATTATTAGATTTAGGAATAAACAATATAACTGTTTCTGAAAATATTTTTTATACAGATTAAAAGACAATTTACCAAAATATACTTTATTAAGCAATTGATTAGATCCATGATATTGTTATTAAGTAACAAGATTTATTTACTACTAAAAATATAAGTAGTAATCTAATTGCTTATTATGTTAAAGTGTATCCATCTGTATAATTTTTGTAATTAATTTAAGATTGGGCATCTGATTATGTACATATATGCCATTGCAAAATGTCATTTTAAAAATTGATACCTTCCCAATTAACTTATCGGAATAATCTAAATGTTTGTTATACATTGGTATAAGTTATTAAATTATTTACTGAAGTCAATTTTATGTTTAGAAGAAATATTAAATATTCTTAAATCCTTAAATTCCTTTTATAAAATTCTAAATTTGAATATTATAGAGTAAAAAGATATCTTTTTAATCATGGGAAAATTTCATTAATACTTTTAAGATACTATGGAGATTCTATTTACTACTGGACTTTTCTATCTACAATATTTTATTAACTGATAAAATTAATTAACAAAAAGCGCTTTAGATATTTCATTTTATCATGTTTGTTAGCTTCTAAATTTGTTATTTTTGAGCAATTGTATTTTATTTTGTGTTTTTGTTGATGCACTTCTAGCTTATGAAAATATTTTGTATGCTTACATAATAGGAATTTAATAGTGTATGTGTTTACTCCAAATGCACATACCTCATAAACCTCCTTGAGGCTGTATTATTTTCAGAATTTTGTATAATTCGAATGGTAAATGTTTATTATTTTAAAATGAGTTCTTGATTAATACACAGTTGTTTTTAAAATAAAAATGTTTTACTGTTACCAAAAGCTTTGAAAATTACATATAATATTATAAATTTTCAAAGTACAGGTATTTAAGAAGTATTTTTAGGGCCCTACCATATTCACTCCGACAAGAGTCACGGACGACATAAACGTCATAATGACGTGGCGAAGGGGAGGGAGTGACCAAGAATTGGAATTTGGTACCATATTCAACAAACGGACGACATAAGTCGTTCCATCTATCTCACTTTTGAAACATACCAGTCACCGAGTATTTGGTACGTGACATAGCGTATACAGTGTAGCAGTGAAAACAAAAATAAAGATGGCAGCTCTCATGCAAGCATTTATTTATATGTAAAGGTTAAAATGTCGTGAGAAGCTATTTAACCGTACCTGTTCAAAAATTAAAAATACTTCCTAAATACCTGTATTTTGAAAATTTATAATATTATATGTAATTTTCAAAGCTTTTGGTAACAGTAAAACGATTTTATTTTAAAAACAACTGTGTATTAATCAAGAACTCATTTTAAAATAATAAACATTATCATTCGAATTATACAAAGATATGAAAATAATACAGCCTCAAGGAGGTTTATTAGGTATGTGCATTTGGAGTAAACACATCCATACACTATTAAATTCCTATTAGGTAAAATGTGATGTATTAACTGGCAATCAGTTGAATGGTCGCCTTCACTTCTCAAAAAAATACACGTAGCATACGCTTTTTCTGACGCATCACAGAATACGTGCAATGATATCTTCCTGTCACCATCATTTTTATCTAGACATCTAGGGATAGAAATATCACTTAACAATTTCAGCTGATTTTTTCCATTTGACAAATTTTTTGGCCATCCTAGATGGTAAACTAGCATCCCAAGACAGTTTCAATTTCCAACATTCTTGCAGCATTAATTTTGGTATTAATGTTACTGGACAGGTAAATCCAATAGGGTCAAAAATTTTGTGAACAATTGACAAAATAATCCTTTTAGTTATGGGTTGATCTTCTTCAATGGGATCTATGTCTCGTAAATCAACAGATAGAACATCATTTTTATTTTCCCATTTTAATCCTAAGACAGGGACTGTTTTTGTCAATGTTAGGTCAGACTTATTGTTCTCAAAAGGGGTATGCTCCCACCCTCGTAAATTAAATTTTGCTGGACTAAGGATTTCTTGAGATTCATGAATAAACTTCACCAGTTCTTTTTCATTATCCACGCTGTGGACGCAGTTGTCCACATAAAAGGACTTCAAAAGTTTTTTGGCCGTTTCTTGGTATTCAAGAGGAACACTATTCAAATGAAATTCAAGAATAGCTTCCAGTAAGAAATGGCTGGATGTTATCCCAAAAACAACCCTTCTATGCTGAAAAATTCTTAACTGCTCCTTTTGCCCATCTTTACACCACAAAAACTTTAAAAAGGGTCTGTCTTGCTCATGGAGTTCTATTTGCAAAAATGCTTTTTCTATGTCCGCGGTAACTCCGTATTTTCCTATTCTAAATCTGTTTTAAACAGAAGGAATCAGCTCAACCAAATTGGGCCCCTTTTCTAAGCAATCATTAATTGAAGGGGAAATTCTTGTTTCTGGCAGAACCATCAAAAACAGACCTAATTTTTGTAGTGGAGTTTTCTTTGAATACAGGGCGGTGAGGTAAGTAGTGCTCTGGTTCCAAACTGCCTACTTCCTCAATAATACCCTGATCCAACCATTCCTTAAAAATGGTTTCGTACTCGTCAATTTTTCCTAATCTTTTTAAGGATTTGATACAATTTGCAAGTCTCTTTTCAGAAATGTCCTTACAATTTGTTAAGGGGGGATGACCCTCAACCCAAGGTAGACGTACTTGATATCTCCCTTCTGAATTTCTGGTCACAGTTCGGAGAAAATGCTCTTTTGCCGAATGTTCTAATTCTTCCCTGGTTTTCCTTTCACTAGGATCACTAATACCAAGTGTGTCTAATCTCCATAAATCTGAGATAGTTGAATCATTCACATGACAGGATAGAACTGTATTTGTACTGTCATTTTTTCTACTTTTGTTTTTCCCATAAGAGTCCAGCCTAATTTAGTTCCTACACATACCAATCCTGAACTAAGTTTCTTTATTTCCCCATTGAGCAGTTTACCAGCAACATCTGCCCCGATTAATAAATGAATCTCTAGGGGTGAATATTGATACAACAATTGATCATTATATGCATGCACAACATCAGTTAAAAATACATTATTGCATTTCAGTTCCTTAGTATAGGCAGATAAGTTTACTCTAGAAATATTAGAACAAATGATTTCTTGATCCAAAACTTCAAAATTACAATGATAACCATTATTGACATTACTTAAATGAACCGAATACTTTTTATGGTTTTCCAATTTCTCAACACCTCCAAATAAAGAATGCAAAATAGATTCTTCATTTATGACCTCATACTTCATAAATGTTGCAGCATATTTCGAAATATAAGACCGTTGTGATCCAGTATCAATGAGAACACGAGTAAATCTACCTGTACTATTTTTTCCCCGAATATGAACTACTAATGTTTGTAAATAAACTTGTTGCATGCATGTTTTATTAGTCAAACTCTCCGTAACAACTACTTCTTCCGACTTCTTTTCTTTATTTTTATTATCCGGATATTCATCATTCATTTTACTTATTATAGCAAAATGCTGTCCATTGCATTTCGAACAATTAACTTTCGTTTTACAAAAACGCGCAAGGTGTTTTGATTTATTTGTAGAATTTAAACACTGAAAACATATTCCGCGGTGTAAAAGAATTTCTTTTTTCCTTTCGTACGTTAATTTTTTTGCTGATCTACAATCTTGATTCATATGCGATTTATCGCAAAAAATACATGCTTTATTTTTTAGTTCGTTAGGATGTGTATTCCACTTTGAACTATTGAATAAGTCTGTGGCGGCTGGTTTATCCTTTTCTCGAGAATAATGAGTTATCATTTTTTTTTGTTATTACTATCTATTCCGAATGAACGAGCAATGTTTAGTTTTTGTTCTGATTCTATTTCCTTTTTAAGAAAATTTAAGAGATGAGTCAATCTAGCATTCACGGTAGTTTCTGATGCGATTATTTCAGTGTGATTTCGTTCATAAATTTTCATCAAATCCGTGGGTAAACATGATTCAATAAGGGCCGATCCCACCAAAGTCGTTTAAAGCTCCGCTTAGTTAATCCTAAACGGAAATATAAACTGAGTTTAGCAACCGTCCTGTCTCACCAATGAAATTGCGGCCCCGTTTAGCTTAACGGAGATTTTCTGGTCTGATCGGTTGTCACGTCAGAATTTTTAAGGGTATTTGGGTGCGCATATAGGTTTACGCATATTTTCTTATATGTTTACATTTGAGAGTGTACTTAATATCGTTAAGGTTCGGTAGTAAATTTCAATAACAAAATAGTTGTAATAGGAATTTTAATTGATAACTGTTTTAATATATCTATAAAGTTTTATTTATAAGCTATTTGTATTTATCGAAGTGATAAATGATGTTATATTATTGATATTAATATTATCTTAGCCGTTTTATTTATTGATATTTTAAATTTATCTGCAAATATTATTTTAGCTTTTTGATAAATGCAAAATGTGTAGATATTTTGGTTGTTTTTTCAAACTTCTGTTTATTTTTAATTTTTATTACATATCTTAGCACTAGCGATAAAGAGATAATTAATTTTTCTCACTGTAAAGAAATATTAAAAAATATGTAGTATAGCCACTTATATTAGAAAAAAAATCTTAATAAAAAAAGAAAACCTGATGCATATCTCTTAGAATAAACGAACATGTTTGGGAAGAATCATCTAATTATTATAATGATGAAAGAATTCTACCAAGAACACCAGCAATTTTAAAAACATTCTGAGAAAATATGAAAAAACAATATTTTCAGTATGAACAGTAAATATTTTCAAAACTAAGTTATTGCTCCTTAAACATATAATAAGTCATATTTTTTTAGTTTTTTTTACAATTATACAAGTTTTTTTAGAAGCTTTTACTTGCATTATAAGTATGTTATTAAAAGTATTAATGATATAATTCATAGAAATTAGTAGAAAAACCATGAATTATCACTCAGGGAATTTATCTTAATTATTTATCTATTATTAATTCAGTACCTAATTTATTAATCTGTAATTACAATAGTTTAGTGAATTACATTATTGAATACCAATTTTTTAAGGGGAGAATACCACGATGGAACTAATAGTTTTCGTTGCATATCATCAAACCTACTTTAATGAAATTCTCATTCTGAACTGTAAATTAAATTTTGTTACTCAGTCTGCTGCATAACAGTCTATCAAGAAAATAATTTGTCTCTTGAATAATTTTTAACACTAGGATAAATATAATTTTTTTATACTTTTATTTTGAGTCTACGAAATATATTTCATCACTTATTCTATATATAGCCTTTCAGATTTAATTTTTAATTGCTATTTGAGAAGTAATTTTTAGTAGGTTTTTTTCTTTGCTAAAATTATGTAAATGATTACTTTACTAGAAAGTGATTGATAACAAATTACATAAGTTTTCTATTATTCAGAAAGTTTGAGTTTGAGGGAGGTTTCCAGTAATATGTTCTGATACATAAGTTACTTGATTATGCTAAATTATATCATGTAAAAGATTGAGAAAGTACCAAGGTTTTGTTACTCCTTTGTAACATAAAAACATTCTTATGTACCAAAGTGAAATATTTGAATATGTTTATGTTACATATTGAAATATTTTACAAAGGTTTTACATTTAACATAAAAACATTTAACATAAAACATTTAATATTTCATTCTGAAATATTCACTATAACTAAGAATTTGTTACAAAATTCCTATTTTACAAAATTGTTAATCAAAAAATAATTTTATATATGAATTTTTATAATTTTGTTTTCAATTTCTATTTTTAAAGATAAAATGATCTTCTATTTGATAAAGCGAAAGACATTTTGAGTTTATCTTTTGATAGCTTTCATCATCAATATGATTGAGATAAATTTTTAAACTTTGAGTTCTTTTTTATTATAATTTATATTTCAAATTTAGATAGGCATAACATAGGGAATAAAAGAATTGAATTATCCCATTCTAAAGACCATTATAAAAATTTAAAATTGCAAAAACATTTTGACTTGTTTATATTTTAGAGAGCAGGTATTAATTTAAAAGTAAGTCAACTTATAAACAAAAATTGCCTTCTTTTTATCTTAAATAGTAATTTTGGTTCTAAAAAGTCAATTATAACAAAATTCATTGTTCAAATTTGTGGTCAAACTTTATAATTTAATGAAATTTATTTGCTTATTGTATTTTTCTATTTTGTATGATTCTAATTACTTGACACAAAATAAGTAAATACCTATTGATCAAAATTAACCAGTTTTTCATATAGATTTATAATAATTCTTAGAAAGGATTTTTTTTTTCCTGTCTTGTTCATCACATATGATATATACATCTAATGCTTAATACACTTGTATAATCACATGTGATACTCAGAGATAAAAAATATATAAAAGTTTGTACATAAAACATATTTCATTGTGTATCACATTTGATATGCAAGTGTGTAAATCATTAAATATCCATATCATATGTGATATACTGGAAAAGCAAAGAGATTTTGACATTATAAATTTATATACAGGGCACTTTACACTTAGATATTCACTTTGGTTATAGTTCAGGGCTCTTTGATCTACTTTCTTTGCTACTCAAGGGTTATTGAAACTGGGATTTCCTGCTTAAAGTCAATTCCAAATTATTACAAGCATCCCTGATGCTTGTAATAATTTGACTGTCAAGACATGTCAATAAGATGTGACAAATAAGTTTGTAATTTTTATATTAATCTGTGTCAAATGTTTTGTGTTGTGAAGAAAATATGTTCTCAAAGAAATACCAGGCAAGAAAATATTCTATCGAACAATTAGACCATATACTAAAGGATTCGATTTCATGCAATAGAATCTCTAATATAACAGCAAAATCTCCACCCCTCAAGGGGTAATCGCAAAAATATGTGGCGTATCAGCTACCAAGAGTGTCAGGAGAGTGAGTGGCAAAAAGGAAAACCCTAATTATATTTAATACTTTATGAAATCTAAACTTTTTTCACAGGAAAAACATCACAGGATTTTAAATGTGGGATTCAAGTCCACTAACTACCTGGAATACAAGCTACCTGGTGTCAATGCTAACCATTCAAGATCATAGTCAACAATCAAGGGTTAAAGTTGTTGAACAGTAACAGTAGTTCAAGTTTTATTACTTTACTTATCAGGAAAATTAATCTCAACTAGAAGATTCTGACTAAAATTAATGATATCCGGTCAAAATTAAATTGGCAAATGGTTACTTGTATAAATTAAAATTTTGTTTTCTTATTGAAATCTGTTTAATAATTAAATTATAACTAGAAAATATTGATTGAATTATCGTTGTATGTTAAAAATATTTTAAATTGTTAGCTAACCAATTTATCTTTTTATTTAACCAGAGTTTCTAGTAGCATGGAAGTGATGAAATATCAGATAATTAGTTAACGAAAATGAGGACCAAAAAATGCTAATACTAAGTTCAGTGTATTTATAAGATAACAAATTATAGTAGAACAGGAGGGAAGGATACACGAGTTCGGTGAAAGGGACAAATAATTATGAAAAACACATTAGTTAAACACTTTAAGGGTTGGAATATTTCTTTTTTATTTTTATTTTTATTTTTATAATTTTTTTTTTTTATTCCAACAGAATCAATTGGGGAAGTAGAGAAGATTGAGTGCAGATTCAGAGTTCATTCAGGGTCAGTAAAACAGACTCGGATTGAGAAGTTCAAGGGGAGAAATTCCATTGGTTCCTGAGAGCCAATGGAATTCATGCAGGGAAGCTACGATGGCTGAGTTACTGAGAACAGTTTCAAGGCAGCTCCGAGGCTCGGATCCAGCTTGCTCCGGGGAGAAATTTCATTGGTTGCTGAGAGCCAATAGAATTTCTGCTTATTTGGGCTAAGTTCTACTTGGGAGCAGAGGCTGCGAGCTAAGTCCAGGCTGTTCTAAGTTGGGAGAATGAATGACTACTGATAAGAAATGGGTTTACTCAAGCACTCTGTTAAGAATGGCCTTAGGCCGCTTAACGTTTGCAGGATCCGCGTGGTCATATTGGGCTAGTTCCAGTAGGTGTTCAAAGCATAGATTAGCATGGAAATTATTAGCAAGTTTTTTAAGAAAATTTGAAAAGGTGGGGAGATCAATTTCCCTGTGGATCTCAGCATTTCGATAGTACCAGGGGGAATTAGTAATTTGCCTTATGGTGATATTATGGGCAGCACATAGTGCCTTGATATGAGATTTAGCAGCATATGACCAAGCGGGACTTGCATACGTAAGTAAGGGACGTAAATAAGTTTTATAAATGAGCATTTTATTATTAAAATTCAATTTACTATTTCGAGCAATTAAGGGGAAGAGGGCACGTTTAGCAGCTCGAAATTTATTTTTAATATTGTGTGTGTGTTGTTTCCAAGTGAGATTTTTATCAAGGGTAACTCCTAGGTATTTAACAGTGTTAGACCAAGGGATGGCTGTGTTACCGATGTAAATATTAGTGTTGTCAAATGTTCTGTTTTGTTTACTAGTGAACATGACAGCTTCACATTTATCAGTGTTAAGTTTTATTTTCCATTTGTCGAGCCAGCTCTTGATGATAGCAATATGATTATTAACAGCCTTGATAGCATATTTGTAGTTCTTGTTGGTAGAAATAATGGCTGTGTCATGGCTAAGGTAGGAAATTATAAGATGAATAAGAAAACTGGGGAAATTATAATTGATAAGCTTATGAATTAATCCGTCGATCCAAATTTTGTCGAAAGCCCTGGCCACATCTAAAAATAGCGCAGCAGTAGAGTATTTTTTGATCTTAGAGTCAGCTAGAATTTCAGTTAATCTATACACTTGGTGGGGGGCAGATAATTTAGAACGAAAACCATATTGGTAGGGGATTAAGATGTTATTATTATTAATATGATGATTAATTCTATTAGCCATTATTTTTTCAGTTAATTTGCTAATAGAGCATAATAAACTAATGGGACGATAGTTATTTGGGTCACTGTGCTTCTTATAAGGTTTAGGGATGGGAATGACTATTGAGTTTTTCCAAGTATTAGGAAAATAATTAAGTTTAAGGATGGAGTTAATAAGAAAATAAATTTTGAACTTATAAGAAATAGGGAGATTTTTAATCATTAAATTGGTAATTTTATCGTAGCCGGGGGATTTCTTAGTTTTAAGTTTATTGATGATTTCTAGCAATTCTCTAGGATCAAAATATTCATAGCTGTTATCTCTGCTACTGCTATTTTTAAAGTGAGTAACATTTGTATTAACAATGTTATCAGTGCTTCCGTTGGATCCTGGATTAAGGGTGAAGTTATTTGCAAGGGTATCAGCAATTAGATTACACTTATCGTTGTCAGTGGTGCAATAACTATTATTAACACTATTGAAGAGAGGGGGAATTTTATTGAATTTATTTTTAAACCTGTTAGCTGCTCTCCAAATGGATTTGTCTGAAGTGTCAAGTGAGTTAAGATAGCTGTTCCAACTATTGTTAGCTTTATCACGAAGGTAATATTTTAAGGCTTGTTGTGCATTATTCATGATGGTTTTGTTGGTAGTAGTTCTGTTGAGCTGCCATGCATGTCTGGTCCTATTTTTGTTATTAATAAGAATTTTTAAATGTCTATCGTTAGGGGTGTTGTTTGTGTCAGGTATGACTGTGGTACTACTGGCAACGGAGTTTCTAATATCAGAAGTAATGCTATCAACGAGATTATCAATATCATTATGGTTGTTAATGTTAGGGATATTAATGGGGATACTATTTAAATTATTTTTATATTCACTCCAGTTGATAAAACTTTTAGGGGTATAGGAATAAAAATTAGAGTTTATTTCAATATTTAATTTTACAGGGTTATGGTCTGAAGTGAGTTCACAGATAGTTTCAATGGTAAAATTATGGGGGATACCTTTAATAAGGGCAAAATCAATAATGTTGCCAGAATTTTTACTATAATGGGTGGGGGATTGAGGGGCAAGAATATCTATTTCACTATTGTCAGCTAAGTTAGAGATAAGAATACCATATTCATTGTTCTGGGGGCAATTCCAGTCAATGTGGGTAGCGTTAAGATCACCGAAAATAAGAATATTATCATTTAAATTAGTAAGAATATTGAGGTCATAATTTACATCGTTAATATTTTGGCAAGGGGGAATATAAGTGGAAATAATGGTATATACAGGGCAGTTAGGGAGTTTAATGTTGATAGCATTAGCGTTAATAATTTTGAGGTCAGGGATCACCGTTTCATGGTGCGGGATAGATCTTTTAATAATGATGGCAGTACCCCTCATAGCATGAATTTGACTAGGGAAGTCATACCTGTATGTGTGGTAGTTTAAGATATTTAATTTATCACTTGGTCTAAGCTTGGTTTCTTGGAGGAGGACAATATCGGGAGAATGCTCATTTATAAATTCACGGAACTCGTGTAACTTCGATCTAATACTATTGCAATTCCATGCGAAGATTGAGAGTGAAGAAAGGGGAGCTGCCATTACGGTGCGAATGAGCTGATTATTTCAGCACGACTGATGAAATACATCAGCGCCTGATCTTTCGATGTGCATTTAAGCATGCCATCTCTAATTTCCGCTAGTTTGTGAGCTAACTCACTAAAGTTTTTAATTCCTAAAATTCCTTTAATGTCTTTAAGGACGTTATTAATTTCGTTAAGTCCCTGCAAAGGATTGATGCTTTCTGATTGAGTTTCAGTATTTACATGAGCTATAGTAGGTCTTAAAATGGCTGCCTGTAATGGCGAATTCTTCCTCGCCAGAGCGAGCACTAGCACTGGTAGTCGGGTTGGGATTAGCAATTTTTGCGTAAGAGTTTTGGGGACTGACAGTTCTAAATGGAGTTTGAGTGATGATTTTAGGCTTGGGGAATTTAGGACATCCCCTGTAGCTGGCTGGGTGCGGGCCACCGCAATTGCAGCACTTAAGCTGTTCTTTTTCTAAATTATTACCTCCTGGACAATCGGGAGATAAGTGATCTCCAGCACATTTTACACATCTAGCCTTCATCATGCAGTGCTCGCTATGGTGATGAAAGAATTGGCACCTATGGCATTGCTGAGTTTTGAAGGGTGAGCGGTAATGCTCAATGCTGATTTTAAAATGCATTAATTTTTCCAATAGAATTATTTCATTGCTTTTAGGGATGGGGGATAGGTGGATCAGGAAAAGGGGTAATTTGAGATTAGTTCTACGGCTAACCATTTGAACACATTTGATTACTTGGAAATTATGCTTTTCTGTTAGAACTTCAGTTATTTCTTCAGGGGTAGTTTCAAGGGGGAGTCCTCTAATGACTTTTTTAAGTGGCCTACTTTGGCCGATAGGGAGCAAGAACCCTTCAATATTATTTTCTTGGAGAAATTTGGTAATATTCCTGTGGTCATCAGCAGTTTCTGGGTGAAGTTTGATAAACTCTCCGCTTATCTTCGCATGGAATTTCAAATTTACTTTTTCCATATTGTCTAAAGTTTCCTTATAATTAGCTTTTTTGACAATCGTTATGTGCTTAATTTTAATTTGCTTTTCTACATTTTCATTTTCTATATTACCATTAACATTAGAATTAGGTAGGTTACTTAAAACAGCAAATCGATTTCCAATATTAATATTATTATTTCCGATCGTATTTGTAGAGATCGGTCTCTTAGCAGTTAATCTAGGTGGGGGATGATTATATTTATTATCAGCTCTGAGTTTTTTAGAAGGTGGCTTAGCATTTTCTAAATTATTAATTTCAGGGTCAGTTATTCTTAGGTCCTCAAGTCCGCAACTAATATCCGAAAATTTCATACCTTTTTCTTGCATCTCAATAACACGTGGGCATCGCTTGAGTGTTTCAGGAAACTGCTTATCGAGTCCCAGTTGAATTAGCTTGATAGCTTCCATCTCTGTAGTAGTCCAGTTCATGTCATTTGTCGAGGTCGAGGGTGCGGAGGTAATGTCCATGTCCATATCCAAAGTCGAAACAGGCCTATCAGTTAGGTTTATAATCCTAGTCTTGTTCAGATTATCTCTGAACGTTAAAGTACAGGGTACTGTGTGCATTCGCCAGTAATGAGACAGGTGCAAGCCGAGGCCCCACAAGCTCAAGCTAACCGAATCCACGGGGAAACAGGGAGAGTCGTACGCACGTCTGACCACTATGGGTGCAGAGGGTGTACTGATTCACTTACATATTTTTTTGGAACAACATAAGGCAAAATACTTAATCCTTACAAATTGGTAGTTACTAACAGTAAAATCCCTGTGATACTTGTCTGTTAAAAATATTTAAATTAAATTTAAAATGATTTTGCTTTGATATGTTTGATTTAATAAAATTCAAACAAAATGTCAATAAAATTCTTTTAACATTTTTAACAAGTGCCAAAAGATTTTGATTTGTTTAAAAATAAACTACTTTAGCGAATATCATCTTGCATTTATTTTCGCTATAATTATCTTTATTAATGCATTTTAGCACTGTACTATTTATTGAAAATGGCATAGTTATACATCAATGAAATAAAAGCATTTAAATTTAAAATAAATTAATATATTTTAAGTTATATATTAATTTTTAAAAAACTGCATATTATCTGATGTATATACAATAAATATAGATGAAAGGTTTTTCCCATGAAATTTAACCATATAAAAATTACAACTGAAAAGGAATCCAAATAGATTAGATTATAAAAATAAACCTAACCTATTCAAACACCCATTCAGTGATTTTTACTAACCTTTTTTTTTTTTTTTTTTTTTTTAAATCCAAGTTTAGGGACCCATCAGCATTTTATATTTGATTTTTGGAAATGATCTCCATACATCCAGTTTGTAAACATAATTTTCTGTCTTAGGAAATAAGGTAAAGGTAAATAAAAATTATATGGTTACTCATTAATCAATTTATTAAAAATTGCAGATAACATGATTAAATAATTTTAAAACCATATAATATTTTAACAATTTAAAAACCAGAAAAATATCACAGGCTAACATTATGGCAAGAACTTTATGTAATATAGTATAGGGATTTGGTATGTTCCCCTAAACTTGGATTCAACTTTTCTTTCACACATAAGCAACATGTATTTAAAAAAACAAAAAAGATATAAGAAAAAATGAATTTGAAATTACATATGAAGTAAAGAATCATTGAAGTGAATATTATTCTAATAAATATCTATTTAGTAACATCACAGACATAAAAATAAATGTTGAATTTTCTGAAATCTAAATAAACGCACAAATTTAATGTACAACAAAAGCTACAATTTTATCAAGAAATTACATATTAGTTATTAAGCAAAACTCTACATATCATAATTAAATTCAGTTAGTGATAACAGAAATTCAAGGCAAAATATAGTATATAAACATTAAAGGAATAAAATAAGTTTTCTTAGTAATGAATATTTGAGTCATTATAAAAACAATGTAAAGAGAATCAATAAGATAATTTCTACAAATTCAATGAAAATGTATTTAGAGTGACAAATAAAAGTACGCATACATATATACAGAATGAAAATGTTTAAGACATCAAAATAATTAAATTTTAAAAAAGCTCCGCAACTTCCATATATTATATACATAAACATTAATATTGTATATAATAAAGATGACTATAATAAACTAGCATATGACAGGCTTTATTTAAAATAAATCAAACATCGAATAAATTTGGATAAAAGATAGAAGCAGAAAATGATAACATATAGAGTTGAAGAAACTAATTCCAAAACACTTTGGTAGATTATTTCTACTCAGAAATATTTGATTATAATGATATAACACTGGTAGAACACAACCAAAATATGAATCAAATACTCATATTATCAGTCTTATTATTCGAAAATTATCTACATCTCACAAATTATTCAGCTATATTGATATAAAGAAATTGTTAGGAAAAAACCCACTATGAATTATAATTTGATTTCTCTATCCCTCAAAAAAAGTGTGTGTATATTTGATGGTACACAGATACATATATTACATACACATGAATTTGTGTTGTTGTGAAATAAAATTAATACAATGAAAACACCACCTACTTTTTAACTGCACATACAATGCAATTTATGCATTTCACAATACAAATTAGCAATGTAACACTCATTACACAACTATTTTGACAAAATTATTATAAAAATGTAACACAAAGAGCTAAAGACAAATAATATTTTGTGATAGATAAATTGACTGTCTAGTAAATGAGTATATACACAATTTAGATAGCGAAGATAAGCAGATTACCTGTTTGATAAATATTCAATATTTTGTAAAATGTCAACTGAGATTTTACTCACCTTGATAGATAAGTACTGAATTATTAATTGAATATTATATACTGTAAAATATTTTCAAATGTTTATAAAACACATGAAAGAAAAAAAATATAGTGTAAATTACTTTTTGATGCATAATTTAAATTAAGTAATTATACTTGATATAATTATTAAATACAAGTGCAACAGCATACACAAATATTATTAGACAAATTTCTATATATCTCCCAAATTGTGTACTTGTATAAATTTAGGTTAAAAGAAAGAACACAAATTCATGAGGATAAAATTAAAGCGATCTGTATGCTTACTGTTGAGTAAATGATTGTTTACCCAATTTAAGAAACAAAAATAATACCCTAAATACCTGTCAGATGGATATTGAATGATATCCTCAATCTCCTGTACAATATTGACTGCTGACACTTTATTCACCCTGAACCTTTTTTTAAATTCACTTTCATCAAATAATTCCAAGAAATTCTTTCTCACGAAAGTTATGCGCGTATTTCTAAAATCATCCTTATCAGAATCGGAAAATAACACTTGATGCATCAAATCCGCCATGTTGAAGTAGAGCTTAAACTCAGTTTAGAAACGCTAACGGCCCGAATTTGGCCAGTTAGGATTAAGGGCCGCTAAACGGAAATCTAAACTCAGTTTAGGTTGGTGAGACGCAATTTTCTGTTTAAACCGAGTTTAACCGCTAAACGAGATTGGTGGGACCGGCCCTTAAACGGTAGACTTGGCACAGTGCTAATTTAAATATTAGGCTCTGCCTTCGATATGCGCAGAAGGACAAAGCATTACAGGGGGAGATGGGAGAATTTACGTGGAATAAAAATAATTTAGTGTGCGAAAAGTGATATATGGCCAGTTTTAAGTATTTTAAATCTTTTTTCTTACATTATTTAGCATTTTTTAAGATTTTTTTGGTTGATTTTTTATTTAAGACGACACAAAATATTAAGGATCCTTGGCTAGAATGGCCAAAGGCCTTCTTCTATTGCTAGTATCAGCGGGGTCGTAATTGACAAGATTATTTATTAATTCATTGCTTAAATTGAGAAAACATCAAGAAAGAAATATACGATAAACTATTTTAAAAGGTATAGATTTAGGTAGTAGCGTTTAGCAGTATATTAACAAAAATAACCTGTAGTATTGTGAACTATTAAATTTGATTACGCTTGCTAGATATACTTTAATTGTTGCAGTAGGAAGAATCTTTAAAGATTATGTAAACAAACATAAGAAATTTTAGTAAAAATTTTTTCTCATATTGAAGACGAAAAGGTATTTAATTTATACAAGATTATTATGTCTTTTATTAAACTTAACTTAAGACACTCATTTTCTAAGTAAGAAATTAAAGCTTTAAAATTTTTTTAAATATCTGAAATAATAATAAAAAAAATCCGGAAACCAGGAATAAAAAATCGTAAGTAGGCTTAATTTCGCTGCTAACGTATTTAGACCAAAAACAAGTGCTCTGAGTGACACGGGCTTCTAAGTGGATATCATCCAAATCTTATATTTCTCTACCAGCCGACTTACGTCGGTGTGTCCAGTCATTATGTTAGTGAGCATAAAGAAAGTCCAAAGTTCTAGAGACATCGCACTGGAGCTCGTTTTCTGAACTTCCTGGGCCAAGCCCTCTAGGCCAGTAGTTCTAGTTGCATGGATAGTAATGAAATATCAGATATTGATTACGAAAATGAGGACTGAAAATTGCTAAAGTTAAATTCAAGGATTCTATAAAGTTAACAAATAAACAGTTCGGCTTTTACTGTGGCTTTCCAAGCAATTAAACAGCACGTAGACATATCAACAAAAGTCCTGATGACGGATGATGCAGAGTCTTTTTATACTGCTTGGAAGACAGTATTTAATAAACCGGAAAAACGACTTTTATGTTCATGGCATGTTGATAGAAGCTGGGGCAGGAAAATTTCTCATATTGTAAATAAATAGAAACAAGCTGAAGTGTACAAGACATTAAGGTGTTTACTATGTGAGACCGACGAAAATGCTTTTAAAATTATGCTGAAAGAGGCCCTTGTGATATTTGAAAAGGATAAAGATCTAGAAAACTTCGGGAAATATTTCGAACTAACATATAGCAGGCGTCCTGAAGCATGGGCATATTGTTATAGAAAATGGAGTGGCATAAATACAAACATGCATATTGAGGGAATGCACAGGACCATAAAGTATATTTATTTACAAGGTAAAAAAGTAAAGCTCTTTGATAAAACTTTATTCTGTCTCATGAAATTTATTAGAGACAAAGTGTTTGATCGATTAATATGCATTGAAAAAGGCAAAATATCATAAAAAAAATATCCCAAATTCGCCACCGCCATAAAGCGAGTAAAATTTTGGA
Source organism: Pardosa pseudoannulata (assembly GCA_032207245.1). Lineage (NCBI taxonomy): Eukaryota > Metazoa > Arthropoda > Arachnida > Araneae > Lycosidae > Pardosa > Pardosa pseudoannulata. The sequence continues at coordinate 167,674,690 of CM063501.1, forward strand.
AGATTTATGTGTCACTGCAAGTAAAGACCCCAAACAACACACCGATCTCTATCAGACGTCTATAATACGTCACCTCATAAAAACGCCTTCCTCTATAAGACGTCGAAAAATATCGAGATCCCGTCTTATGGAGCTCTATAGGAGTTCCGAGGTGTGCTCTCCTTGAGATCTATAAGACGTCGATGAAATCCACATGCCGCTCTATAGCACGTCTATAAGAGCGACAATTTCGACTTGGAGGGTACGCGATTTAGATGTTTTTAGATCTTAAAAGGACGTGCTATTCCCCTGCAAAAACGTTGTTTATTTGTTCTTAATAGCTTAATTTAATTTGAATAATTTGCAGTCTATTAGAACATTTACGCAAAAATAACTGCTACGGTGATTTTAAAAATAAAAGTAAATTTACAGAAGTATGTATAAAAACAAAATATGAACAAAATGTATAAAAAATTACGGTATTTATATTAAGGTAATAATCAGGATGCTAACTCATAATATTCTTCGATTTTTTTCGAGGCAAAACACTAAATATTTCTCCAAGCTTCAATTGCAGTTTTCTTTGTGATACAAACCATAAACACATATGTGTGTGTTTCTTTTGTATCATGAAAAGAACTGTAATGGAAACCTAGAAAGTTTTAACTGTTTCGCCCCCCGAAAATTTGAGTTTGCATCCCGATTATTACTAAAATAATATATATACTTTTATTTTTATACATTTTATTATACTTCCATAAATTTACTTTTTAAATCACTCTAGCAGTTATTTTCGCCTAAGTGTCCTTGTCCAATGCAAATTGTTAAAATTAAATCAAGCTTATTATTAAAAGCAAATATACATATGTATTATAAATGTATGAAGAATACATAATTTTTTATCTAATTCAACAGTTTAACGATGGCCATTTTAGCATAAATGAATTGGAAGCTTTTAAAAGCACATCAAATATTGGGATAGCAGATAATTGAGATAACACATAATATAATGCATATCTACTTAGTTTAAAAATAATTTTAATTAACTTTCAGAAAGAAATTTGAATACTGAATTAAATAAACTTATAAAGCTCATCTAAAAAATATTTAAAAAATTTTTAGAGATTTTGAGAGTAAAAACTCATGCTTTTCTTTACTTTACCTAAATTATCTTAATATATGCTTTTATTTATTAAAAAGTTAATAAATTTTTCAATTAATAAAGTCCAACAAAATATATGTACTAATTTATTATTAAACTAAGATTCTTTTTACTTCCCTTTTGCAGATAGACATAAGTAAGAATTAAAACATTAAACCAAATGATAAACATTTTAACTTCTCAAATTATTCTATTTTAGCTAACTATTTGTTTTTATTTGAATTTTATGCTTGTAACATTTTTATTTCATTTGATAGCCCTTTCCTATCTTTTACTTCAATTATTTGTGATTTTTCTTGTTTTCTGCTTTTAAAGATCAGTAAAATACAAAGAGTCATATAGCACTTAAATATTTAGAATAATTTTTAAATATTCTACTAGAAAAACTCAAAAATATATTATACAACATCATAAACTTATTTTAAAGTAGCTACACTTCCTTCTGATTTCTTTATGCATTCTTTATTATTATAAAACATCGTTACAAATTTGTGGTACCTTGTGGGGTACAGTTAGAAGCATTTGGGGAAAAAATTTAGCTTCTGTAATGCATTCAACTTTGACATCTACCCAATACTGACCTAATTTGCTGTTTCCTTGATTGTAAATTTCCTTTTTTCAATACCAAGTACACTGGTAAACATTATTTTAGTCTATCAATTTTATCTACATCATCATAACAAATCATCATAAACCATCTGTTTTTCAACAAGAATCTCAAAGCACAAAAGTAAATATTTAAAAATTAATGCTTTATCAACAATAAAAAAGGTCTATAATGGAAATTCCCTTAGTTGATTTAAATTTGAATAGTGATCTTTAACATAGTTCCTGTACTAATTTTATGAAAAAATTATTTACAATACATTTAAGTTATATAATTATAGTAACTGAAGCATAAAAAATATTAGATTTTCCAGATGAGTTTTTTTAACTTAATTGTTCTAATTAATGAATATACATTTTAAAACTGAAAATTAATTTGAATATTAAAATACCATTTATATTTGCTTGAAAGTAAATTTCTCTCTTTAAAGGTAATGTGATATCTAAAATATGATATTATTTGTTTTTGACAGTTCAAACCAGTTTTTGATGTTCTGTCATGCCAAAAACCCAAAACTGCAACTGCATACTGTTTGAATACAGATCATATCTTTCTGTTTTTAACAAAAAAAAAAAAAAAAAAAAAAAAAATATTTTTACTATTGCAAAAAAGTATAAATATTTTACTAAAATTCTTTATTGAATACAAAATATTTTAACAAAATTACACTAGCCTTTAACAATGCCTTCAATTTCTTGGTTCGTCAGATGCTTCCATAACACATTTCACCCACCTGCACCTAAAATATAATAAATAATTTTCTTTTTTTAGAAAATATTGCTAGGTTTACCTTAATATTTTGTTATATTTTATAAGAATGGTTCATATTTATATTAAATATATGCTTTTACATGCACATATTTAATATAAATAAAATATTGCACTTACATAATACCCAAAATATCCACACATATCCCACAATACCCATATATGCACACACACAATGACCATGTGCCTATATCTATCTATCTATATATATATATATATATATATATATATATATATATATATATATATATATATATATATAGAGAGAGAGAGAGAGAGAGAGAGAGAGAGACAAATAACCAAAACCATGTGCCTATAAACACACACACACACATACATATAAACACACAATTATATATAAAACTTTAAAAAAAGTACCAAACTTTTGGTTGGTAAAGTACATTTGTACCTTCAAATCATTTCTCTTGATATATACACATAACAGTGGTATGACTATTCCTAGATATACAACTACAAGTAATTAATTTATTATTAATAATTATTATACAGAAATACAAGTGCTAAATAAATAAAAACTATAATTTAATTGATACAATTTTAGATTTTAATAAAAGTAGAACATCATTTTCTTTTGCCCTCAACCAGTTAAATTTTGCTGCCAATTCATTTGACATTTTTGATAACATAATTGTCATACCAAGTCACTGAGGCTTATGCCACTGGTTTGGAAAGTACTTAATAATAAAAACAATTTATATGTAGAATATAAATATGAATTCAGATAACATACAACCTAAATAGTGCTGAAAATATGAGAAAAATCAAAGCAAACAAATTATGAAATAATTCATTGATACAAATGGAAACATTATAAAAAAAAAGTAAATTAAAATGTAAATTATACAACAAACACTTGCTACTAACAATACATTTACCAGACTATAATTCACAACATTCTAATACTTATCAGAGTACACAAATATACTAACCTACAGTTCTTTAGTGTTGATATTTAGTTTAAAATTTCTTCTATCATTTGAATTTCTTCTCTTGTCGACTAGTCCTTTCTTTAAAAGTAAATAGAATTCCTCTGGATAAATAAAACAAAAAAGGATTTCAGCTAGCTGGGTCAAGGTTAATGAAAAAACTGATCTTTTCACTTTAACTGAAAAATATCAAACATATTCGAAGAAACACAAGCATCAATTTAAAGTTTTATTTATTATATATAAAATTTGAAAGACTTTTAAAATACTTTGCTTATAGCATATTTGGCACCTTGATTTACTACAAAACTTTTTATATCTATTCTAGAACAATCATAAAATTTGCACATTATTTAATTTAGAAGTGTAATATTTGTTTCTTAAAATTAAAATTTAGTAATCTTCTTGTGTGTTAAGTTCACCAGGCCATTTAGTGTGTTCTTTCTTTAATTTAAAACTATTAACAAAAACTGTTTCATTCGTGTCTGAAAAATTTTGTGGATTCAAATACTTTATCAACTAGCTGTTGTAAACATCACAATCAAAAGCTTTCAAGTCAATTTTTATTGATTGTCTATTCAATTATAAAACATTCAATTTCATACCACTTTGAATAAATTTATTAATTTCAACAATAAAATCTGCTAAATATTCTGACACATCTGATGACTTTTAAAAACTATGAAATATGTCTATTAGAAAAAATTCATAGTATACTTCTAGAAGCATTTTAAATTTTTCTAAATCTATAAAAAAGAAACTATAAGAAAATATTCTAACAGACATAATATATTAAAGACAACTCTAGATAGAGGCAGTATAAGGAAATACAATATAATTTGTGTGTAATTTACAATGTGAATTATTATTTAGTACTTACAGGAATTTATAAACAAATGAAGATGACGCTCCACACTCAATAATATTATACAGCGTAGTAGTTTGTTCACCAGACTATAGATGGCGCTTTGGGAGGAGGTGATCTAAAAGAGCTCTATAAGACGTCTATATCAAAATATGAACTGATACAGGCTACGTCTATTAAAAGTCGAAACCTGGAGGACTTATAGATGTGCATAACACGTCTTAGATATCTAACAGACGTCGAAATCACACACGACCATTAGACCTCTATTTTTTTAATCTTGTAGAGTTCTATAGCACGTCCTGGATGTCATAGATGAATTTCGATCTCTATTAGACGGCTATAAGCTCTATGTGGTTGTGTGGGAGCTTACAGTCCACTCGTACGAGTGGACTGTAAGCTCTGCATCCCAAAATGGAGAATTTTATAGCATTCAAAGAAATTCAGATTGCTCAAAAAAGTGCACATTGATTTGCCAAGATTGTGATCATTGTTTACACAATTTTACTTGCAATTGCATTGATAATGCTGTTCAATGGAATATGTGTAAACATATTCATTTGATATGTAGTAAATATCTCAAAAAGGAAGTTTCACAGTGTTCTCCAGTTAACACTGAAACGCATATCTGTGAAGATTTAACATCAAAAGAAAAAGAAGCCCATATAAAAAATTTAACAGATGATAATGAATTGCTTCTAGATCAATATAAAGAAAATTTTATGAAA
>CM063501.1:167679845-167733972 GCA_032207245.1 Pardosa pseudoannulata
TAGTTTTTTTTACAATTATACAAGTTTTTTTAGAAGCTTTTACTTGCATTATAAGTATGTTATTAAAAGTATTAATGATATAATTCATAGAAATTAGTAGAAAAATCATGAATTATCACTCAGGGAATTTATTTTAATTATTTATCTATTATTAATTCAGTACCTAATTTATTAATCTGTAATTACAATAGTTTAGTGAATTACATTATTGAATACCAATTTTTTAAGGGGAGAATACCACGATGGAACTAATAGTTTTCGTTGCATATCATCAAACCTACTTTAATGAAATTCTCATTCTGAACTGTAAATTAAATTTTGTTACTCAGTCTGCTGCATAACAGTCTATCAAGAAAATAATTTGTCTCTTGAATAATTTTTAACACTAGGATAAATATAATTTTTTTATACTTTTATTTTGAGTCTACGAAATATATTTCATCACTTATTCTATATATAGCCTTTCAGATTTAATTTTTAATTGCTATTTGAGAAGTAATTTTTAGTAGGTTTTTTTCTTTGCTAAAATTATGTAAATGATTACTTTACTAGAAAGTGATTGATAACAAATTACATAAGTTTTCTATTATTCAGAAAGTTTGAGTTTGAGGGAGGTTTCCAGTAATATGTTCTGATACATAAGTTACTTGATTATGCTAAATTATATCATGTAAAAGATTGAGAAAGTACCAAGGTTTTGTTACTCCTTTGTAACATAAAAACATTCTTATGTACCAAAGTGAAATATTTGAATATGTTTATGTTACATATTGAAATATTTTACAAAGGTTTTACATTTAACATAAAAACATTTAACATAAAACATTTAATATTTCATTCTGAAATATTCACTATAACTAAGAATTTGTTACAAAATTCCTATTTTACAAAATTGTTAATCAAAAAATAATTTTATATATGAATTTTTATAATTTTGTTTTCAATTTCTATTTTTAAAGATAAAATGATCTTCTATTTGATAAAGCGAAAGACATTTTGAGTTTATCTTTTGATAGCTTTCATCATCAATATGATTCAGATAAATTTTTAAACTTTGAGTTCTTTTTTATTATAATTTATATTTCAAATCTAGATAGGCATAACATAGGGAATAGAGGAATTGAATTATCCCATTCTAAAGACCATTATAAAAATTTAAAATTGCAAAAACATTTTGACTTGTTTATATTTTAGAGAGCAGGTATTAATTTAAAAGTAAGTCAACTTATAAACAAAAATTGCCTTCTTTTTATCTTAAATAGTAATTTTGGTTCTAAAAAGTCAATTATAACAAAATTCATTGTTCAAATTTGTGGTCAAACTTTATAATTTAATGAAATTTATTTGCTTATTGTATTTTTTCTATTTTGTATGATTCTAATTACTTGACACAAAATAAGTAAATACCTATTGATCAAAATTAACCAGTTTTTCATATAGATTTATAATAATTCTTAGAAAGGATTTTTTTTTTCCTGTCTTGTTCATCACATATGATATATACATCTAATGCTTAATACACTTGTATAATCACATGTGATACTCAGAGATAAAAAATATATAAAAGTTTGGACATAAAACATATTTCATTGTGTATCACATTTGATATGCAAGTGTGTAAATCATTAAATATCCATATCATATGTGATATACTGGAAAAGCAAAGAGATTTTGACATTATAAATTTATATACAGGGCACTTTACACTTAGATATTCACTTTGGTTATAGTTCAGGGCTCTTTGATCTACTTTCTTTGCTACTCAAGGGTTATTGAAACTGGGATTTCCTGCTTAAAGTCAATTCCAAATTATTACAAGCATCCCTGATGCTTCTAATAATTTGACTGTCAAGACATGTCAATAAGATGTGACAAATAAGTTTGTAATTTTTATATTAATCTGTGTCAAATGTTTTGTGTTGTGAAGAAAATATGTTCTCAAAGAAATACCAGGCAAGAAAATATTCTATCGAACAATTAGACCATATACTAAAGGATTCGATGGCATGCGATAGAATCTCTAATATAACAGCAAAATCTCCACCCCTCAAGGGGTAATCGCAAAAATATGTGGCATATCAGCTATCAAGAGTGTCAGGAGAGTGAGTGGCAAAAAGGAAACCCTAATTATATTTAATACTTTATGAAATCTAAACTTTTTTCACAGGAAAAACATCACAGGATTTTAAATGTGGGATTCAAGCCCACAAACTACCTGGAATACAAGCTACCTGGTGTCAATGCTAACCATTCAAGATCATAGTCAACAATCAAGGGTTAAAGTTGTTGAATAATTTAACAGTAGTTCAAGTTTTATTACTTTACTTATCAGGAAAATTAATCTCAACTAGAAGATTCTGACTAAAATTAATGATATCCGGTCAAAATTAAATTGGCAAATGGTTACTTGTATAAATTAAAATTTTGTTTTCTTATTGAAATCTGTTTAATAATTAAATTATAACTAGAAAATATTGATTGAATTATCGTTGTATGTTAAAAATATTTTAAATTGTTAGCTAACCAATTTATCTTTTTATTTAACCAGAGTTTCTAGTAGCATGGAAGTGATGAAATATCAGATAATTAGTTAACGAAAATGAGGACCAAAAAAATGCTAATACTAAGTTCAGTGTATTTATAAGATAACAAATTATAGTAGAACAGGAGGGAAGGATACACGAGTTCGGTGAAAGGGACAAATAATTATGAAAAACACATTAGTTAAACACTTTAAGGGTTGGAATATTTCTTTTTTATTTTGATTTTGATTTTTATAATTTTTTTTTTTTTTTTTTTTTTTTTTTTTTTTCCAACAGAATCAATTGGGGAAGTAGAGGAGATTGAGTGTAGATTCAGAGTTCATTCAGGGTCAGTAAAACAGACTCGGATTGAGAAGTTCAAGGGGAGAAATTCCATTGGTTCCTGAGAGCCAATGGAATTCATGCAATGAAGCTACGATGGCTGAGTTACTAAGAACCGTTTCAAAGCAGCTCCGAGGCTCGGATCCAGCTTGCTCCGGGGAGAAATTTCATTGGTTGCTGAGAGCCAATAGAATTTCTGCTTATTTGGGCTAATTTCTACTTGGGAGCAGAGGCTGCGAGCTAAGTCCAGGCTGTTCTAAGTTGGGAGAATGAATGACTACTGAAGAAATGGGTTTACTCAAGCACTCTGTTAAGAATGGCCTTAGGCCGCTTAACGTTTGCAGGATCCGCGTGGTCATATTGGGCTAGTTCCAGTAGGTGTTCAAAGCATAGATTAGCATGGAAATTATTAGCAAGTTTTTTAAGAAAATTTGAAAAGGTGGGGAGATCAATTTCCCTGTGGATCTCAGCATTTCGATAGTACCAGGGGGAATTAGTAATTTGCCTTATGGTGATATTATGGGCAGCACATAGTGCCTTGATATGAGATTTAGCAGCATATGACCAAGCGGGACTTGCATACGTAAGTAAGGGACGTAAATAAGTTTTATAAATGAGCATTTTATTATTAAAATTCAATTTACTATTTCGAGCAATTAAGGGGAAGAGGGCACGTTTAGCAGCTCGAAATTTATTTTTAATATTGTGTGTGTGTTGTTTCCAAGTGAGATTTTTATCAAGGGTAACTCCTAGGTATTTAACAGTGTTAGACCAAGGGATGGCTGTGTTACCGATGTAAATATTAGTGTTGTCAAATGTTCTGTTTTGTTTACTAGTGAACATGACAGCTTCACATTTATCAGTGTTAAGTTTTATTTTCCATTTGTCGAGCCAGCTCTTGATGATAGCAATATGGTTATTAACAGCCTTGATAGCATATTTGTAGTTCTTGTTGGTTGAAATAATGGCTGTGTCATCCGCATAGATGGCAATTTTAGTAGAGGCAGATTGGGGGATATCATTTATATATAAGTTAAATAGGATGGGGCCAATAATTGAGCCTTGAGGGACACCACTGTACATATTTTTAGTATTAGAGAGGGAGCTATTAATCTTAATTTGGAAGGTTCTATTGCTAAGGTAGGAAATTATAAGATGAATAAGAGAACTGGGGAAATTATAATTGATAAGCTTATGAATTAATCCGTCGATCCAAATTTTGTCGAAAGCCCTGGCCACATCTAAAAATAGCGCAGCAGTAGAGTATTTTTTGATCTTAGAGTCAGCTAGAATTTCAGTTAATCTATACACTTGGTGGGGGGCAGATAATTTAGAACGAAAACCATATTGGTAGGGGATTAAGATGTTATTATTATTAATATGATGATTAATTCTATTAGCCATTATTTTTTCAGTTAATTTGCTAATAGAGCATAATAAACTAATGGGACGATAGTTATTTGGGTCACTGTGCTTCTTATAAGGTTTAGGGATGGGAATGACTATTGAGTTTTTCCAAGTATTAGGAAAATAATTAAGTTTAAGGATGGAGTTAATAAGAAAATAAATTTTGAACTTATAAGAAATAGGGAGATTTTTAATCATTAAATTGGTAATTTTATCGTAGCCGGGGGATTTCTTAGTTTTAAGTTTATTGATGATTTCTAGCAATTCTCTAGGATCAAAATATTCATAGCTGTTATCTCTGCTACTGCTATTTTTAAAGTGAGTAACATTTGTATTAACAATGTTATCAGTGCTTCCGTTGGATCCTGGATTAAGGGTGAAGTTATTTGCAAGGGTATCAGCAATTAGATTACACTTATCGTTGTCAGTGGTGCAATAACTATTATTAACACTATTGAAGAGAGGGGGAATTTTATTGAATTTATTTTTAAACCTGTTAGCTGCTCTCCAAATGGATTTGTCTGAAGTGTCAAGTGAGTTAAGATAGCTGTTCCAACTATTGTTAGCTTTATCACGAAGGTAATATTTTTAGGCTTGTTGTGCATTATTCATGATGGTTTTGTTGGTAGTAGTTCTGTTGAGCTGCCATGCATGTCTGGTCCTATTTTTGTTATTAATAAGAATTTTTAAATGTCTATCGTTAGGGGTGTTGTTTGTGTCAGGTATGACTGTGGTACTACTGGCAACGGAGTTTCTAATATCAGAAGTAATGCTATCAACGAGATTATCAATATCATTATGGTTGTTAATGTTAGGGATATTAATGGGGATACTATTTAAATTATTTTTATATTCACTCCAGTTGATAAAACTTTTAGGGGTATAGGAATAAAAATTAGAGTTTATTTCAATATTTAATTTTACAGGGTTATGGTCTGAAGTGAGTTCACAGATAGTTTTCAATGGTAAAATTATGGGGGATACCTGTAATAAGGGCAAAATCAATAATAGTGCCAGAATTTCTAGAATAATGAGTGGGGGATTGAGGGACGAGAATATCAATATCACTATTGTCAGTTAAATTAGAGATAAGAATACCATATTCATTGTTCTGGGGGCAATTCCAGTCAATGTGGGTAGCGTTAAGATCACCGAAAATAAGAATATTATCATTTAAATTAGTAAGAATATTGAGGTCATAATTTACATCGTTAATATTTTGGCAAGGGGGAATATAAGTGGAAATAATGGTATATACAGGGCCATATGTTTATAAAACACATGAAAGAAAAAAAATATAGTGTAAATTACTTTTTGATGCATAATTTAAATTAAGTAATTATACTTGATATAATTATTAAATACAAGTGCAACAGCATACACAAATATTATTAGACAAATTTCTATATATCTCCCAAATTGTGTACTTGTATAAATTTAGGTTAAAAGAAAGAACACAAATTCATGAGGATAAAATTAAAGCGATCTGTATGCTTACTGTTGAGTAAATGATTGTTTACCCAATTTAAGAAACAAAAATAATACCCTAAATACCTGTCAGATGGATATTGAATGATATCCTCAATCTCCTGTACAATATTGACTGCTGACACTTTATTCACCCTGAACCTTTTTTTAAATTCACTTTCATCAAATAATTCCAAGAAATTCTTTCTCACGAAAGTTATGCGCGTATTTCTAAAATCATCCTTATCAGAAATGGAAAATAACACTTGATGCATCAAATCCGCCATGTTGAAGTGGAGCTTAAACTCAGTTTAGAAACGCTAACGGCCCGAATTTGGCCAGTTAGGATTAAGGGCCGCTAAACGGAAATCTAAACTGAGTTTAGGTTGGTGAGACGCAATTTTCTGTTTAAACCGAGTTTAACCGCTAAACGAGATTGGTGAGACCGGCCCTTAAACGGTAGATTTGGCACAGTGCTAATTTAAATATTAGGCTCTGCCTTCGATATGCGCAGAAGGACAGAGCATTACAGGGGGAGATGGGAGAATTTACGTGGAATAAAAATAATTTAGTGTGCGAAAAGTGATATATGGCCAGTTTTAAGTATTTTAAATCTTTTTTCTTACATTATTTAGCATTTTTTAAGATTTTTTTTGGTTGATTTTTTATTTAAGAAGACACAAAATATTAAGGATCCTTGGCTAGAATGGCCAAAGGCCTTCTTCTATTGCTAGTATCAGCGGGGTCGTAATTGACAAGATTATTTATTAATTCATTGCTTAAATTGAGAAAACATCAAGAAAGAAATATACGATAAACTATTTTAAAAGGTATAGATTTAGGTAGTAGCGTTTAGCAGTATATTAACAAAAATAACCTGTAGTATTGTGAACTATTAAATTTGATTACGCTTGCTAGATATACTTTAATTGTTGCAGTAGGAAGAATCTTTAAAGATTATGTAAACAAACATAAGAAATTTTAGTAAAAATTTTTTCTCATATTGAAGACGAAAAGGTATTTAATTTATACAAGATTATTATGTCTTTTATTAAACTTAACTTAAGACACTAATTTTCTAAGTAAGAAATTAAAGCTTTAAAATTTTTTTAAATATCTGAAATAATAATAAAAAAAATCCGGAAACCAGTAATAAAAAATCGTAAGTAGGCTTAATTTCGCTGCTAACGTATTTAGACCAAAAACAAGTGCTCTGAGTGACACGGGCTTCTAAGTGGATATCATCCAAATCTTATATTTCTCTACCAGCCGACTTACGTCGGTGTGTCCAGTCATTATGTTAGTGAGCATAAAGAAAGTCCAAAGTTCTAGAGACATCGCACTGGAGCTCGTTTTCTGAACTTCCTGGGCCAAGCCCTCTAGGCCAGTAGTTCTAGTTGCATGGATAGTAATGAAATATCAGATATTGATTACGAAAATGAGGACTGGAAATTGCTAAAGTTAAATTCAAGGATTCTATAAAGTTAACAAATAAACAGTTCGGCTTTAACTGTGGCTTTCCAAGCAATTAAACAGCACGTAGACATATCACCAAAAGTCCTGATGACGGATGATGCAGAGTCTTTTTATACTGCTTGGAAGACAGTATTTAATAAACCGGAAAAACGACTTTTATGTTCATGGCATGTTGATAGAAGCTGGCGCAGGAAAATTTCTCATATTGTAAATAAAGAGAAACAAGCTGAAGTGTACAAGATATTAAGGTGTTTACTAAGTGAGACCGACGAAAATGCTTTTAAAATTATGCTGAAAGAGGCCCTTGTGATATTTGAAAAGGATAAAGATCTAGAAAACTTCGGGAAATATTTCGAACTAACATATAGCAGGCGTCCTGAAGCATGGGCATATTGTTATAGAAAATGGAGTGGCATAAATACAAACATGCATATTGAGGGAATGCACAGGACCATAAAGTATATTTATTTACAAGGTAAAAAAGTAAAGCTCTTTGATAAAACTTTATTCTTTCTCATGAAATTTATTAGAGACAAAGTGTTTGATCGATTAATATGCATTGAAAAAGGCAAAATATCATTAAAAAAATATCCCAAATTCGCCACCGCCATAAAGTGAGTAAAATTTTGGAAGATTTATGTGTCACTGCAAGTAAAGACCCCAAACAACACACCGATCTCTATCAGACGTCTATAATACGTCACCTCATAAAAACGCCTTCCTCTATAAGACGTCGAAAAATATCGAGATCGCGTCTTATGGAGCTCTATAGGAGTTCCGAGGTGTGCTCTCCTTGAGATCTATAAGACGTCGATGAAATCCACACGCCGCTCTATAGCACGTCTATAAGAGCGACAATTTCGACTTGGAGGGTACGCGATTTAGATGTTTTTAGATCTTAAAAGGACGTGCTATTCCCCTGCAAAACGTTGTTTATTTGTTCTTAATAGCTTAATTTAATTTGAATAATTTGCAGTCTATTAGAACACTTACGCAAAAATAACTGCTACGGTGCTTTTAAAAATAACAGTAAATTTACAGAAGTATGTATAAAAACAAAATATGAACAAAATGTATAAAAAATTACGGTATTTATATTAAGGTAATAATCAGGGTGCTAACTCATAATATTCTTCGATTTTTTTCGAGGCAAAACACTAAATATTTCTCCAAGCTTCAATTGCAGTTTTCTTTGTGATACAAACCATAAACACATATGTGTGTGTTTCTTTTGTATCATGAAAAGAACTGTAATGGAAACCTAGAAAGTTTTAACTGTTTCGCCCCCCGAAAATTTGAGTTTGCATCCCGATTATTACTAAAATAATATATATACTTTTATTTTTATACATTTTATTATACTTCCATAAATTTACTTTTTAAATCACTCTAGCAGTTATTTTCGCCTAAGTGTCCTTGTCCAATGCAAATTGTTAAAATTAAATCAAGCTTATTATTAAAAGCAAATATACATATGTATTATAAATGTATGAAGAATACATAATTTTTATCTAATTCAACAGTTTAACGATGGCCATTTTAGCATAAATGAATTGGAAGCTTTTAAAAGCACATCAAATATTGGGATAGCAGATAATTGGGATAACACATAATATAATGCATATCTACTTAGTTTAAAAATAAATTTTAATTAACTTTCAGAAAGAAATTTGAATACTGAATTAAATAAACTTATAAAGCTCATCTAAAAAATATTTAAAAAATTTTTAGAGATTTTTGAGAGTAAAAACTCATGTTTTTCTTTACTTTACCTAAATTATCTTAATATATGCTTTTATTTATTAAAAAGTTAATAAATTTTTCAATTAATAAAGTCCAACAAAATATATGTACTAATTTATTATTAAACTAAGATTCTTTTTACTTCCCTTTTGCAGATAGACATAAGTAAGAATTAAAACATTAAACCAAATGATAAACATTTTAACTTCTCAAATTATTCTATTTTAGCTAACTATTTGTTTTTATTTGAATTTTATGCTTGTAACATTTTTATTTCATTTGATAGCCCTTTCCTATCTTTTACTTCAATTATTTGTGATTTTTCTTGTTTCTTCTGCTTTTAAAGATCAGTAAAATACAAAGAGTCATATAGCACTTAAATATTTAGAATAATTTTTAAATATTCTACTAGAAAAACTCAAAAATATATTATACAACATCATAAACTTATTTTAAAGTAGCTACACTTCCTTCTGATTTCTTTATGCATTCTTTATTATTATAAAACATCGTTACAAATTTGTGGTACCTTGTGGGGTACAATTAGAAGCATTTGGGGAAAAAATTTAGCTTCTGTAATGCATTCAACTTTGACATCTACCCAATACTGACCTAATTTGCTGTTTCCTTGATTGTAAATTTCCTTTTTCAATACCAAGTACACTGGTAAACATTATTTTAGTCTATCAATTTTATCTACATCATCATAACAAATCATCATAAACCATCTGTTTTTCAACAAGAATCTCAAAGCACAAAAGTAAATATTTAAAAATTAATGCTTTATCAACAATAAAAAAGGTCTATAATGGAAATTCCCTTAGTTGATTTAAATTTGAATAGTGATCTTTAACATAGTTCCTGTACTAATTTTATGAAAAAATTATTTACAATACATTTAAGTTATATAATTATAGTAACTGAAGCATAAAAAATATTAGATTTTCCAGATGAGTTTTTTTAACTTAATTGTTCTAATTAATGAATATACATTTTAAAACTGAAAATTAATTTGAATATTAAAATACCATTTATATTTGCTTGAAAGTAAATTTCTCTCTTTAAAGGTAATGTGATATCTAAAATATGATATTATTTGTCATAAGTTTTTGACAGTTCAAACCAGTTTTTGATGTTCTGTCATGCCAAAAACCCAAAACTGCAACTGCATACTGTTTGAATACAGATCATATCTTTCTGTTTTTAACTAAAAAAAAAAAAAAAAAAAAAAAAAAAAAAAAATATTTTTACTATTGCAAAAAAGTATAAATATTTTACTAAAATTCTTTATTGAATACAAAATATTTTAACAATTTTTACACTAGCCTTTAACAATGCCTTCAATTTCTTGGTTCGTCAGATGCTTCCATAACACATTTCACCCACCTGCACCTAAAATATAATAAATAATTTTCTTTTTTTAGAAAATATTGCTAGGTTTACCTTAATATTTTGTTATATTTTATAAGAATGGTTCATATTTATATTAAATATATGCTTTTACATGCACATATTTAATATAAATAAAATATTGCACTTACATATTACCCAAAATATCCACACATATCCCACAATACCCATATATGCACACACACAATGACCATGTGCCTATATATATATATATATATATATATATATATATAGAGAGAGAGAGAGAGAGAGAGAGAGAGAGAGACAAATAACCAAAACCATGTGCCTATAAACACACACACACACATACATATAAACACACAATTATATATAAATCTTTAAAAAAGTACCAAACTTTTGGTTGGTAAAGTACATTTGTACCTTCAAATCATTTCTCTTGATATATACACATAACAGTGGTATGACTATTCCTAGATATACAACTACAAGTAATTAATTTATTATTAATAATTATTATACAGAAATACAAGTGCTAAATAAATAAAAACTATAATTTAATTGATACAATTTTAGATTTTAATAAAAGTAGAACATCATTTTCTTTTGCCCTCAACCAGTTAAATTTTGCTGCCAATTCATTTGACATTTTTGATAACATAATTGTCATACCAAGTCACTGAGGCTTATGCCACTGGTTTTGGAAAGTACTTAATAATAAAAACAATTTATATGTAGAATATAAATATGAATTCAGATAACATATAACCTAAATATGAGAAAAAATCAAAGCAAACAAATTATGAAATAATTCATTGATACAAATGGAAACATTATAAAAAAAAAAGTAAATTAAAATGTAAATTATACAACAAACACTTGCTACTAACAATACATTTACCAGACTATAATTCACAACATTCTAATACTTATCAGAGTACACAAATATACTAACCTACAGTTCTTTAGTGTTGATATTTAATTTAAAATTTCTTCTATCATTTGAATTTCTTCTCTTGTCGACTAGTCCTTTCTTTAAAAGTAAATAGAATTCCTCTGGATAAATAAAACAAAAAAGGATTTCAGCTAGCTGGGTCAAGGTTAATGAAAAAACTGATCTTTTCACTTTAACTGAAAAATATCAAACATATTCGAAGAAACACAAGCATCAATTTAAAGTTTTATTTATTATATATAAAATTTGAAAGACTTTTAAAATACTTTGCTTATAGCATATTTGGCACCTTGATTTACTACAAAACTTTTTATATCTATTCTAGAACAATCATAAAATTTGCACATTATTTAATTTAGAAGTGTAATATTTGTTTCTTAAAATTAAAATTTAGTAATCTTCTTGTGTGTTAAGTTCACCAGGCCATTTAGTGTGTTCTTTCTTTAATTTAAAACTAATTTAAACAAAAACTGTTTCATTCGTGTCTGAAAAATTTTGTGGATTCAAATACTTTATCAACTAGCTGTTGTAAACATCACAATCAAAAGCTTTCAAGTCAATTTTTATTGATTGTCTATTCAATTATAAAACATTCAATTTCATACCACTTTGAATAAATTTATTAATTTCAACAATAAAATCTGCTAAATATTCTGACACATCTGATGACTTTTAAAAACTATGAAATATGTCTATTAGAAAAAATTCATAGTATACTTCTAGAAGCATTTTAAATTTTTCTAAATCTATAAAAAAGAAACTATAAGAAAATATTCTAACAGACATAATATATTAAAGACAACTCTAGATAGAGGCAGTATAAGGAAATACAATATAATTTGTGTGTAATTTACAATGTGAATTATTATTTAGTACTTACAGGAATTTATAAACAAATGAAGATGACGCTCCACACTCAATAATATTATACAGCGTAGTAGTTTGTTCACCAGACTATAGATGGCGCTTTGGGAGGAGGTGATCTAAAAGAGCTCTATAAGACGTCTATATCAAAATATGAACTGATACAGGCTACGTCTATTAAAAGTCGAAACCTGGAGGACTTATAGATGTGCATAACACGTCTTAGATATCTAACAGACGTCGAAATCACACACGACCATTAGACCTCTATTTTTTTAATCTTGTAGAGTTCTATAGCACGTCCTGGATGTCATAGATGAATTTCGATCTCTATTAGACGGCTATAAGCTCTATGTGGTTGTGTGGGAGCTTACAGTCCACTCGTACGAGTGGACTGTAAGCTCTGCATCCCAAAATGGAGAATTTTATAGCATTCAAAGAAATTCAGATTGCTCAAAAAAGTGCACATTGATTTGCCAAGATTGTGATCATTGTTTACACAATTTTACTTGCAATTGCATTGATAATGCTGTTCAATGGAATATGTGTAAACATATTCATTTGATATGTAGTAAATATCTCAAAAAGGAAGTTTCACAGTGTTCTCCAGTTAACACTGAAACGCATATCTGTGAAGATTTAACATCAAAAGAAAAAGAAGCCCATATAAAAAATTTAACAGATGATAATGAATTGCTTCTAGATCAATATAAAGAAAATTTTATGAAATTAATGAACGAAGCAAAGAGTCTTGGTCTGAAAGCAACTGCACCAGCGGAACAAGAAGAAATTTTAGAAATTATGAAAAATACATTGCAGTGTATTCAATCATGCCGTAATGCTCACAGAAATCCCATTGAAAACTTTGCAAGTGCAAGTACAGAGCCTTCAAATAAAAAAATCAAGCCACAAAGATTTGTTGCTACAAAAAAAAAAAAAAAAAAAAAAAAAAAAAAAAAAAAACCAGGTGTATTTGCTCATAAGAACTTTACATTGGTAAAACCAAATGCAAATGAAATTAATAAAATTGCTACAACATTAATAATAAATTCGAAGCGACTGTAAATATTTTATACATAGGAATTGAAGAATTGATATTTGTATTATTATTTGTACTTTGTATATATTAATATATTTTGTATAAATTAATATTTGTATTTTGTATAGATTAATATTTGTATTTTGTATGTATTAATATCTGTATTATTTGTATTCATATTAGCTAATATTTATATTTTGTATAGATTAATATTTGTGTTATTTGTATTCATATATATTAATATTTGTATTATTATTTGTATTCATATATATATATATTAATATTTGTAATATTTGTATTTTGTATGTATTTATATATTAATTAATATTAGTATATATGAATTAAAACCCTGTAAATACTGTAAATAAAACTAAATGGCTGTTTTCGCAGAGTGGCTTACGAGGTCTCCTGTTGAATTCAGCTTTTTGGTATATTACAAATTTACATAACTGATAGCTATAATTTTAAAACCAAATGCAACATTAAAAAAAATTAAGTTAAAAATCATACTTTTTAAACCAGCAAATACTCTTTGATACATTTACTCATTGTAATCGAAACAGGATTCATATTTAAATCACTAAATTTATATTTGTTTTTCTCAGTTTCCAAGACCAAGGGCTAATCAAACAATAAAGTATTAAAAATATCAGGTTTAGAAGAATTAAAATGCAAAACTATGGCCGAATAGTTAGGACGCTGACCTTCATACCGGAGTTCTCTGGTTCGAATTCCCCTGTGGCATAGCTTTTCGTAGCTATTTTGAATCGGCTTTCAGCCGCAGATTCCGGTCTCATTAACCATTATGCTGCAAAATGGTAGAGTGAAGCGCTCTACAGCAAACCAAGAACTAATATTGAAAGATCTACAAGAGTTTGGACTCCATTTTAATGAAACAGCATAAGTGTATGATTTTACCTTGTGCAATTCTTGGACAAGAGGAACCATTTTTTTTTAATATAAAACTCAATCTAATGTATTTAGAAGTTTCTGGTGGAAATAGTGTAGGTTTTCTATATAATAAAATGATTGTATCCTGATTGGAGCTATGTAAGTGTCACAAAGACGTGATGAAACTAATACTTTTGAAGCTAATAATAATAATAATGTGTACGTGTAATTGATAATATTTAATTTAATATTTAATATTAATATAACTTTAATATTAAATATTAATATAATATTAATATATTATTAAATATTAATATAATATTAATATATTAATATTAAATATTAATATAATATTAATATATTAATATAATATTAATATTTAATATTTTCTTGAATAATATTTCTTAAAAGATCTAATTTTTTGTGACATTTTGATTTTTTAACGTTAATAATAGTTTGCAACTTTGATATATGATCATAAAATCCTGGACGAATGAAACTAAATTTTCCTTTCCTATACTTAGTTATATTTTTTCTTTCACGAAGTGTGGATGTCCATAAAACTTCACATATTTCCTAAACACCTCAATTTATTGTCACAATTTCCGTTTTTGTATATCTATATATAACAAAAACTTGCATTAATATTTTATATCTAGACGTATGGATTTTTTCTCTTCTATACCCGCTATGATTTTTACCAAAAGAAGTGGATTAAGAAACATTTTTCCCGCATTTCTTAAAGATCTCAATTGTGATATTTTCCGCTAATAGTTTATACCTTCCTAATAAATTTAGTATATGAGCACAACAGTCGAGAGAAATGGATGGAATATTCCTGCCTGGATGCGCTATACCAGAGGTCGGGGAACCGGGGTAAATTACCCCAAATGGGGTAAAAAGGAAATTTTTAGGGGTAAAAATAAAACTTTTTTGAGTAAAAAGTATATATTTTTAATTTGCTATTTTATAAACTTGTTAGTATTTTTTTCAACTTAAACAATTTAGCGACATATACAGGCCACGCTATCTCACTACCCACCACACTAAAGTGTTCTCTTTGCGCAATAAAGCACATTTTATTTTACTTTAAATTGAGTACAATCTAGATACACGTACTATCAGTTGGATTGTAGATCCTTTTAAATGTGATATTGCTATGATACCAGAAGAACCTTCAGGTTTGGCAGAAGCAATTCTTCAACTTCGATCTAATACTGAAGCACGTATTCAATTTGAGAGTAAATCAAATTTGACGTCTTTTTCGATTTCAAAAGCTGCAAAGGCTTTCAAAATTGCACATGAAGAGGCGGTTAAAAAATTGCTGCCATTTGGAACAACATGTTTGTGCGAAATAAGGCTTTTCCACTGTAATGAACATAAAAACGAAGAACAGAAATCGATTAAAACTCCGAAGACTGCATTGAAATCGCTCTTACATCAAAAAGTCCTAATTTTGAAGCAGTTGTATCGAACATGAAACAACACCATTTCTCCAAAACGTGAAAAATTTTTTTTTTCAATTATTCTTTTTTTTTTAATTTTTTCAATTCTAATTATTGTTTGTTTTTGTTTTATTATTATTATTATAATTTGTTACAATAGCGTTATGGATTACTAGGTATTACATTGATAAATTGAATAAATGAAGTTTAAATAAAATTTTTAGTTGTTTTCTTTTAAAAATTATCATGGGGGGCTATAATATAAAAGATGCTAAAAAGAGGCGATTTCTTTTTTTTTTTTCTCTCTTCGCCATGGGGTAATATCAACTTACACAAAAATATTTTGGGGTAATGATTAAAAAAGTTCCCCGACCGATGCGCTATACGATCAATTATCCCTTTTCCCCTACGAAAATCCCTATCACTGAGAGGCGAAAAATTTTCCAAGTCCTACCATTAGGAATGTTCCTCCCCGTAGACGCTTGCGTCACTCTTGGACAAGACAAAGTCCCTCCCAGGCCACGCACATGGGATAGCAGTCAGGAGCTCAGTAAGGATACCTCTGCTCACCCCCGAGGGAGGGAACAGTTTTGAAAGGAAATTTACCCTCAAAATGTGTCGATATTCAACTTTTGATTTTTAAATTTTAAATACATCTTTACTATAAAATAAAAGTGGTGTGCCGTTAACAGATCATAACTTATAATTTCCAATGTAAATGGTAACTAATATTTTGAAATATCTTTTTTCCTCTTTAATTTTTATATTATATTTAAAATTTAAAATTATTTTCAGTAATACAGGAAAGGTTTCAATTTTTAACGAACATTTGAACTCTCTTTTGCTCATACCTTTCATCATTGTAAGAGCAATCCATCTTTACTATAAAATAAAAGTGGTGTGCCGGTTAAGATCATAACTTATAATTTTTCCAATGTAAATGGTAACTAATATTTTGAAATATCTTTTTTCCTCTTTAATTTTATTATTATATTTAAAATTTAAAATTACTTTCAGTAATACAGGAAAGGTTTCAATTTTTAACGAACATTTGAACTTTCTCTTGCTAGTATGCGAAGAAATACATCTGCAAAATTAAGTCAAGATTTCTCGCATTATACTTAAAAATATTTCAAATAGATTAAGAAAAAAAACATGTTTAATATAGTTTCTAAAACATTTTTAGACAAGGATAAAAAATTAATTAATTTTTTTTATGCAAATTACGCAAGTTTTAGATTGGAATACAGTTATTAGAGATGGAATCATTAAAATTATAACAAAAATACAAGACAATAAATAGATAAACCTATTGTTCAGCATTAGTAATTTAAAATAAAAGAATCAATAAGAAACGAGAAAATTAGAAATAATATTCATTTTACATTGCATCTTTCAAAAGTTACTAAATACTACAGTTACGGTAACAAAGACTAGAAATACGGTAAAAAAAAAATAAAAAAAAAAATCGAATATTTACAAATTAATATTATGCTAAAAATGCTCGGAAATAAAGGTTGAGATACTACTCTAAATAATCACAGATTTTCCACGGCTCGGTCACATTAACATCACAGCAGAGGCTTCCCCAATCAAGAGTCTATGATGAACACAGTTTAAGGCCAACGGCCATACATATCCCGAAATCTTCATATAATACACAACCGACACATGTCGGTTTTTAAAGATACATAACAAAAAGGTCTTCATTCATCGACTGTCACTAGAAGTCGACGGTAGGAAATCCATCGTAACAAAACCGATAAAACAATGCGATAGCGAGCGAAGTGCCACAGAAGGGGCTGCTCACTCCGGTTCACAGTAAGTCGCCCCCGGGTCAGTTGCAGAGTTTTGCGTCAGTCAAAGACACGTCCGCACCGTTCGGAGTCGAAGATGCGAATCTCACGATCAAAAGCAATAAATTGTGAAGATCATACCATTCATCGCACTGCACATCGCACTGGAGCTCTCGGGTCTGACTTGCCTGGGCCAAGCCCTCTAAGTCAGATTACTGTGTAATGCATGGTAATGAGACATATGATAAATTGCAACGATATTGAGGCTTAAAAAAGTCTAAGATAATTAAAAATAAGAGAATAAAAAATTAAGAAAAACTAAGGTTCACGAGTTCGGTGAGGGTAAGAAAAAACATAAGTTAGGATTACAATAAGAACACATTAGGTTGGGCAAAAAATACACATTTAGGTAAACAAAAATATTTTAAATAACTAATTTTAACTGACAAATCTGTGTAAACAGACTGACAGTAAAAAGTCATCATTTTTTTTTTTTTTTTCACACGGAAAATTGGAGGTCTTCTAGGCTTTCCTTAGTCTATGCTTCTGCACACCACCAAAGAAGGGAGCAGTTCTGAAAGCAATAAAGCATTATGCCACAAATTGTTACCATTCAATCGATCGTAAAATTTTAAATACATTGTTACTATAAAATAAAAGTGGTGTGCTGTTAACAGATCATAACTTATAATTTCCAATGTAAATGGTAACTAATATTTTGAAATATCTTTTTTCCTCTTTAATTTTTTTATTATATTTAAAATTTAAAATTATTTTCAGTAATACAGGAAAGGTTTCAATTTTTAACGAACATTTGAACTCTCTTTTGCTCATACCTTTCATCATTGTAAGAGCAATCCATCTTTACTATAAAATAAAAGTGGTGTGCCGGTTAAGATCATAACTTATAATTTTTCCAATGTAAATGGTAACTAATATTTTGAAATATCTTTTTTTCCTCTTTAATTTTATTATTATATTTAAAATTTAAAATTCTTTTCAGTAATACAGGAAAGGTTTCAATTTTTAACGAACATTTGAACTTTCTCTTGTTAGTAAGCGAAGAAATACATCCGCAAAATTAAGTCAAGATTTCTCGCATTATACTTAAAGATATTTCAAATAGATTAAAAAAAAAACATGTTTAATATGGTTTCTAAAACATTTTTAGACAAGGATAAAAAATTAATTAATTTTTTTTATGCAAATTACGCAAGTTTTAGATTGGAATACAGTTATTAGAGATGGAATCATTAAAATTATAACAAAAATACAAGACAATAAATAGATAAACCTATTGTTCAGCATTAGTAATTTAAAATAAAAGAATCAATAAGAAACGAGAAAATTAGAAATAATATTCATTTTACATTGCATCTTTCAAAAGTTACTAAATACTACAGTTACGGTAACAAAGACTAGAAATACGGTAAAAAATAAAAATAAAAAAAAAAAATCGAATATTTACAAATTAATATTATGCTAAAAATGCTCGGAAATAAAGGTTGAGATACTACTCTAAATAATCACAGATTTTCCACGGCTCGGTCACATTAACATCACAGCAGAGGCTTCCCCAATCAAGAGTCTATGATGAACACAGTTTAAGGCCAACGGCCATACATATCCCGAAATCTTCATATAATACACAACCGACACATGTCGGTTTTTAAAGATACATAACAAAAAGGTCTTCATTCATCGACTGTCACTAGAAGTCGACGGTAGGAAATCCATCGTAACAAAACCGATAAAACAATGCGATAGCGAGCGAAGTGCCACAGAAGGGGCTGCTCACTCCGGTGCACAGTAAGTCGCCCCCGGGTCAGTTGCAGAGTTTTGCGTCAGTCAAAGACACGTCCGCACCGTTCGGAGTCGAAGATGCGAATCTCACGATCAAAAGCAATAAATTGTGAAGATCATACCATTCATCGCACTGGACATCGCACTGGAGCTCTCGGGTCTGACTTCCCTGGGCCAAGCCCTCTAAGTCAGATTACTGTGTAATGCATGGTAATGAGACATATGATAAATTGCAACGATATTGAGGCTTAAAAAAGTCTAAGATAATTAAAAATAAGAGAATAAAAAATTAAGAAAAACTAAGGTTCACGAGTTCGGTGAGGGTAAGAAAAAACATAAGTTAGGATTACAATAAGAACACATTAGGTTGGGCAAAAAATACACATTTAGGTAAACAAAAATATTTTAAATAACTAATTTTAACTGACAAATCTGTGTAAACAGACTGACAGTAAAAAGTCATCATTTTTTTTTTTTTTTCACACGGAAAATTGGAGGTCTTCTAGGCTTTCCTTAGTCTATGCTTCTGCACACCACCGAAGGAGGGAGCAGTTCTGACAGCAATAAAGCATTATGACACAAATTGTTACCATTCAATCGATCGTAAAATTTTAAATACATTGTTACTATAAAATAAAAGTGGTGTGCTGGTACAGATCATAACTTATAATTTTTCCAATGTAAATGGTAACTAATATTTTGAAATATCTTTTTTTCTCTTCAATTTTTTTATTATATTTAAAATTTAAAATTATTTTCAGTAATACAGGAAAGGTTTCAATTTTTAACGAACATTTGAACTCTCTCTTGTTAGTAAGCGAAGATATACATCCGCAAAATTAAGTCAAGATTTCTCGCATTATACTTAAAGATATTTCAAATAGATTAAAAAAAAAACATGTTTAATATGGTTTCTAAAACACTTTTAGACAAGGATGAAAAATTAATTTATTTTTTATTTTTTATGTAAATTACACATTGATTACTAGCTTTAATTATAGAATAATTTTAGCCAGACATTGTTCGTTGAATTTTAATTTGACTTCTTTGTTTATAATTTATTAATTCATTTCTATAGAACATCGGTCGGGGAACTTTTTTAATCATTACCCCAAAATATTTTTGTGTAAGTTGATATTACCCCATGGCGAAGAGAGGGGAAAAAAATAAAAAATAAAAAAAACGTCTCAAATCCTCTTTTTAGGACTGTTTTATTTGGAAAATTTTAAAAGAAAACAACTTTTTCGGACAATGGGGTAAACTTCATGTTTATCAATCCTATGGCCTAGAAATGCTAAATGTTCAACCGCAAAAACACATTTATCGTGATTAAAACAAAACCAAACTAAATTTTTGAATTCGGTTGAAAACTTGTCGCAAATGATTGAAAAAAAAAATTTCTTCACGTTAGAAAGGAAGTTGTCACTTAAAAGGTCATACACTGTTCAAAATTAGGACTTTTTGATGTAAAGCGATTTCAATGCAGTCTTCGGAGTTTTAATCGATTTCTGTTCTTCGTTTTTATGTTCATTACAGGTCAAAGGTTAAATTGAAATAAACGAAAGGGGTTATGATAGCAGTTTTCTGCTTATCGTCTTCATTCATTGGTACTTGAAAAGCCTTTAAGCATGCTTAAGATCAAGGCAGATATGAAGTGAAATCATGGATATCTCAAATTGAATACGTGCTTTATCTGGAACGAAGTTTGTTCATTTAGAGCTCTGTAGTCTGCCAAACCTGAAGGTTCTTCTAAGGGACTCGCCAAACACATTGGTAAAAGGATCTACAGATTCCAACTGATTACGTGTATCTAGATTACATTTTAAAGTAAAATAAATTCCTGTTTGGCTGCTACACTTTATCTGGAAGTAACCGCCGTGGCCTTATATGTCGCTAAATTGTTTTGGTTTGAATCACAGGGATAACATTATGAGATTGCAATGTAAAAATAGGGAAGCGTTCCCCATCATCAAAAACATCATTTATATTTCTGAATTAAATCATTAAAATTTATAGATGACTTTAAAGATATAGATGGATATTATATAGATATAGATGGATATATAGATGGCGTATTATCTACGGAAATTTTACCAATAGAAGTTAGGGTTGTTTTTTTATCTTTAAGATATTTAGATTTTAAATCAATAATGATGCCATAATATATTAAAAAGTCGGCGCCTAATATAGGTCAAGATACGTCGACTACAATAAATGACCATGGAAAAATTCTTCACAAACCAATATTAATAGCTAAATTTCGGGCTCCATAAGTATTTATTTTTGACCCGTTTGCCGCCAACAAGTTTAACAAAGATTTCGGTTTCAAGCGCTCTGAGGACGAAGGAGGTCGAATTCGCACGACAATTTCGGTAGGAATTTCGTCTTTTGGACGAAATTCCTACCGAAATTGTACTTAGATTATATGTAAATTCTAAGAACATTTGCGCATGCGTTATTAAGAAAATCATTCCACTCCATTTTATTTAACTTATCGAACGCATAATTTTGTCTTCAAATCTTTCTTTTAAGGAGTTAAGGTGAGTGAATTGGTTAATCATGTTTTCTAAAAATGTATGTAAACAACAAGAATCCCGTAATTTGAATAATGTTGTCAAATCACAAATAAATGTTATTATTGACATATCTCACAATTCAAACTTTCCTAATGTAAACATTACAGAATTTAATAACTTTGGAAACTGTTCTCTTCACAATAAAATCTGATAATATATATAGTTTTAAAAGATGGTAGCATAGTTTTTATTTCAAATTTTGATTTTCAAATTCGGGAAATCAACGGATAAGGAAGCTTTTGTCCGAATTACATTTAGGAGATGACAAACCATCCCATTTATTGCGAAAAATGAGAGAATTGGGTGTATTTATTAACGATAATTTCCTTAAATCTTTATGGTTCCAACGACTTCCATCCGAAATGCAAACGATTCTTTCAGCGAGTACAGAATCGCTGGATAATTTGGCCAACATGGCCGATAAAATTGCCGAGGTTCGAACATCCTCTTCGAATAATAACGTTTTCGCTTTGCAAGATTCGGTTTCTGAAAGGGCACCCAATAATCCCAGCCCACATTCTTTATCGCAATCCCCACTGAACGAAATCAGCGCTCTCCGAATGGAAATCGCTGCGTTAAGTAAACAAATCGAACGGCCCTCCAGGACGAGTAGCAATAGTTACTCCCGACATCACTCGTCACTTCGCCGTTACCAGTCACGTGAGCGCTCGAGGGACCGCACAGGATGTTTATGCTTTTACTATAGTCAAAGCGACTATAGTAAAAGCATAAAAGTCAAATTATAAGTAAAATTGGAAAGGAGTCACAGAAATGTCAGCAACCATGCTCTTTTACAAATAACACCGAGCAGGGAAACTTTCAATAGCAGCTGTCGGCCAAAATGCATCGGCGACAAATACACCGGCAGTCGCCCAGTCATGTCGCTTATATGTTTATGATAAAAAACTAATTTAAAATTTTTGATAGATTCAGGATGAGATGTCAGATGCATCCCGGTCGGAAATACTTTTACAAAGCAAAAGCCCGATTCCCCACAGTTGTTTGCTGCCAATAATTCAAAAATTCAAACTTCTGGATTTAAATTAATAAACGTTGATTTAGGACTGAGACGTAATTTTAATTGGAAATTTTTAATTGCTACTGTACCTATTCCTATAATAGGAGCTGATTTTCTGCAGCATTTTGATCTTTTAATTGACTTGAAAAGGCGTAAATTAATCGATAACAAACTAGACTTTCTCAATCTGGAACAGTGTCGAAATTTTCTATTAAATTAATTAATTATTATTTAAAAACAACTGTGTATTAATCAAGAACTCATTTACCATTCGAATTATACAAAATTCTGAAAGTAATACAGCCTCAAGGAGGTTTATTAGGTATGTGCATTTGGAGTAAACACATACACTATTAAATTCCTATTAGGTAAACATACAAAATATTTTCATAAGCTAGAAGTGCATCAACAAAAACACAAAATAAAATACAATTGCTCAAAAATAACAAATTTAGAAGCTAACAAACATGATAAAATGAAATATCTAAAGCGCTTTTTGTTAATTAATTTTATCAGTTAATAAAATATTGTAGATAGAAAAGTCCAGTAGTAAATAGAATCTCCATAGTATCATAAAAGTATTAATGAAATTTTCCCATGATTAAAAAGATATCTTTTTACTCTATAATATTCAAATTTAGAATTTTATAAAAGGAATTTAAGGATTTAAGAATATTTAATAACTTCAGAAAATAATTTAATAACTTATACCAATGTATAACAAACGTTTAGATTATTCCGATAAATTAATTAGGAAGGTATCAATTTTTAAAATGACATTTTGCAATCGCATATATGTACATAATCAGATGCCCAATCTTAAATTAATTACAAAAATTATACAGATAGATACACTTTAACATAATAAGCAATTAGAATACTACTTATATTTTTAGTAGTAAATAAATCTTGTTACTTAATAACAATATCATGGATCTAATCAATTGCTTAATAAAGTATATTTTAGTAAATTGTCTTTTAATCTGTATAAAAAATATTTTCAGAAACAGTTATGTTGTTTATTCCTAAATCTAATATTCAATAATTAAATGAATTCATTCACAAGCAAAGAGAAAAAAAAAAATTAGTATAATATGATCTATGTTAAATTTTATAGGTTTTTTTTTAGATTCATAACAGTGTTTAAAATCTTTTTAAACACTTCTTTGAGAAAATGAAACATTTATAAACAAAGACAATACTTAATATTTAATAGACTTCGCTTCCACTATGCATTTAAGATATATTTAACACACACAAAATAAAGCAATATAGAGACATATAGAATAATCATAGCATATATAGTTGTATATAACATTTGCATAATAATTATAAAAATAATTTTATAACATAAGACGGAAAATAAAATTAATTTCCATAATGCTACAAATGTTTATGCATAGCTTTACTAAAATTATAATTATTGAGTGGATAGAATAAAAATTGTTAAACTCCTTCAATACTTTGTGTTCATAGTTAATAACATACCAATGTAATTAGACATAAACAAATCATGCTAAAAAATTAATATACTATAAACAGATATAATTTAGAAATACTTAAATGTAATTTATTAAGCATTAATCAAAACAGTAAAATGAATAATTATCTTAAAATATGTATTAGTGACATTTCGAATTGAAAAAAAAAATTATAAATATGCAGCCAAAAGGAGATTCATTAGGTATGTGCATTTGAAGTAGACCCATCATACACTATTGAATTTCTATTTAGCAAACTTCGATTTCAACATCTAAAACGTTTTTACAAGTTAGAACGTGCATATTAAGTATAAAAATACAAAATAAGATACCATAGCTCAAAATAATAAATATAGAAACAATAAACCGCGAACAAATAAAATATCTAAATCACATTTTGTTAATTGCTTACTAATAAAATATAGAAAGCAAAAAAATCAAAAAATATTAACAAATGTTTTCAAAATTTTATAACTCGTGATTAAAATTTCGTAATATTCACATTTAGAATTATATAAAAAGGAAAGGAAATGAACAATAACTTTTGAATAGAATAACTTTTTAAACATAAAACAATTTCAAAGTTGTATAAAACATATAAAAAGTCAAATTTTAAATTTATTGTTTAAAGGAAGGATAAATAACCTGGTACATGTATATATATATATATATATATATATATATATGAAAGCATATGTGAATAGTTACATATGTATATGTATATGTGTATATGTATATATATATATATATATGTATATATATATGTATATGTATATATATATATATATATATATATATATATGTATGTATGTGTGTATGTGTGTGTGTGTGAGTGCATCAATAAAGCCCACTTAAACACTTTTCCCATTGACATTTCATGATAAAAAGATGGTAAGTAATAAAAGTACTTGTTTTATTACAAGTACGAAAAAACAAAATGCAATAAGATACAATAAATAAGTGCGAATATGCAATTAGAAATATACAAATCACTATCAAAAAAGTTTCTTATAGACACCATATTATAAACTGCTGAATAATAGATAAACAGTTTATAAAATAATAAAACGACGGACAAGTTTGAAAATTGAAGCAATTATCTACATAGATTAAATGATAAAAAATTAAACTATACCTTTATTCCCCATCACTCTTTGGTATATATCCATCATCATATGAAATACATACTATCACAAAATTAATAATTATTAATCACAGAATTCATTAGACATGGCACCACACATTCAAACTAACCAGGACTAATACAAACGAGCACATGGTTCTGAAAATAAAACGCAGTTAATTTTTGCAGTTAAGAATATCTACACTGTTTCCAATTTTTTGATTGGTCAGTAGAGTGAAGTCAGTACATGAATTAGCTCCGCCTTTATCAAAAACGTAATTGGGGGTGTAGCCGTAGTAGGAGGAGTCACAGACCAGTTACTATGTCACTCGATGGCAATATGGTATGAAATAGTCACTTGGCCGACATAATCCAGGCGTGCGTCAGTGATTCTGAAGATCGTCATTTTCACCCGTGACTCTTGTCGGAGTGAATATGGTAGGGCCCTACCATCAGGAGCTTCTGCACAGTGAATCGGTACCCAGCTATGTGCGCATGTCCGCGGACTTAGCCTTATTTTTATGCCGTTTTCTACCTGTTCTGCTTCAATGCGCATGCGCATGGACTTTAAAATCTATTTCGGTACCGATTCACCGAAAGATGCTGTGGCAACCCTGGATACGCTTGGCATAGCAAATGCCAAACTTAATCATAATAGTAACCATATTGGCAACGTCAAATTAGTAGCCAAACTGTCGCCATGAATTGTGTGTGTTTATATAGCTGTTGATTAAATGTCGGATTTCTAAGTTTTGTCGATAAGATCAGCAGATTTATCTAAAGTTTTATTAATTACTTTATTTATAGATCAGATTGAAACGCAGAATATGGTAAAATCTTTTAACAACGGTCAGTTTTTTATAAATTCATGCTAAAAAGGCGGAATAAATGTGCTGTTTCCTGTTATTTGTCTTAGAGTTTTGAGAAACTGACTGAATGCTACTTCTGGTCCCAAGATTTTCAGATAAGTAGTAAAATTAATAGAGTATTAATGTGAGTTGTATTAAAGTAAGCAAGATATTCAACATAATAATAGCATTATTGCATTTATTTCATATGTAATTGTATGTATGGTGTTTTTATTTAATTTCCTGTTATTTGAGATTGTGGATGTTATCTCTATGTTATAACTATATAATATATGGCATAACTATATAATATGATGTAACTATATAATAATAATAATAATAGTATTGTTATAAGATAACTATATAATAATAATCTCTTTATTAATAATGTACTCAGTTGTTTTGATGTAATTTATTCCAAGGTTCTCAGCTGTATTTCCTTAGATTTCTGTAAAGTTTTACAACTTAATGTAATATAATACATTACTAGTATAATTAAGTAGTAAATTAATTATTCATTACTAGTATAGTTAAGTAGGGAGTACTTAATATAATATAAATCTAATATCTAAGTCTTGAATACCATTTAGTTTTACCTCTTAAAAGTAAAATTTTAATATTATTTACAAAATTGTAAGTTCAATGTAATTATGAAAGTAAAAAGTTTAATCTTGCAAACCTGATACATTTTGTTTATATAATGTATTCAAAATGGCTGAAATGTAGTTTAACAAACTAACAGTATCTTATTCCAAAATTGTCATTATAAATTATGAACTTTTATAATTTATTTTCTCAAGTATATCATTAAAAAATTAAAATTCAGAGCTTTGAAAATATCGTAAGTAAAAATTCTAGTTTTATACCTATAAGCTTCTGTGTGTATAACTTTCAAAGATTAGAAGATGGTGAAGATAATTTGTGTAAAAATAATTCTGAGAAATATATTAATTTATAAAAGAAAAAGACCAGAAATCATTTTTCTCTTTTCAATAGTATTAAAATTTTATCTGTAATATTATTTTAGTATTATTTTGAAAGGTGACCCAAGTAGTGAATGGGATAAAAATATTTTCAATATTTGCTTCAATGAAATATATATATATATATATATATATATATATATATATTATTTATACATATGACAATATTAATAATATTTTATTTCATATATTTTCACATGACTAAATCTTTTTGTGAAAAAAAAGAGCTAAATGAAACTAATTCAATTAATATGGGAAATATAAATTATTATAATAGGATTTATAATTTGTAAACTATTTAACTGTAAGGCTGGATGTTGAAAAGTATTATCAAATTCGACTCTGAATTTCTTTATAGTTGGTCTATTTTATAGATAAGTATTATTCTGAACGAAGTGTAGTGAAGGCTATAATTTATAATTTGTAAACTATTTAACTGTAAGGCTGGATATTGATAGGTATTATCAAATTCGACTCTAAATTTCTTTGTAGTTGGTCTATTTTATAGATAAGTATTATTCTGAACGAAGTGTAGTGAAGGCTATATTATTAATCTATCAGCAATTTATTATCGTACTTTTTTTATATCTTTGCTCTTTTTCAGTTAGTTTCTCATTTTACTGAACTTTATTCTGGAAAATTTACTATATCCTTTTTCATAAAGTATTTCTTTTCTTCCTTGTAAAATATTTATAGTATATATTTCTAATGGTCAAGATATATGTTGGCCAAATTTATTTCTGAAATAATTCAAAAATATATTTTGTGAAGATATTATTTTAGTTATTTTAATGCCTAAAATATTTTGACGATGGAAAAGCTAGATGAATACTTGATAAATACTGCTGTAAAAAATATAAGCAGTATTTATTTGAGTGTTTTTTTGGCTATAAAAATTCAAAGCAGTGTTCACACATTTATTATTTTATATTATTTCGTTATTTTTATTTTGTCAACTTTGAAATGTGAACCATATTAATTAAAAATTTACTATCATTTCAATTTCTCTTTTTTTGATTTTTACAACAAAGTGTACCATAGAGGAGAGCTAATTTAAACTGCTGAACTGAAAACTAATTGTAAAATATGTAAGACTACAGAAAAAAAAATTATATTATCACTGTAAATAATTTGTTAAATTGTCAGTATAATTATATTTGCCAATCTCATTATATTTGTAAAAACTATTATGATTTCTTGAAATTTTTCTAATCAGACATATATCAGATATTAAAAAATCATATAACTTAAAATTTTATAATCATTAAAAAGCATTCAACAAGTATTTGAAACTGTTTTACATAATATGTAATAAATAACGTTAATATGTAAAGAATGAATAATACAATAGAAAAAGTCACAAATAAAATATGTGGTAAGTAGAAATGTTAATTAGTATTTACATTCTTCAAAGTTTAAAAAAAAAGGTGAATGTACATTAACAGAGTTGCTTCATTGAATAAAGACAAAGAAAATATATCAAAAGTTGGACATTTGTTTTCCACAACTGTTCAAAATCATAAAAAGAATTTCATAATTTTTAACTTAATCATATCATATGACAAGATAAACTCTTGTGTAGTTCCTATGGCATTTAAATTGTAGTATAAGTTCCTCTGTCAAGTGTGCATAAAATTATGCAAATTTACTGAATTCAATTTCTAGCTAATAAGTTGCTCTTAAATAAATTGAAAGCAAAACAAAGATCATGATGATTGAAATATATTTTTTGAATACAGTAAAATATTGACACAATGTATATAATGTTAAATTTAGAAATAAATATAAGCATGCTAAGTTAATGAATAAGATTTAGATACTTTTCCAATTGGTTTCAACAAAAGCTTGTATTAAAGAGATGATAAAATGAGTTTGAATTAAATAAGAATTAATTTTCAAAACATGTGTCAAGCCAAAATGTTTATGTGTATGAGTATAAAATATGTGTAAGATTAAAATAATGCGACTGGCAGTTTTTAATTATATTTTCATGCACTGGAAATGGGATGAAAAATACAAATTTCAGTGAGAAAATATTAAAAATTATCTTATGCACAATTGTAAAAATTTAAATTATAAGATTGCCAATTGTTAAATTATTAAGTTCTTATCCAATTGTCTTGTTTTTATTTTTGCTAAACATGTTTTGTATTGAATTATTGTTGGCCAACTTGAGCGATTAAGATAACAATATAACAACCATTATCTAACTTTCTCAAAAGTAAAATTAATAAGAATGCGCCAATGTTAGCGATATTGCGCCGACTGTTATAAACCTGAACTTGAGCTAAACAGCATAGAAATAAGTCAAAGTCCGTGAGCATGCGCAGATAGCTGGGTACCGATTCACTGTGCAGAAGCTCCTCTACCATCGTACATCAAACCAGCTATGAAAACATCTAAACGCGATATTTGGTTCATGACATGAGATCATGAGTTTAAAAACTAAAGAAGAACTTGACAGCTATTAACTGATGGCGTGTTGAAAGTTAAAACATATATTTTACCATGGAGAACTTTTTCAGGAAACAGAATATATCGTACATTGTTGATATTTTATTGCGTGTACCTCCATTTTTCGTCATGGATATTATTTGTAGTTCCAAACACTGTTTTACTGTTAATGGTTGGCTAAGTTTCATTACTATTATGACATTTCTCTTTCGATTTCCCATGTATCTGTCGACTGGCACTTTGTTGAAAAATATGCCTTTGCCATCCATGGAAAGTATCATGTATTTTGTTTTGTATGTTCTGGGTAAGCATGTTTCTGTTATGTCACTTATGTAATGTTTCTGCCATACATTAAAACGAGGTATTAAGTTATTTAATAATAACTTTGGTTTTATTGGAGTAATATTGCGTTTTTTACGTTATTTTGTATTAAATATCGCAATATAATAGTTATAACTTTACCTTGCTATTTTATTCAATAACTTCTATTTTGTCTTCATTTGGTGTTATTAAAGATTTTAGACTTTTTGGTATTCAATGTATACGTGACTAGATAGCACATGTTAACATATTGGCTCATTATTAAATTAATTTTCTATAGTAAAATAAAGTAAGTGGTTTATACAACAAAATTTAATTCAATTATGATTAACTTCATACTATTGTTGTATAGTGGTATGTAATTTAGATGACTTTGATTAATTTAAATATGTTTTCTTTATTTGTACTGTAGACTCGTAAATTTGTATTGCTCTTAACCCAAATACTTCACGATTTATGTAAATTTCTGGTTGAAGTTAGATTTCATACATTCTATAAATGTATAATATTTACTAATGATCAGATAATACTATATATTTTAACCCTTAATTTGGCAAAGTCTGGCTGCTGCACCGGACATGTATATTTATAACTACTATATAACATAATTGTCAGTGTTGTTCGCCACAGCCCACAGCAGACATTAATTTCCTGAAAAATGAAAAATATATTTTTTTTATTTTACAGAGATCCTAATGTCTATACAGACATAGGAAAATAACAGAAATTGAAAAATATTTGAAAAAATATCTTGTCAAATTAAGGGTTAATAAGTGGTGTTACACAAGGGGCATTTATGATCTAAAAAATAGTTTTTACTTTCTGATATTTATTTTACTAAATATATTTTTGAGAAATTGTCAACTAAACATAAAAATAAAATACATATTGTTGCAGATGAATTACTAGGTATTGAATAGTGTTAATTTTTAATGCAGTGTTAAGAGAATTAGACATAAATCTTATTGCCTATAATTCATTAAAGCATGAGCTTGTTGTTTAATGGATTCTATATAAATTATTTGGTAGGCTGTGTATTACTCCCAACTTCATCTTATTTTTAGATATCATATGTTTCTTCTGAGGGAATTCTCCAAATTTTCATTCAATGAAAGCTCAAATAATGAACAGAAAGCTAAGTTAAATTAATTTAAATTTGTTATAAATGTTTCTTGAAATTATTTTGAAAGTATTTATATTGCTGCTATTCAATAAAATGTTTAAAAAATTGCTCTGCATAACTGCTAAAAGCTTCTTAAAGTACTAGAATATAGCCGTCATATGACGGAATCAGTAAATGTTTCATTTTGTAGAATTGCAAAGTAGCCTATGAGGCAGGTAAGAAAATGGTTTGTTTTTTGGCTGAGAATTATTAGGTACACGCTCAATAATTTGTTTATCTTCATACACTCTATACTAAGTCTCCCGATACTGTGAATGCAGTTTAGAATCACGTTGAATTCATTTAGAAAGATAATTCAAAGTTTTCTTAGCTACGTCAAAATTATCATTAAGTTCTTCTTTTTTTTTTTTCACAGTAATTAATGGAAGTAAATTAACGAAACTATCACCCCGGTACGCATGGTCCTAGATTGCATGGGCCGAGCCCTCTAATCCAGAGATTTCTTTCAATAAACACAAAAATAAAGGCGAGCAGAAAAATTAACAGCTAAAAGGTGAAAGGACACATAAAAATAAGAGAAGAAAGTTTAAGGATAGAAAACACGAAATGTTTATGTGGCCAGGGACATCCATACAAAATATGTGAATTTAATATAATAAAAATAATAAAATCATAAAGAGTTGAAAAAAATAGTAAAAATTTATTTTAAAAATAATAAAACAACTTTAGGTATAAGAATTAAAAGAAAATCAGAAAATATTAAATTAATGAGACATAAATTTGGCAGCGTTGAGGACAGAATCGTGAACCCAAAAAGTACGACAACAACTGGACAGACACTCTACTGAACATGCCATTTTTACATATGGGGAAGGAACTAAATAGAGTATATGAGGGTCGAGTAAGTGATAGAATGGACAGCAGAGGCTTTAATATTGACAGTGATTATTTGGTGGTATATATGAATGATATCCAAAATGATAAATTTAATCTCCTGCTCTTAACAGGGGAGAATAAGGCTTGAAATAATACCATTAAACGTTCAAAAAGTGGTGATGGGGTGGATTTCGAACTTGCTGTGAATTTTGCTAAACCTGAGTCATAAAAAATCCAATATGGATTCCTGTACCCTTTCCAGGTACAACCACTTCATAAATTCACGGACAGACAACTTAGGCTATTATTATATAGGGGATGTGTTAACATAATTTTCCAACTTGTAATTTTTTTACAAAACCTTTGTAGTATCTGTACACCTTTAAAACATGAATTTTGACCCAAATATCAATTTTTAAATTTTATTATATTATTAAAATTCAATATGTTATCTATACATAACCGCTTGAACTTTGCTTGTATCTCATTTAGAACCAGAGTTATAGCATTTTTAGTGAAAGTCCAAAGTCAATTTTAATACCTGAAGTGCTCCTTTGTGAACCGGAAGTCGCCTGAAAACTTTTATTCTCTTCTCAATTTCAAAAAAAATCTTCTGATATAATTAAAATGTTATTGAATTTGGACCAAATAATCCATGCTTAAAAATATTGTTTTTTAAAGAATCTGGTTATGGCAATTTCTTGAATTTAGCATCAGAATCTAGCAATGAATTTAGGGATACATTGTCAAATTTTCTTGTGCTTCTGAGATTTTACAGTTACATTTCTCTTATTTTTATAATTAATTCAAATGAAAAATTTTATTTTAATATTTTAAAATGCCTAATTCTGTATTCAGAACACCTCAAATAAAGTTTTACGGCAATAAATTTATCAAAGCCGGTCAATCTAACAACAGTTGTGAATATATTTCAATTAGCTAGCTCCTCAGACTATGATGACTCCATCCAATTTAATAATGGTTTTAAACCCTGCTTTAACAGTTTTAATTAATGAGCTCATTTCTGATCCTGTGCATATAACTTTGAAGTGATGTAACCACTTAGATCATAGTAAAATATATGATGCTACCCTCCACTCCACCCCAAAACCTAAAAAAAAAGTACTAAAGAGCACTTAGAAAAACATATTGAATTTCAAACAAGAGGGGTTAAGGTTCATAAATCTGGTGTTTTTTTTTAATATCAAGATACACATATTTTGAAATTCTTGCATAAAACATTTTTTTCTGACTTTTCTCAAAATAGAGTTTTTTGTGCATTTTAATGATTCATCATAACATATCTTAATAAATTAAAATTCATAGGATTTGGAATTTTAAATGTATTTTACATAAATATGTAGAAATGGAGCAGGCAAATATAAATATTAATTACAGACTAATTTTGATTTTCAGCCGTTAAATTCATAGAACGCATGAAATGTTCGGGAACTTTCGTAAGGTGTTGTACTCATTCCCATAGATTCGCAGATATGTTTATGATCACAATAATAAAAGTCCATTACATAAAAAATATACTTTGAAACATTAAGTAAGTTATAAAATGATGATATAATTATTCATTTTGAAATTATAGTGATTTTTATAGGGTCTAACATATATTACCTACTTAAAAATAGCAGTCTACTCTTTGCAAAATAAAGCCTAAGAATATATTACTAGCATCCAGAAAGAAAATAACCACTATCTTACAAAGAAAAAAAGGTCGGCTTTAAAAAATAGGCGTATTTTAAGATATTATAAATGTTTACATACAGTTTTTCTAAGATCTTAAGTTTTTTCATTTTTCTCAAAATTGATTTTTTTCGGGATTTTGAGTACCACAAAACATGATAACTCAAAATTATTTAGCCCGAATGCTTAGATATTTTAAGTGTGTGTTATATAATTCAGGGAATAGACTAAAATTGTGGTTCCAGATTAATTACTTTGGGATTTACAGCCGTTTAATTTTTGACTTGCATGAAAATTTTGAGAAATTATCAATGTTATTAAACCTAAGTTCCTATAACTTCACAAATATATTTGTGATCACAATGATTGTAGTCTATTCCCTGAAATGTGTAATTAGAAACATTATAAAATTTACAAAGTAGTGATAACATGATTTAATTTGGAGTTTTTGTGTTTTGTCTAATGCCTAATTTTAGGGCAAATTTCACCCTATTTTTCTTTATAAAATATGAAATTATTCAAAAACTATATAACCTGCATTTTTCATAGTTTTAAGTTATGTTTCATCATAAAATTAACATTAAAAATAAAAATATCAAATATTTCAAAAAATCCCCTCCGAAGGTGTACAGATGCCTAGGTAAAAGCTTAGATATTTCATTTTTTGATTGTCCATCATTCACTTTATACTTTATTACTAAACCATTGTTGATTTTCACTTTGATAAATTCAAGCTTTTTTTTCTTATCCAGTAAATACAGTAGACTTCTGATGTTAATGTTCTGTTCTATACTTACAAGTATATAATTTATTTAGTCACTCAAAAAGTTTCACATTTATGCAAAATAAGCTTTTCAGGTTCTGCACATGAAATAACTTAAATATTTTAGTTGATAGCTATAAGTGTAAAGCTAGTATAAATAAGGCACAAATAGAAAAAAAAGTTGAATGCAGATACCTGCTTTGCTGTTATGAATGAACTATATTGTCAATACAAGAAAAACTCAGTGACCAAAAGGCTGACTGAGACATTACATTTTCAGCTTGCCTTTTTGGCCACTGTGTCATTTGCATTGATAATGCAGCTTGTTTGCAACTACAAAAGAGCTGTCTGTTGAATCTTTTTCTTTTATATCCATTAAAGAAAATAGCTATTTTCATAGTGGTTGTAGTCTTATATTAGTAAGACTCTTGTCGCATTGTAAGAATTCAGGTAATGGGAGAATCTAGACAAATACTTAAGTTCATAAAAACAAATATATCAATGGATAGTGTGCCTGATTCTGCATATATTATTTCTATATTTCTACCACATATCACAAACCTTATCACTTGTATTGCTCTGTGGTTAAAGTAACAAGTTCCTATGCTGTTGTTTAGGTGCTGAAGAAGAGAAGGATATGTAATGTTGGCCATTTATATGGCCCCTAATGAATTAGACAATAGCTGAATAAATAGGGTCTAGCTAGGTTTAAATACCACTGATTGCATTAATACTTGTAGTCTATTGAAATATACTCTAAGCAGGTTCTGTTTTAGTTAGCTCTCATGTTTCAAAAATTTGTAATACTCCAAATCATACATCTTTAATAAAATGATCAATCATGTATAATAGGCAAATATGGAAAGGTAAGTGCTATGTTCGAAAAAAAGTTGCACCTTTGACCTAATTGTTCTTATGGCTGTTTATGCGCTGATTTGTAGTTAAAACAAATCTCATTTTTTCTTTCTAAGGTTTTATTTTGTTTTCAGGATTCTTCGCTTCATTCATCTTATTCATACAGAAAACACATCATTTGCTGTCATTCTATTTATCAGTTGCTGCTGTTGGTGTTATCTTGTGGTCATATGTTTTAAACGAAGAGTATGTAAAGTATTGCTCTGAGCTTCTGTTACAGCATACAAGTCTTCAGCATGAAATGTTTTTGTTTAACAAAAAAGCTATACAGGTATTTTTCTGTAATTATGTTTCTCAGACATTTTTAGCCATTGTTTTTTGTTTCTCAACGATGAATTTGCCACAGTTTCCTCCAAAGAAATTTTTAGTTGGTGTTCTGTTCATTTTCCCAACCATCATCAATGCAGCTTTACCATCATCTGTATTTACTGTGAGTGCAGCTTTGGTTGCTATGATAACTCTGTCTGTTTTAGCGTGTTATTTTATAAATTTTATATCCAAATTACCTCGATATATTTGGGTTTATTTTATTACTATGCGCATATCTTTCCGTGTATTTCACATAACACATTTTCTTATTTCAGCATGGAGAGATTATCATGTTTCGTATGTGTTACAAGTGTTTGGAATTACACGTTTACTGAAAGATCTTATATTTCTGGTATATGATGATGTTTTTACTGAGTACTTTGAAAGTGGTAGTTTAAACCTTAGTGTAAAGCAAATCCAGCTTATTCTTCAGGTACTTGTTATAAGAAGTTGTGATAATATAATTTCTATTTGTGGAATGACTTCAGTTCTTTCTGTTGTTGTGGATAATGTTATTTATAAGCCTGTACAGAAATTCCTTATTGTGCCTCAAGACGAAGAAAGAAGCATATCATTTGTGTTTTCACAAGTCTTGATTATTTTGTCTTTACAGCTGGGTATTACTACTCTAAAACCTGAACAGCGATTCCTGGGAATCATTAATATATCTATGTTACTGGGTTCTATCATTTTGCACCAAATTCATTTACAGATTTGCAATATCTTAACAACTTTAAGTGTGATGGGAAATTTGTCATATAGTAGGCATTCAAGGGCATTAATTGTTTCTCTTGCACTTCTTGTTACTTCCCTTTCATGGATGACATTTTTATTGAAAAAATATTCTTTTAACCCATGGTTAGTGCCTGTTGCATTGTTTAATATTGAAATTGTGATATCACTGATGATTTCATTTGTTATTTATGTATTAAATTTAATTCACCTACATAGTCAGAGAGTATGGTATGAATTGTATGATTATACTTATTATCTTGAAAGTACAAACAACTTTATCAGTCTTATACTATCAATTTTTTTGTTTATTAAAGGGATCTACACATTTGTTGAATATGGAAGCATGTTAAAAGTAATATTTCTTTTTGCTCATTTTTATCATAATATTTGGTTACAAG
Organism: Pardosa pseudoannulata; assembly: GCA_032207245.1. Lineage (NCBI taxonomy): Eukaryota > Metazoa > Arthropoda > Arachnida > Araneae > Lycosidae > Pardosa > Pardosa pseudoannulata. Next base: position 167,716,582 of record CM063501.1, read on the forward strand.
TTAAATATGGATGGAGAAGTCTTAAGAACAGACAACGTGTGTCAAAATGTGTTAAGTCTTTGCTTATTGCTTCAGAAAAAGAAATAGAAGAAGTTGGTGGATTATGTGCCATATGTTATGAAGACGTTGGGTGTCATATAACATCTATAACCCGTTGTAACCATTTTTTCCATAGTTACTGTTTGAAAAAATGGTTATGTGAAAGAAGAACTTGTCCAATATGCCATAGAATCATTCTTCCAAAAAATGATGATAGGGAGAATAGGATTAGAAGTAATTTACATGTTCATCAAGATTAATAATATTCATTTCAATTTTCATGATTTTTTAAAGACTTTTCACTATGTTAACTCATCAAACTTGCTTTTATAAACATATTTCAAACATCTGAATGACATATCTGCTACTAGTGAGATTTTCTTCCCTATTTTATTATAAAAATATTTCTAAAATCTCAGCAATTAACTTCCGGCAGATCTTCATTGTATTTGTTCTCATTGTGTATGCATGATCATTCTTGATAGTATACCATAACAGAGAAGGATATTTATTATGAGTAGCTTTGAAACATTCAGATTATCTGATTTTAGAAGCTTTAGATATTCTTAGGAATAAGTTTATTTTTAACAGTTCCTCTTAATTTTATTTTCTATGTCATTTGAATTTTTGTATCAAGAGTTCATTTCGTTTGTGAGTTCACTCTGTATACTTAAAGGTGAATTTTAGTCAAGAGAAAAGTGATATTTTCTCAATTTTATGCTCATTTTTCATGTGTTTACTTCTGAAACTGTTTTACGTTTAACCATGTGGTGCTATTTAGAAAAATTATTTCTAGTCCTCATAATGCTTAGTTAATAATAGTTACTTCAGGTCTGCTTCAAGCTTGTTCCATGCATAATAGTTAAAAGAATTTTCCTTTGAATATTATTTAATATAAAATAGATATTTATAATATTATATATTCTTAGAATGTTAATACCCATTTAAAATATAAAGAATTTGCTTGATTTAATAAGTTAGTAAAAAGCTAAATAAAGGTTAATTTAAAAAAAGTTGGTTTACTGTTCATGTTTCTGACACGAAATTTGTCCTATGTGTGACAGAAAAAGGAATAATTTTGTCTTTTAATGATATTTAATCTAATTGGAAATATGTAACACTTTTAAAGAATGAATGTTAATACCTTTTTATGATTAGAAGTGTTAGATTTTATTATCAAGTGAGAAATTTTGTAATTTTAAATCTAGCATCTATAGTAGTTTCATACTTTGTTTTATATCTGTCTTTGTCATTTTAGTAGTTTAATATTTCAGTTATATATTATTCAGAACCTTGTTATTTGGTAATCTAAAGTTAAAAAAAATTCATAAAATGACAATTGTATAGTGTTAGTATTCAATTTTATTTCTTTTAAACTTTTGGCATGTAACATTTTTAAGGTAGAATTTATTTTCCGTATGAGCTTATTTAGTACTTATTATGGAATTTGGCAATGTTATGAAATTTTGTAAATTTAGTATTAAATATTTCTTATTTGAAATGTATATCGTGTACAATGAAAGATGAACTGATGGTGATTATATATGTAATCTTTTAACAATTTTGTGCCTAGTTTTTATTAAACTCTTTAATTTTTCTAAAACAAAACATTTCATTATTTTGGAGTTGGAGATATTCTGAACTATTAATGCCTAATCGATAATGTATGTAAAGAAAACATAAATTATGCATTTTTATTTTGTTTATTAGTTTGGTTTATTCAGTTTACTTTCAGATAATTATTGGCTATTAGAGTTCTTATTTTCTGTGAATAACTGATTTTTTTTACAAGATCAAATTTTATTTTACACTCAAAATACTTTGTGATATTGTAAAACTTTTAAAAGTACTTTGATAGTGTTCATTTGATTTAAATTCTGACTTATGAAATTGTAAAGTTTCCAATCTTTTAAACTTCCATGTATAATTAAAAATCTGAGTATTATTTTCAGTTATATTTTTCCAGTTACATATCTATTGAAATATAAATTTATTCATTTTCTTTGGAAGTTATATTTTAATGCAGAATGTAATATAAAATAGCCTTTAAATTTAACACATTGTATGCAGAACACGTATTAGTACATTTTCTGATGATTGATACTTGAGCGAAGGTTACGTACTAATACAGGTTAGAGTAACAACATGGTTTGTTTGTGGGTACAAAAATGCGGTATATACAGGAAAATGAAGCCGAATGTTCCTGTCTGTTACATAGATTCGGGAAAAATTTGGACAAAAAAATACTAGTTTTTACATCAGTCAATGCAGAACACAGAATGGGAAGGTTGATTTAAAAAAATCAATTTATATTTAAAATTAACTTTTTATTTAGCCTTGCGAAAATGATATATATGTATACTTATATATTATAAATATATATTAGAATTTGGCCATAATTTGGCATATTAATTAGATTTAAAATGTGAATAAATTTCAGTCTTGTCTAGATAAAGACAGTAAACTGTCAGAACTTACCTAGCCAAAACATTATAAATTACTCCTATAATGTGGTTAAATAAATGAGCTTATATTATGTATTTATTCTTTAGAGTTTTAAAATATTATTGAAAAATGTTTTAAGGATTTATTCCAGTAAATTTGTCATGTCAGGATGTTTATTAAGTTTACTTTGAAACTTAACGTATAGATTTTTAATTAATTTTCAACAAAAAAGGATTATAAGATATATTTGGTAGCTTATTTTATTGCAAGATTATTGAATAAATATGTAATAAACTGTTTTTAAAAATCTCCATGGTATATTTTTCTCCTAATAGTTTATTGTGTTTATTTATCTAAAAAACTAGGAAACAAATTTGTTAAAGGTTTTCATATTTCTTTTACTTGTAATTTCAGCTTTCTTGTCTGAATTTGCAATTGATATTAAGTGTGACTATTTTGATTTACACAGATAACTGTTCCTGTTTAAATTTATTGAATGTCATATATTATAAAAATTTATGTTGATGTATTAATTTTTCACCTTTTCTTTTTGTGTACACTTTTTCAAAACTTTTATAGAAGGTTTCCTCGTTTCATTTTATGTATTTTCTTATTGAATTTTAAATGTATTGTTTGTGTTGTGCAGCAATTGTATTCAGGGCCGATAATCATACAGGGAAGTAGGATAATAGACTTGGACTTGTGATAGGGGGCCTTGAAGTAACCTTATGTCCTGGGGTCCTATCTAAGCATGATCAGGTCCTTTGATTGTATTGGTATAGTATATACCGTTGCTATTACTGTAAGATATTTTTTTTGAGTCCTGATATTGAATACAGAGTTTTAAAGTATCATGAATAGGGAAAATTAGTGTATATTTTTTAAATCTAAGTCATACAAAAATATTTTTTTTAAACAAAATTGTGAATTTGCCTGTATAAAGACTATAGTAAATTTGCTTGTAGTGGAGCTTGTAAGTAGTCAGAATGAGAATATTTGCTACTAAACATAAAAGACAGCTTGTAAGACCTATGCTGTAGTTTCAGTTAAATATAATTTAAATGAACAAGAATCCCAGTAGTTATTTCAATTCAAAGCACTGTATAATTAGTGTTTATTAGGACACTTTCATGTATTCCATTGTTAAAAAACTAAAGTCAGTAAACGGTTTGTCGGTTGTGAGAAAATTGTTTTTATATTGTTTTGTGTGTTATAAAATGTACACATTTGTTTATACTTCATTATGTTTGCTATGATTTAGTGTGATGTTTTATATTCAATTTCTCTATGCATACATGGGTATATTGACTTTTTTTCTTGTGATATTTTGCATTCTTTTCAATTGTATATGGCCATTAAAAACTGCTTATAAAATCTATTACAAGTGAAGAATTCTATATTTTGAACCTGATTGAATTCTGTATAGGCTTATCTTGTAATAGATGACTTAAATATGTATTTCAAGCATATTATATAAACATGAAATTTCATACAACTTCATTTCATTTTTATGCCATTTGCTTTAAAGGATTGATTACTATTTTATTTATTCAGTTTGGTTGGTTAAACTAGTCAAAGAGAACAGATTGTTATAATTCATTATGACTTCTGATGTATATATTTAATATATTTTGATATTCAGTATTTATGTATGTTAAATATCCCTTGCTTAACTTTGTTGTTGTATATTATGTATAGCTTATGAAACTCCTTATATACTGTTGATGCTAAATAAACAATAAGTATTTTGTATATTCAGAATCAACAAAATAAAGTTTTCAATTAAAAAAAAAATTTTTACAACTGTTGTATAAGTTTATGGTTAAAAAAGGAGTAGGGAAAACATCAAAGGTAGTTGCGAATAACAGGAAACATATAAAGGATAGTAGCATAACTGTAGAAGAATAAAACCCAGTCCCTATTAATAACTTGTAACAGGAAGGTCATAATTTAGATACACGCTATTTTTATTAAATATTTTATTGGGCATTAACAGTTTAATGAAAAAGGATATCCTAGAGATTTCCTTGCTTTGAGTGATTTATTTTTCTTTTTATTTGCCTACTGTCAAGCAGTGGTACTCAAGTGTTTCTGCTATAGCATAAGTAAAATATGACATGCAGATTAATAAAGAACGTTTTAGGTAATGTGAAGCAATTGTATGTAAATTTTTAGTTCATCAAGATCAAATCTTAAGTACTGAACATTCTTAAAATGCCATCCATATGTGAATTGGAAAGCTGCTATTATATACATTCTTTGCATACTTAATTTTTAAATGATTATTCATTTTTTAATTGTCTAGTGTTCTTAATGTCCTTGAAATAGATGTAGTTGTTAATCTGAAAGTTTGAACTTGTTCAGATAAGAAAAACAAAACAACAACAACAAAAAAAAAGTGTGGTTGGCACTTTGTGTATCACTAGTCTAAAGCACTATTCAGATTTATCTGTAAGTGCATACCAGAATCATTTCTGCTGAAAATAAATTAATATCTTAAATCTAAGTCATTATGTTAGCCCTTGTGTTGCAAAAAGTTGACTGTAGCACTCCAAATCAAACCAAACTAAGTTATTATAAGACTCTTAAAAAAAAAAAAAAAAAAAAAAAAAAAAATTAAAATAACTCTTATCTTACATTAGTTTGTTTTAAAATTACTGCTCTTCTACAAATAAGTTGTAATTTTGAGTCATAAGATGTTATTTATAAAACAAATATTTCGAAATAAATTTACTATCACTTGTTAAAATATTAGATAACCATTACCTTTTCTGATATTTGTTGATAAATTTGCTTTTTGTTCAGATACATGTGCCAGTCTTGAAAACTCATAATATTAATCATTGTCACAAAATTATAAACAGTAGTAGATAGATAAAAATATGTGGGATTGTTTAAAGAATGGCCACCTACTTCTAAAAAATATTATTAGACACTAAAAGTGATTATTAAACATTAAGTGATCTCAAATAAGAACATTTGGTATTGATGAGTTAATTTCCTTATTAGTTCTTGTACATTTTTGTATATTTCCGTGCAATATTTGTTATTCCGCTTTGTATTTTGTATATTATGCTCCTGCATTATCTTTGCTACTTTTTGTTATTAAATTGAAAAAGAAGCATAGTAAGATTCAGAATAACTATTACATATACACATATATTTGTATTGTAGTCATTTTTGTTAATTGTAAGTACAACAGTACTGGCTTAAAATAATTTAAGTTTATCCATAGTCTTCACATTTGGATATTTTATATAAAGAATATTTTATACCTATTTTATTTATTCTGTATATTTCTATGATTTACCTGGTTATGAGCAATTTTTACATAAGTTTTCTGTTAAATTCTTTTGTCTAAATTTTTCTTGTTCTGTTGAGGTATAAGATTTTTAGTGGACTAGTCATTGTGAAAAAAAAAAAAATTACATTTGTAAGCTTTTATAATATTGATAAAAATAGACCAGTATATGACCTAAAAATATGTGGTATTATGAATATTCACACAGAGAATGTTTATTTCTTGAATCTTTTTATGATTCATCAATTGTTTCTTTATATGTTGAGGTACTCTTTTTTTCTTTTCTAGAAGCATTTGATGGTAAATGAGTAATTATATTTAGAATGTATTGCTAAATAAATTTGTCTTAAGTATCCTTACTCTGAAAATATATGTACAAAGAATTTTAAAATTTTTCCTTAATATAAATCTATGCAGGTAGATAGTTAAAAGTAATTTTGAATAAAATACAATAGGAAGCATTTTTTAAATTATAGTTTCATGAAGTAAAATTATAGGAGCAATGTTAAACTGTAGTTTTATCCTATTAACTATTTTAAAAATATATGTATTTTCATAATGTTAAGATAGAATTTTAAGTTGTTGAGTGTTTGATTTATTGGTTTCTATTTCCAATATTTATATTCTTGAAGATGCGTAATGTGTTGCATTTTATTCATCTGTTATTGTTAATAAAATATTTGGTGAATATTAAATAATTTTATAGTACTAAGCAGCTTCAGCCAGAGAAGAAATACTTTTACTTTTTAAAATTATTTAATCTAACATGTTCAATTTGCATTTAGTTGGATTGTTTGCCATTCATCTTTACTACTTTATTTTATTAACAGTATTTTTTTCTAGAAAGGTAGTAAATAGGTTTTGAAAAGTTGTGCCTTAAAGTTCACATACTTTAAGATATCTAATTTTAGATAGTGAATTAATGTGTCAGGATCATTTGAAATACTTAATTCTGTGAAACTTTAAAAAATACATAATTTGAATTAAATTCTTTAATACATGAAAAAGTAATTAATTTTCAGGCCTACAAAACATAATTTTTACTTTTGTTTCTGCTAAGATAATTTTATAATGCAGATAATAAATGATACACATATTTCAAACATACATTAAATGAATTATAGCTGGGTAAAAGTTTGGATATTTTTAAAGAACACCAGAATAATTATTTAAGCAATACTTTTTGTTAAATCCTATGAAAGAATACTTTTATTTTCATTTGGTATTTATTCTATTCAGTGCTCTTGAAAGCTTAAAGGAGATTTTTAAACAAAAGATAGCAACAAATGAAGTTCTAAGACAAATCAACCCGTATGCTTGTCATGGACTAAAAAAAATAGTCTAACAGTTAGTAATAAGTTTGAAAGATAGCACCAAAGATAAAAATGCTTGGCACATAACACTAACACAATAAAGCAGAATTTTATATTCAGAGTTTTCTCATATTAGTTCTTGAAGTTGCTTTTCAGAGTAATTTCATTTCTCTGTAAGTGACATGTGTATTTCTATTAAATCCCTTTGCACAAATGTTATCTCTTTTCTAATGCTATGTACTTACATTTGCAGAGAACAGGTGTGCTGTTCCTTTATAAAGAGTGACTTATGATAAGTAACACTGCAAAATTTTGCTTTTTATATGTGAGAGTTTAAATGTTTCTCATCAAGTAGTGTGTTATGCCTCATTGCTAAACTGTCCATTTCATTGAGGCTTAGTCTTTCATAGCTTTGAGTTCTTTATTTTCAAAGCATATGGTATGCATTGTTTGACATTCTCATAAGTAGTAACTAAACAGTGTTCATTTTCTGTAGAAGCTGAGATTTTCTCTATTATAGTTATTGCGGTACAATGGGATCTTATTAAGAGGTTACCAGAGAAAATCAAAGTTTAAAGTCATTTTTGTTCATGTTTAGCTTTTGACAGTTTTATTGCAATGTTTTTACTATTTTAAAAATTTATTATCATTGAATTAATATGAATTCCTGGTGGTTTATAAGTATTGGTGTATGTTTATCTCTTTATATTTTTATTGTAATGTTTTTTGCTTATTTTTAAAATTTATTAAATTCATATGAATTTCCGGTGGTTTATAAGTATTTGTATTCGTTTAGCTCTTAATATTTTATTGTAACTTTTTTACTTACCTATTGAATTTAATACTATCATTGAATTTGTACGAATTCCTGGTTGTTTATGAGTATTTATGTATGTTCATATATTTTTGTCATATTTTTGAATTTTCATGCAAAAATGTTTTTCTTGCACATCATGTTTTCTTGGTATTTACTGATATTACACTGTTATACAAGTACATAATAGTAAATTTTTTTTACATTGCACAGTGGATATCAGTGTTTGTTTGAATTTTTGCTCTCAGTGCAAGTAATTGTGATATGACCAATAATAATGCAGTATCATACAAGCTAAACTTGTCATTCCATTACTGCTGATTGTGATAATTCTTTTATGTAAATCAAAACATTTCATGATGTTAGGGGATAACTCTTAACTTTTATATAACTATTTTTGTTTTTGTATATTTTATCAGTTTGTAGGTTGATTCATAACACCTGCAACCAGACTTAGAAAATAACTTTTTAGATAAGTACTATGCAATTCATCAATGATAATACCTTGTCCTCTTTAAAAACTATGCTGCTTATGACAATCCTAGTACTTTTTGCATCATTTGCTCTTGATATGTTTTTCTGTATGTTTTCTTAGTTGTCCCGGTTGTTGATTAGGATTTACGAAAGTGCTACATCAAATTTCATCCAGTATTTATTTCTAACCTCAAATTATTTAAATTGTACATATGTATTATTTTTTACTTAATTCAGCTCTTTGTATTGCAGTGAAATTTCTTATAATGAATATGTGTGTATATATCCATATAACTGCAAGCACTACTTACTTTTCTGGAAAAATTCTTAGATATTTAGTATTTATTCAGGTGCTAAGTTAAAAAAATCTTATTATTGGAAATTGTGGTGGAGAAATTTGTTTATTTTCCTCCGAGTATTGCCAAGAACTAATTTTTATAAAAATTTGTATGGTATGGATTGAAATTTTCTATTTTCCTCTATGTGACTAATGACATTGTGTTACATTATGTATATCTACTGGAAATGTTTATGTTGCCTAGTATGTATATACTTTTAAATACACCTAAGAGGTTTTACTTCCTGTTAATTTTTCAGATTAAAATGTTCACTTTCTCAGTGTTATCAGGCTTTTGAATTGCTTGACTTTTTTTTTTTCTAATAAAGTGGAGGGTGGGAGATGCCAAGGTATAAGATGTCTCCAAATTTTCAGGATTTTAATAGTTCTTTTCGTTGATATTTTACTCATGTTGTTAAGCTCCATTAGAGTATGTTTAAAAAATATTTTTGGAATAAAAGTTTATTATAAAAAGTTTATTAGTTTGTAAAAAAACTGTTTCTAAATGAAAGAAAATACTAACGTAAAGCCTCTGATTAAAATTATTTCTGTTGTAAGTTAAAATATTTACATTGAACATAGTGTTTTAAAAATGATTGATACATTCCCTGAATCTGTGCTGTGGTGCAATGAATAAAAATTTGGTTTTTTGTGTTATGAATCAGCCTGTTTATAATATGCACTTTTTGAGGAAACTTGTTTCTTATTTCTAAATAAAGTCATTTTTTTAATGTTTTGGTGTATGTTTTTTATTTTTGAAATTTTCAGCCTATTTAAAGTAAGAGCAAACAAATTGGAATATTTGCTAAGTCAGATGTATTTCTTGCTGGTTCAAATAAAATGAGGAAGAGATGTTAAATGTTTTCACATTTGTTATAAACTTCATAGAAGTTTAATCTGATATCCCAATAATGTATCTTTAAACCAACGTAGTAAAACAAAAAAAAAAAAAAATAGTCTGTATTTAATATATCTGAAAAAATGCATTTTAAACATAAATTTCCTGAAATACATGTCTTTTATAATTTTTAAACAGTCAAGAAGATTTGGTATCCTTTGGACAAAATTTTCTAAAGTAGTTTTATTAAATACATTGCTTGTCCTGAAATATTACAACTGTGTATGTTGAGAAACAACAAGAAAAAAAAAAAAAAAAATTCCTGGATAGATTAAAAAATTGGAGAAATTTAAAAAACCTTTCTTAACATTCAATTTTTAATATTTAACCATGTATTTTTGTTATTTAGAAAAGTGTTGTGAATAAACTTTAGAAATTGAATTTTGAATTAAATGGTTGATTTTTGAAAAGAAAATATGTCAATTTGTCAAAATTGATTAAAAAACTATTTTTTTTAACTTTTAAATTAAAAGAAAATTCCTATCCAGTTGTAAAATACATACGCAATTCTGTTAGTTTTTTTTTTAAATATGTATAAAAAATAGTAATTTTATTCATATTTGTAGCTGTAGTATTTAAATACTACTATGTATATTAAAAAAGGAAAATAAAAAATAAATTTAAAGATTTCATATTGAAACAAATATTCAAATTAAAGTTAAAATTTTATATGCATCCAATATTTCGCATTATTTTTCACTAATAGCAACTTTTCTTTTATTACAAATTTAGCTTATTTTATAATTATTTATAATATTAAGGAAAGTAGAATTCTTGAGACAATTTGGCAAACCATATTATTAACACTAGATTGCCCAAGGCAGTCATTTTGACTGTTTTTTAATTTCAATTACAAAAACAATTATGAAATATAATGACACAATTTCTTAGAATTTGGTGACTTTTTCTATAACATATAAATAATGAATAATTGTAGGGTTTATGAATAATTGTAGTTACTTCCGCCCTCCTTTATTATATAATAAAAATTAATTTTAAACAAATTTCTTTACATATTTATTTTTTCACAATGCAGTCATTTTGACTGTTTTTGGACAATATAGGTATACAAGAAATCTCGGGCAATCTAGTGTTAAATATATATTTACATCATTATTCTTATTTAAAATCATATTTCAAGTATTTCTAATATATTAAAATGCATAAGTAACGAAATTTAATATTTGTTGAAATTATAGACATTAATACTAATAAGTTTTTGTTTGCAGAACCTTAATTGTAGAGTATCCAGCACTATAAGTAATTGCTTCCGTTTTTTTATTCAAACATTTTTATGTATTTTATTCACTTCTTTTTGAGTCGTTTTTTAAAACTCATGAAGGGAAATGAAATAATAAAGGCATTCATTGCACACAAATGATTTAAATGGACCCAGTCATGATGAAAACTCATTTTTTTTACTCACTTATAATTATTATATGTTGAAATTCTACCACAATATACTAGGCGTACCAAAGAATATTTTAAGCAAAAAATTGAAAAACCGGTATTTTTGTCAAAACAAGGGTAGCAAGACTAGAATAATTTCTGTTGAATATATATTGATGAATGTCATAAATGTAAGTCATGGATTCAAGAGTAAATTTAAGCAATTTTGAATATTGTAGCTTGTCTACATTAGTGACGAGTCTTAATTTTAACCATCATAGAATCCATTTATGAAAATTTCGTTATAAGAGATTTATTTGTAGTCATATGTAAACTGCGTTAAGTTTCATAATAGCTGTTTGTTAATATTTTATATGACGTACCTGCTGAAAAAATAAATACTTGAGGAGGATTTGAAAATGTGATTAAAATGATAAAATTATGAATAATAGGAAATACTTCAAAATTTGAGGGATTGTTCATTCGCGATTGCTTGTGTGAATTCACGTCATTTCAAGGTCTATTCCTGCTTGATATGAATTCATGTCCTGCCTGAATATAGCACTTCTATCAAGTAGGTTTTTTTTTCAATTTTGTTTGGAGAGCTAGGGTCTACTTTTTTTTTTTTTTTTTTTTTTTTTTTTTTTTTTTTTTCTCTACACGCAAGCTAATGAGACCGGGACTTACTGCTTAAAGATGATTCCGAACGGCTACGTACATCCATGCCATCCATCAGCGATATTCGATCCCGTGAACTCCGATACCGAAGAGCAGCACTCTACCATTTGGCCCGCGTTTGGCCTTTATAAAGAAATACAAATTGGTGAGAGCTTTAATATTTCATTTGCCGAACCATAGCCGATTGGTTAGGGTGCTGGCCTTCGGTACCGGAGTTCGTATGTTCGAATCCCACAGTGGCATGGGTGTTCGTAGCCGTTTGGAATTGGCTTTAAGCTGTAAGTCCTGGTCTCATTAGCCCTCGTGTTGCAAAAAGTAGACCGTAGCATTCCAAAACCAAACCAAACGTATATTTCATTATTTTTCGTCGGTATTCAGTATTGGAAAAACAAAAAATTGCCAGTCGCATGCATTAATCGAATGCATTAATAGAATTGTCATCTATTTTCACTAAACGGGAAAATAGTTTCAAGAAAACATAAATATTCTTCAGGTTATATTTTGGCTATCCTCAAAATATGGGCTATAGGCGTTAATGAGTTAAGATTATTTCGTAAAAAATATTCATTGCTTTTTAAATATAGTTATATAAAATATGAATTAAATATTAATGTATGACAAAGCTAAACCTTTATTCTAAAAAAAAATAAATAAAATTAATCTAATTATTGTAACATCTAGCTGATGATAACTTAAAAATGTTAGTATTTGTGCATGCTATCAAAACTAAAGTTTTGAAAAATAACTCTCATATTTTGCATTAGATAATATAAATGAAGTGATGGATTGTTATACTCCAGTTTTGAATTATAAAAAGGCTATTTTGTGTATGTAGTATATAGCCATCAAAATTTACATAAAAATTTAGTTTCGGGTGACATTCAACAGAGATATGATAAAAATAAATAAAACTTAGTTCTATAGCTGCTCGTCTAGGGCTAATTTAATTATTTTTAAAAGAATTTATGGATCTGACTTCCGTCACGAAAACGTTTAATCAAATTCTTTTCAGCCTGAAAGAAGATTAATTGAATTTTTGTATAATGCTGTAAGGCATTTTTTATTAACATGCCATATTTAGGTTTAACGGGGAAGTAGGAGGTCATAAAAAATTAAGTCCTTTTAACTGATTGAAGTTTAAAGCAAACGGTGTGTTATTTGCTTATAATCATTAAAGTTATCTATATATAAAATCCAAATATTCATCACTTTTGGAATTTTCTTTTCTACGGGGAAATTCTGAATATCGGATTATGGCGCGAAAATTATTAATACAGAATGTAAGGAAATGTCTACGTATCCTTGTGTTTTATTGATTTATTCTTCTTTTAGATTTCGCATACCAAGGTGCTTCCTATTCCGTTGGAAAATTCTTCGGTCTAAAAGAGTAATTTTGTTTAACTCTCGGACATGAGTATTAGGGTTATGTAAAAATTTCCCGTTTTTGATCTCACGTTTTTAGATTCATCCCTGAAAGCATTTAGTGCACTCATAAATAAAAAACTATTAAAAATAAGTGTTCTTCAAGTGATTAGATTTTACGTAAACATATATACACTTTTAGCAAAAGAACAATACATTTTTAAAATAGTTAACCCATATTGTACCACACCAACTAAATATTTCTGTATGTTATTAAAACTTAATCCATATCATTAATATGGTGTAATTAAGTATATAAAATCAAAATTTTGAAAAAATATTTTTAATTTTTTATGTAATTGGCTGTTCTAAAAATAGGACAGAGGTCCAATACACTACTAAAACTTAACAAATATCACTTATATTGTATTAGGCTGATTCATAGATCAAATTTGGGGAAACAGTCAAAACAGCATACTGTGGTTGAATTTCTCTTGCAGTTATTGAACTGGCAGTAAGAGAGTAAGTTTATCTTGAAATCTTTAGTTTTTCTGAATAGAATAGACATCTATTTACCCCTTGTTGTGTCCAGGTATGTGAAGAGGTGTTTGAACTAGTTTTCATTGAAAGATAAGAAAAGAATATGCGCTATCAATGCAATATCGAATTCATGTAAAAATAATCTGGATTGGACCTTCGTCTTAATTTTAGGGCACCTTTTTTATACTTACAAAATACACGTGTAAAATGTATTTTTCAACAAAAACTTTCATTACAAAGCTACATTATTAGCTCTGTTTTAAACTAAAAGTAACCTCCACAAAAAAATAATGATAAATATAAAATTAAAGATTAAAAAATGACAAGAGGTGTCTGAAAATAAATTTTACAATATAATATAATTTGGTTTCTTAGTTTTTTTTGTTGCTATGCTAAAGTGTGTCTAATTTAAAGGTGTACTCAGAAAATATTTATAACTTTATTATTAAATGGAATTTTATTTGCTGTCCCATTTATATTACAGCGGTCCAATATGGGTTAATACAGTGCTCCCTTGCCACTTCTCGCTTCATGTTTTGCGTCTTCAGTGCTTCGCAGATTTTCCTAAAATATTCGTTAAATAATAAAAATGAAAAATACAACCATGTCAGCAGCCATATTGCGGAAAGGAGCGTTGTCTCACGTTGATACGCGAGAGAGAAGGATCCCTATATGTCAAAGAGATGAGTTACAGAGTACATACCACGGGCTCTTGAGATGACAAAGTCGGCAAGTGAAGAAGAAAATGAAGACGAAGAACTAACTGAAAAGCGTGGCCTTACCCTGGAGAATCTGTAACAATTGTGCAACATGGCAAGAATTTGCACAAGAATTGATGACAATAGGGTTCGAGCTGTCGAGTTCAGCAATCGCGTTGACGGGGTTATGTCCTTGTACTGGGGAATTTTGATGAAAAAGGAAAAACAAAGACCCATCACTATGTTTCTCTCGAAGGCTCTACCGTCAGCGCCTCCAGCAGAAGAGTCGCCGAGTCAGCCTAAAACTTCTAAGCCCCGTTTACATGTGGCAGTCATGTACCCTTCTTTTTACCCGGGTAAAGGGATTTTGCTTGGAGGGTCGGAGAAACCCGTTTACATGGTCAATTATTTCTACCCTCCATTTCGCCGGGATCGTCGCTAGAAGTCACGTGATCATACGGGACGGCAATCATCTGTAAGCGCAAAGGATGATGGGAAAGGAGAGTAAACTCTGCTATTACCCGGGTAGAAAAGTGGGTTCTTTCTACCCCTCAATTTTTTCCCTAGCTAGGGATAAATCTTGAAAGGGGAGTACAATTCGCGTATCTACCCTGCATTCTACGCTGCTTTTGGCAGATGTAAACGGGACTTATATGTCAAAGAGATGAGTTACAGAGTACATACCACGGGCTCTTGAGATGACAAAGTCGGCAAGTGAAGAAGAAAAGGAAGAGGAAGACGAAGAACTAACTGAAAAGCGTGGCCTTACCCTGGAGAATCTGTAACAATTGGGCAACATGGCAAGAATTTGCACAAGAATTGATGACAATAGGGTTCGAGCTGTCGAGTTCAGCAATCGCGTTGACGGGGTTATGTCCTTGTACAGGGGAATTTTGAAGAAAAAGGAAAAACAAAGACCCATCACTATGTTTCTCTCGAAGGCTCTACCGTCAGCGCCTCCAGCAGAAAAGTCGCCGAGTTAGCCTAAAACTTCTATGAGTCAAGTGAGAGCCTCTCCGTCGCCACCAACACAAGACTCTTTGCCTCTCTCAGAAAGCAATGTTGATTAATGTTTATTACTCTATAAGGTTTTGTAATTAACCTTATTTATTAGCACTGACACATTTAAGTAAAGACTATCTTATTGTAATTTTTGTCTTAAATGTGTAAAGTATAAATACTGTTTACATATTTAAAACATTCGTGTACCCGCATACACGAAAATTCTAAGGGCCAAATCC
The DNA here is from genome assembly GCA_032207245.1 of Pardosa pseudoannulata. Lineage (NCBI taxonomy): Eukaryota > Metazoa > Arthropoda > Arachnida > Araneae > Lycosidae > Pardosa > Pardosa pseudoannulata. The sequence continues at coordinate 167,732,111 of CM063501.1, forward strand.
TACTTTGCGGTTTTTCAGCTTTCGCGGAAGGTTCTGGTCCCCATTAACCGCGAAAAACGAGGGATCACTGTATACCAATTTATATTCGGTTTCAGACTAACTATGGAACAATTAAAAATTAGTTTTCTTCAAGTGATTAGATTTTACGCAAACATATATATACTTTTAGCAAAAGAACGATACATTTTAAAAATAGGTAATATACCAATTTATATTCGGTTTCAGACCAATTATGGAGTGGTCCATGGCTAAACAGGGTGCTGCTTTTCAGTTATTGTTCTTTTTAATTAAAATAATTTTACATTATAATATTGCTGAGGAAAAGTATAAAAAAAAATCAGTCATAGGCCATATTAAATTATTCAAATAATAAGGAAATACCTTTACCTTCGTCATATCATAGACACAAAAGGATGCAATTGCGTCAATTTCTTAAAGTAGAGCAACTTCTCATCAGTGCTTTTACCGAAATATCACAAAGTAATCCTCTGAAAATTTAAGAAGGGACGCTATTCAGGAGAACACAATAACCTCCCCCCCCAAAAAAAAACGAAAAAAAAAATCCCCGCCTTGGAATGCGGTTTAAAGCTATCCCGTAGGCGTCAGCCGAACGGTGGCCGAATGGTTAGGGTGCTGATCTTCTGTACTGGCGTTCATGGGTTCAAATCCCACTGTGGCACAGATGTTCGCAGCCGTTGGGAATCGGCTTTAAGCCGTAGGTCCCAGTCTTATTAGCCCTTGTGTTGCAAAAAGTAGACCGTAGAGCTCCAAATCAAACCAAGCAACCTGTATGTGTCAAGAAATGGTCAGGTATACATGAGCGCTAACTAAACTTGTGGGGCAGGAGGTCAAAAATAGGGGAACTCCCTGACCAACAGTAGTTCGCCATAGAGTCTCCTCTGAGTTCTTTGGGGTGGTTGTTGCTATGGGATATCTAAAATTTCAGAGGGAAAGAGATACAAAAATATCATGGATCAATGAAACATGGAAAATAATACGACAGCCTTCCCCCGATGTATCACTATTTTTTAAACTAAAAAACAAAACAACTAGTAAAAAATTATATGAAATTTAATATTATTTACACTTATAAAAGTTCATACATGATCTTGTGCAATATGTTTCACTAAATGTATAAAAAAAATATGGAGCAAAAATATTAAAATTAAAAAAAGTAGATAAAACTAAAATTGAAATTTTTATTTAAAAATTAAGTTTTTATTAGGTATGCAGTTAAAAATATTATTTTTGAAAATGTAATTTTATTTCAGTGTTAAAATACAATGCAGTTTACTCCAGATTTTATTTATTTATTTATTTTTTTGGGGGGTAGGGGCTTTGGCTCTAGTCCTGGTTTGTAATATACGTGCGTGACGTAGGGGAATTCTCCAAGTTATTTTATTTTTAATGAGTTTTTCGGTAAAAACGGAAAAAGATTAAAATTTTCCTAAAGTTATCGGGGAAACTTGTCTCTATCAAGAAAATGTTATAAAAAATAAACATTAATTAATTCTCCGGAGGCACAAAAAAGAATGTAAAACCTAAACAACAAAAGTTTAAAATGCATAAAGTGATTCATTCAACATAGGTGAAAAATTTATTTGAGAGTTATGAATTTTTCATTAACGAGGTGCTTCGCATTTCTTATTTTAGCCTTATAAAATAAATATATTGCTTAACCCTTATTTGAAATTCAGTAAAAGTGATCCTTTTGTAGCGTTTTAAGCTGTTCGTTTTTTATCTTTGGTTTGGTTTGGAACGCTACGGTCTACTGTTTTGCACACGAGGGCTAATGAGACCGGGACCTACAGCTTAAAGCCGATTCCGAACGGTTACAAACAACCATGGCCGCAGCGGGATTC
>CM063501.1:167734072-167811572 GCA_032207245.1 Pardosa pseudoannulata
TAATGTAAATGGACTTTTGCGACTATATTCAAGAACATGAAATAAAGCACATAAACAAGGAGTAATTATATAATAAGGTATAAAAATTAGAAAGATGTATTTTAGATAAGTAAATATTCTTTATAAAAAATTATTTGAAAATTTTGAAAAAAATATACATTACACTAAGAAGCTATTAATCTGACATTTAAACTTAAAAAAAATAAATAAATAAATAAATAAATAAATAAATAGAACTACTAAAGTCAGTAAAACCAAGTTTGGACTTTTCCAATATCCTTAGTTAAAGTAATTAACATTCGTCAAATACATGGAAGATTTCCTTTAAATCCAAGACCAATGTTTATACAAAAATACTTTATTTAAAAGCGTTTTAGAAGACAAATAACAAGTTTTTTTTAATTAAACAGTAATAAAAGTAAATAAAGTAATGAAATAAAAATATTACTTTCATCTCAATAAAAAAAATTATTCCAAATTATTTTATAAAAAACAATATTTATCAGTAATAGTTTTGTTGAGTTTTTTTTTTTTTTGGGGGGGGGAGGGATTTTTCTCCATGTTTATTATTTATATTAAAAAATCTGTGAAATCTATTATTTTTTTATTTAAGATTAATAACAATAAAGCATTACAGGTTAATGCATATGGACTACTACTTTAAAACACTTATTAATCTTAGTAAGTTTGAACAGATTGGATTATTCTGTAAACCTGTATGAAAAGATTATCTGGTATTGAAGAATAAAGGAGATGTACATTTTTTTCTGGAAAACTACTATTTAAGCTTTAAATAGTAGTTATCCAGAAATTAAAGCAATGCTCAAAGAATATTTGCCAAATGGTTAAATTAATTTTAAAAGGGAAGAAATCTATTCTGAATTTCATAGTTGGCTAAATCAAAATATTTTGGATACCTCCCACTTCTCTAAAAATCCCAGAACATTACTAAGGGTCTTATCCAAAGTTTCTTTCACAAGTCATCAAGAAGTATTGCTTTTTTTTCAAAGCAAAGCCGGTGAGCTTAAGAAAAAAGAACTGCATTAATTGTAATAATTAAATTTTTGATTTGTCTAACTAGATGAGAATTTGTTTCTGAAAGTCAAAGTAACTTTGATTTACTTTTATAAATGTGTGCAAAAAATACAGTTTCATTAATTTAATAATTAAACTAAACTAGACAATAAAATATTCAAATTTGGCAGGTTGGCACACACTTTAGTAAAAAAGAAAATATATATATTTCAAAGGAACTCTTGTGTTTCCATAATCAAAGATGTGTAAAAACAAGGAAATAAGTAAACATTTATATAAGGAGGGGAAAAGAATTCAATGATACAGAAATAGTAATGGTGCTGTAATTTTAAATAACTTGCATCATGGTGCACCAATTGCGTTCCTTACAAGAAAATGTTAAATATCAGTCAAGTACCAATATAGCAGAGATGAAAAATAATATTATTCTGCTAAATAGATATGTGAAAACTATTAGCTGGAGAATTTTTAATACTAAACCAGAATGCATTATTAAAAATCTTATTAATAAATAGAAAATAACCAAATTCATGAAGAAAAAACATAAATAGAAATGTAGATTGATATTAAACTACAAAAATGCAAAATCAAGTACTAACAAGCATTTAAATATATGTTTTATGTAATTCATAGTTAAAGAATCAAAACTCCAAATTTAAATTAATATCTGTAAATAGATATTTTGAAATAGTATCGAATGCAGTTAAAGAATTTTTAAAAATATTAAAAACTACTGATACTGCATAATAAAGTGACAGCTCATAAAAAGTCAACCATCACTCACCAAGCTGCAACACAACAAGAATGCTAATTACTGCAATATTGAAATTGGTTTTGAAAATTAACTAGAGATGTGGATTTCAGAGATAAGTAGCCAAGTGGCCATTACTGAATTATAGCATGAGATGAAATATACCTTTGTAAGACATTAAGAGAAGTGAGACTAATTATAAATGAAAATAAAATTAAATTTTAGAAACTGCCTGTAATACATTTAATTTGCTACCATTAATCTAAAAAAAATTGCCTTTTGAAAAAGTATTACAGTTCAAATATCTTAGAATCATTGTCTCTAATAACGATAATTTGACTGATGAAATAAACCATATATGGTAAATAGATGTTATCATAGTCATAAAAATCAATTTAAACCCCAATACATTCACCCTGGTACCAAAATTAATATATATATATATATATATATATATATAAACCTATTGCAACCTGTGATACTTTATGGCTAAGAATGCTGGGCAATAACTATGGAATACAAACTATTGACCGTTCGTTCAAGTGTTTGTTTTGACTGTCCAATTAGGTGCCAAAATTACTAATTGTCTAAGATACTTAGAAAAAAATGTTTGGTGTGGTTTGTAAAAATGGTGTTTGGAGATCAATGTTTAATTTTGAAATCTACCAAAAATATAGACAACCAGACATCATTATGATGATAAAAAGTCACAGGATTCAGTTGCTATGACATTTATATACAACTGAGGTTACCAAACCTACAGGAACAATAGAGAAAGGAAGACAACCAATTAGGTGGTTTACTTTGTTGAAAGGGACTTAAATCGTATGTAAGGGAGACTAACGGTGCATTGCTTCAGATAGAACCAGAGGACAGAGACTGATTAGGATGGCCTTGGGCAGTAGTGCCTTAGAAGAAGGCATTAAGGGAATAATGTAATAAAAATTAGTTTTTAAGGAACTAAAGTAACATTTTATACAATCCAATACTCAAATGATTTAATTTTTAGATGCATTTTTACTTGTTAATGTTTAAGGTAAATTTTACATAAGTCCAGGAATCAATCATACTTTAGAAAATTTTCCTAGTATTACAATCAAATTAAGCATCCATATTTTTTTAATACTTTCTTATAAACGTTACATTTAAATTTCAATTAGAAAGAAATTTTGTCATACGTTTCTGTTGTTGTTAAAGCAGGAGACTGAGCAGGCAAGATTGAACCACCTCTCACACTCAAATGAATATCTATAAGGGGTATAGCCACTTCAACAAACTCTCCAGTACTGTTTCTTTGTGCTCCAGTTACTGCATCATACCACACACCTTCAGGAAAATAAACATTCGCTGTGGTAGCATCCTGAAAAGATGCATTATACTACATTAAGTTTAGAAATTTTTTTTATCTATAATTTTAACCAGCTGAAAATTTTCAAAATAGACAGTATGAAATGTACTTGCTATAGGTAACAATAAAAATCATATAAACAAAAATAAAAATATATATTACTTGATAAAGAACTTGGGCAATCATTAGATTTGCTCCCCACAAAAATTGCTCATCAATATCATAAGTGTTGTTATCCTCAGAAAATCTGGAAGAGGAGAAAAATTTATAAATTTGTAATTTTTTGTTACTTTTATTAATACATGAACAAATTAAAAACTAACAACAACCTAAGAGGAAAAATGTTCCAAACTAACTCATATAAATTTCAAAGCTTTATCAGCACCAGTTTTTTTAATACTGCAATTTTAAATTTCCTTTGTAAGCATTATGCATGCTTTATATTGGTCTATCTTGGCAAATGTAGTTATTTTCAAAAGCAGATCCACAAAATGTATATGATGTCACTGTACTAATTGTAAGCTAATTCCACCTGCTAAGAATGTTATACATAAAAAATATCAAATTTTTTTATCATATTTTTATTATTTTTTTAGCCTTAACTCATTTAATATCAAAGCAATATTGTAATAGAAATTGAATTTTTGTTTCCTGGACTAAGAAGTAAATAATTTTAATATTTTTCCAAAAAAATCAAAAATATAATTTTTAACAGGGAGTCTACTGAATTGTTGAAGGCCAATTTCCTAACATTTTAAGAATATTTTTGAGTATTTTCTAACATTTTATTAAAACAAAAAAAAAATCATAGAGAAAATTCAATGTTAATATTATACTATTTATATAAACGTGTGTTATAGTAGCAAAGCAGTATTTTCTTTTAATTTTTAAGAAGATATGAAAAGATTCAAGCTACATAAAGCTAAAAAATACAGAAAATAAATTATAATAATTTAAATGATACTTTTTTGATGCCTTCCCTTGTTGAAAATAATTTTAATAGCATAACATAAAATGTGAGTGAGAGCAGTAAATTATTAATACTTAAACCTACATTTTCTTTCATAAATATTTCCTTTCAATATTTTTTCATTTTAATTATTAAATGGAATTTAATTATCTATCATCTTTCCTTTAATACTTCTTTCCATTGCACTTCATTTCTATTTTCTTGTAGGGTCTATAGTTCAAAATTGTCACATGAAATTTATGTATATGGAATTATTTATTTAGAAGGATTCTTGTCTTTTGCAATTGCATCATAATCAAATAGATATCAATTTTCTAGAGTCATACTATTAATATGATTTAAAATCTCGCAGGAAAAACCTTGAGATTGATAATGTGTAGTGATAATGAAAATGCATTAGTTATTTTGCATCAAAATTTTAGAACACCATTGTAGACATACATGAAGTTAACTAGAAAGTTAACACAGGTTACCCATTTCAACAGTCATTTTATCAAGGGTTGTTTTGAGTTTTTGGCAATATTTTACTGACACACAGTAATTCTCCAAAAAAAGTTATTAACCTTGGAGAAGATTTTAGGCTACAGGCACCCAAGATACCATACTTATGCAAATAAAAAAAAAAAATAATAGTCATGTGTTCTCTTCTGAAACAGTTGATTTTGGTGGTCAAAAGTGCACTGAGCTAGTGAGGCAAAGAACCACCTGAGGATTGCGAGAAAAGTCCCCCCCCCACACACACATTCTAAATTTGAAATTAGTAAACTTGCCTCAAACAGGTTTTATCATTCCAACTACAGGGATTATAACTTAGATTTTTAGATTATTACACTATAAGGACTAAAGAGACTCGAGGCAGGATGAGATTGACACTAAGCCATAGGATTAAAGTTTTGAGGCATTAGTTTTCAACTCCTCATGGCCAATAAAGGCAAAGGCTGTAACAGTCCAGCCAATAAGAAAAGGAAAAAAAGAATCAACATGCAGAACTCTTATAGGAGGTTTAAAAACTTTTTGCATTTGACTAATTTTCCTGACATATTTGCCATTTTCATGACTTCTTACTTAACTTTCCCTTTTCCAGACATTTCTAACAAATAGACACAGTTTTACAAGTTTTTAGAAACATTAATTTAAAAAAAATTTCCTGAGCTTTGAGACATGTGAATTTGGATCATGTTTCCATTTTTCCTTCATATCTAGGAAAAATGTGTGTGAAAAAAACTTGCAAAAAAATAATTTTAATCTTAGAAAAATAAAAAAATAATACAAATTTTGAAAAAGGCTTTCAGAAATTATACATGGTATACAAATTTTATCATATAGATTGTACTGTTTCTGTGTATTTGTAATCACAGACAGACATAGAAAAGCATCTCTTTATTGATTAACACTTGTTCATTATCTTTATCCTTTTAATTTTCTCCCTTTTCTCAGTAATATTTTCAACAACTGATGATTCCAGAAATAGTATAAAAATATTTATACAATGTAATGAAAATAAAGTTTTACAAACAACTTACTCAAAAAATAAAGGTCTTATCACAGAGTCTCCAAATACATGACTTCTATAAAATAGAGTATACAAATATGGCAATAAAGTATATCGCTTTTGAAGTGTAATTTTGGCAGCTAAAGTTACATTTACTCCCAAAACCACAGGATCTTGTTCCTGAAACAGATAAATGAAAGATGTCTCAATGAAAATAAAGAGTGCATACAAGTAGATATAATATACTGAGACACTTAGAGAAAAATAAAATGAGATCTACTTCTTACTTTTCTTTATATATTTGCTTTCAGAAAATTAATAATAAATCAACATATTTCCCCTGCTTCCTGGAGCAAAGGAATGGGGAGCCTTGAGGAATAAATTTCTCATTTGACAGAATCAAGAGTGTTGTAAGGGAAAAAAAAAAAAAAGAGGAAAATTTTATGAAATTATATGTTAAGAGGGATGCCAAAACAAGTATAAGCAAACCACATTTTGGACAGGAGATAGAAGAATTAAAGGCATTAGACTTTGAATTTTGTGAAAGTTAATTTTTTTACTATATTGTTTTTACCAGAAAGTTCATACTTGTAGCATAGTTTTATAAAAGTTTTCATTTCAATTTAATAGTAATTAGAGCATATCATCATCTTTTTAATAACGTGATCTAGGAAGAGACATTTATCTATCAGAAAGTTAGGATTTAAAAGGCTGATACTTTTAATATGCATATTATTGAGGTATTATCTTCAAATTTACTATGTGAATATTTTAACTTCGTTATTCAGAAAGTACTGAATCTAAAATTGTTTTAAATCTTCAAATAATTTTACAGTGGATTTTTGCCACAAGAATTTTTAAGGCCTTCTCTGATAAACAACATTTTTTCTGATTAATGAAGAAATGTAAAAATTAAAAATGATTATTAGTATTAACTAGAGTGTGCCAATTTCAAATTAAATAATGGTGTAATTTATAAAATATGTGTGAACATTTTATGAGGAAGGGGGGGGAGAGGCTTAGGATGGTATGAGAAGCTTAGTAATTACAAATGAAAATATGGAATTTTAACAATCTTTGAAGAACTTTATCTTTAAGAAAATCTTGGAAGTATTTCAAATTGTGTTTTAGACTTTAAATCACTTATTATTTGATATGATCCTGAAACCCCATATACTCCCTGGGTGTTGCTAAATGAGTAACAGCTTTGAAGCCATTTTTTGGCATAAAGATATTTGTCTACATTGCCAGCTGCATTAAAAAAAGAAAAATCTTATAAAGCAATAGTTTAGTTTTCCTTTGGATCATATTTGATTTTAAAAATTTCCTATATATATATATATATATATATATATATATATATATATATATATATATATATATATATATATATATATATATCACTAGGGAGCAGGGATTTTTTCTGAATTTCTGGCATGATATTATTATTGATGTTAAATTTAGAGCCTAAATTGGTGAAACTAGTAACTTTTTTCAATTTGTAATTGTCAATTACCAAGTGAGTAGTAGAATTTGATTTGTGTCTTTTTCAGAACATTGCATATACTTAGTTTTATTTGGCTATATAGTATAAGTTCTTTAAAAGATTGTTAGAAGTGTTTGCATCTATAAGTTGATACTAAAGCACCAAATGAATAAATGAATTTTCTAATACATGATGATAGGATGCTATTTTCATAATAGCACAAAGAAAATTTTGTACAAGTAGAAATGTATCTCTATTTAAAAATAGCTTACTTTTGAAGCTTTATCATTATGATTTCTTGAAAATGGATAGAATGCACCAAGAGCTTGCCAACGAGCACAAAGTTCTACAGTTGTGTTTCCATTAAATCCACAAATATCTGATCCAATCATAGGCATTGCATACATATTGAAGTTAATTAAAGCTGAAAATATCAGAAATTAAAACTGGTAAAGTAATTCACAAGGATGAATATATATATATATATATATATATATATATATATATATATAAATTTTCCAGTTACATTACAGTAAGAGAAGAAAATGAAGTTACAGAAAAACTTGAAGGTGTAACTTCAAGGGGGGGGGGTTAACCAACAGAAATAATTTACTACCTTTCATAAATTGTGCAGTACATGATTATGTTCCATTTAGTGCCATATCAGACATTAATTATTTGAGCTATATAACAAAACTCTCAAGAACCAATCAAAATTTAGAGAAATGTTACATTAAGTATTCTTTTAATGTATATATTTAATGCAATATTGTTAAGTCTCCAAATTACAAAATTGTCAGAAGCATTAGAGACAATATTATTCATTTGATAATATAAAATGCTTTATATATCAGCAGCTAATGAATAAAAAATTTATTAAAACTTTAACTGTAACAAAATGTAATTCACATTAATTTATTTAAACAAGTACTAAACTCAAAAGTAATAAGTATACTATATTTATTTATTGATTTCCTTTCTGTCCCAGCTGAGACTATACAGGGGTATATATACATATATATCTGCAATATATAAAAAATTAACTCTTCTAAAATTCTTCAAAATTTTCCCAATTTGTGTTCTATTTTTTTTTATCTTAACTATCCAAATTAAATTAAGGACATGATTCTTTGAGATTGCATTCCTTCTACACTGCCGAACGATGGCCGATTGGTTAGGGTGCTGGCCTTCGGTACTGGAGTTCGTGGGTTTGAATCCCACTGTGGCATGGATGTTCGCAGCCGTTCGGAATCGGCTTTAAGCTGTAGGTCCCGGTCTCATTAGCCCTCATGTTGCAAAAAAGTAGCTCGTAGCAATCAAAACCAAACCTTCTACACTTCTCAAAACCAAAGATTGAAATTAATAATTGCTACGTACCTTGCCTTACACTTTTTCTAAACCAGATGTCTTTTCTCCCAAGGAAAACTTATTAACTTATGTATTTACGGCTGTTAAAATGCTTCACATATATGTGAAACATTGTAACAACAGTGAATGTTGATGGTGTTTTTCAATATGGATGTCTTGCTATGAACCATTTCATTTGTACTAAAGTGGCACATACTAAAACTGCTATAAAAGCTGAAGATTTAGAAATTTTTAAAAAATTACAGTGAATGTTTGATTGGTTGTATCGGATATCTCAAACATCAAACATTTTTTATTAAAGTAGCCTCTCTCCTTTACACTATATGGATAGAGCATTGACAGTACAGAGTGTAGAGATACTTAGTTTTCAACTCCTAATGTTCAATGAAATTAAATAGAAAGTTATCAACAAATGGCTTTAGAAAATAAGTAAAATTATATTTCAAAATAGTTCTGGATTAACATAGGAAAGCAAGATGAGGAAGAATTCACCCTTATTGTTAATGTAAATTATAATAATGCAGAAATATTGAAAGAAACAATTCAAAAATGAGTACTGATTGTAAAATCCAAATGCAGTAATAGATAACCTTTGTTTCTATAAAATTTTATGTTAATGTATAAAACAAAACAAAAAATACTTACAACGAATAGAATAACGCATATCTTTCCAAGTTGAAGCTATATCACCACTCCAATGACCACTATAAACACCTTGTCCAGCAAATGAGGCCCTAGATATGATAAAGGGTCTCTTTTTTCGTACACTCCGGATAGCTCTAAATGTGAAAGGGAATGCTGTTTAAATACAAATATACGGGGAACTCCATTTATACATTTACCAATAAAACAACCATACCACCCCCTTCCCCCAAAAATGTATAAATGAAATATACATTGGAGTACCATTTATACATTTTCAAGCTATTGAGAAAAATAACTTATAAATCATATATTACCTAGCAATTGTAGATTGCACAGAACCAATTCATTAACACAGTGCTATAGTGCTGAACTTGTATAGTTTTAATAATCAATAATAAATAAAAAGACAAGATTTATCATATGTTAATGTATCAAAGTAAAGATAAAATTAAAAAAAAAAGCTTATTAATTACATAAAACAGTATTTATGACTTAAATCAGAAATTTTTGTTTCCCAAGAAATGTTTTTCTTAACATTTAATAAGGCATTTTAGAGAGCATTTAAATACTGAAATATTTTTTGTTCTGTATCATGACATATAAAAAAAAAAAATTGTAGAGTTTCAAAATATGCTATTACTTCACCAAAATTTAGATGTGAGATGGGAACTTCTTTGTCATCATCATTCCTGCTTTAACGTTTTGCATCTTGTGACTCAATTCATCAAAAATAATTTTGAGTCATTAAATCCACATCATAATTTGAATATTTATTCCTTGATAGTAAAATTAAAGTGCAGAGAGATAAAACTTGCATTTTGTGTAGTGGATGAACAGAAATTAAGAACTATTTTCAATAAATTATAAATTTCATGATGTAAAAATGAAATATGGGATTTGATCAGTTGTATAAATGACTAATTTTAACATTAAAATACTTACAGATTTTTAGGAACTAATAGAAGAAAAAATGTATAACTGATAAGATGTATAAATGGGGTTCCCCTATATCCTCATTTATATGTTTCTATTTAAAGAATGCAGCTCCTCCCTGCCAGCCCCCCCCAAAAAAGACACATCTGTGCATCTAATATAGAATAGGTAATGCCAACTTCTGTATAAATAGGATTTAGTTTTTCTCTAAAAAATGTGTTGTGATCTACATGCCCACATGGACATTTATAGCTTTCCTAAAGGGAGGAGAATGAATATCACATGCATTACTGGGGGTCTAAGGAAGGAAACTCCATCTTGCATAGAATTCTTTTTTGTTTTAATTTGATATTTGGAAGCATTTTAAGCTATCTACAGTTCCTTGATATTGCCTTTTATTTGCTTCTGTTAGGACTATCTTTTACTTCTTTTCATATTTTTGTACTTTTTACACCTACCACAGCTATGACAGGTGAGGCTTTCACTTTAATTTCTTGAACAAAAATTGGTATTCAGGGAAAATAGGGGTTGATTCCTCAAAATCCTTCCCCTTATCTACACCCATGCTAATGCTATCAAACAATGTCCCCAGTCAAAGAAAAGTTTAAAAAAGAATTTCAACACAAAATTTACATACATTTTGTGGTATGTCATGCATTAAACTTAACATACTATGTTTATATACCCATGTAAAAAGTAAAAGCTAAATGATTTTTTTTAATGAGTTATGATTTCATTGTGTTCATGCTTTGATATTACCTGCTGTTGGTTGTAATAGACTATTATTCATTTAGTGATGAACTTGTTAACCATATTCAAAGAATAGAAGCAAAATAAAAATTGGTAAAAATCATATTTAGTAAAATATAACAAAATATGAAAAATAGAACATCTAAGTATAAATGAAAATATGTGTTCTATTGATTACAGAATAAATTCACTCAATTTATATATAACTTTTAACAGTGCATACATTTTAAATAAGTGATTAATGATAGAATTCAGCATACTACTTAAATACTAAATTATGACTGTTTTAATACTTTCTAAAAGTTTAATCACAACATAAGATATAAAAAATCAATATTCTTGCTAATGAAACCATCAAATTATTGACCCGATTAATAGCTTTTAATAACTTACATTTAAAAGAATCTAAAAATATAGCTTTATTTGTACAGTCTATTAATTTTGCTGAAAAAGACACTACTAACAAGGCCATTCCAAGTTATGATATAGATAAGCAACTGTATCAAGCATAACTGTTAGGTATGCAGTGAAATCAAGATATTTAAGGGACAGAATTTCTAAAACTAGCATCCCACTAAGAAACTTCATCATATGGCCTTGACTACTAATATACAGAGTAGGTTATCAACAATAAAAGAAATTACATACATCAAATTTTTTGCATATTTAGAGAAAAAAAATTTACTATGCTTGAAAATATAACATAAATTCATAAAATTTCTGTTAGAAACCTACTTGTTAGTAGCAACAGCTTCCCTGTAAGCATAAATGTTATGCTCATTGTAATGTATTGAGTTATAATGTTTTGCTGTCATACACAAAGTTTTGGTTGTTAAAGACAGACCAGCGGGAAGATATTGAGGGTTTTCAAATGAAGATTTTGGGCATCCATCTTTTTCTCCATTGTAAAAATTTGAAGGTTCATTCATGTCCTAAGATAAAAAAATACAGTAACTTAAAAAAATAATAAAATCTCACTGTATAAAAATCTTTCTATGTGTATGTGCATATATGCTCAGTATGCATATATATATAGTATATAACATATAGAGGCAGAACTCTGAAGAGTCACTAATGCCTATGTAACAATGCATACTGCAGCCTGTTGAACCCCAGCACAGTCTACTGTGAGTCTCAGAAGTGTCAGCTATCTGTCAAAACTCAGCAAAACTGCCAATGAAGCAGCACAAAAAAGGTATTCATATCAACACAAAAGGTAATCAGAGGGTCAGTTACATGAATATATGATAATGGTACAATATATAAAGGCAGAAGTCTGAAGAGTCCCAAATGCCTGTGTAATAAATCATATGCAGTAAACATAATGCAGTCTACTAACCCCTGGATTAGTCCACTGAGAGTTTCAAAGGTGTCAGCTATCTCAAGCTAATGTAGGAATGACTATTTAATTATTTGAAATTCAAAATTAAAAATGAATCTTTTCAGAATCTGGTTCAATACAAAGTCATTAAAAATGTTAAACAGTTGGAACTATGAGGTAAGTGAACAAGAAAACAGAAATTGATTCATAACAAAATTCAAGTATTAACAAATTTTCCTAGTACTAATAATTACATGGAAACCATTCATTAATGTACAGTTTATAATTTGATTTTTATACGGTATCAGACACATTTTCACTGGCTGAGAAATGCTAACCTACAACAAGAAAAATTATATAGAAATGATAACTTTTAAAAAGTAAGATAAGCAGAATATAAAAGGAGAATATGCAATTTGGAAAGAATATTTAAATTAAACATGTTCATCAAAAATTAAATTTCATTTTATAATAAATAAAAATAAATGCTAGAAACTTTCAATGCTTACAATCCAAACCCCATCAAATTTAATATCATCATAGAGCCTTTTGAATTGTCTAGTCCAAAATGAAACAGCTAATGGATGACTGAAGTCAGGGTAAACTGTTGTTCCAGATGTCCAAACCTGTTGTAAAAGGAACAAAGAAAACAATGAGAAAAGTTAAAATTATTTACTAATAAATAATAATTATAATAAAATTTCCAATATATCATAAAAGAAAAAAAAAGATATATGTGATATATAAGCTATCGTTCAGAAAAGTAGAGCTTAAAAATTAAATTTAGTTTTCCATCAATTGTTGGATGACATATTTTGTTTTGATGAATTTAAAGGCTAAATCTTTTATTTAGTTAAATAAAGTACTATATAAACTTTAGTAAACCCAACCATTATCATTTACCATTCATAATTACATGAAAGATATATGTTTCTGTATTCAATGTGAATAGAGCAACAAATTTGAAACAGAGAAATTTATCTTAATATCTTGAAAATGAAAGCTTTCTTGATTACTTGAAGTTACTTGCTAAATTTTACTTAAAAAAAAACAAAAAACAAACATATTTTAAAAAACATACAGGCGATTCAATAAATTGCTCAAATACTGAAGTACTATAAGTTGTAACAGTAATTTATTTAAATTCAAATAAATATAAAAGGTGATTTGAATCTCTAACATACATATGAAGTTTTGTAATTAAAAAAATTATGCAATTTTTCATACCTTTCCAACAAAAATTGATCCACTAGCATTCTTAACAAATATATCATCATCCAAGCCTTCATCATATGGAATATATGATTGTTCAGAATTACTTAAACCAGGATCCTGCCATAATAAATAAGTAAGTAACATTAAGATAGCATCATAAATAAAATATTCAACGATACATTCATCATCTATGTTACTAACAATTCATCATGTATCTAACAATTCCTCATCTATGTAATTATTTTTCTACACCTCTTGTCTTTAGGATCATAATACAGAAATTCTGCAAAGAAAAGAGGATTTTATCTTAATAGTACACCTATTTGGTAAGCAGATTTTTTTTTCACTTTTAAGGTGACTTTAATTTTGTGTGAAAGTTAACTTTTTTACTCTATTGTTTTTGCATGAAAGTTCATACTTGTAGCATAGTTTTCTAAGAGTTTTCATTTAAACTTAACAGTTAGTACAACATGTTCTGCTTTTTAATAAGCTAAACTAGGAAGAGACATTTAACAAACAGAAAGCTGATACTTGTATTATTAATGTTTTGTCTTCAAATTAACTATGTGAATATTTTAACGTCATTATTCATAAAGAAGTACTGAATCTAAAATAATTTCAAATGAAATCTTTCAATATTTTTAAAGTGGATTTTTGCAGCAATAATTTTAAATGCCTTCTCTGATAAACAGCATTTTTTTTCTGATTAATGAAGAAATGTGAAAAATAAAAATGATTATTAGTATTAACTAGAGTGTGCCATTTTCAAATTAAATAACAGTTTAATTTATAAAATATGTGCAAAAATTTTATTTTTATGAGGAAGGGGGGCTTAGGATGGTATGAGAAGCTTAGTAATTACAAATGGAAATATGGAAATTTTAACAATCTTTGAAGGAGAACTTTTACCTTTAAGAAAATCTTGAAGTATTTCAATTTATGCTTTAAATTTTAAATCATTTATTGTTTGATATGGTTTCAATTGAGTAAAGTATGAGAATTTAATAATATTTTTGAGTGTTTTGGAATGTAAAAAATAATTTTGTTTCTGATGCTTTAATCATAATTATTGTGATCAATAGACCACAATTATATTTTCTTGAATCTTCATTAAGAATTAAGAATGTAACATAGCTGGTTACTTTAATTAAGTAGACAGAGATTCAAAAATCTATAAATATTTGACTGAAAAAGAGAAAAATTAATTTTTGAAAATTGTATGGAAAAAAAAAAAAAACTGCATTTAGATTATAAGATTACCAACTCCGGGTCAGTACTTATTACTAAGTTAATTCCATTAAAAATGAAATAGGACCTATAAATTTAATTATTTTTACATTAATAAAGAAAGTTCCATCAAAAGGTTAAAAAACAAGACGCATAAATATTCGTGCTGAATGTTTTACAACTTAATAATTGGAAATAACCCAAAAGAATATACATGTTTCGAGTGCTGATGAAATTTTTTTTTTTTAAATTTTCAAAAGATATAAATACTTATAAAGTCATCAATGACATACAAAAGTATGTCATACCTAATAAACTTTACAAAATAACTTTAGGTATAAAAAACAAAAAGGTTTTTTTGTTTTTGTTCTCCAAATGTAAATTTTTTGGCTTATCATTACACACAAAAATTTAATATTAAGAGAAAACTCTCATCTATAAAGGCATCAAGCATATCCTTTATGTTTTCCTATACCTTAAGGCATTTCCAATTACAAAAGTTAAGAATTTAGATTTAAAATTGAATGTTATCAACAGTGAATACAAACTAAAATAGAAAGAAAAAGTGATTGGAAAATGAATTACAAAGATAAAAAAGCACCATGAAACAGTGTGCGTTTAAACTCAATATGACAAAAAGATTAACAAAAAGATAAAAAAAAGAGAGATAAATCCTTTAAAAATATAAATAACAAACTCATATGAAGTTTTTTGAGATTTATATAGAATCCATTTTATAACAATAAAATGTAATAATTGAAAGATAAAAGTAACTATGAAAGGGCTTTATCTCTTATTTTATCTCAAAACTAGTTGTGGAAATGCAAGTCATTTAATTTATCAATAATTTTTAAGATAACAACATGAAATGAAAGAAAGCTTATAAAAAGAATTTACAAGATAAATGCTTTAATAGCAATCTATATCACTTTTCTTTTAAACATGGTAGATAATATAACTTCAATGAAAATTCAGGCATCAAGTATTACACAATGCATATTTGTTTACTAAGCAGTTTTCTACATTTTCACCTGTAAAATTGATATAATTTGAGATATGCAAACAATTTCAAATTAGACCTATACAAAGGGAATTATAGAAATGTTTAATTTTAAAGAATTTGATAATTTAATTTTTGTCCCTTTCCCCTTTCATTGAAATACATAATTTCAAATCAAAAATGATTTTAATAATTTATGGTTTTATTGATATGAAAAGAATTAGACAATTACTAATCAAATCATTATATAAATAAATAAACACTTAGTTGAAAGTGAACAATGAAAGAATAAATATATAACTTACTATCATCAAGACGTAATGCATCCCTTTAGCATGGAGATCATTAACAAATTCAGGTAAACCCTGAAAGTTCACTTTATCATAAGTAAAATCTTTATATCCATCCATATAATCAATATCATTCCACTGAACATCCTAAAAGAAAAAGAACAGTTTTATTAAACCACCATCTAAAAAACTTATTCTTCAAGGATATAAATTTTCTTGTAATTCTAGGATAAAGAATAAATGTTTATAAAAAGTTTAAATTTTTTATTCTATGAAAGGACTAAGGTAAAAAAGTGTGTAACTACACATTTTTTTTGTGCTGTAATTTAATCACTTATAAATGCTTTGATTTATAAATGGTCAAGTCACAATTTTTTTAATGTAATTTATAATGCTTAAAAGATTTTGTTAGCATTTTAACTATTTCATACTGTACCATCTAATCTGTGTTTTATAATTTATTACCAGTCGGGGTTTATTGCCAATAAAATAAATATTTTTTTATTGCCATTTTAACAAAGTTTATTTCTCTCAGTGGTTTTTATTGGTCTTTCAGCTATCTGGTTTGCCCAGGAACCCATAATCTGTTAAGATGGTATTGACCAACGCTAGACAATTACCAGTTAAGTAAGATGCAATCATTTTAGGTACCACTTTAAATCTCATGGCAGGAATGCTTATACTCATTTGAGATCATTTATAGCAGAAGGTCCCATCTTTTATTAGTTTTTCCATAGCAAACAAATTTATTATAGTGCTTTAACGAACAACACAGTGAAACATACCATTGAAATAGTTGTTAAATCAACTGATCTAAAAGCAGCATCCATACTATTAACACAATCTTTGAGTAAATTAGAAAGCATTAAAATATACCTGTATCCAACTAGTTCTCCAATTCAATATCATTCAAGGAGTAATATTAATAAAAATAGTAATAATTAAAAGTTTAAAATTTTAATTTCATCCTCTAAATAATACAACCATTTTAAGTATACCTGCAACTAAACATTTCATTCATTCTTCTAAAAAAAAATATCATATATTTTAGTCTTAACTAAAAAAGGAAGAAGAAACAGAACAAATCCAAAGTAAAAATGATCCTTCTGTGAAATCAGGATTTGTCTCCCAGATATATATATATATATATATATATATATATATATATATATATATACATACACACACACACACATATATATATATATATATATATATATATATATATACATATACACACGCATATATACATATATATATAAAATGATCCTTTTAAAAGGTTGTTATACTTTAAGATATATTCCTTTTTTAAAAAGACTTCCTACTACCAGATTACAGGCTCACATTTATGAAGCTTAACCTAATTCTAATTTTAAAAAGTTATTTTTCACACAGTCAATCACAAAATAACAAAACAGATTGAGTAGTAATATTTGAATCAAGGGTGAAGTTTTTGATTGCCATGACATGACATTGTAGGTAGTTGTATGATTTAGGATTGATGTAAGGTTATAATGTTAAATCAATATAGTAACTTCTAACACAGGAATAAGCAAACTAGTTCTAAAGTGGGTATTTAAGGGGAAAAAAAAAAAATTAGCGTGACAAAATAATTTATTCTAAAATTTTAACAACAGTAAAAACTATCTCCATGTCCATATATTTTAAGATACAACACTATAAATTTTTAGTACACATTTTGAGATTGAAATCTTTTACAAATACCCACAATAACCCAAACAAGCACTAACAAAACTTTACTTTTTAATAATTTCACCACTATTCATATTATCACTATCTGTCTACTATTTTATAAGCATTGTTAGTACTTGTGACAAAATAGGCGATCACTGAGGAAAGATTAAAATGAACACTTTCTCAAATGTGATCTCTCTAATTCCCTTATATTGGATTCTTTTAGTTAAACAGAGAAAAATCCTCATCTATCCTTTTTGTTTTCTAATTTGAAATGAAACCTGTTTAATGTATATAATTAAAAAAAGGATTAGCAATACACTTGCACTGTAAATAATCATTTTTGTTTTGTAATTTTTTGTTACGTAAATATTCTCTCTCTATTTTTTTTTTTTAATTTGCAGTGAGCTATACAGAACATTCAAGCAAGTCAGAGAAGGCCTGTGGGCCATAGTTTACCATTACATCCCAAATTTTCCGCCAATTTATTTTACTTAGGCTGACTTGGGATAAAACTTTTAATCAGTTGAAAATATTTCGCTATCACATGAAAAATCCACATATTTTTCAACAGGAAAAGGAATCCTAAACTGAATTTGTTCTTTCAACACATACATGTTAAGAAGTGATAAAATCTTAACAGAACATTTCACAGATAAAAACAAAATTATGGAGATTAAGTCTATTTTATTTACAAATACATGCCTTATAGAAATTAGACTTAATTTTTATAAGGCATGACTTTATATCAGACTTTAAGATATCTATCAGACTTTAATCTTTATCATTTTGCAAAAACAGTAAGACACATACATCTTTTGGGTACATAGATGGTATTCTGATACATCTTAATTAAAATAATAAACTAATATTTCCTTAAGCACTAAACTGAAATGAAAATACTAATAAATTAATTTACATTTAAAATTAAAAAGTATTAAATTTTTCTAAAATTCTACTCACCAAAGGAATTCCTGCATTAATTGTACGATCCATTGTTTCAATTGTCTTATTCAAAGAATCATAACCATATCGACATAAGTGAAATCCTAAACTCCAGTATGGAGGCATGAAAGTTTTACCAATAATACTGCTATATTGCTGTACCACATCATTTGGTGTTGGTCCCAACATGATAAAAAAATCAAATATGCCTCCAATAGGACGGTATGTAATGGCAGGAGCAGGTTGGAGAAGGATATCTGAAAAAATACAGTTTGAATTTATATTATTACTACTAAAGTTAATTAAAGTTATTAATAAAGACAGCTTTTAGAAGTGTTTAAAATATAAAATTTATAAGAAAAATTCAAATACAAGCACAGAAATTAAAGAACATATATAGGACAAGAAAAACAATCATACATTATGTATATCACAAGATAAAACTAATCTTATATGAAATTATATGCCTACACACAAATGTAAAGCCAGGCAATTAGTGTGATCAATTCTTAAAATTTAAATTCTCTTCTTTCTTTTAATTGACAAGATAAAAGTTATTTCAGGCATAAATATAATGCAAAGGAGGAATACTTTTACTCTTTGGCCTATGTAGCACAACTGTTACAACTGAAACTGAACTGAACTAATGCTAAAAATTATTGCAAATTTTTATGTATCTCTGAACTGTATTTGGCTGCCCTCATAGACTGTTAGCAATTATGCTCGAGTCTGTAAAAAAAAAAAAAAAAAAAAAAAAAAAATCCTCTTTTTCCCTGGCTTGTGATTAGCATGTATATAGAAGTGAAATTTTTGTCAGCTGGTTGTAGGTTATAAATGTTGGACTTTGAGAACTACAATTGTGGTCTTAACATTTGAAAACTGTAAGTTTGCCCATTGTTGCTCTGCAGGATTTTTTTGCTAATGTAATTTGTAATAATAGTTTTAAGTAATCTTAGCTTAAAAATGTATTTTGTTATCATTTTATTAAAATTGAATTGTCAACTGTTATTTACAGCAATGAAGATGAAAGGCTTATAGAGTTTTCTTTTTAAAATTACAGGCTATAGTCTAAATTGTACAAAAATAAGACTTAGTAAATGAGATGAAAAATCAGTTCTCCTTAGAAGATTTGTATATTCTTAGATTTGAATAGAAAAACTTAAAATCAATCAGAAAACAAAAAAAATTTAACACTTAACAGACAGGTATTATTTTCCTTGGTTATTTACAAGGAATGGAGTTAGCATGTATTAAATATGTTTGGACAGAGAATAACTACCTTCTAGGTTTGGTTTGGTTTGGAGCACTACGGTCTATTGTTTTGCACACGAGGGCTAATGAGACCGGGACCTACTGTTTAAAGCCGATTCCGAACGGCTACGGACATCCATGCCATAGTGGGATTCGAACCCACGAACTCCGGTACCGACGATCAGCGCCCTAACCAATCGGCCAGCGTTCGGCTACTACCTTCTAGGAAAATCTACTTTACAAACTTTAAAAAATATAAAAAATAAAAATTGTACTAAGCAAGTAAAGACATACAGAAGCTGTTCACACATTTTTTAGACAATGTATATTGTCACAAAACTAAATTACAAAAAATTCTTGAGTTTGAAATGTTCTATTTGATAGCCCTTATTCTGAACTATCTTGCGACACCGTGATTTCCAGGATAATAAAGCCTTTTGAAGTGTCAGAAGAGGTATTCTATCCCATTCCTCCTGAACAGCTTTCAAGAGTCTTGTAAGGGGGAAGACGTTTGGATAATGTAGATTTTAAAAGTTCAAAAGCACAAAAATCCATAGGTGATTGATACATCGGGAGATTTAGTAGGGAATCAGTTATGGCCTTGATACTGGTTTTTTGTTCCATTTTTTTTTAGGAAATTTGCAGTGAATTTTCATGTGTGACTGCTAGATTTGTCTTGATGGAGTTCCACAGATGGATGTCACTGCAGGTAAAGCGATGGTATTTCATTCTGAAAAATTGGCGATAAAATATGTTCCTGATAGTATTTGGAGTTAATCTTGACATTTATTTCAACTCTCTTTATTTTTATTCTGCCATTATATGAAAAACCAAGCAACAATCATAAATCCATTTATGATAATAAATGGCTCTTTTTTTGTTGCAATCATTTAAATACACCCATGACTTATCTATTGTGACAGTTTTTTTTTCCATTTTTCTTTGGATAAATGTTTCTCATACAGAATTCCGCAGCATGTCCTGCATTTATCAATATTCTTTAGAGAAAGATGATGCACATTTCATTTTTTTGCTTTCTTAAGATTTAAATCAATGTTTATCATTTTGTTTACAGTGGACACCAAGTACTTTAATGATTTTACAACTGTTCTTTGACTAGGGAGATTTTCTTTTAACATTAAACAACGTACCTTTGCAATAATCAAAGATGTTTGTTTTTTCCTTGGATATTTGTTCGGATTTTTTGTCCCACTTAATGTTCCAATTTGATGTTTTTTCCTTTCTTTTTGATGATATTACCTATGAATGCTTTAGATATCACAAAACCTGGACTCTCACATCATTTTTGGATAACGGAATATGATTACTTCTCTTTGGAAAGAGCATAAATATAGCCTTGGAACCACTGCTTCGTTATAAACAGTATTTTGAATAAAAACAAACTTCTCAAGCCATACACCATAATTTTGACTTTTAAAAGCATAGTACAAATGCAGTTATTTATTTTGCAACAAAAGATTTTTTAATAGCGGTAACCAAAATTGTCTAAAAAATGTGAGAACAGCCTCTTTATAACTGACAGTTTGTTTTTAAAATTTATACAGTAAATGTTACCTTAAGTTATGAAAACAATAAATAGAATAAAAAGTAAGAATACAAATGTATTTTACGTATTATGCATAATTTATATAACATATATACTTACCCATAACATTGCTGTTAAACAAGAAAACACCATTTGCTTTACCATCTTTTTCCAGTGACATATAAAATGGATGACTTCCGTATAGGGCATGATTAGGCTTTTAAAGATAAACAATTAACTTTTATTAATTGATAAAGCAATACAAACATTTATATAGATATAAATTTAATCCCCATCAACACATTTTCTGCCATAAGTAGTTTTAGGCAAAAGTAAAAAATGTTATATGTCATATATTTTTAAAATTAAAATACAATATTATCTTTAAATAAATCTTTCAGTAGAACTTCTAAGAGTTTATTTTTCTTTAAAAAAATGAGGAACTAAGGAAAAATTTAGGACAGTATTCTCCTTCTACAGCATTACAGCCAAGGCTGTCTCTATATGGAGCAATAGATTGCCATTAGTTGACACCCTGATCCTTAAGATCTCACTCAACAGAATCAATTCACTTGGTGTGTATTTTGTTTGGAGGGTGGGAGGTTTGGCTTCCTCTTTTTTGTGTACTCTCAACTTTTGAAAAAATCACTAATTTAGTTAGATTTTAATCATTATATCTAAAGAGGTGTTCTAGTTATCTATTCTGCTAGCCTTTATAACAATGACAATATATGTTCCCCAAATCTATTGTAGATTTCATAATTATATTGTATTTCATAGGCATCCTTCTGCTTAACTGATCCCAAGACCTTTCAGAGTATTTTTATTTCAAAATTCACCAGCTTATTTATTTTCATTTATTTAATGGCTAGTACTCACTGCTATATAGAGCAATAGGCCTAATTCAAGTTTTGTATATGTTGATTTTTGTTTTAAGATTGATAAATTTGGACTTTAGTTAATTTCTAGCCCATAGAAGAACTTGTTAACCATAACTAACCTACTGTTTACTTCAATTTGTATATTGTTAGTAGTACTGGTAACAGTACCAAGGTATTTAAACTGTTGTACATATTCAAAAGTAAAATAACCAATTTTCAAAAGAGATAAGTACTAGTTTCTCTGTGTTACAGCCAAAAATTTAGTTTTCTATTGGTTAATACAGAAGCCCATTCTTCTTACAGACTACTTAAGGGAGACAAAAGCATTAATTTGTTTTGAGTTGCCAATGACATCAATATCAGCAGCAAAGGCTAGTAATTGTATGATTCTATAGAAAATAGTACCTCTGGTATTTATATTAGAATCTCTTAACAGCTTTTTCAAGAGCTATATTTAACAATATGCAAGCAAGAGAATCCCCCTGTCTCAGACTTTGTTCAGTATAGAAGACCTCTGAGAGGTCTAAGTTGATCTTTACACAGCATTTAACTTTTTACAGGATCATCTCAGATTTATCAATTTTTGGGGGAGAACAGTATTAACTTTAAAAAATAACACTTAATATTTTAAAAGAAATTATTTTACTAGACAAGAAAATCAATGTAAATAGTTAATTAATAAAAGATAATTCATAAATATTTAAACCTCTCAACTCACAAAACTTTATTTAATAATTTTTAGTTATTGTTAAATGACATATGCTGAATAATTATATGCATAACAAAATATTAATATAAAAGTACACAGTATATGTTAATAACTCATGGATAATTAATTTCTATAAAAGTACAGACAATTTTCATAAACTGGCATTGTTAAAATATTATAAATTGAAATGATTTTAAATTCTGGAATAAAATTTCTATGTTAATTGCAATTTTTAATTTCATTATTTTCTTTTACATACTATTTGACTATATACGCATGTATGTGTGTGTGTGTGTATATATTTATATATATATATATATATATATATATATATATATATATATATATATATATATATATATATATGATACTGATTATATACTGATTTTAGATCTTGGAATAAAATTTACAAGTTAAAGGCAATTTTTAATTTCGCTATTTTCTTTAGCCTATCATTTGACCACACATATTTTGAATTATTTTTTAAATAAGACACACTAAATATAATGCATTTGGCTTCTTCTTGACAAATATTAATTTCCTAGCAATAAAATCATAATGAATCAGTACCTGCAATGATGATTTGTATTAAGCATTTTATAAGGTAAATCTGTTATTGCTAGCACTTAGGGCTGTTTTATGTAAATAAATTAAATTTAGGATTTAGCAACATTACAGTCAATAGCTTAAAAAATATTACAAGAAGTTAGCAACAATCTGAGCTTCAAGGAAGGTAAAACGGGTGAGCTCTACGAAAATTCATCACTCAAAATAAAAATTATTGAAAAACTTATACTTACAATAGGGCCTAAATCTGAATTTATCAAAGTAAATCTAGTCCACTCTACACTTCTCAGAATTTTTTCATAATGTTCTCCAATTCCATAAATATATGAAGAAGGAAGATCCGATGATAGTTGAAGAAACTGGTCGGAATAAACCAAACGGAACAAATTTGTTTGAAAGCTAGAATAAAATAATTATGATTATTTAAAATATGTCTTGATAAAATAATAAATCTCACTCTCAAGAAATGCAACAGTAGCTTGTTCTATATACAGTGAAATTTATTCTATTTTACTGACATTACAACCATTACATAAATATTATTAAGACAATTAAGATACTACAAAAATGAACAAGTAATTCTTACCATTTTATACATACTTTTTAAATTTGATAATGCTCATTTCCATAGTGTTTCTTATAAGTATTATAATCAGGATTTAGAAAATATTAAAAGAAAGGGTACATAATTAAAAATTTATAATTCTTAACAAATAGGTAAAGTATGAATTCATCTATCATAATGAAGGACAAATTTGTTGCAAGCAATACTACATCTAATTTTATCAGATAGGTAAAAAATTGTAGAAACTAAAGATTAATAAAATGTTATTTGCTAAATTAACTAAACATACATTAACAACTAAAAGATTAAAATTTTTGACTGAGTTTCAGATTTGTCATGAGAAATTTTCCCTCAAACATTTAAATTAAGTAAGAACAGTATGTTTAATATCAGCAACTTATTTAATATAAGAACTTTTGAAAGGGGTTGTTAAAATGAACTACCTTTAATACTAAATTCATAGACTATTGTATTTTAATAATTGAAACTGAAAAAACAAAATTTTAAAAGTTCAAATCTGATATCTGTTATGTTACTTACATTATCGTTCCAGTACTGTTACGGGTTATTGTTAATAATCCAGATTTTTTATCTACATCTGTATTGTAAAGAGGTTTAACAAGAGTTTTGGTTTGATAATACAGTTGTAATGGCACTTCATAACGTTCAGAATCTTCATCAGTTATCTAATAAAAAAAAAGCTTTAAATTAAATTAAGGAACCAAGTAAACATAATAATGAGTCAAATTTAGTTTAAATTTAATAAAAAGTGCATATATAAATAGATACAATAAAAAAATACCTTTATTCTTAAACTGTTATCATCAATTTGTAAAATACGAATATTGAGATTTGAAGAGTCCTTAATAAATCCTGAGGGTTTTGTTCTTCGAAGTTTTATATTGGTACGTCTGGGGGTTTCATCAACACTTGCTATTGTATATCCTACATAGTTTGAAGGATAATAACAATCTGGGGCATTAAAGAATAATGACGAATTTTTTTTTGACTCCGAAAAACAGCATCCTCGACTAAGACAATTTTCTTTGCTGACAGGTAGATCTGGATGGCAATCGATCTTGTTTACATCAGGTATATCGGTGCACACTGAAGTATCAGTTTCATTTTTTACATCCTTGTTAGGTCTACTGAAATACCAACCCGCAATTCCTGCAATAGATGCTACCAATAATAATGAAAGAATACATATAAGTAGATTCCGCTTCTTACGTTGCTTGTCTCTGTAAGACATATAAAACGTATCTTTATAAGTTTGATTGTTTCTCATGGTCAATACGATTCAAACCTTTAATTCCTAGCAATTGACGTTGTTATAAAAACACTTCCCATTAAAGTGACACTAAAATCATTAAAATGCTCATGAGGGCGTTTCAAGTTTTGAGATATGGATCACGCATTTTTTTTTACCCTGTAAAAGATAAACAATCACAATCCACAGACTAGATACGTGTGTGTTTAGTCTATGATCACAATCAAGCACGTGCGTATTTACATTTTGTATTTTTTAATAACTGTCACCCAATAGAAAACTAAGAAAACCTGAAATGCCAGCCAATTAGAATCAACGATTTCCGAAAACTAAAACCGTGACGGTACTTGGAGTTTTAGTTTTTGTTAGATGGGAGTTTCGTTACGAATGGATCGGGACAGCGCATATGCTAAATTTTCAAAGAAAAATTATTATCTATTAACTGATATATAAATTAAAACTATTCAATTGTGTGTGATCTTGGGCAGTTTTTACATCATTTTATTTACTTTTTTGATAATATTTTAAGTTAATTTTCTATTTTTTTATTTGTTGTCATTTGGTTTGACATCCAAAACAAGTCAACTTTGCGATTATTCTGGAAGGATGGCCTATATCCTGATCAATCTATCCTGCTCTATATTTTGTTGGCATTCTGCTGTTCTCATGAAATTTTTTTGGTGCCATTTTGCATCTTATTTCTATTTTACTCTATATTTGCTGTTTTAAGTTTTTTAAATTAATTTTTGCCATCAGCTTGAGCAGCGAAGATTGCAGTATCCCCATGTTATTTATTTTATTATCATCTTTGTTAGTTTTTTTAAAGTTTTTAAAATTAATTTTTGCCATTACAAACTTTCTTCGTACCTCATGCTGTTCATAATAGGCAGTAAAAATCCTGATTTTTAAAGATTAAAAATCTGTTATTGAATATGATTTTTTAGGAACTTGCATTTTTCTATCAAATAATATTCATAATCTTAAATTTTACTATTCTATTACTATTATTACTTTTATTATTACTTTATTACTTTTATTATTATTATTTGTAAAAGATACAGCAATATTAAATGACTATTCGTTTAGTAAATTTAATTTGATGCTGAAATTCAACCAGAGTAAAAGAGACAGTAAATTTTATCATCAGCTTCGAAAATGTTTCAACCCCCATTTTATTTTTAATAAAGAGTAAAATTTTATCCTTATTTATCCTTAAATGCAATGTATTTTTAATACTCAATACGTTAATACTTTATATTATATAGAATTCAGATTGTAATCAAAAGGAGGTACACAATATAACAATTCTAAATACAAAATTTTCTTTTTTTTAATTGCTAATTGCTTTTGAATTATGCAAGATATATACATATGTCAAAAGGATATTAGTCAAAACCAGGTCAAGAATAGTCAAAATGGATGTTTAAAGTTTCCTTGTACTATATAGAAGTACAACAACTTGTCAAAATTCCTTCAAGCATGGTCAAAATGAGTATTTTTGTTGAAATGTAAATGCTGAATTTTTTTTTTTATTACTACCTTTTTTGTTCAAGGAAGTAAAAATACTGCATATAAGCTCATTCGTATATAAGGCTAGGGTGCGATTTCCCTTCAATAATTTACCCTAAGTTCAAAACCCGTATATAAATTGAAGTAACATTCTGTAATATTCAACTATGTCACTTAACAGCTGAAAATGTCAAGCAAGTAAAAATAGGAAATATTTTCTAATCAAATTGCCTTAAGGCATCTGTACACCTTCGAAGATTATTTTTTGAAATTTTTATTTTTAATGTTAATTTTAGGATGAAACACAACTTAAAAACTATGAAAAATGCATATTATATAGTTTTTGAATAATATTTTAATATTTTATAGAGAAAAATAGTGTCAAATTTGCCCTAAAATTAGGCATTACGCTAAACATGATAACTCCAAATTAAATCATGTTAAAACTCCTTTGTAAATTTGATAATGTTTCTAATTATATATTTCAGGGAAGGGACTACAATCATGGTGATCACAAATTTATTTGTGAACTTGGGTATAACAACATTGAAAATTTTTCTAAATTTTTATGCAAGTTATTAATTAAAGGGCTGTAAATCCTAAACTAATTAATCTGTAACCATAATTGTAGTCTACTCCCTATATAACACACTATTTAAGCATTTGAGCTAAAATTTTTTGAGTTATCAAGTTTTGCAGTAGGCAAAATCCAGAAAAAATCAATTTTGAGGAAAAGGAAAAAACAACTTAATAAATTAGAAAAACTATAAGGAAACACTTATAATGTCTTAATAGACACTATTTTTTAAAGCCCATCTTTTTTTCTGTGTGAGACAGTGGACATTTTCTTTCTGAATGCTTTTGATATATTCTTGGGCTTTATTTTGCAGAGTAGACTGCTGTTTTGAAGTAGGTAAAATAGGTTAGACCCTATGAAAATCACTATAATTTGAAAATGAATAATTATATCATTATTTTATATCTTGCATAATGTTTCTAAGTATATTCTTTAGGTAATGGACTTTTATTGCTGTTATCATAAGCATATCTGCGATTCTATGGAAATTTGAGTTACAACAACTTACAAAAGTTCCCGAAAATTTTATACATTTTATGAATTTAAGTACTGTATATCATTAGTCTGTATTAATCATGTTAGTAGTCTTCCATTTCTACATATTTATGTAATATACATTTAAAATTTCAAAGCCTATGAATTTTAATTTATTGAGATATGTTATATTAGGATGGGTGATCAAAATTGACAAAATATGATATTTTGAGAAAAGTCAGAAAAAATGTTTTATGCAAGAATTTCAAAATATGTGTATATTGATATTAAAAAAAAAAAAAAAAACAGATTTATGAACCTTAACTACTCTAGTTTCAAATTCAATATGTTTTATTCTAAGTACTCTTTAGTACTTTTTTTTAAAGTTTCATGGTGAAGTGGAGAGTAGCATCATATATTTTACTATGATCTAAGTGGTTATACCACTTCAAAGTTATATGCATAGGATCAGAAATGAAATCTATAGTTAAAACTGATAAAGCAGGGTTTAAAACCATTATTAAATTAATTGGAGTCGTCATAGTCTGAGAAGCTAGCAAGCTAACTGTAATTGAAATATAGATATCAGATTGACCTGTTTTGATAAATTTATTTTAGGCATTTTAAATCATTAAAACAAAAAATATTTCGAATACTTATAAAAATAAGAGCAATGTAATTAGAAAATCTCAAAAGCACAAGAAAATTTGACAATGTATCCCTAAATGCATTGTCATTGCGATATTCAGATGCTAAATTCAAGTAAATAATGTTACCAGATTATTTAAAAAACAATAATACCTTTAAGAAAGAATTATTTAGTCCAAGATTAATAACATTTTAATTATATCAGAAGATTTTGTTGAAATTGACAAGAGAATAAAAGTTTTCAGGCGACTTCCAGTTTACAAAAGAGCACTTCCGGTATTAAAATTGACTTTGGACTTGCATTAAAAATGCTATAACTCTGGTTCTAAATGAGATAGAAGCAAAATTCAAGCAGTTATGTATAGATAGCATATTAGATTTTAATAATATAATAAAATTAAAAAATTGATATTTTGGTCAAAATTCACGTTTTTTTAAAGGTGTATAGATGCCTCAATGCAGTGATTCTCAACCTTTTTTATGCTACTGCTCACCCCTACCGGATTGAAATGTGTTCAACGACCTTCCCTTTGTAAAAATACCACAATTTCAAGTGTAAGGTAGAAGTACTCAATTATAAGAGACAAATATTCAAATAATTTTCTTCAATAAAGTTACAAATCAAATATTTGTTACTAAGGCATGCCGAAGTAACGCTCAAACGAACACTTTTGCCAAATGGTTAGGGCACTGACCTTTGGTTCCGGAGTTCATTTGTTTTAATCCCACTGGGGCATAGGTGTACGTAGCCGTTCGGAATCAGCTTTAAGTAGTAGGTCCCGGTATCAATAATTTCAAGTTGCAAAAGAGTAGATGTAACCTTCCAAACCAAACCAAATGAATGATGTTGATTAAATATATTTCTGAATGTCTGTCCAATTTCACGAAAAACATAGGGAATAAAAATAACTGGATCTGGTATCACCAAGTAAGTTTTTTATTCATGGTAAAAATTGTGTAAATTATATACTTAATGTAAAAATTTATTTAATATTTGTAAACTTAAGTTTGAAAGCTAAAATCTGCTCACATTGCCACCACAGTCCAAAGCAAGTTCACTGCCCCCCCCGGTTGAGGTGGAGGTATAGCCCCCATTGAGAACCACTGCCTTAAAGTAAAATTAACTAGAAGCTAGGCCAATGCTTCTCAAAACATTTTCACCACGGCATCCAATTTAAGTACTGCGGAGCTGGAAGGTCGGCCGCATCTCAAAACCAATACTAGGGCATCTCTTAGCACATTTCAACAGTGACAAGAAAATAAACTTACATTTTAAAATTTTTATTAATTTCAAAATTTTACAACAAATTATCTAGATTACTGCCATGGTACAGAGTTTAATAATTGAGGTGCAACAACATGCAACCAATATTTACTTTAATGCTGACGACAATAGTTTCAACTCTGGTAACCCTATATAAAGGTAACCTTTTTCATAAATTTATTATAAATTTAAAATTCTATTTTTGAAATTTTATAGATTGTTTCTGGCTTACGTAGAATTGTGTTTATTAGAAGATTAGCTGATCTGCTCCAGTTATAGTACTGTTATTTGATACGATTATAATGCAGATAACAGTCTCTTAAAATTAATTTTTCAATTTTTGCTTTTCTCAGTTCAAAATTTATGCAAACTTAATTTAGTTTTTGCCATTATACATCTTCGTTTTCCTCTTTAAAAAAAAATCGGTAATTTTTTAAAAAATTTGGCAATATTTTGTTGTTGTTAACGGAAAAAAAAAAAAAACACCCAAGAAACACATTTGTTCCATGGATCTGTATATAAGAAGATCACCCAACTTTAGGTCTATAAAAAGCCTGAAAAGTTCTCCGCTTATACAAGGAAATACACAGTAGGTTAAATATGTAACCATTACTTACTAATTAAAATGGGTATGTTTAAATTTTATTTGAAAATTTCCAGATACAATACATAGATAAAACATTTTCCCTAATCTAAAGTCTAGTAAAGTTCAAGAAAAAGTTTTTTAAGCATTAGGTTATTTTATAGAACTAAATATGTACCTGCTATCTGTTTATGATGACAGTAATGGTAAAGAGCTCCTACTACATTTCCAAATGAACCAACAAATATTATCATACCAAAATATTTTTGTGTTAAGCAAATGTAAAATATTTATTAAAACATTTTATAAGAAAAATTATGTTTCTTATTTTCCATTGTTTATTTTTAATTTATGTACTAAAATAAGCAGAATGAATGGAAAAATGGTTAGATTTGCTTTAAAGACTTAAAATATTTTATGATGACTTTAATGATAACTATTTTACAGTATGAGTTTTTAAAATTATTATTGTACATACCTCATCAAAATATTTCTTTAGACAATTAAGGTTATTACAATGTATTTATAAAGTTTAACTTCTGCTAACTGATAAATAACACACACCAAAGTAAAATTAAAATGTGATACAAATTTATTTACATAAACAAAACAAAACAATTTTTATTAAAAGTTTGTTTTAAACTTCTTGGCTTCAACCATTAAATGATGAATGTTCAGAAGTTCACTACGAACTGCTAAGCTCTTGAATGGAGCCTGTGAGAGAATCTTTTGAAATCTGTGATAATACTGAATAAGCTGTGTAAGAGCAGCCTAAAGAAAAAATAAAAATATTTCAAAATATGCTTAGACTAATAATTATGCTTAAATATGCATACAACATAAGAAAAAAATTGTTTTAACTGTTTAAAATGTTATTGCAGATCTATAATATTGTCACAAAATAATTCATCACAAAGGTTTTTGATTTCAAACTTTTATTCACAAGCCAGGAACCCTAAGAATCAATCACGGTCTGACAATTAAAGACCAATCAAGGCTTTTTGAGGACACAAAGATTTGCATAATTATAGAAAGAATAAATAAATTTGTGTATATTTACAAATTATAGAAAAATTGGCAAACTGATAAACTGTGACCTGCGGCATGGCACACTGGCTCACTAACTGACCATGCCAAATCTTTGTTGCAAATACCCAAAAATTGTTATTTTTATAGGGAGCTTTAACAGATTGTTTTGTTCATTACTCCTATCCTGCAACACTAAAATTAATACGATTTGTTTGTAGAATTTGTAAAAAATTTTGTATTCAAGTTACATTTATCTGTTCATCAGTTTTCCATGATTATTTGTGAAATAAGCTTTGGATTTGTTGATTTTTTTTCAAAATGTTGTTGACATACCAGAAGTAGATTTCTTACAAAAATAGTTTTAAATTCTTTAAGTGATAATTATTCTCTGAAGGAAAAAGAAAGAGGGAGGAAAAAAGTAAATTTTGAAAAAAAGATGGTTTGAAATTTCTTGATGCAAACTTTTATGTAAAGTAATTTATAATATTTATAAGTAGTACACATTTTTTTTTTATAAATTCACACTGCCAGTTCAAATTGACACAAATTAGCCATTCATAAAGTAAGTTTTACAACTGTTTATGAGTGAATGTTCATGATGAAATCCAACATTCAGAAATGAGAAACACAATTTTTAATAATGAAACAATATTAAACACATGACACACTAACTAAACTGCTTCAGTCAAATCAGACATAAAAGTGTCACCCTGTATCTGTTAATTACAACAATATGCATAACTTTTTTGTTCATAAAAATAAATGTTTTTAACAAATTTTTATTTTTATGTTTTAAATAAGGTATTTTAACATTTGAGGAAATATTTTTAAATTGGAGGTTGTTGAGATACAAAGAGTAAGTATTGCATTTAACATGCTTGCACACTTATACATTTGGAACTATATGTTGTACAGATTTTACTAACACTGTAAGATACATTTGTGTGCTAAGATTGCACAATATTATTATTTATATAGATTTTGAAATGGATTGTTTGAATTCAAAACATAGGAAATAAATTTCTTGCAAAACTTAAAAAAGAAAAGGAATGTGAATATATAAATAAACAATAGAAATAATTTATAATATTTCTATGCAAAAATTATGTCTGTGTTGTTCATTTATACAATAAGATCTATTTACATTCATTACTTTTTCTGCTTTATGCTACTTATGTATTTATACAAATTCTGTATACAAGAAAGAAGAGAATTAATGCCTTAACGATTTTTTGTAACTATACTTAGGCTTCACCTTGAAGTGTTATGTAATAAGTCTTATTTACAAACCTGCAAATATACTTTGCCTAAATATGCATTCTAACCTTCCTATATGTAAACCTGTAAGTCCAATTTGACATATTGAGGTTATAATTTAATGAATTAAAATTTAGGCTCTAATATTTACAGAGAATAAGCAAATTATGTAACAAAATTTATAAAGAAAAGCAGTCGTAGTTTTAAACATGTTTCTTATAGGAATCTCTAACATTAAGGTTTGAAGTTATTTAAATTATAAATTTGATACTTAGGTAAGTCTTATGTTCACTTTAATCCTAATAGAGTGTTATCTATTAACGTGTATATATATCTTATAACATTGGTCTGATTGAATGTAGCAGGACAAAAAAAAAAAAAAAAAAAACTGCTACAGGATTCAAAATGTTTTGGTACCAAATGTAACATTGGAAAGTTGAATTACAAAAATGCTAAAATGAAAAATATTAAACACTAGGTACTCACTAACACCTGTGCAGTGTGAATGCAAAATCACTCACCTAATTCAAATTTACCATTTTAAAGTAAAATGTAAATAAAAGAAATGCACATAAATATATTAAGAATATATACGAAATTTTAAAAATGTATAATTAAATAGGTACTTAATTATTTGGTAGTAAATTTAATGATGAAACACAATGAAACAAAAATCTAATTTGGAAACCCACATTATTATTTATTTTCATTTAAAAAATTAAGAAAAACATTTATTTATAAAAGAAGTACAGATACCAAATAAAAAAAAAAACATACTAGGATGCATAAGGAGCTTAGTTAAAGATATATATAAATATTTCTAAGAATGGCACTCAGGTGCAAAATAAAGTCTGTCATTGAAAGGGCATATTTGTTTAATTTTTTGCTTGACGAATTGGAAGCACAGAATTTTAGCATTTATCTATTACAGCAGTTTACTTTTCGGCTTCCCTTGGTTGGCAGAGATGAGTCACTCTGCCTGCTGGATATGCCCTCCTGATGTACCTTGTTACATACAGGTGATTCTAAAATGTTTTTGCAACTCCAAATGCACAGCTGTGCTCTGGTACATTTTTGTCAAAACATAAATAGATTTGTGAGGTCTGGATCTATTGATTATTGCACAGCACATCAGTACTATATATATATATACACACACATATCCCTAGCATACATCTTTTAAGACAAGTAGGGTAATAATATCAGTGAAGATTATATTTCAAAGTAATCTATTTACATTTACCACTAACTTAAAGAGGTTTGCAAATTATGTAGCTTTAGATAAGCCTGTTAAATTCTACATTTGGATAATGAATTTGGTGTATAACATTTAAAGCTTTTGTAAGTGTATACCTTTCCAACTACAGTGTATTATCTGTAACCATTATGGAAAATGAAATTATTATTAAATTATGTATTAATGTAAAAAAATTTGCATTTTACGATTTTTACAATGTATTTTTTTAAAACAAGTATATGCTTTTCTTTTCATGTTTACACATATTTTATTATACAATCTAATCTTAAATATCTTGTATCTAAGTAATATTAATTTTGCAATAGTTTCTTGAACTGTGTGAATATTCACTTACAACTGTTTATACAGATATTGTTCACATTACATTACAGATATACTATTGCTTTCAAAATGTTTTTTTTATTCTCATTTGATATATATACTGCATTCAATTTACTGTTTTTCTATAGTTATTCCCAAGATACTTGCTGCTTCTTCATTCAGGCTTTTAAGGTAGAGTTTCTAGAATTTTAGCTGATATCTAACCCTTTGTACTCCGTTGTCGCAATATTTGCAATGACAGAGATAGAGAGCAAAATTAGCTGGAGTGCAAAGAGTTAAAAAACTGTATAATTTATAGTTATGAAAATACTTTTGTTAATATGTGCTTATTTCACATATAGTATAAAAATTGTCACTTCGAGCATAATTAACAAAGCCCTATAGGCAGAGGAAAAAAAGTTCCTTCAGGTATTCCACCTTGGCAGACATGGCTACAGATGTTAAATTTCAACTTTTAAGTATGTATAAGTTAAAACTTATCTCCTGATGCTTTGTATAAGGAAGTAAAAAGGTTAAACTAGAATTTTATTTCATTTCATCAATTTAATTAAAAGAAATAGGAATAACATAATAGGAGAGTGTGAATTTCATATTAAAAGTAAAATTATAATGGTTTATAGTACAGTATACCTGCAATATATTAGTTCCATTTTTGAAATTAGTAAAAGTAGTCATAATATCTGCATTAATTTCATCCATCGCCCTTTTCCATCCGCCATTGAAGGACTTGACTAGTGAACTAACTTTTGCTAAAATAAATGTAAAAACAAATAAACTATATATGTATATATAATATCACCTTGCTTACAAAATGTTACCAAGATAGAAAAATCAAATACTTTTCAAGTAAGTTAACTGCTATTCCTAACATTTTAAATACTTTAACATTTACAGCATTTATAGAATTTTATAAATTAATCTACAGTAAATTTTACAAAATTGTATCTCATGAACATCTCATATCACATACTGTAATATCTGAATGAAAGGTCATGAAGCCATATGCACTTGAAGAGAATGACAGGAAAAAACAAACAAACTAGAATTGCACTGAAAGCCTGCATCGGTATAAACGATACACTTCATATTATATCATCATGGATTTGCAAAAAATTTGCCATAAATTTGTCATACATTAAAATTTGCAAAATTTTGGCCTATGACATCAATATAAAAAAATGCATGAAACTAAATTACAATTAAAAAATAAATTATAGATGAGAAATGTTGAAATGTAATACTCATATAGTGTTGTAAAAATATAACAATGAGATATTAAAATTGAATTATAGAAAAAAGTTTTAATTTCACTTCTGTCAACAAAAATAATGGCAGCAAACTGTAGACCTTATCAGAATCTGAATTAAACTTATCAGAATGAACTTATCAGAATATGAATTAAAAAGATTTTGCAAATCTTGATCTAATAGGAATAAAGTCGAACAGATTGTCACATTCATTCTCTTACTTTGCAGTCTCTTTATTTGGGGATATAATTACAGCTTTCAATCTTGATATTATAGATGATATTATCACCAATTTCTATGAACTTACAACCAATTCTGTAAGTTCCTCCTAAGATGTACTACACATTTTATCACTTTTAGTATAACTGTGTAATTCTTATTTCCTACTTATATCCCTGATCCAAGATTTTATTTAATTTTATTTACGATGAATAAGGAAATAACATTTTATTCAAGTGCACATAAGCAAAGTATTGGCAAAAATGCTTCACCAGTTTAAAGTTTAATTTTTAAACATGTAAATGCCATATTTCTTCCAGAAATTATAGTAGTTGGATCTATAGATTTGAAAAGAACATTTTTTTCTGTGATCTACATTTGAAGTTTTTTTACATTTATTATTATTTAATAATTTCATAAACTATATGCTGATGAACCTCATTAAGATTAAATTCAAAGGATGCAAAAATCTTTGTTTTTAATTTTAAAACCACAAAATTTATTTAATATGATTCCTAACACTTAACCCTTTAAAGACCAATGTTTTCGTAGTGAAACCATCTGCTAAAATATTTTTTCTTATTTTTTAAGGTAAATTAATGATTTTTTGGGGTGTTTTTGGCACTTAAAACTATTAATAAATGGTAGCACAACACACAGTTTATTTTTCTTTTTAAAATACTACCATTTAAACTTCTTTCCCTGGAAGAAAAAGATTTTTGTTTTCCTTTGTCATGACCCCAAATAAATATACCTACCCAAAACATCACTTATAAAATGTTTAGTTAGCTATTTATTTAGTACATGTAATTATGCAGTATTCTTTCCATATTACTTAAATTTTAAGAATGTATTATTTTCAAACTGTACAAGGGGGTTGAGAGTTTCGCAGTTAAAACCCACTGCTGCTCTTCCCACCAAACTATCAAAAAGCATTTTAATATTTTCCACATATATAAGGTTCATAGGTTATATTTATAATCTATCTCCATTAAATCCCAAAGAATTTTCACTAGTGAACTTTAAAGGGTTAAAACAAAATAATTCCATATCTGCAGAATAATATCCCCAACTCTAGTTCAGGAAAAGTGATAATCTTGTTTCTAAGCAGACGGTTACCAAAGAAAATAGTTTACCCTTTTTGTCACTTGTGCAATGTTTCCTTCATCTCAAACAAGAGAAGTTTCTCTTCCTGTTCATATTCAATAATGCAATTGTTACTATTTTCTGATACAACTTGATTAAAAAAGATGTTTTTCTTCACCTTGAGCAAAATTTTGCGCTGTTTTTTGTCTAAACATTGTTTGATTACATATCACTTATTATGTTTCAGGGTTGATATACAAAACTTTATACAACATTAAAAGTAGATTTAATAATAATTTCAATGTTAAAATAGACTTTGTTTAGGTTAGTTATACACTAACTGATTGTGAAGGTTACAGTCTATTTCTTGATAATATTCTTATACTTTTTGATAGTTAACAGACTAGAACATACTGCTTAAAAATCCTAAATATCAGGGCTGCTATGGGACCTGAAAGACTCTGAAAGTTTGAAAAACCATTAAAATACCAAGGAAACTCAGGAATTTTATAAAATTTATTCTGCAAACTGGAAAAACTAAGGAAATATAAAATGTTAAAGAATGAAAAAAAAATTGTCATTATGGCCATCTATACTAGAAAAAAAATTACAAGAATTTCCTGTAAAAAGATGGCAGTATTTCAGTAACTACATTTAGAGTATAAAATATTTATTTTTTCCAGAAAATAAATTCAAATTTGATTTTTATATTATTAGTAGTTTTTTTATATTGTTATTAATTTTAAAAGTATGATTGTAATCTGCCTGTTATTCTACTTAAAAAAACACAAAAAAGAGGAAAAAAACTCAGGGAGTTTTTATTTTTAATTTGTGTAGCAACCCTGAATATGCATGAATGGACATACAAACTGTGTGTCTACACTCCTCACATACAAGTTCCAAATGTCAATGCATTTGATTACACTAATTATTTGTTACTAACTTTAGGAACACAAATTCAAACACTGAGTAAAAATAATAATCAATAATATTAAAGGATGTAAGAAACTGAAGAACTTTAAAAAGAGAAAAGTATTTTCATTAAGCATAAAACTGTATATTAATCAGTTGCATGAATAAAAACATTACTCAATAATAAAAACCTATGTTGCATTGAATAAAAATGCCAAGAATGTCAAAATTTTAATAATTAAAAAAGTTCATTGTTATTGCAAAGTGAAATCAAAATGATTTTAAAGGCTATAAACCTGCTTCATTCTTTAGGTGATCCATCTGTCCCCGCTCAAGATACTTCTCACAATCTTTTACAAAAGTCATCATACCACCAAAATGAGGAGACAGTACTTCTTCAACATATTCTAAAATTCTAGCATTCAAAAGATCTTTGAAACTCTCTGATTCACGGCAGTCTTCTTTAGTCCTTTCCTAAGTAAAATATTGTGTTATACATGATAAAAAAATAATCAAATATAAACTTTGAATAAGCATAAAACATTTAAAATGTTTTATATTTCTTAAAATTTAATAAATTAAAAAACTTTATTATGTTTACAAATGATAATTCAAAATACTGCAAACAATTCTTTAAGATAAAAAAAATACATTGTACTTCATTTTCTGCAGTTTGCTGACAAAATTTTCTGGATAGGTTGTAGGCCACTTCATTATTGGAATATTATTTTCTAAGAGGTGACAGAGCACACATACCAAAGCCTTATTCAATCTTAGATTCTAATTTAATTCATGGAGAGATCTGATGCTAATCATACTGCAAAATATTTTAGAAAGTTATACTACTAAAAATGTTTTATAAACAAAAACTAACCATGCAGTTTTTGTATTGAAATACTTAAAAAAAAAAAAAAACGTAACCAAACACTAAGCAATTTTATGAAAAACGTAATACTAGTTACTTCATGACT
This sequence comes from Pardosa pseudoannulata, assembly GCA_032207245.1. Classification (NCBI taxonomy): domain Eukaryota; kingdom Metazoa; phylum Arthropoda; class Arachnida; order Araneae; family Lycosidae; genus Pardosa; species Pardosa pseudoannulata. The sequence goes on from CM063501.1 coordinate 167,772,688, forward strand.
GGCTTAAGTATTGGGCTAAGCCCTGTAATAACCTCTGAGTATAAATTTTTTTTCATCACAAAAGAAAAAACCCATTTCAAATGGATATTTAACTTAAGGTTTTAGAATTGCTTTATACCATTTTTTAAAATCAAAACTAATGTCTACTTCTAATGCTCAATCACAACAAATTTAATTGCATTCATTTCATTGAAATCTTGTTTAACCTTAGTTTTGTCATCAAATCTGTTGTTTATAACAGTTTTATCTGTGTTGTATTGTGAACTCAGTCAAATCACAACATATTCAGCACTTTTTTAATGCTGCTGAAATAGCAAGCTAAAATTTCAGCGTTTAAAATGCTGAGTGCTGGAAAATATGACGATAAAAGTAAAAATATATTTCTGAAAACAAAAAGAAAAAGCTAAAACAAAAGAAAGAAAGATTATGTCACAATCAGGCAAACTATAGAATTCTCTATTAGAAATGCTATTTTTTATACAGTTTTTGGACAATGTTAGGGTGTCTTCTACATTTGAAAACTTAATTTCATGACTTTTGAAATATATACTGCTTAGATGAAACATATACTGCTTAAGTCCCTCCGTTCCTGATTTACAACCACACCCAACTTATTATTCAATTCTTATCAGGAAAACTTCATTTAAAAAAATTGGAATTACAACAATACAACATTTACTAGTTTTATTACTGTTGTACAAATCTGAAATATGACTCAAATACCCATTAAATTTATTGACACAATGTAAAACCCCTTAAAAGTGAATGATGCAAAAATGAACTATTCCCATATATGTTACAATTATTACAAAAACCACAAGAAATTAAATAAAACTGAAATAACAGTATTTTAAAGATTCTACACTAATACAATTGTTAAATAGTCGTATCAATGTTTGACTTAATTTTAAGGAAAAAATTTGAATCCACTGGCCACCCTGAAATGACATTTAAAACATTATATATCATAAAACCCGATCTTCTGATGAAAGGAAGTGGATTTCCTACTAGTTCCACCAGGAAAATGAAAATTGTACAACTGATAGAAAAAGAACAAAGCTTCTTTTTCTGATCATTCGTTCATGCCTTTTTATGTTGGGAAAGTTTTAGCTCATCTGATGTTGTGTTACCAAAAAGGTGAAAAGTTGACCTTTGTGCTGTTATACCAATTAGAAACATATTTTCTATCCCTCATTATATTGACAAATAATTTTATAATTGAAAAATTTGTGACCTTTCCTTCCAATTTTTTGATTCTTCATGACTTTAATGAGTGTCTTATTTCATGACTTCTCATGAATGTTAACCTTATGTCTTATACATAACATAATCAATAATTATGAAGAAATAAAGGAAATTTCAAAATACATATCTAGCTGAAACAGAAAGGGATGAAAGGATTTAACGATGGAAGATCAAGCTTCCCCATCTACAGAACCTTATTCCATGAAATTAAATATTTTTAAATTTTCTATCTTTAAAAAACACCCAAAATATTAATTTTAAGAGGTATTTGAAATATGGAATAAAAGTAAATATTTTATCTCAGTTCTGAATGAAAACTAAAAAAGAGCAAGTTTAGAAAAATCATTCATGAAATATAAATGTAAAGGAAGTTTTATATTTATTTTTTCCTAGAAACATTTATAAAATAACTAAGAAAGTAATAAAACAAATTATGGATGTTTTAATCTCCTTTTTATATTTTATTCTTGCATTTAATAATTGATTTTTTTCTGTGGTAAAACATCCTTACCTATAAAGAGCTATGTTGAATAACCTTTATATATATATATATATTTGTGTGGTTAATTTTATTTTAATGTGGGAAAACAAAGCATATTACCAGCATAACATTAAGCATCATATCATAGTTATTAATCTGAAATATCAATTGATCTTTATGATCAGGAAACTCTGCAGCCATTCTTAAAATGAAGTTCTCTACTTCCACCTGAAGGGTTGCTAACAGTCTAGTGACCCTTTCACTGGGAAAGTTTTCGTTTAATCCAACAATTGCTGCTGAAAATTCAGCATATCTCCTTGTAATCTGTAAGAAAAATTGTATAATTTAATACTTTTGCTTTAAACAACATTAAACAATAATTAACAATTTGCATATTAAACAATATGCAAAATCAGTTTCAAAAGGCTACTAAAAAGAAAAATCTGAAATAAGATTTATGTGAAATAACAATGACATATTTTCTTCTTTTTCTAGAGTAATCTCTCTTTAAACCTAAATTATTTGGTAGTAACGATTTTCTTTAAGCTAATTTATCATGAAAGATTTAACACTAGAATTACGGAAGGGGTCATTTTGACACCTAGCAAACTTTTATCTCTGAGAGCTCTTCTATTTTTTTTGCAAATATCTTAATCCTTTCTTGACTTTTCCTAAATCATTGTGATTTACAAAATAGTAATGATTTCAAGAAAATCGTATTTTTATTTTAGCCCTAACAAATGATTATACCTAGAAATAAGGCAGGTGTCATTTTGACCCCTTTGAGAGAAAAGAAATGTGAATACATTCCATTGTGTTATCTGGACACTGTTATTTCTGTAACTATTTTTATTCGCACCACTTAAAAAAAAATGCAAAAAAAGAAAAAGAATATGGTTTGTTTGCGTAGTCACATCTGCCAGTCACATGATTTGAAATATGTGCAATACTTTTCTTTGTAAATTTGTCGTAGATATTTTGTTTATTATTCATAAAAAGAATTATCGGAAAATTTTATTCTATTTACATGAATTTATTATAGTGACGTACTAATGGTTCTTAGAAAAGGACTAATGCATGAAGAAATCATGAAACTGATGCAAGAACTATTTGATGCTGATTCCGGTTCTGAAATCGAAAATAATTCTACACATGAAGATGGAGATGAAACATCTTGTGATTCTGAATTTATTATAGAGAGTAATCAGGCAATATCATCCTCTAGCTCAAGTGAAAGTACACATGGATTTGTTTCTATGAGTTCAAATTCTGCCGTACCTAAGAATGCCTAAGCAGGAACTAGTAGACGCTCAAAAGGGAATACAAAATTCAATGTAATTCAGACTAACACTTGTAAAGAAATTGCTAGTGATGAAACTGTATGGAAAGTAAAAAATAGTCCAGTACTTCTGGTCGGCAACCCTTGCAAAATATCTTCTGAGAAAATGCAGGACCGACATCCTATGATAAACGTCACATTTGTTCTGGTAAAGCTCTTAGTGCGTGGAAGTTAATAATAAATGAAAAAAATTTACGCGTCATAAAGGAATGTGCTGATGTTGAAGACAAGTGTAAACTTCATAATAACTCTTTCACTATTTTATTAGCAGAACTAGAAGCATTCATAGCGTTGTTGTATGTAAGGGGGCATTAGCCGCCAAGGACTTATTAATTCTTAGTTTGGGGTCCAAGATTTGGGGAACAAAGTTTTTTCATGAAACTATGAGTAGAGATATGTTTCCGGGAGTTATGAAATTTCTTCGTTTTGAAAATAAACTAACAAGGTCTTCACATTTGCAGTGTGATAAATTTACACTAATATCCGAGGTATGGAATACTTTTATAGAAAAATGTAAGCTTTGCTATAAATCAAATGAAAACATTACATTTGATGAACGGTTATTCCTTACAAAAACAAGATGCCTTTTTTGCAGTATAACAAGCTTGATAAATTCAGAATAAAATTTTGGCTAGCAGTAGATGTTAGGACAAAATACTTATTAAATGGATTTCCATATTTAGGAAAAGATGAAATGAGACCAAGTGATCAAAGTTTAGGAGAGAACATAGTAAATCGTTTAGATGATCCTACATACCTGAAAAGTCTGTATACTTTTAAAAACAAACTGTAGTTCTCATAATTTGAGTTATTTTAATTTATTTTTCACAAATATATTATATCATATAGAGAAATATGCAAATATCTTATCAAGGGGTCAAAATGACACCCGCCATAATTCTAGGTATACAAAGAACACTGTAATTCTAGTATTAATATATCCTATTCAAACTACAAAAGATTAGAGATAAACAATTAGCATTATGATAATTTCACATCTGATTTCCTGTTTATATAAGTTGAAGCACTTTAGAAAAGAAAAAATAAAAAGTTAAAGAAAAAATTGTAAATTACTTACATAATGAGGTCTTTTATCTATGTTGGTAAACTTTTGTGGATCACAGTCTCTAATGCTTTCAATATTCATGCGTAAAATTGTTTCAAATCTCGGCCAAAATATTTGTAACAAGGTCTCCCAATACCTGGAAAATAAAATCCAAATTAATTCTTTTTTGAGAGTGAAATCTAATAAATACTAATTCCACACAATGAACAAATCTGAATATAAAGCATTATAAGCAGATGTTTGAATATGCTTATAAAGAGAAATACAATAATGTTTCTGTATATGCTACATATTAGATTATATATATATATATATATATATATATATATATATATATATATATAAAGCGTTTGAACTTACTTATCAAGAGCAGGGACTCCTCTTTTGTGCATTAAGACCTGATATCTATGAATGATGTGAATAGACAAAAATAATGCTATTGAATCATAACAGTCTTGAACATACTGATCCATATTTTTCTAGAAAGTAAATAAAATAATAAGTATGTGCAATTAAAAAAAATTATACAATTACATTTAATTAGCATAAATGTTTTTGAAAGAGAAATCTTAGGTATAAAAATTAGCAAAGTGCAAATAAGAATTAAATAACTGGAAAAAACCCTGCCCTATAATAAGTAAGCCATAAATAATTCTGAGACAGCTGAGTATGATTAGTAGCATTGAATAAGTTTTTAAACCACTTTTCTTTATTAATCATAAAATGTAGTACTGTATTGAGAGAACTGGCATTTCATTATAAAATGTTGGCTTAAGTTTGTAAAGAAAAAATGTCCTTCATTAATTACAAGAATTGTGAGACAAAGAATTTTAAATTTTGATCAATAACATTAAGTTGCCAGAAATTAACAACAAGCACATATATGTATATATTATTGTATAAACTATTATGCATATATTATTTAAGCAATAAAAAAGAGGAATTTATGTAATATGTAGTGCTTTGCAAAAGATAAAGAATAAAAATATTAAAATTATAATTTCTATTCTTGGAATTCTATGAGAGAGAGAGAAAGAGAAGAGTTTAAGATGAATTTTTAATAATCCCATCTTGTTTCACCAGAAAATGTTTTAGAGTAATAAAGTTATATTTTTGCAATGCATCTAAATTATTTTGGCATTTCATAAGATTGTATACTGTCCATTAACAACTCTGATTGTTGTAAACTGCTACCAAAGTGTATTTTTAATACATAACTTAAAAAAAAATAATTATATAAATATAATATTGGTTTATTTGTATCAGTAACAAGAATATTTTATATTTTTTAATTCACTAAATCATTTAAAAAGAAAATAATTTAATGTAATGAATGACATTTAATATTAGAACTAATATATCCAAATACTAGATTTCAAATCAAAACGAGTCTCCTCTTGACCTTCTTGTATACTTGTAGAAATGTAAAGTAACTACTTTTGTTAGTCATGTTTTTGTTCTTATTTTAAAAACATATGAACATTATCACATAACTAATATCTGTCTTTTAGCCATGCTAACATGTTATTTTGTGAACTTAAATAACAGCATCAGAAACTGGATACAAATGTTCCAGATAAAAATTCAAAGTCAAATAAAAAAAATTCTGCACTTGGTTGTATTAATGCATAAGTTATTTTATTTATATATTAACATTCTAAAAATAAAAGGATGTTTTCAAAAGAATAAAATATTCAACTTACCAGAAACATAGCTAGTGTTTTTCCCATTATAGCATTGAAGAGATCAAATGCACTGTTACCAGATACAATAAAAAATTCAGTAATAAATAAATATTCTCTACAAGCATTGTCTACCAAAGCATACTGCTGGCTTCGAAATAGACTTTCAAATGTATACTAGGACAAAAGAAAAGAGATTAATTTAAGTTTCAATTTTTACCACAGTAAAATATTCTAATAAATCAATATTTTATACTTTAAAACATTGAAAGATGAAATTTGCAACAAAAATGTTGATTTTTTACCTTTAAAAAATTTTAACACTTCATTACTCTTTACCATTTAAAAATTTATTAAAAATTACATAAATTTACTGATTTAAAAAAAATAATTTACCTTTGTTTCATTTTTTTGAGCAGAATGGGGTACAATAATTTGACTTTCCAGTTCTGTAGTGAGAACATTTCCCCGGTTACCTAATGTGAATACCGTTGAACGATTCTTCAAGGAAGGTTTGGCAGAAAATATACTTAAAATATATTAAAGATAACAAAAAATAAGAATTCCAACTGCTTTTAACAATGATTAACACATATTATTGATTTACACAGTACACATAAAAGCCATACCTATGCATTATGACAGACATGTAAATTTATTATTCTTTACATTTTTCTTTTTCTTAATATAACTTAAATATTTTATTAAAAAAACAAGTACACTTGTAACAGGTTGCACAAAAATTAGTTACAAAACAATTTTTTTTTAATTACAACTGAAAAAGACACAATATGAATACATTAAAAAAACAATGCAACTTTAACTTCTAAAACAATATACACTTTAAATCCTATAAAATTTTTTTAAATAGGAAATCTTAGATTAAAAGTTTGAATCTATGGTACATATGCTATAAAACAATAGATAATGAATGAGAAGGGTATAAATATTTGTAAATTATTTCTCAATGTCAACACTTTGTGTTTATTTTTTTTTAAGCTAAGTGCTACTTGGGATAAAATTATGATAAATACCCTCATGTTATAATAAAAAGGTGAAACTAATACACATTCATACATATGAAAAATCATCCTTATGGTTTCACTCTTTTCATTTTACTTCCTTATGCAGAGTAAAGAAAGTATTGTAATTGCAAAAAAGCTTTTGAGCTTCAAATTTCAACAGAAATACCCACTTCAACCATGTCTGAATAATTTTTGAATTGTTTCTGCATTATATATCTATGCATGTACAGGGAAACTTTAAATTTGATACTTTAAACATCCATTTTGACCATTTCTGAACAAATTTTGGTCATCTGTGATGAAATGTGTATATAATCTTATATAACTCAAGAACAATCAACCATAGAATGTTGAAATTTTATATTTAGGGCTACTATAACATCTAGTTGTGCATCTCTCTTTGTGAATACAATTATTATTCTATATTTGGGGATTCTCAAACTGAGTGAATAAGTGAATTGGATGCAAGTATATGCTTGGGGTGCCGTGCAAAAATCAAGAAAAAATCTGAAACACAGTAACAAAAATGTAATTAAAAAAAGCCATAAAGATAATTTAAAGATAAAATTTAAGTTGTCTTCTACCATCACTGCCTAGCTATTAAAATATTCTAGGAATTTTTCTTCTATTTATCTTACGGTATGACCAATACACTTTGTCTACAGTTCTGAAACTGAGTGCCTTGAGCTTATGCTAAATGTGATACAGTGGGAAAAAAAAAGAGAGAGTGAGAGAGAGAGAGAGAAACTGCTGCTCTGTAAAATGAAAAGTTTCAATATAGCTCATATATTAACACTGCTGAGCTTAATTAAAAAATGATTAGATGCTGATTCATAGGGCAGCTTCTGTAGGTAAAAAAGACGGCACCCGAAGGTAGATGCTGTTGAGTCACATCATTGTTAAGATAGTCCTATATTTCTATTATTATTTGTGTAACTACTTATATTGTTAAAATTTAAATTAATTTTATAAATAAAACATTTTAAATACCTATAATTGTAAATATACAATCATATTTTCAGACAAGTAAAAAATCAAAATGAATACTATATCTTCTGATAGAGGGAGTAGGATATAATATTTTATAGATGATAAAATTTGTAAATGAATTTTGGTAATTAACATGCAGACTTTCACTTTAAAATATAAAATTTAAAAGGATATTTCTCTTTGCAGTATCTTCAACACCCATTAGATCATCTCTATCAGCAACTTCTTCAAACTAAAGTAAATCAATTCAGAGAGAAAGGTAATATTGAAATAAGCAACAACAAAACAGTGTAATACTCTAACATACATAACCACCATGTAATGTAGATATAAAGAAAGTTAAAAAAAAATTAAATATGAAGTTTGTGACCTTAATCTTTTATTAAAACAGAAGTTAAATAAAACAGGAAACACTTCAAAACTCACAATAATACCGAAAACTGTAACTGTTAACTGAACTGTGTTAAAAATAAATAATAAAATTAGCAATGTTAATATTATTCATAATTATATTTCATACAAAGGTTGAATGCTATTTAAAAAGACAGTCCATATAGAAGTCTCTTCAAAAACAGTATCAATTTTCTCTGGTAGAGAGATATTTTAATCATATAAGAAAATTTCAGAAACCAATTTCAAGATTCTAATCAAAATTAATCCCTTGCATTTTTTTTTAAAAATTTACTTTTAATGTTGTAAATATACTCAGTTACAAGAAACCAATAACAATATTAGTTTTTGAAACATTTTTAAACTACTCATTGAAGATTAAATGCTTAAAAAAGAAAATAAGAATATAATTACCTGAAGTTTCATGAGACGACTTGTATACATTTTAAAGTAAGAATATAAAATTTTACTCATGGTATCTAAATATTCTTCACGAACCTCTCGAGCTATATCACGTTCATGAGTCATCAAAAACTGGTAAAAGAATTTATATTTAAGAAGTGCATTTTGAGGGATCTGGTAATTTGTCATTGGTTTTCGAAACGAATAGATCTTTTGAAGCAAATATTCTCTTATCTTTGATATAGCCTATAAAATTGAAAACAATTAATAACTATTTACATTTCAACACTGTAAAGAATAGTATGTCACAATGAAATATAGTTATTTAAATTTATTCACTCCACTTAGCAGTCATTCCCAAGCAAATAATCTGGCTCCAAAACAAGAAAATAATATACAATTTTACTTTTATTGATGAATATCTTAATGATATTCAGTATCCTTTTAAAAATCTTGTTGACCTTTTGTACTCTTGTTTATCCTTGATGAGATATAAATTTTGTTATTTTTTTTCCTTAAGAGTTGTGGCATTATACCTTAAACATATTTTTTTTATAATTTTCTCATAGTTTTATGCTTTACTCTATATCACTAAACATTCATCTAATACAGGCCTGGCCATCTCAAAAGACTTAAAAAGCAACATTATGTATGATTATATACAATACATTATATGTTCTTTTTAATATTCATAAATTAACTACAGAATAGAAAATATAGTTATATGTTTACAATAATAATAAGTTGAATAATATTATATTTACTATAATAAATGTGATATTTGTTTAAATTACAAATTCTACGAATTCTACTGTAAGATGCAAAAATTTACTGATGGGCTGTGGTTTGGCCACCCCTGGTTTAAAAAACTATTAACACATGTCAGTTTTGTGAATTCAAGATGATCACATTGCATTCACATTACTTTATTCAGTTTCTTCATAACTAGTAGTGTTCTGACATTAATAAGCATGGCTGTATACTTGTTACTTTTTGAGGTTTACTATAGTTGCTATAGTCACAATCAAATGTTTAATGATAATGTGCAGAAGTTTGTATCAATACCATAAGCCACTGTGCTTATTTTTGCATTTTTTTCTAAATTTAAACTTTTATTTTAAATATTTTTCATACATGATGGATTCATGAAAAGATCAAGAGAAAATTTTGCAACTTTTGAGTATGTTGGGTGTTGAAAAGAAAGCAGGATAAAATACAATGAAGCTTCAAATAAACACGATAACTGTGAAGAAGATATTTATATTATAGTGACATATGGCAGCAATTGTTATCTTTTGATATGGAACTGATATTGTATGTCCCACTAATCTGTTTAAAATAAATAAAAAAAAATACAAAAATATACTTAGTTTAATTCATATTCTATGAATTGAATCATTAATTACACAGTAACACCTATTTAATTTTAGTGATCTTGGGTTAATCAAAATCTCTTAAAAAATTTGCCTATTTTTTATCTCACATTTCACATTTGTATGTATTAGAAACAAAAAAATATGCAGCTCATTTTGTAATAAACATTATAAAATGAGCTGCAAAAATTACAAAATATTTTAACTACAAAATTAATATTAAAACTAATGGTACAAAAAAAAACAAAAACATTATACAGTTAAATGGTGACAGTAAAACAAGATAATTTTTTAAGTTTGGTTTGGTTTGGTTTGGTTTGGAGCGCTACGGTCTACTGTTTTGCACACGAGGGCTAATGAGACCGGGACCTACTGCTTAAAGCCGATTCCGAACGGCTACAAACATCCATGCCATAGTGGGATTCGAACCCACGAACTCTGGTACCGACGATCAACGCCCTAACCAATCGGCCAGCGTTCAGCAGATAATTTTTTAATAAAAGAGAAAAATGTATGCCTGAATAAATTAAAAGGTGGTTAAGTTTTTCTGTTTCAGTCATAACCAGCAGCTTATTGTGAAATACTAAAATTATTAAAACTATTAAATAAGTTAATTCATTTGATAATGCTTAAAATAATGCTGCTTTTTTGACTTAATCTATTCAAGTTTCTTTTAATTTTTATCTACTCATATTTCACATATTTCTTTCTCCTTAATTTAAATTTTTCCATTTTCCTCTCATGGTATTCTATTCATTGCTAGGATTTAACTTGTACATTTGACCCTGAAACCCAGAAATAGTTCAAAAATAAATCTGGTATTGCTAGATTAAACTGCGAGAGTTGGCAGGTTTGTATTTAAAAGAACAATTTAAAAAAATTTTCTTTTTTAATCTTGAAATTATTAGGCTAAATATTTAACAATTTTCAACCAGAAAGAATATTCAGAACACAGGCCGGATAGGTTGAATATTTGCTACATCCCTAATCTGATCATACTTTAAGATCTATTATTTATAAATGATGTTGCATATCAAATAAGCTTTTTTTTTTTTTTTTTTAGAATTTATGGTGAAAAATCCCCATTCAGCTGGAAACAACAGAATAAGTTCCATTAGAACACAAAATAAGTAATTTGTATTTAAAATATAAGAAATATTAATATTTTACAGAAAAAAAATCACCTTGAATTTTAATTTTTCTAGCACATCCTTTACATCTTGACAACAGTGGGCATCTTTAAAAGATTGTTCTTTGACAAAAGCAATTTTATGGTCTAGAATTTGAAGGTCTTCTAAAAATTCTTTTTCTGTAACAGGTAATTCTAAAATATGCCTTTAAAAAAAAAAGAAAAAACTCACAATTCTTGCATAACTTTTTTTTTTTTTTAAACTTGTTTTTTTCACAAATTTTATATTTTGAAATAGTTTATAACATAAATCTTTAAAAGCCTTTTACACTTATATTAACTTCAGAATTAAAACAAGCATAAATAAGATTCTGAATAATGAGACTATTCTAATTATATTTACATTATAAGTACAACAAAATACATACTGAATCAAACTTTCCTGTACAATCATATCATCAATAAATTGACTTAATTCACCTCTTATTGCCTAAAGAAGAAAGGAAGGATTATTATCACTAACACAAGCATGCAAAACTTTACATTTGTACAATTATATTAATAATTTATTTTTTATTTCTTTATTTATTTTAATGATTAACTTAAAATCATTATTAATTTATTGGCAATTCATGCTAACAGAATTGCAGTATTTGTTTTAATAAGTATTTACTTTAATACAAAATAGCAAAAAAAAAAAAAAAAGCTTCAATTTTAAAAACATTTTTTAACATTAAACCACACTTTGAAATTATTTGGCCCAAATAAAAACTATTGACTGCTATTATCAAAAGTTGAAATGAATTTTACTATAAATTACAAAAAATTGAAATAAATGACAGAAATAATCATATTTATTACTGACCTGCCGATTTTTAAGCCTAATGTTCATTGATACAGACTGTTGCTGTAGTGTTAAAATTTCATTACTAATGCTGCCAAGATCTGATTGAAACAAGCGCAGCATTTCTTCCATTCTCTGAAATATAGCACATATACATTAAAATAGTAGCCTCTGCAAATGCATATTTAGATTAATAATAAAAATAATCTTCCAAAATGCTAAAAATTACTATTTTTAAAATTTTTTACTGGAGTAGGTTAGTAGTAAATTTAACAATTTAAATCTGGAAAATTTAGCATTTATATTACCAAAGTATTTAGGAAAATTTAGTTATAATTAGTTGGGACAAAACATGAAATAAAATCAACAACATTTTTAAATACCAAAACTAACAGAGGAACAACCAAGAGAGGAGCTATGGGTGTTTAAACCCCTCCCAAGAAATATTTTATTTCAAAACATTTAAATGTATAATTACATAATACATATAATAAAAAATAATAGAATCTATATGATTTTTTAAACTTATTTTAATGATGAAAAGACTGATTTCCTTGTTGAAAACAGAATACAAATATACTTTAGTTATGTTATGGGTACAATAGACCTCTGGTTGCAGTGTCCTGTTCTTGGGGAATCCTCCCAAGAGCTGCCCTACAAGCAAGTTCATTCATTCATTCATTCATTCATTGTTAGCTTTTTGTTCATAAAACTAAAGAGGAAAATTAATCAACATCTTAACTATGACGTCTGTAATAATGCTATCTAGTATTTTATTCTCAACATATATTAGTAGACAACATTTTAAAGCCTAGATCTTAGAGTAAAATATATTTATTGCAGCCCCATGTGTCTTTTTATTAGGTAATTTATATTGACAATTCTCAAAACTTTCTGACGACTGTGAATAAGTGATCCTATAACCTTTGGCAAGAGCAACTTGGAAACTGATGATGATTAAGTGAAATATTAGTTTCTATTTTTTAAGTATGGGTACAATAATCTCTAAATGAAGTGATCATGATGTTCAAGAGTCCTCAACAGTACTAGCTGCCACTGCTTATATGACTATTCTACTATTCTTAACTATAATAAGTAATGATAAAAATTTTCCTGATATGAAATTTTAATATTCTATATGTTAAAATAAAAAACTTCCAAAACATTTGGGGTGAATTGCAGCTCTTGTCAGATTAGGCTAACACTTAGACTGACCATGCTCCTTCCTGAGTCTCTGTAGAACACCAGGACCAGTATGAACATGGAGATACTAGGTCAATACATATTGTGAAATGTAAGCATCTCTCTGGATACTTTCTCATTATGTTCTTTTTAACTTATGTGCTAACCCTTTAGCTGTTCTGTATATCACATATGATATACAACACATCTAATTTTTTATATAGTTGTATATCACATGGATACACAATGCTATTAAGTACAAAATATATGAAAGCTTGTATAAGATAGTTCATTGTGTATCTCATCTGATATACAAATGTATAAAGCATTAGACATGTATATCATATGTGATATACAGGACAGGCAAAGGGTTAAAATATTTCTTTAATCACTTTGATTATTGTCACATCATTTGTAACTTTAATCATCACTAACATGTAGTTTGTGTGTTTAAAGTGGAAATTATAATTTCCTTACATATCTAATTTAAAGATTTTAATATTATCCCCACAGTACTTATAAAACTGATTAAACAATAATTTTAGACAGTAATTTTATAGTCACACAAAACTTCATTACAAAATAAATGGATTGGCATTATTTATGAATAAACAGAGAAAAGAGAGAATCATAAAAACTGTTTTCCAATACACTTTTGTAAACCAGAATAAGTAATTTTTCATTACCATAAAATAATAAAATTACAAAACTATACCCAAAAACTAATAAATGAACACCTACTTCTAAAATTTCATCACAAGCAGTTATTTGGTTATGAAGACTAGCAATATTTTGACTTTCTCTGATATATGTGAAGGTTAAGAAACATAAGGACCCATAGCAAACAAAATTAAAAGATATACAATTATTTAGATTACAAGAAAGAAGATCTAACATAAGAAAAATACACTTAATTAAGATGATAATCATTTAAGTATGATAAATAGCATTGAGTTTCATATTAATAAATCATTTTATATCTATTTAGTTTTCAGTAATTGAGTCATAGTTCTCAGTCTTCAGCTATTAAAAATAACTTTTTTGTAATAACTTGCTGCATTCTGTTAAGAACTGTGGATTTGAACCACCATTCTGCAGAACACATAGTGTTTCATTTACCTCTTACAGGTATTTCATGGAATATTACAATAAATTTAATTCTTAGCCTTAGCTTTCCTTGGGTGATTAGTACTTGAAAACAGAAAATAACCTTTTTGTTAAATGCATTAACAAAGATGGTGTTTTGCTATTTTCCTATTAGCCTCCAAAATATTCAGCCACTACAAAAGGTTGACTTGATTTAAAATATCACTGCTGGGGGAAACAGAAAGAAAGAAGAAAAACCATATAAACTTTTTTTTGAGGAATTTTTCAATTTGAGAAGTTTTGATTACTAATGGTAAGGAAAAAATATATAGCTGCAAACAAATCAGTGGAGATTTTAATAGAAATTCCGACAAATTATAATATTATGTCATTTAACAACACTTATGATATACATATTTGATATGCATTTATGTATAAATAAAATCACTACATACTCAATACCAAAAACATCTTATATACTATATCACTGAATAAAGATGCAAATATGTTTTATTGAAAGATGAAAAAGAACTGAACCTATTTTGGTTTGGTTTAGAACTGTTATTTACTTTTTTTTGTAAAATAAAAGGCCTAATAAGACTGGAATCTACTGCTTCAAGTAGATTCTGAAATGGCTATAAACATCCATGTCAGTAGTGGGATTCCAACTTATAGAACTCAGGTATTAAAAAGAAACATCCTATATGTTTGGTCATCGTCTGGCCTGAATCTCTTTTGACTGATAGGCTACCCCTATTCCATTTTACAAGTAACAAAATTAATCTATTTTATTATATATTATATGACTTAACAGATATAACTGATTCTGATTCATTCAAACAAACAAATATTTCACATAATATTCAAATTTATTTAGAAATAATTAAACAGATGTTAAAAATTTCTTAATTCGTAACATAAGTACTTAAAAACAATGTTTTCAAATGGATAATCCGACTGCATATGTAAAATGAAATATTAAGTGTCAAAGGTAAATGAATTTATTCAAAAGAAATATTATAAAAACAAGTATTTTATAATAAAATTAAAGAACATGATACATTAATTTTCACAATAAAAGGATACAATCTTGAATAGATGCATTTTCGACTTCCTTTAGTTCTTTTTCTATCTGTTTTGAATATTGTCGTAAATCCATTCCCTGTAAAATTATGAAGTCAAAATTCAAATGAAAAATTTAGCAATTTGTTCGTATCTAAATTTAAAAAAAAAAAAAAAACAAAAAAAAAAAAAAAAAAAAAAAAACCTAAAAATTTCCTTTGTATCAAATAACATTTACTTCAAAAAGGGCACTACTAGAATAAAATAAATTAAGTATTGTCAGATGATATGAAATTCTGATAAAAGCTGTATTCATAACACTAGTTTGTAAATAAACATTTTATAGACATTTTATTTTCTTATACTTCTTTATATTCTTTATGTGTATTTAAAGAATCTTTAAATTAAATTTAATGTTTATATTTAATGACTTGAGAGTATTTAACATACTGAAAGTTATTTTATTATCTATTTACCAAAAACATCTTATAAGAATTTACTTTCAGAAGATTAAAAAACAGTACTCTCAGAATTGTTTTGTGCTGTATTAGAAAATAAAAATTATAACATATTTAGAAAAATATAATAATAACTCTATATTACAAAAAAAATTCACCAATAAATGACTGTCACAAAAAGTTCATTCCCATATAGAAATTAATCAACTCAGCATGCATGATGATCGATTTGAAACAAAATTTTCCTACAAGAAATTAAAAAGAAAAAATAATAAACTGTTTCTAAGCATTTTACTTCTAGTATTCACTCATTTTATATGTACTAATGTTGCTCTTTATGACAGTAACATATAAGCAATTAATATTGCTCCTTGCAGAGCATCTCTTCAATCATCATTACCCTTAGGAAGAAGGGAAACAATTCTCCTTAGTCTATTCCCTTTTCCCCTGATGACTACCCAGTGAGGATATTTGAACCCACAGATTTATATACACTATGCTATTTATTCAGTCTCCAGAAAACTTAGAACTTTTATCACACAAATTTAAGATAATTACTTTATTTATTTATAATGAATATAAATTTCCCTAACAAAATTTCACAAATATTGTTTAGAATTTTTATCTAAGCTAATACAAATATATTCTAAGTTAAGAAGCAACCTATCATAAAAGTATTAATTACTTACAGACTGTAGAGCCTCTTTAATGAAGTCATCTTCTAAATTTTCTTGAATATGAACTAATAAAATAACATAAAAGTGAGTTATTAACTGCAGAATCTATCATAAGCAATATATAAACACATAAATAGAATAAAATTACCATCAACTTCATCAAAATTCGTATCATCATTTCCATATGTATCATCATCAAACAAAAATGATTCAGCAAATGATTTCCCTTCAATAAATGATGGCTAAAATAAGAGGAACATAATTTTAAAATACAATATTTTAGGATAGTTTAAAATATAAATTTTTAAAAACAATTTTAAATTGAAAATCAAGCAAATCCTTGATACCTAAAAGAATTCTATTTCATAATATTAAGCAATACTTTCCACATCAACTATCATGTAATGAATCTTTTTAATAATATATTATTTTTTTTTAACCACCGTTTTTTTTTTTAAATTTTAATTTTTATTTTATTGCATAAAAATTGCATAATTTGATTCAAAATTTATAGTTTTTCCAACTTAAATTCTTCATACTTAGTTTTTTTTTTAAAAGTGTTTATATTAGTACATATTGATATTAAATACTGCATTTAAAAAAATAAATTTATAACTTGTTAAAACATTAGTTACAGTTAATGATTATTATAAATACAAAATAAATAAATAAAGCAAATATTTTATGATCTGTAAACAAGAGTAACGAGAGAAATATAGCAGAAAATTTTGTGAATATAACATGAGATTTCAATATCTGCTAATACTTTAAAATTAATCACAGTTGAGAAGCAAATAAGACTGCAAAATAAAAATAAATACATAAATATATACTAATACAAATCTGCAAAGGACCATAACCCTTTTTTTTAAACTAGTCAAATTCTAATTTATGTATCTCAAAAGAATTTAAATAAAAACAAGTATATATTAAAATAGCTATAATTTTACCATTGTCCAAATCAGTAGTTCCCAAAGTGATTACAATAGAACCCAGGCTATCTGATATAATTGAGAGGGTACATGGTAAATAGAAATTAATTTGGAGGTGCTCAGGGAATGCTTTAGAGGTTGATAAAAAGTTTAATTATAACCCATTTCAATTTTTATTAAAAGTTAAAATAAAAAGCAATAATTAAATTAGAAGCCATTGTTTTTGGCTGTTGACTTTAAATGATATAAAGACTTGCTTGCTCAATTTCAACACTGAAAAGCTGTATTATGACTCAGATAAAGACTTCAAAATATCTTTCACTTGGCTATCACCAATTAGGTGTTGGTAAGTAGATCTCTAATCTCAGATGAACCAATGATACAGGAAAAACTTAATTGTTCCAAAATAAGGAGTCATTTGAATAAGAATACTTTGAATTCTCCCCAAAAATATACCGATTTTACATCTTTGATTGTAGGTTAAGCTGTTAATTACTTTTAAGTCTTCCTACTTAGTAGAGAACATAATTATGAGCTTTGTCAGAGAAAAAGAATCTATTGGCAATTAGTGCTTGTGGTGATTTTCCCATGTTACTCACATAGCTTCAAGTATAAGCTCAAACCAACTCATCAACCTCATCCATCTCATTAGAAATATTTAAAAAATAAAGTTTTTATAATTTAAAAAACAATATCATCAACAGACATTTCTTTAAATATGTTTTATTTATATAATATTTTTACATTACTTAAAAAAAATTAAAACTATAGTACTGTTAGCATTTCATTTCGCATTTAAGACAAGGAGTTTGCTATGAGACAGGGTCAATGGGAGAACTATTGATCCAAATAAATGAACAATTGACCTCTTAAATTCAAATAATTTTTAATACTCAGTTTGATAAAGATACATTTAAATATATGCAATAAGTTATAATTTAAAGGTATCATAACTGCAGGTAAATAAGCTGCGTTTATAAGTGTTTTAAAGTTGAAATTTAATGTTAATGGCATAACTGAAGAAATATTTCTGTTATCACTCCATGAGTAGTTTTTTTTTAACCTGAACACCTTACATAGTATACCTCTATAACATAATTTAATCATTTTTCATTTTATGGACCATACAGAATAAAACTGATGTAGCATGATGTATGGTATTAGCAAATGCTATTACTATATATGTATGTATGTATGTATGTGTGTATGTATATATATATATATATATATATATATATATATATATATATATATATATATATATATATATATATATATATAAACAGTTTAAGCAATGGTGAGATGAGATTACTATATTTTGTTGCAGAAAAGGAAATCTGAACAATATGAAATATTTTAGTTTGGTTTGAAGTGCAATGTTCAAGTTTTTGCAACATGAAGGCAAATGAAATCAGGACCTACTGTATTAAGCCAATTCCAAATGGCTACAAACATCCATACCAGCAGTGGTATTTGAACTCACAAACTGAATGGTGGTGCCCTACACATTTGTCCATCAACCAGCTTCAAGAAGAATTAGACAATGTTTAATAAAATATCTTGTTGGACTATAGTCTAAGCAGTTTTTGAAGACCATTTAGAGAAATAGACAATAGAACATAATAAAGGGAATCTCAGGTCAAGTTCAGTTAGAATTTGACTTCATACAAAGTTATTTACTCAAAATATAGGGATTACAAATTTTGTTGCACAAACATTAACTAAAACAACATTTAAGTCCATTAGATCAATTATTATGTTTATGGCATATATGTCAAGACAACTTTTCTAATGAACCTTCCTTTCTTTTAAGTTGAATATCATCAAAGCAACCAGGGCAGCATATCTACCCAAAATTATAGTATATCAGAATATACTAATAAACTACAAAACGTATAAACTAAAGGAAATAAAAATTAAGATATTACTTTATCAATGTAAATGTTACATATTATATTAAAAACTGATATTAGGATATTAAAAATATAATTTGAAGAAATTAATATTTTATGATATGTATTTTACTTTAGCTTGATCCTGAAGGGAAAAGTCTGGATTTTCTGACTGCATGTTGATATATGTATCTATCTATAAAAAATAAAATAAATATTAGATAGTATAGATTTTACATGCATATACAATAATGAATATCTGTTAAAATGCTTGGTGAAAAAAGCTCATATCAAATTTTAACGCAAAATCCAATATATGGTATTTCACACCAATAAATACATATAATATTAATGGTGAGATAACAGGTGGGAACAGATGAAATTTCCACTATCAAATTTAAAAGTAACTGTCTTTTGAATTATTTGTGTTTATGTGGTAACTTTAGACAAGTACAGTTAAATGCCAAGAAAAATTAAAAATTTTAAAAGGCGTGATTTGCAAGTTACACAAACTGTGATTCATTTGTACTAATCGTATATTAATCTGATTCACTACTGAAAAATTTAAAATCTAAAAAAAAAAAACTTACGATATTTAACAAAATTAAGAAAATTCCGGGCCAAATGAATTCAATTTTTTTTGTAAATGTTACATTAAATTAATAAAAAGCAGTTCCAATAAATTAACGTAAGAATTCCACACTTGATTATCCATTACTTGAAACACCTGTACACTAATAATGAAACGATGTCAACAGCAATTTCCATTTAAACATTTGTTAGTTGGATTAGAAAATCGGTTCAATCGAATTACAACTGAACAAATAATATTCGAATACAAACGAGTGATTTATGAATGTTTTTCTTTAGGCTTAGAAAGCAGTAGTTTTATTAATTAAAATACAAGTCTAGAATATTTAAAAGCTTATTAGCAATACTTAAAAAAATGCTTCAAAAATTTTGTTCTTTATCGAAAACTATTCAAAAACTTTAAATGCTCTGTTTTAGGGCTACGACAGGCTATGGTACTGTAGTAATTCGGTGGAAAATAAGGAAAACATTTTTATAGAACATTAATTATTTATCTTTGTACGGAATCTAATAACATATGCTCATCAGCTATGACTCATTCAAAGAATTAGAATAACTATGGAAGTGTAGGATATTTTAAGCAAACTCATGGAGAGGAGCACATTATGAGCACAGACTACACATTTTTCCGTTTTTTAAAATAGTTTGAAAATTTGGACCCTAAACTTTAATAGCACCTATCTCCTTCGGAGAACGTTTAGGACCCTTCGTTTCCTGCTTAATATTGTTTGTCTTGTGTACTATCAACAATTAAAGTTTTGCACATGAGTTTAAAATTACCCCGTATACAGATAGCTTTTTACCCCATTTGTTTAAAATATAAAATAAGTTTATTTTCCAGGTCCATATTTTATTAATATTAGTATTTACTCCTTTTCGGATTATTTTATTAATATTATTATTTTTTCTTTTAGTAACAACGCCGTTAGATTTTGTTACAGACAAATCCAAATATTTTGCAATTTGAATGTGGGTTAAGTGGTAACTACTTTTCTTAAAATTTTTAGTTTCTGGTCAATAGATAAAGTCTTATGCTTTAACCCTCTTATAGAGTATGTTAAAAGGTTATTTAATTTAAACCAATGGTTCTTAACGAGGGACCTTACACCTCAGAGAGCGGTGGGATGATATAGGGCGGGGAACTTGTTTTGGGTAGTAGAGGGGCTCTGAGAGTATATTTTAGCTTTCAAACATAACTTTAAAACTACCGTATAAATTTATTATAGTTTAATAAAAATTTTTATTAATTTTTATGTAATTTTCCTATTTTTACCAAAAATAAAACGAAACTCACGTGACGGCACCAGAAAAGAAAAACCAATACTTGATTTTTAAAGAATATTTAATTCCAAAATAATAAAGTGTTTGGCCGAACTATGGCCGAATGAGCAGGGCGTTTCTCTTCGGTATTAGAGTTCATGGGAATCTCACTGTTACCATGGATTTTCGTAGACGTTCAGAATCGGCATTAACCAGTAGATCTCGGTCTCATTATTAGCCCTCATGTAGCAAAACAGTAGTGACCCAACTAACAGAGAGATAGATTTCAAATTCAAAAGTATTTAACTGTTACTAATGTCACATTCTTAATATTTTTATATGTTCGTTGATTCCCTTCAAAAAACTTCTCACAAATATAAGTAATTTTCTGTTATTCGAGTGCAAAGATAAATCGCCAAATGTAACACTATAATTTATATAGCTTATCAGTTTATGACGAAAATATGATGAATTAAAAAATGCTTTTCATTTCTGTGAAAATGCATTGTTTTCAAAATTACTTTTACTGCAGATATATGATACAAAATAGATGTAGACAGGGCAGTAACTAGGGCGTGGCTAAGGTGGTATTTGCCACTGGCGCATTAGTCATAGGGGCGCATCACTGTGATAAAAATGAGGTCCGAAAGAGAAAAAAAATTCACCTCGAGTAAAAATAAGAATATGTTGAAAAGAATTTTTTTATTATAAAGTCCGATTTTATTTATAAAATAAAATGTGTTTAAAAATTTTTTTTATGATCTCTCTTATTTTTAAAAAATGCTTCTAGAGACTAAACTTGTTATAGATTCTTACAAAATGTTTACCAAACACTCCTAATATGCCTTAATATAAGTCCGGTTATTCGTTTTAAATTTTGAATTTATTAAATTTATTAAAAATAAATTTCAATTTAGAAATTCGTCAATTTTTTTTATGAAAATTCAACGTACAAATAAAAAATATTCCCCTCAATAAACCATTCAATTCATAAGCAAAGTAATACCTCCAGAGTGTTAAAAATATCTTTAAGTATTAATAAATATTAAAATAGAAGAAAAAATTAAAAATTAATATACTAGGAACATTTTAAGAATTAACAAAATATTTTGAGAGTTCATTCTAAATATATGATGTAGCAAAAATAAATAAATAATAAATAAATATATATCTCTATATATGTAACAACTATTTCCTCTAGTCACAATAATTATGTAGCCCCTATTCTTTTTGCCTGGGCTACTGGGCAGGGATCTAATCCGTTAGCAGTAAGAGAAATGCAGTCGGCTGACATTGAAGAGAACGGCACAAGTTTAACTAAAACTTTATTTTAGAGCTGCTAAAACGGACATCTTTACGAGTCAACGACAGACAAAAGAAAGACACAAAAATCACTCTGCTCGAACAGAGGTGCACCCAAAAGCGAAGACAGAAAGAATTTTCCCACTTACTCAGCGAATTTAAGTGTAAGATCAGGAAAAACGAGGATTCATTTGTCGGCGACAGCTGGGAAACATGTTGAATAGAATGAAAATTTACATCTATAGGATAGAAAGTTTTAGGAAATGGATCGAAAAAATTTTAAGTCTAGAACTCTCCTTTGATTAAGACATTTAGATGTTGGGAAAAATATTTTAAGGAATAGAATGGGAGGGAGGAGGTTTTTAAGGAAATATGAAAGTTAAATAATTTTGATATATTACATATATATACACTGTCTACCAATAAGTGCTTAGACACCTGTGATAGAAAAGAAAAACTAACTTTCCACAAGTCTTTGTATTACAGCTAGTGGTATTGTCTTCCACTCGGCTTGGAGTAGACATACAAGTTACTTCACCGATTTTGGACGGGTAGTGCACACCTTAATTCGGCGATCT
The DNA here is from genome assembly GCA_032207245.1 of Pardosa pseudoannulata. Classification (NCBI taxonomy): domain Eukaryota; kingdom Metazoa; phylum Arthropoda; class Arachnida; order Araneae; family Lycosidae; genus Pardosa; species Pardosa pseudoannulata. The sequence continues at coordinate 167,795,674 of CM063501.1, forward strand.
AACTCATCCCAGAGGTTCTCGATAGGGTTCAGGTCTGGGCTCTGGGCAGGCTAGTCCATTCGACGAACTCCATTGGCGCCATACCAAACCTTGGTTAACCTCGAAACACAACTGGCATTGTCGTCCTGAAAGTTACAGGGGTCCAACCCGTAAAACTGCCACAACGTAGGAAGCACATTGTCATCCAAAATAGTGCAGTAGGCATCGGCTTTGAGCTTACCATGAATGGGGACCAAGGGCTCCAGTCCATACCAGGAGAAACACCCCCAGACCATAATTCCACCTCCGCGCCGAACTTGACTGTTGGCACAATGCATTCTGGCAGGAGACGTTCTCCAGGCAGACGCCAGACCCTGCCATTCGAGCGGTAAAGGGTGAACCTTGATTCGTCGCTCCAAAGAACCCGTTTCCACTGATCTACGGTCCAATTTCAATGTGCTTTGCACCACATTAATCGAGCAGCGCGGTTGGACTTTGTGATCAAAGGTTTATGGGCAGCACCACGACCATGAAAACCAAGCAGATGTACTTCCTTACGGATGGTATTCATTGAAATAATACTCCCGGATGCCTGTTGAAACTCCTCGCGGATGAGGGTCATCGGTTGGGTGCGGTTCTTCCGAATTTCTCTGGACAGCACTCGTCGGTTTCTATCTCCCAGTTTCGTTTTTCTGCCGACTCGGGGCACTTTCCGACAATCACTGCTCACCTTCCACTTCTTAATCACATAGGCTACTGTCTATTTTGGGTATTTCAGATCGCTAGATATGTCCCTAAGGATCGGCCACATTTGTGATACCCGATAATTATACCTTTCTCGAAATCAGAGATCTCCGAACTGCGCGGCATCTTGCATGCGACTAATGCCGATGCTGTTTCCTACACGATGTATACCGGCGGAGGCCTTGACGTACCTCAGGACCGCAGATATCGTCATTTGCATAGGTGTCCAAATACTTATTGGTAGACAGTGTATATATATATATATATATATATATATATATATATATATATATATATATATATATATATGTATATATATATGTATATATATATGCATGTTTTTGTAACAGAAAAGCGAACTAAATCTAAAAACTAATGTAGAGATTTTGTATAAAACCCCAAAGACGACCCATGGACAATATACCGTCAGAATCTTTCCTTAATTTGGTAGTTCAATCGTGCGGAAGTAAATTTAGAGACGAAAGCTCTTATTATGGCCCTAGAAAATTCTCATGGGTTTTCAAATCTAAAGTTAAAGGCAAAATCCCGAGTCTCTTTTATTTTCCCCTTTTTAACCACTAATCTAAACGGACCATATGGGCTACAGTTCACGCTCTGAGGAAAGGAGTTTAACCAAATAAAACTTTATAATGCCCTGGCAGGACAAAGGGAACAAAAAAGGGATGGCCGCTATCAGACAAAATTTTTCAGCAATTTTTTTCTTATAAGTTACCTTAGGCCTATCTGAGGTTCTATCTTAGATTTTTCATGTTAGATAATTGAGAGGTTTATTCCGTTAGTATAATGAAGTGGAAACCCTTACAACTGACGCTATGGCATGAATATCTTTCGTAATTGGAAACGCTGTCTTGTTTCAGAATACCCACTGGCCCTGAAAACTACCCGTTGTAACACGACGGGTAGTATATATATATATATATATATATATATATATATATATATATATATATATATATATATATAAAGAACAACTCAACCCTACCGAGACAGGAGAGAGACGAACTCTTTTGTTTTACTTTCAATAGACGTGAGGCAGATAGCTATGTGTGCAGACGGCTCTTCTTGCTAATCGCTTTTTGACCGCCAAGGGAGGCGCTGATGTCCAGTTTTATTTTAATTCTCCATAGAAACCATTTTTTTTGTGCATGATTTGTAACTTAATTAAATAAGTAAATTCATTTTAGTTGAGTCTTTGCATCTTTTCCACCGTGGGAATAAATTCCCCATATATATATATATATATATATATATATATATATATATATATATATGTATATGCATATGTATACTTATGTATATGTATATGTATATGTATATGTATATATATGTATATGTATATATATGTATATGTATATATATGTATATGTATATATATGTATATGTATATGTATATATATGTATATGTATATATATATATATATATATATATATATATATATATATATATATATATATATATATATATATATATATATATATCACAGTCTAATGAAGAGTTTATCTGAGAAATGCATGTTTTCTGGAGTGGAGTAAATTTAGCTGTCAAATCGTCTGTAACGATTGAATTTAGGGAGTAAATTCTGGATCACTGATAAACTACAGTAGACTCTTTTTTTCATTTTCCTCCCTGTGTGGGGGTGGTGGATGATTCATGCGTTTGATATCAAACACAGCTGGCGCCTAAACGTCACTAGACGCACGTCGCTTGATGGTCGATGCATTATTAAAAGTGCTGAAACGCGCAGGTGGGGGAAGTGCACGATTTGTTGATAACACGGACTGCCATCGTTTTAAAGGGCACTTCATCGTACCGTATCGTATTTGAATATGTGATATCTATATTAGTGTGCAACTTCTTAGTTACGCATCTTCGTTCCTCTGATGTATTTGCCAGCTAAATTCCAACAAAAAATTGCCAAAATGAGCGTAAGCTTGTATATAAAAGGCATAATATAAAAACATAAAGTTAACAATAAAAATCATTTAAAGACAATAATACTTTATACATTTCTATATCATGTGTGTTACACAATGATATAAAACATAAAAAATATATTAAAGTTTATACATCAAATATACAAGTCTACAAAGCATTAGATGTATATATCACGTGATACTCAATGATATAAAATATAAAATAGTTTACATATAAATTATAGCTCATTGTGTATTACATTATATATAAAGTACATAAAGCATAATATGTGTGTATCAAATATATCCCATGTCATACACAATGATGTAAAATATAAAATAGCTTATATAATGTATAGCCTATTGTGTATCACATGAGATATACAAGTGTGTAAGGAATTAGATGTGCACATCATGTATATCCCATATCATATACAGAAGGATATAAAACATAAAATAGTTTGTTTATGTAGCTCATTGTGTATCACATGAGATATAAGAGCAGAAAGCATTAAATGTGTACATCATGTGTGTCGCACGTGGTGCACAATGATATAAAACAGCTTGTATAAAAACTATAACTCATTGTGAATCACATGAGATATATAAGCATATAAAGCATTATGTGTATATATCATGTAAACCCCATGCCATACAGAATGATATAAAATATAAAATAGCTTGTTTATAAAATATAGCTCATTGTGTATCACATAAGATAAACAAGCGTATAAAAGATTAGATGTGTATATTATATGTGTCCAGGTAAAGAGTGAAGTGAAACATTGTTTTTATAACTTAATAAGCAATGTGTTCCTATTAAATGTTTTGAAGCAGAAATGTTTGTACATTTTTCTGAATTAATGAAAATTAATAAAAGCGTGAAAAGTAAAAACAATGGAATATTTATATAACTTAATGTTTACAAAAATGGAAAAGAAAACCATTTTTTTAAACCAGAAATTTAGTTCGTCCAAACGTAAATTAACAATTTTTTCTCTTTTCTTTGTGCATTATTTGATTACACCAAATATTATTCACTAATATCTGCGTTCTTACAAGGCCCCTTTCCTCTTTCTATAAACAATTCAAATGCTTATCCAATGTCATTAAATAATTCTTTAAAATCATTCAATGTGGATTTTTTTTCTGCCTGCACATTTTCTTCAGTTTTACTTTATACATGAAAATAGGTATATCATATGCAAAAAGGAAGAGTATTTTTAAATATAGGTATGTGAAAATAACAATGAATAACTATTTTAATATTTAATACTAGCATATATATCCCGTCATATGACGGGATCAGTAGAATTTTTAAATTTCCAGAATTGTAAAGTATCCAATAAGGCAGATAAAAAATGGTTCGTTTTTTGGCTGAAAATTATCTGGTACACGCTCAATAATTTGTTTATTTTCATACTCCTCTAGTCTCCTGATACTGTGAGAGATGCTGCGAATGCAGTTTAGAATCACGTTGAATTCATTTAGAAAGATAATTCAAACATTTCTTAGCCGAACGATGGCCGAATGGTAGAGCGCTGCTCTTCGGAACCGGAATTCGCGGGTTCGAATCCCGCTGCTGGCATGGATGTTTGTAGCCGTTCGGAATCGGCTTTAAACAGTAGGTCCCGGTCTCATTAGCCCTCGTGTGCAAAACAGTAGACCGTAGCGTTCAAAACCAAACATTTCTTAACTACGTCGAAATTATCGTTAAGTTCTTCCCAATTTTTTTTGTCACAATAATTAATGGAAGTAAAGGAATGAAAATATCATTTCTACTACACCCTGGAGGTAGATAGAATTTGTTGTTAACACCTGTGATAAAATTTTCATTGCAACAAAAATAATCGATGATTAAATTCAAAATTATCTCATATGTACCTAATCAATTATTTAAACCAAATATAAAAGAAAATTATTTACGTAATATCTAAGCTCAGTGATAAAAAGTTTGAAAATAATGCAGGAGATATTTAAATAATTTTAAATAAGAAATGATTAAATGAGATGGTTAAAGGAATGACGTCATAACGTTAGAAAAATGTTATTTTTACCTATTTATAATGTCATAAATTGATAAATTTAATCACCTGCTCTTATCCTGGGAAAATAAGGTTTGAAATAATGGCATTAAATGCTAGAAAATTGGGGAAGGGATGAATTAGGAACGTTGCTAACCTTAACTCATCAAGAATCCAATATGAAATTCTCTATCCATTCCAGGTACAACCGCTTCATTAATGCCAGGACAGACGGCAGATAACTTAGGCCTGAACAAGTATAGGCCTAACAAGACCTGAATTTATATTTCCCACGGTTTTCAGTATGAAATGGTGGGCTCTCTTTTTTGTTACAATCGTCCACAAAACTCGCCAAGTCTTTTTCAAGTTACGTAGTTCTATTGTTAAAAATTTTTCCATTCTTTTAAAATAATTATATCAATGAAAATCGTTTATCACATGAAATCACATCCCACTACTGCGTATTTAATAAGAAAAACATACATATTGTAATTTTTCATATACTCAAATCAAATTATTCAGTTTTATAACCCACATTTCATACATCCCCATACATTATTACACAGGACACAAAAAAATTAAACTATGTTAATAACTTTTTCATTTGTTTAATAGGAAAGGTTTTTATCAATGTGATTTATCCTAACTTTGCAAATGCTCTTAAGCCCGGTTACGTATAATATATATACAAATAGGTATTTTAAAATCAGAGTGAGTTTTAGACATCTGATCTTTCGCTGACAGTTGAAATATTCAAAAGATTATATTTGTTGAGTCAGAAAGAGATGAACTATTTTACCCTGGAAGCATTGCTATCAGTTTATAAATGTGCTTTTAGTTTATAAAATATAAACAGAAACATTGAACCCCTATAAATATGTTATTCACGACTGTATGCACGACTGTATTGTATAGGGGATTTTAATCATTTTTGATACATATATTGTTAACAACGTACTAAATTTACAAGAATACCTGATTAGAAACAACAAAATAAGTTATGAATGTTCACTCCGTAACCCCTTTCATGTGGAATACATTTGAGAAAAACGTGCCAAATATGGAATTTTTTTTTACTTTTTAATTTTGTTCGTTATTATTATCAAAAGGTTAGAAATAGATTATTTTTGAAAAGAAAATATTAAACGAAATAACTACTATTTTCAATATTTTCACATACATGGGAAATGTTAACGAATTAGAAAATTTTTTGCATCAATTAGATCAAAATAAATCAAATGATATAATTTTCTGGATAAATATAATAAGTTAATGCAACAGTATTATTATCCATTTCAACTGTCCCAAATTCCATGTCCCTCAGATTGATTTGAATTTCATAAATCCTTTACAGCATGGGTTCTTAATCTCGTGCCAGCGAAGCTATTTTTGTGCTCTCGGGACTGTCCGCCATATACTATATATCAGGGGTGGCCAACCTGTGGCTCGCGAGCCACATGCGGCTCTTTGAAAGATTATTTGTGGCTCTCGATGTATGTACTAGATTTCCCTTTTCATTTTTGTGTTATTATATTTTAAAAATTTATTACAACTGATGGAGCTCCGGCAATGCTGGGTAAAAAAATCAATCTTATTGGGCTTTTAAAAGATGATTCTTAAATTACACAATTCATACCGATTCACTGCATAATTCACGGAGAACATCTCGTTACAAAATATTTAAAATATCCTCATGTTAGGTAAACAGTGTTACAAGTTGTAAATTACATTCGCACCAAAGCAAAAAATCACCGTCGACGATTCAAAAATTTCCTTGAAAAATTAAAGGACGAAGAACTTTCAAATGACATTCAATAAATATAATTTCTGTAAAAAATTTTTTAATATCTTTTTTTGCATACCTTTTAAATACGTATTTAATTGCGGCTAGAGAAAAATTTCAAATTTTGAAAAATGGCTCGGACTATCAAGGAGCATATATATATATATATATATATATATATATATATATATATATATATATATATATATATATATATATATATATCAACCGTGGCCAACTCCCGGCCCGCCACGATATTTTGTGTGGCTGCGTGATTCAACATTCTTATTCTTAAAATATAAGCCATAAAATTATTGTAATGACAACACTGTTTTGTTATCACTGCGACTGGTAACACTTTGTCTTATCAGTTGTTATTGTCGTTGAAGACCCTCGCGTTGAATCTGTTGCACATTAAGAATTTTCTCAGCAATTTAACTTTTAAAACTGTATAGATCATTGTGTATCACATGAGATCTGGAAGCATGTAAAGCATTATATGTGTATATCATGTATATCCCATGTCATACACAATGATATAAAATACAAAATAGCTTGTACGACCCATTTTGTACCAGATGAAATATATAAATGTATAAAGCATTAGATACGTACATCATGTGTATTATACGGGATGCACAGTGATATAAAATAGCTTGTTTATTAAGTATAGCTCATTGTGTACTCGTTGTGTATCACATGAAATATATAAGCGAATAAAGCATTAGATGTGTATATCATGCATATCTCCTGCCATACACAATTATATAAAATATAAAACAGCTTGTTTATAAAGTACAGCTCATTGTGTATTACATGGGCTATACTAGCATATAAAGTATTAGATGTGTATATCATGTATATATCATGCCTTCCACAATGATATAAAATATAAAATAGCTTGTTTATAAAGTAAAGCTCAGTGTTTACCACATGAGATACATAAACGTATAAAGCATTAGATGTGTATATCATATGGGCTCAGGCAAAGAGTGAAGTGAAACATTGTTTTTATAAGATAATAAATAAAACGTTTTTATTAATTTTTCCTGAAACAAAAATGTTTGTACATTTATCTAAAATTGTTGAAAATTAATAAAAGCATGAAAAGCATCTTTATCTACTGGGAAAAGGGCAAATTAATTACTATGCATTGGACGAACCAATTTCGGGCTTCACGGAAATGAAATACCATTATTTCTTTTGCCTGAACTCAAGTCGGGCATTCCAAAATTGGCTCATTTGAGTTGCCTGAACAAGGCGAGGGGTTATAAATACCATTCCAGAAAATAAATCTCTCTATGGTAATAAATCAAAAATGCCAACTCACAATTTCAAATAAACAAGTAATATCCGTAAATCAAAACATTCGAAATAAGAACAGAGGGTAACAGCTATTACCTTTATCTCGACTCGCAATTATCTTGACTGATAAAAATGGCATATTTATTTCACTGCAGAATGCTAATTTAGTGATATATACTTGATTTCCAACTATGATTAATGAAGAGCATAGGAGAGATTAAACTTTTGAGGGGCGTTTTTCATACTGGTTTGACTACCGCATAGTGTTTTACGGTAGAAAAAAATTTATCGTTTAGTACCGGCAAGCGGTATTCGAAATATTACGATGAAGAATACGCAAACACACTGTATGATTACATTGGACGTCTGAGGAAAACTCGTTAAAAGTTCGGAAACGATGTTTGTTGAGCTTAATACTAGAACGGCGTAAAGGGTCATTTTGACCCCAGAACATTTTTTTTTGTTTCCAATTTTCTCAAAAAGTTACTAACGAAGTTGAAATACATTCATTTTCTTTTCCTAATTTACCCATAAAAATCTATGAAAATATAATATTGAAGAATACACACTTATGCAAAAAATGGTTCAATACTAAGCTTCCAAGTGTGGAAACAAAACTGTAGATATTTGTATAAATATAAATATCTCAAACTGTGCCTGAACTGTGAAAAAAACCTTGACTGGTAAGAAATGAAATAATTTCACTCAAACTGTTTATATAATTTAGTACAGTGATTTTTCAATCTCGTAAAAAAATTCATTGCACAAACACATACACACACAAAGTTACATACATACATGCATAAGTCATTTACATAAATACGTCATTTAACACTATAATGGGATGGGTCATTTTGATCCAAAAACTATTTTGTGTAATTTTTTTAAAAACGTTAAAGAAATTTAAAAAAAAAAATTCTTGACTTTTTTTTTATTTTATACCTATACAAATTTATGAAAATACTAGCTGCAAGTACCCAGCTTTTGCCAGGGTTTAAAATAAGGTTTTCTGTAGAAGCGTATAAAACTGTTTATTTATTTGCATGCAATAAAAGGGTACATTTATCTTAAAGCAATGGGATAGACAACATTTTTGCCAGTTCCATTTGGAGTGTGTATAAAAAGATTTTTCTCTTTGCCTACACTGGAGCAGGACACATACAACTGAGCATGAGAAAAGCATGGTGTCTACAAGTCTATACCAGCAATCCCAAGAGACTGGCCCTGTGACTTGTTGAGTGTCATGGCAAAGCACAGTTTCAAAGGGAACTGTATTCTCTTTAATTGTATGGTATTGTCTGAGGGAATAGTAGGTATTCTTGGAATGAAGATATCCTCACCCTTACAACACTCTGTGAGTACTGTAACTTGAATGAGATGTTGCATCAGTTTTTTTTACAATTAAACTTTTGCCACTACACAACCTGGGTGCATCAATAATTCGGATCAGCATTATTGGAGCACCAATTTTCAGAATCAAGTTGTGGGCTTGCAAATCATGAGTCTCGATGGAATTCAAGACCTCTAAGGGATATTGTACTACTTCATCATCATTAAGGATGCAGTCTATGGACTTGTAGGCATGTTCTTGCCCTGAAAGCTGCTTCTGAGTGGTGACATTGAGCTTTTCAACAACATCATTTCTGCTTTCCAGAATTGCTCTGTGAGAAAGTCAGTCCTGATCCTTGAAGTATTGCTGAATATGATATTTGTTGCAGTATTTGCTTGCAGTAAAGTAAATATAACAAATAAGTATTGCCGTTACTTACCGCTTTTGTTTAGTAAAGTTTTCTCTAAAATGTAACCACGGCTCAGAACAGGCACATGGAGCACTACTTTTGGTTGGACGAGGCCAGAGGAAGGTTGGGATGGAACAAAACCTGTTTAAGAACCTTCCCCGTTTAATTTTGTGTACGTGTACCCACGTTATTGGGTTGTCTAGATCTTGAGTTATAAGGGAACAGACAGAAACAGACAACAAATGCTTCTTATATATATAGAGAGATAATACTGAAGAATGTGAATATCAAGAAATGGTTCATGACTAAGCTTCCAAGGGTGGAAAAGAAAAACTTTAGATATTTGTTCTAAATGTAAAATACCTATATGTAGAAAATGTACAAAATATATATAAAAAAAAGTTGTTCAAACTCCGCCTCAACTGTGTGCGAAACCTTGACTGGTAAGAAACTAATTAATTCTATTAAAGTTGTCTATATTTTATTTTCTATATTGTAATATCTTATTATTTTTTATCAGTTATTTAATGTCTAAAAATAATCAATGTATAAAATGCATATAAATATGCATATAAATGCAGAGTACTTTTTGAATAACAACACTGATTCATATTAATTGGGGTAAGTTTGACCCAGACCGCGGTTTTAGGTATAACGAAACTAGTGTTAAAACTAAAAAGACTGCAGTTCCTAAAATACAGGGTTGGCTGATAAATTCACTCCATGACAAACCCAAATGTAATTAAATATAAAAGTGATACTAGTTAATTATCCTTATTAGCAAGTCATTAATTTAAAACTATTATTAAATTATTAGTAGTATATTGTAATAGCTTTTTAGATAGATTTTTTTTATCTAAAGATCTAAATTATCTGTTAGATTATCTAAATTATCTTTTAGATTAAATTTTTTTATCTTATGTCTAAATAAACTTATAGCAAGCATCATAGAAAAAAATAAATCCAGTAAGTTTAAGAACAAACTGTTATGAAATATTAAGTTTAGTTAGTAAGTTTTAGAACATATTGTTTAGAATAAACTGCTATGAAAACTAAAAAAAAGTATATTGTTGTTTCTGACGCTATCAGAACAATCCAAGCACGTGAGCCGGAGACCACACGAATAAAAGCGAATGATTGTACTATTTGGTTTGAAGAGCACCACGACTGGAGTGAAAGATATTTGCTCAAAGTGGGTCCTCATAATTTAGAAGCAGGGACCAAGCGGAAGACTTACCTCCAGAACGCAGAGGCCACTACGATGACAGCCCTATTTTATAAACCCCAACCACCATTAATGAACACGACGTTTCTTTGGCCGGCTCAAGCATCGAACCCGAAACCCTCTGATTTAGAGCTCGACGCCTTTGCCAACTGAGCTACTAAGGCTTAAAGTAAATTATATATTATTTATTGCATTATATAATTTGCCAAAATCTTTTACTTAAAATGCAAAACAAAGTAAATGCATTATGAATCATATAAAAAAATAGATAACTTAATATGATTAAACTTTTATGTAAATTAAACCCTGGTGTCATGTTATGAGAAATATAGCAACAATCTTCTAAAAAGGGAAATGAAACGTTTATTTTCTAAATTAATTTCTTTATTTTGTTTTTCTCTGACATTTAGAAAATATTTGTAAATTTCCCTAAACTTTTAATAAAAAATTATATATTTGTTTGGTTTTCTTTGATTATTTGCGATCCCCTGACTTTACAGGTCACTGAGAACCTTGATACTGATTTGCATATTTGACTGTGAATTGCACTTCAGATGTGCCACAGACCTATATGTCTACTTTTGTCACATATTTGTCGTGGGTTGTTTCCTTTATAGTTTTTACTTTTGTCAATAGTTTGCATAACTTGTTTCTAGAATGCCTGTTCAAAGACTGGTAAGCATTAAAGCTGCCATCAAGTTATGCAAAATATGCCTCTAAAATATGTATTTCTGCTCCTTTGTTTGTGAAAAAAAAAACGACGGGATTCACAAAAGACATGCTAGTCAGGCCAATTTTGCCTGAATTTAATAAGCTTACCTGGAAATAACTGGAGCGTTTCCAGCCTGGGAAGAGGCCCAAAGCTTTGCTTTTCCAGCTTTATGTTTCTCTTCCACCATCTAGGAGAAGATAGTGGAGTTCTATTTTCAGAAAATTCTAAATTTTCATATCTCCTTGGTCTGGTTTGGTTTGGTGCTCTACGGTTTACTTTTTTGTTATATGAGGGCTAAGGAGACCGGGATCTACTGTATAAAGCTGATTCCGAACGGTTACAAACATTCATGCTAGCAACGGGATTCGAACTCGTATCGAAGAGTAAAGTCCTGCCATTCGCCCATCACCGGGCTTAAATTTCGGCTTACAGTTTTCTGAAATTCTCATGTTTGGATCTAAAATTTTTAATTCTTTGCCTAGGATTTTGACATTTAGTTACTAGATTCCTCTTCACTTCTAAAAAACGAATAATGAGATAACTTTTAATTCATTATAAGGTTTCTTCCTCCCTCCCCAACTTATTTTAGCTAATCAAACTGCCTGTTTTTTAATTAAGACTCTGTTAAGTTACTTGCCCTCTGAAGCAACGCGTCGATTGGCTCTCGGCTTTGACGACAGTAACGACTCTTCACGGCGTATTTTACTTGTGTTAACCCTAGACTGAAGTTCAATACTTCGTTGATAAGTTCTTGTTTGGCTGACTGCTATAACGGATTCTCCAAACTAATTTTCGACCTAGACGAAGAAAGTTAATTCAAGTCTCTTTCGGCTCTTGTAAACCAATATCGAATCAACATACATACTAGCCTTTTCTTTTTTCATCTCAGTTCCAGGATTCGGTTTCGTTTATGAGAATCGCCATGTAACAATGAGTTACACTGATGGATAGCGCCAGCGTGGGAGACTGACCTAGGGACGAGGGCAATGTAAGTGACCCCCCCCTTCGACCTCATTGGACAAGAGGGGTTGCTACACGGGTCAGTCATCTTTGAACTTGGCAACAGCAGTTTTTGGATTTTTGCTCGGCAGATTTGAAGGGTCCTTCAGAGGAAAAGCAGACCAAGACGGAGAGAACGGAGAACTTCAGCAGAGGCAGGGAATGCTCAACCATTTTGTTATCTGAAGATAGCGTCATCAGCGGGAGTTGCTCCGACATTCCAGTAGTCTACAGCGCCTCCATATTGAGATTGAATATATTTTATTTGCGTCACCAGCTTGCTCAAAAATAGATTTGTAAATAATAAAGTCTGCAAAAGGGTAAGTCTTCGCTCATTTGTATCTGGTGTCTTAATTCTTTGTGTTATCTCAACAGGCCTGGTATAAGTCATTGATACGTAATGCGCCATTCCCATCATTTTGTACATTTAAAAATATCATTAATAAATCTCACGGACCATTAATAAATCTCACAGTATCCGCCTTGTATCTTTAGATCAGTAGGCTGCACCCTCTCGAACAAGTGTACGAATATATATATATATATATATATATATATATATATATATATACCCACATCCTGAGTTCAAGAAAGTATCTGAGGCAAGCAAAGATCATACCTCATAACACCAGAAACTCAGAGGATAAATTCATGGCAGCCGCCAGGGTGAGGAGGTTTGCCTTCCATAAAGATTTCATATAGATGACATATATTTATATTACACGAGAGAAAATCTTTGTAAACGCCACCGTTCTCATCACTCTTCCACCTAGTTATGACTTAAAACCATCTGTATATATCAACCTACTGTCGAAGAGATCGGATATGTATTTAAAATTATATTAAAGTTCATAAGAGGTGGATGGATGTGTACGGTTTCACCTTGTACATTGGCTGGGTGTTATTAAAAAACAGTCATTTGAAAGAGAGTTAAGACAAAACTACCGTATATTATATGCAAAGTACTTTAAAGTTAGATATAGAAGGAAAGGCATTCGTGAGAGTACGTATAGAGTTAGAGGTAGTATTGTAAATTTGCGCTATTCTGGATAAAAAAGAAATTTATAATTTGAGTAATGCAGCAATTATTTTTTGAATACTATTTCAGCAACTTGAGTTTGTCAGAGGAAAATTTTATTGCATAATCATTTTTCTTTATCGACATACTTCCAACTATGCACCATGAAAGTAAGTTTTCTTTCATTCCTTTTGAAAAGCCTTTCCGACGGTGTCATCAAAAGTGTTTTCTATCTTATTAGTCTAATCTGAACAAGGTTTGTGCCTCGACAGAGTGATAGATACTGGAGACCTGACCATCATGACAGCTATCCAAACCTCTACCAAAACGCTGCTGACTAACGAGAGGTCCGTCATGGTCTGATTTTCCTTTTGTCCAATCCAGTAAGGAGCAATCTTTAAAAAGAAAGCTCGAGGCTTCCAGGAAGAACTGACAGAGAAAGTTTCCATAAGGCTCATCGGGCTTTTAACACACGTATATACACCTAAAGGAAGTATGCCCCTGAGGTTGTCACTCTTTTTGCACCTCCTAGGGGACACATAAGGCTTAATTCTGATGGCCGCGAACGTGAGTGACCTTGTTCTCCATGTTTTCTATCCCTTGATAAATCTTACGTCTTAAGTGTTCAATATCTGTATCTTTCAGCATAAATCAGTATCTCAACATGGACTTATTTCCAGTAGTCATAATGGGTAAGGTTGAAGGCCAAGATGTAGAACCCCTTTCGATATTTCCCCAAACACATCATGAGAAATATCTCGAAGTGAAGGGGAACGTCATCCTAAGGCAGAAGGACATTCTTAATATTCTCCAGCTTATATCAGCTGTGACACTAAAAATCTTTGCATATTGAGGTAGGTGTCACCAGTAACTGTTATGTTTTCCAAATAAAAAAGGTAGTCCATTGTCATGTCACACATTAACTTCTGAGTTGTCATCATTTTAGTGTGTCTCCAGCTATATTTATTTATTTATTTTTAAAAAGGACGGATCATTGCTAAAAACGGAGGTTTTTAGTACGGGATCATTCTGAATGGTGAAGGATCCGATTCCCGGCTTTATTGGTTTAGTGATCTTTTGTAGTCTATGGTTCCTCACTTCTTATTTACAATTCCTCTGCCTTTACAACAACACAACAACAGTTTTTTTAAGTAGAATTAACAGAAATTAATCATGATTTAGAGTGGTTATATATTAAACAATCGTTTAAACTAGCATTAAGATATAGAAACAGTGAATCAAGTATTAAGGAAATAGAAAATTTTCTACTGTTTAAACCGCAGATCTTACAAATACAGACATTGATCCTTAAATGAACTCTAAAACTCAAGTGACTCTCAAACGATTTATACCACACATAGACCACATGGGAAACGAATACTACGGGGCTACCACATTGCGGTCGAGATATATTACAGACAACTTTCGAGTCTAATGACGTCAGAAGTCACCAGGAATGGGAATATGTTACCATAAATTTCCCTCTCTTCCTCATCATAATGGTGTCTAAGTTAATTTACCTCTCTTGGCAATAGAAGTCAACATTTACTTGAACTATAGCCTTTTATCATCATGGTGTAACGGCGTGCCCTCACGCACAAAGACTTTGTTTCTCGAAAGAGTTTGAGAAATATATTTCGTTTATGTGGAGACAAAGGAATTGTTTTCCCCGGCACCACGATGTGTAGACTTTTGTGTCTTACAGGTAGTGGAACATCAGGGAAGATAGACGGGTGCCCAGACAGACAGTCAGAAGGATGATCAATGGTGGCGAGAGTCTTCAAAGGGGTCACTGCGGCGTTAGATCTTTCACCGACACGAAATTCCGAAGACTCATGTGTTTGCATCAGGTGATTATCTAGACCAGACCAATCAAGTCGTTTGAAGGGGAGATCATCGTCAGCTGATCCAATGAAAAAATTATGGGTAAGGCCCCCTCTCTCAGAGGCCCCTTCTCTACAAAGACGAAACGAGATTTTTAACTAGTTAGCTAGTTAGTTAGAGAGCAGCCAGCTAATTCGGAGGTCGTCTTGACCAGTCTCTCCATCGGAGAATTTTCTTAGTGGTAATCCCAACTTGGGATAATCTCGAACAGAGATTGTTAGCTATAGCTTGTGCCTTGGGTTTTTTTCTAATCCGATTTCTCTTCAAGATCGTTTACAGTTATATTCCTCCTAGGAATCCTTACTTTATTTTTATCTTCTTCGAAGATACCAAATGCAGCTGCAAACACCCTCGTCTAATTGAGTGTGCTGTCTTCATAATTTACTACAGAGAACTGTTGACGAAGAGCTGCCACGAATTGTTTTCTTCCGTCGGTTCTCAAACCTTTCGGCAGTAATAAATTGTACATTTCTACTCAGGCCTACGTCTATTGTATCGCGCAAGTAATTGTGTACTGTAAGTGTATTATTTGTAAATAGAAATGTATATATA
>CM063501.1:167816572-167826572 GCA_032207245.1 Pardosa pseudoannulata
GCATCGTCCTGAATTTTTAATATTAATTTATTCTAGTTTGATAATTTTAATCGCAACTTTGCACTTTTTAAAACTTATTTAAACAAGTAATGATAATAATTTTATACTATAATTTCATAAAAATATTTTATGAGATAAGTCAACTAAAATCAGTTTCTTAATGTGTCTAACTCCCGTGGATATGTTGTTGCTGTTCTTTGGTGCCACAACAATATTTCGTGTGTATATCTATGTCTACTTAAACTCATACACTATTCAATTTAAGATTTTAAAGGAGAGAAACACGAAAAAAAAAAAATAGGTTAGGAGAGGTAGATAATAAAGTACTAAGATGAAAATATCATGTTTTCAACGTTTCTGAAATTGAGAATTTCATGTTATGTGAGAGTTTTATTTTGCGACCGTGTTTTTCCCATATCCATCTAAATAAGTACAACGTTGTGTGGTTGTTGCCAATACCACTTGGATGAGTCAAGCACGTGGGCCAGAGGCCACACGAATTAAGGTGAAGGGATGTACCTTTCGTTTGACGAGCATCGCTAGGGTAAAAGAACGTCTTTGCTGAAGTTGGTCTTTATATTTCAGAATCAGAGACCAAGCGGAAGACCCCCAGGCTTGGCCATCCATCCCTAGGAGTAAACTTAGAGAACATGGAAGACAATGTGACTACGAACATATTTTAGATGCCCCAGCAACCATTAACGAACACCATGGATCGTAGGTCGGCTCGAACCCCGAATCCGCAACCCTTCAATTACGAGATCGTGGCATTTGCCGAAGTGCTACGCTGTTTAAATAAGCCTGATGTTCTTTGTGTAAAAATATTTATTAATAGTTTTATTTATTTTTTAAGTAAAAAGTGCCGCAATTTTTTACTTTTAAAATCTCAAAATGATCAGAAAAAATTTTAGCGTAGGAGTTTTACTTTGTATGTATTTTACTTTAACCACTTGCTCTGAGAAGAATGTCACAGACGCGCGTTACGGAAACGCGCTGCGGTTCTACTTGTTCCTTGCCTCTAAATTGCGCGAACCCACTTTGTTTATGTTGATCCTAGGGAGTAATGTTGGACGCCTCTATGGTGCTCCTACAGATAAAATAGTCAACAAAATTCACGGCGTTGTATGGGCGAATGCTTAACAGGGAACCCTCTCCCATCTCTGATAAAAAAAAAGAATATTTTCTATCATTGTGTGTCTCAAGTGATATGCAGCCGAACGATGGCCGAATGGTTAGGGTGCTGGCCTTCGGAACCGGAGTTCATGGGTTCGAATCCCACTGTGGCATGGACGTTCGTAGCCGTTCGGAATCGGCATTAAGCAGTAGGTCCCGGTCTCATTAGCCCTTGCAAAAAGTAGACCGTAGCGCTCCCAATATCAATCAATCAATATCAAGTGATATGCAAACGTATAAAGCATTAGATGTGTATATAATATGTGATGTATAGGACAGGTAAAATGTAAATAATCTTGCAAATTATGGTATGCATGGAAAAAGAATGGAATACGTAATATCACAAGGCATTCTTTGTATTTCTATACAGTTTCACTGCATTTATTCTGTTTAGCAGACATTTTACACATAATTTGTGATTTTGCTTGGGGTTGTTTTCGTGTGGTACATTTTTTGGGTAATGACCCCATTGTTTTACCTGTATACGATCTGTTTCGCTACCAACAGACATCCTCAGACCAACATACCAACAGACTTCCACGTTTTTTATAATTGCGAATATATACACCTAGTAAAACTTGCTCTGCCACATTTAAATGGAACTTCGAAAATGAATATTTCTTGCCTTTTTGCTACATCCTTTTTTGTTTTTTTTAAACATACGCTATAATAATTAACCTGGTTGAAGAACCGACGTGTGGTGGAAAGAAGTGCCACGCACGTCATTTCTATATATACGATTTTAATTCCTGTTTCATTTCTCAAAAACGAATGGAATGCCTCCAAGAATTTCAATCTTAAACTGTAAATAGAGCAAAAAAAGTCTCTATTTTTTACGTTAAAATACATTTCAATTATGTTTATGTTGTCATGCTTCGCTGAACCAAACACTGAAAATGTTTCAGACTTAAATACGAGCTCTCTAACTTTAAAATCATTATATCATAACCATATTTATTTGCAGAATGATTGAATGCAAAATTTATAACATGACTGTTTAAATGCCGGGAATAATAAATAATGTATACGAATTTTCGAACGGGAAAAAAATCAAAGTCATCAAGCGTGTTATTCAACTAAATAATAAATGCTGGTGCCTATTTTCGTGACCTGTGACTTCACAAAACCGGCATAGGAAAAAAAAAGAGTTTTTGATAGACTGTGAATAGTGCTATATAAAAACCATTAGAATTAACTAATTAGAGTTCAAAATAAAATAAAATAAAAGTACTGTCCTTCTTACTTTTTTGCTTTTTATAGTTTAAAAATAAAATTAGAAAACGTTAAAATTTCTCATTGCCTGCAGACATATACAGCAAGTCTGGCGATTTTGGGATAAAAAAATCATGACGTCTTTCCATCGTAAGGAATTTAAAGCATAAGGAACGCCAAATTTCAGTTCTTAAAGTATGCATTTTTTTAACTGTGTTTTTATAGTAAGCATGAATAATGCTGTTGGATAAATAAGAAACTAAAATCTACAAGAAAAGAATTTTGAATAAATTACAAAACTTTTTTGTAAAGTTTACGTAGGCTTTTTATAGTAAGCATAAATAATGCTGTTACATAAATAAAAAACAAAAATCTATAATAAAAGAATTTTGAATAAACTACAAAACATTTTTGTAAAGTTAAGGTGGGCTAAATCTAAAATAAAAATATCAGTTCTTATAGAAGTGTGGGGTTTTCTTTTTCGAGCAATACTGTATACAAAATAAAATTAAAATAATTAAATAATATCAGACTAAAATAACAATAAATTGTATTCTTGCTTGGCATCTCTTCTCTACCCTCGTAAATCGAGACTAGAGGTTATAAAACCTTTTCTGTACCACTGGCCTCTTAAACAAGGAAAAAACAATTCCAAAGCTCCCTCTTCTATAAGAGTTAATTATTTTATTTTTACCCAATGCAGCTAACAATAAGACAGGTATCTTTACCACAAGCACGGCTGACGAGAGTGCGCCAAAACCGGACCACTATAGCCGTAAGGCCCTCTGGGCTGGAGCACGGCTGACAAGCAGTAACTTATTTACCACCACTTAAGAGAAGCACATGTAGTTAAGGAATGGTACAAACGCTAGCAACATTGCAACCGCTGGGTCCTCGTAATTTAAAAGCAAGGACCGTAAGGCTTGGTCAGCCACCTACAGAAGTGTTGTGTGAATTTGGAGGTCATTGCGGCCACGAACTTATTTTACTTGTCACAGCCGCCTTTAATGAACACAGCAGATTTTTGGCCGGCTCAAGCCTCGAACTCACAACCTTCCGGTAATGAGCTCAGAGAAAATTAATATACTGCGTCTCTTAAATAGTAATGGTTTACTGGGGGAGCTGCAAAGATATTCGTTGTTGACCGCATATGGCTAGCTGTTTTGACATTCTTGTCCTAACCCTTCTTTATTGGACCCATAGTCTAGCTTTGAGTGTAGTTTGCGTTGCGTTTGAGTTTGACATGCTTGCTGTAGCATTCATTTCGATGGTAATGTAATATGAAATGACCTATATAATATTCATTTTATACTTAAGGGCATCATCAATTTTAATCCTTTGAACACTCGATATATTCTTAAAATTTGATTTCTTAAAATATATCAATATCTTATACCCGATGTTTACAAACATTTCATATGAACACTTGAAGTTTAGAATTAATTTAACTTATATTTTCGTAATTATGCATTTTGAAATATTTAAATTAAGTACGTATGTTTTATTATATGGAAAAAGATATTTTTCCAAAACCAAAATAAAATCAGGAAAACAAATGTGTAATATCACCCACTTTCTCCGGGGCACTATGCTAGAGTGTGACCTGCTAGCCTATTTTACTGGGACAGGAATGTTCGTAGATCGTCGCTGGGATGCATAACTAATTCCTTCAAAAGCTTAGATGGACTACAGAAATTTATTTACAAAAATTGACGAAAATTAAAGTAAATCAAAATAACATATTGCTGAGTCTCAGAGCCTGACTTAACCAGATCTGATGGCTGAGTGTGTTATATCCATACTACGATTCTCTCGCTACCAAACAGAGAGATGCCTCCAGGTCACCGGCTCTTTCTCGACTCTCCGAGCTGAGCCGACTCTCTTGCAGATCTTCTCTACCTTCTTCGGGGGTCAGTTTCTGGAAACTTGAGCCCTTCAGAAAAGAGCACATCCTTCCTTTCACATGCTCTGCACAAACAAACAAGCAACAAATCCGAAAAACCTTATCAGCCCCCCTTAGCCGGCCGGCTCCTATTTCCCCAAGAAAAGCCGGGTGGAAAGGGTCAATGCGGGCGATTTCGCAGTTATCAAGAAGGGCACACATATGTGAAACACTGTTCGTGGGGTCCAAATTCCTTACAAAATGCTGAAAATTTCAATAATAATCAATAGAGCAATTTGTCGCAACGTTATTAACTACTATAATGCCCTACCCATTCAACAACAACCAATAGACATTATTTACAACCATTTACAACAGCCAATAGACAAACAATAAACTGCCATTCCGTTTAAACCTAAAGCCAGAAAATCTAAAACACAGTGATTTTTTAATCTCGTAAAAAGTTTTCTGAACTGGGAAAAATACTTTACTGGTAAGAAATGAAATAATTTCACTCAAGTTGTCTATATAATTTAGTACAGTGATTTTTCAACCTCGTAAAAATAATTCATTGCACAAACACATACAAGTTACTTACATACATAAGTCTTTTGCATAACTGTGTCTTTAACACTAGAACCACAGGTTGGGCCATTTTGACACCAAAAATTTTTTGTGTACAATTTTTTTTTAAAAACGTTACTAACAAAATAAAAAAAAATTCTTGACTTGATCTATGAAAATATAATACTGAAAAATCTGTGAGTATGCGAAAAAAAAAAGGTTCATGATTATGCTTCTAAGTGTGGAAAAGAAAATATTTAGTCGAATTGTAAAATACCTATATGTAGAAAATGGACAAAATATATATATATATATATATATATATATATATAAAAGTTGCCCAAACTGCGCCTCAACTGTGTGAGAAACCTTAATTGGTAAAAACTAAATAATTCCATTAAAGTTGTCTATATATTTTTCTAACTATGTACTTTTCAATATTGTAATATCTTATTATTTTTTATGAATTATTATTTAATGTCTAAAAATAAATAAATGCTATTGCTTATAAAAGCAGTGTACTTTTTGAATAACAACACGGATTCGTATTAATCGGAGTAAGTTTGACTCAACCCGCGGTTTTAGGTCGTCTGAGGTTTAGGTTGACCGGTTCTAGTGTTAAACGGACCAGCAAGGCTGTACGTGATTTCATTCTACTTTGAAATATATACTTTCAACCCCACTGTGTGTTTTAATTTACGCTGTCAGTTTTTACCAGGTTTAAATGTGTTTGGTAAATACTGGAGAATATCTAATTTACGCTCTAGTATTTGCTGGATAAATTTAAACTAAATTTTATGAATAGCCAGGAAAATTAAAGGACATAGTAAAAGGAATATGGCATCTAACTTTTTACTTTTCAAAATTATGTACCTTGCATTACAACAAAATTCAAAACCAGCATGGTACAATCAGTAATTTATAAACTACCGTTTTATAGCAGTAAATTAAATCTTCTAACTTTTAAATCGAGCTTGTTCAAACCTTTATCTCCATTTATTGTTAAGCCTTCATGACACTGCTATGAGAGACTCGGCAATGTGATCAACATAAGCCGGAAGCCAAACCAAAAGAACCATAAGCCAATCCAAAAGGACCATATTTTCTGAGAGGGCCACGGATCACCTCTAATTTTTTTTATGCTGTCTTCAGTACCCCTCCAATTTAAATTTAACTTTTTAAATTTTTTTAACCATTAACTTAATTTTTACAGTCCAGGTTTCAGTTTAGTTTTTTTTTTCTTTTTCACACCTGGAACTATTGGGAGGTTTCGATTGGGTATTTTTCGAGCAGGCCGAGTGTCCCCAGGGTGGGCCAAGGTTCCGTCGCAATGATGTTAGAGTGATGGTTCTGAGGCCCGGAATTGTGTCCGCCGCCTCTCTAAATTTCTTGTTCTTCTCATTCGGCTACTGGTTCCTGTCTGCGAGCATGGAGAGCAGCGAGCAATATTCTTTATGCTTTTTAGCCCATTTCGTCCCGCATGTTTCGCACCACCCTCACTAACTCCGCAGTGAAGAAATTCGCTAGAGCATCCATCAGTCTTCCAAATTCCTCTTCCAAGTGCCCCTCTACTACTTTCGTCCGCAGATTACACCTGCGGCGCTCCGGGCGCGCTCCGAGCACTTCAAGTGTGACTGATGGAATTGAGGTGGCCCAATACTTGCGATCTGTCCACCATCACCGGAAGAATTCTGAGGAGCCTCAAGACCATATGAGTCCGGATCGGTGGTCGATTGAATGCCTTCATGACAACCTCGTGAGATTAGTTCTGTTGTTATTCCATTTTATTTTTATACTCTTTTCACGATTGAAGACGGATTTTCAACACTCGTAGCAAAAACTAGTAATATATACAAATTTTAAAAAGTCTCAAGAAATATTGCAATGCATTCATTGAAAAATATTTCAAGGAGGGTCCAAACACCCTGGTGCCCTTTATATTTATAGGTATACCCTCTATATTTATAGGCATATACGTCTGTACATAATATACCTCATTAGCAATAAAAATAAATATGTTAATCTTGAAAATATATTTCCTAAGTTGACTCTCCTTAGATTACATTTCAATTTTTATTGAATAATGTTTTTTTGGATAAAATTTGGAATATCACAATAATATAAAAAAAAACATTTGAATTTCAGGAGAACATATTAATGATCGGTCTCACCAAAGGTGTTTAACGGCTAACCGCGACTAACCCATGGCGCTAACCAATGGTGGGATACAGTTCTCCATTTAAACAGGGATTAATCACGGTTAGTCGTAAGACAACTTTAGTGAGACCGGCTCTGAATACTTAACAGTTTGAATTTACCTTCCTGAATGTTCTAAAATGTCCTTTTAAAAAGACACTGGATACATTTATCATATAATAGTCTAAATATCCTTGGATATATTTTTTGCATAGCAATATAACAATCAGGACTACTTTATCAGCTTAAAAACAAAACAGAGTGGTAAAATAATTATCTCCGTGTGCCATTTTCTGTAATTCTTTAACCGAACAGCAATCTAGATAGATACATAGAAAATAAAATTTACGAAAGTAGGTTTTCTAAAAACTGCTTATAATCGTATTCATAAACTCTATTAAATTCAAGCAACATAAAAACGTTAGAATATTTAACGTTTATTAAATAAATGGCCTATTTATGCTCTAACTGATTCAATGCTAAGTAAATTCAAGCGAACTGCCAATGAAGAACCAGAGAGCGAACTCTTCTGTTTATATATTTAGTGCCAGCCTTGGCCACTAGATGGCAGGCAGCGATATCCATTATGTTGGGGGGAAAACAAAAGACTCCGGTGCTTTTTCAGTCGGGCACATGTTTTAGTTTCAGTGTTGAACAAGTGATTTAGCGGTGAGGGTTGGACTAGGCAACGTTGGCCGGCAATTTATTTATTTGTGTGTAAAGCGATTGGATTTTGTGGTTGAAATTGGAATTGCAGAGTGGTTGTGTATTGCACATCAAGAGAATGGCTTGGTACAAAATGAAAAGGTTTACTAGGATCATGAGGATAAAGAGAAAAAGGTAAGGTACTGCTGGTTTTTTGTAACGGGCGCTTAAATTATTTAGGCATCATTGTCTGATATTCTGTGGCGGATTTTCGTATTACCAGTACACATCACCTGTACCCAAGTTTAAATGGAACCTTTTTTCTTATATTTTGCCTTATCATATCATTAATTATTATCGTAAATGAAAAGGATTTCCAACATTCGTTCTCTATTCTTATTTAATAAGTTTTGAGGAATTTATTTCTAAAAGATTAGAACTTTTTATAAAGAGAAAAGTGATATTTTGTATTAACACATTGCGTGCGGGTACATGTCGCAGCGGAATTGTACCGGGAGCGGTCGTTTTGAGCGTAAATTTAGTTAATCAGCTAAATCTCTATAGATTGAAAATTATTTAATTTTTTTACCAACTTTTCGTATTTTATATTGAATTATATAAACAAATATATAAATAGAAATATATAAGTAACAACCATAATATTTTTTTAAACAAAAAATATATTTTTTAGTGGATAAATTTATAATAGTACTGTAAATATGAAAAATCAAATAGAAATAGTAGTATATAGTTTTAATTTTTCCCGTTCTGTGGTTCCGCATCGACTGATCTAAAAACTAGTTTTTATTTGTCTAAATTTTTCCAGAATCTATGTAGTAGACAAGAACATTCGGCTTCGTTTTCCTGTATATACAGTTATTTTTGTACCCACAAACAAACCATGTTGTTACACTAACCCGTACTAGTACTTGACCCGCGCTCAAGTATCAATCGTCATAAAACGTATCAGTACGTGTCCCCCATACAATGTGTTAAAATATTTAAAATTTTTTCGACAAACTGAACGCTGACTTGTCACAACGAGTTACTTTCATTAACATATTTTGCTTTTTCGCAAACAATAATTATAAGATATCATTATCTACCTATTTAAATTTATAAAATTTATTAGAAATATTACACCAGAGGATTGAATTTTCCAAAAAGCTTTCCAATAAAGTTTAAAATTTCCATTTCAAATACTATAAATACTAAATGGAATAAACAACGACGAAAAAAGTAGGTAGAGTTTCATCGTAGATCTACAATGTATTTAAATGAAAATTTCAGATCTATATGTGCAATAGTTTCTTATTTAGAGTGTGCGCAAATTGAAAAACACCATTTTCAGTAAAATGCGTTTAAAGTTTTTGTTGTTTCCTTAAAATATATGATATTAAATGCAAAGATTTTATAACTTTACAGGTTCTAACAACTCGTACATTTCAATGGGGTTTGTTTAAAACGACTCAGAAATGTCTAGAAATTTTAAAAATACAGTGGACTCCGCTAATCTTTATTTTGTGATTCTTAATAGGTAGAAAGCCAGGTAATATGGACATAGATAATATTTAGCAATATTTTAAAATTTGGTACAGTGAACTCCGCTTAATGTGATCGCGGTTAATGTTATCAATCGCTTATTATTATCGAAATCACTTGGTCCCGATTTTCTCTATTCATTTGTATGTTAAAATTATCGCTTTATGGGATCGTTACATCGGTTAATGTTATCAGTTTTCGAACCTCATTTTAACTGGCAAAGGAATATTCACAATGTATTCAGAAGGAACCCATTCTTTTCTTTCCCTTCGCTGTTATTGGAATTTCCGAGAATTCTCCCTCTTCCACCTAGGGAAATGGGGAATGAACAAAGGAGTGGGGTGTTACACGTTTCTGGAATTTTCCAAAAATACGCACACCCTCCTGGTAGTCAATGTTTGTCAGATAAGCAGAAGGCAACACATTCTTATTGGAACTGAGAAAGAGTGTATTCACATTTTATGTATGCCTTGCTCGCTTACATGCAGCGTATATGGAAGTCGATATGGAAGCCAGAATGCGAAATGATTTAACATTAAAACAAAAGATCGAAATTTTAAATCATTATGACAGGTTGATGGAACTAATGAGTCAGATGGAGAATCTCTTGATATTGAGCCACCTCCTACAAGTGGTGAAATGAGAAATGCATTGAAAGTGTTGAAACGTGGAGTACAACACCGCTCCGATGACTTTAAAAACAATATGATTACGAATAATTTATCAATGAGCTTCTTAGAAAAAACTGTAGATAGTCAACAAGTGATCGATTTTTTTTATCATGTA
>CM063501.1:167831572-167839072 GCA_032207245.1 Pardosa pseudoannulata
CTAATTGTGTGACAGTTATGTCACACCCATGATAATATATTTATAATTTTTTAAACATTTAAAGAAGAAACGGAAATTGTTTATTTTTTCGCAAAATTCTTCCTTAGATATTATAATACACAAAATATATACATTTCAAATATTGTATTCTTTATAGAAAAAGTGATCAAAAGTAGTTCATTGTGTCACACCGGTTTCTATGGAACGGCCGATTAGTAGATATAGTTATTTTGATGGCATTTTTTCTCTTCCCTATTTATATAAAAAAAAACGGTGACTGTATTGTTTAATTTGTGTTAATGGTATGTGAAAGGTGACAAATGCACACAAAACTGTTTGTTTAGTCAATTCATGGTAATAATAATAAGTAATCGATGTTGGAAAGCTGAGAAGACAAACCAGTGAACATGTACTCATAAACAGGTACGTGTATAAGGAGCAGCAGATTCAGTTTGGGATTCCTTTTTTCCCGTTGAAAAATACGTGTATTCTCATGTGAGAACGAAACCCATTAAATCCTTATTACAAGTCAACCTCAATTAAAAATAAACTGGTTGAAATTTTTTTGCTGTGACACAAGAAATCTAAATATTCTTCATTAGTAAATAGAATCATATTTTTTAAAAATAAATTTACATATTACTGATTACTTTTATAAGAATGTAAAAAAATAAGAATTACATGGAATTAAGAAAATAAGTTACTTTATTTAGGAATATTTAATGTTTGCATATAAAATTAGAAGACACGATGTGTAAGATAACGGTGTATGAAAAAGTTTAAATTTTAAAAATGTAGGGCTAGTTTCTGCAAATTTATTTTAAATAACCAAATTTGGTTGGAGAACCATTCATAGTTTTCAAAAGATATTTTATAACCCTAGAACGCCTGAAATCTTGCTACTGCTAAGATAGTCATTTATATATGCATAAATATTTAAGCATATATACGCTTATTCGCACGCTTTATCATATTGTATACATATGTATATATATACATATATATAAATGTATATATATATATATATATATATATATATATATGTATATAAATGTGTATATACATATATGTATATGCATATATATATACACTTTTATGCATTGCATACTTATGTACATATATACATGTATATAAATGTATATATATATATATATATACATACAGGGTGGCCATAAAGAAATTTTTCCAACATCTGCATTTCTAACGTTCATTTGGGTCAATCGATTGAGATGAGATGGCAAATATAGTTATTCGGAGGTAGGCGCTCGAGATTCTGTGAATGGCAACATAGTGGTGCTCACTGTTACAGTTATAGTTACAGAAACTGGAAAATGTCGAATGGCAACGCCTAACTTTTTTTCTATCTCAAAATGTTCAGCTTAAAACCCTAATAGCGTTGGAACTGTACCGATATGTCCAAAAACGGATGTATTATACATACACAAAAAAAAAAGTTCTGAGAACAGGCCAATGAGACACAATCTGGGCTCAAGCAGTAAATTTGCATATTACACAGGTAAGATACCAGTCACAGAACACCGTTCACCAGATATTCAAAGAAAGCCGATAAAATGCCTGGTGGGTATGCTCAGTCGTTATTCAGGAACTCGCACATCTCGACAAAATGACTCTCACAGAGAAAGTTCAGGGTGAATTGGTAAAACTGTATTATCAAAATAAGATGAACGTTGAGGAGGCCTTGCGTGTGTATCACCGAAATCATCTCATCGACGTGGCCTATGTATTCATCAAGCTGTGAGTGATTTAGTGCACGAATTCGAAGATACGGGCTGTACCTTATAAAGCGCGCTCCGGAAGGCATAGAGTTTCTGAGGATGTTGTCATGGAAATGCATCAAACAGGGAATGCAGGGCATAGGGAAACCGCATGAGGCACAGCGAGTGTGTAAGAGTGGTAAAACCCTACCCCGGCCTTAGCCATCCAGTTCACAGTGCGTGTGTTAAGTATTCGGAACATGTTTCCGTACCAGTTTCAGCATCCAGACGTTGAAGTCGAGGACCCACAACTACGTCTGGACAAATCAATTTGTAATATAACGGCTGGCCACTTCCCATACTATGGATGGATGAGGCGCATTTCACCTTAAATGGCAACATTAACACCAAGAACCTTGTGCACTGGCCAGAGACAACTACTCATGCTTTGGCACCAATACCATTATTTGACTCCAAAGTGACTGTGTGGTGTGGCATTACAGCCACACTTTTTCTCGATCCCTTCTTCTTTGAGGAAGCGACACCGACGGGCCCTGTAACAGGCTCTCGGTATACTATCATGCTGCAAAATTATGTACTACCGGGAATTCGTAGGCGGAATGCACTCAATGACATCGTTTGGATGCAAGATGGAGCACCTACACATATAGCGAGGTCTGTTAAAAGGATCGTGGAACAGCATTTTGGTGATCGCATCCTCTCAGGACATTATTCTTGTCAATGGCCTCCGCGACCCCCCGATCTGACGCCTATGGATTTCTTATTTTGGGGATAACGCAAATCCAGAATTTATGCGTGCAATCCGCAAACTTTGTTGGATTTAAAGGATACTACACGGCGGGAGATTGCAAACATCCCTTATGCCAAGTTGCGTTCAGCGGTATTGTCCACCGTCTCCCACATGCAATGCATAATTGCCTGCTATGGCAACCATTTGGAAAATGTTGGATCTAAATAAAGGTTTTCTTTTGTCTGATATGTTTTGTCATCAGTGATCGGTGTCTTGTATCGGTCATATGCAATATTCTTCTATGTGCCCTGAAAAACTCTTTGTTGTGAATGCATAACACGTCCGTTTTTAGACATATTGGTACCGTTCTAACTATATTTTGAACTTTCGCCTGAGCTGAACATTTTGCAACAGGAAAAAGTAGGCGTTGCTATTCGACTACGATTCGATTCGATTATTATATTTTCAAGATTCTGTAACTATAATCGTAACCATTAGCACCGCTATGTTGCCATTCAGAGAATCTCGAGAGCATATCTCCGAATTATATCTGTTGCAAGGCACTTACAACACATATACCAGTGTTCGTTCTGAAAGGAAAAACACAGTAAAATATAAGCTATAGATCAAAAGTAAATGCCTTATATTTAAACTAAAACATTTATTATATACATTATTTATTATTTACAGACTAATATATAACTTGATTAATATAGGACAGGGCATTCATTATTTTGTTTTGATATTCATCAATATTTTTAAAATTGTATTCCTTTATCAAAATGTTATGAGACCCAGGTAACAATCATGAATATTAAGTCGGTTTATCTCCAGGCATTCACAGGAAAGCGGGGTGGGGATCCTCTAGGCAGGCTGAACGTCGGTGCTGGCGTAACAGTCGTCACTTTGTAGGGTGCGGGATTGGGAAAATATTGCTGGCCTGGGCTCTCTGGCTTGCTCACGGGATCTGGATGCGCCCGTTCCCCCTGACTTCCGACATCTACTCCTTTCCTAAATTTTTTTCACAACTTTACACCTCGGTTCAACGCCAGTTTTTGTCCTCTTTTCCAATCACTTGCTAGAGAAATTTTGCCACATCTGCACCCCCTTCGGGTGTGCAGGTGGACTCGTTAAACTGGCCCCTTTGGTGAAAACTGACATTATTGCCTAGTTCCTGCCCCCATAACTCACGGCTGCATTTCTGCCTGGGTTTTACCGTTACACTTCTGCCACTCCATAACGAATAACTCCTCCGCAGGGGTCCCCATTAAAACTTGAAGTCCACAGCTGCGTTTACATTCTTCTTAGAAATTTAATCCACAGCTGTGTGTGCACATGCTGACCATCGTGGGAAAGTACATTAGTACAATATCCATTCTTTTACTCTTTTAATCGTTATTTGTAATCTTGTTTTTATTGTATTTAAGTTTCTGTTTTTAATTTTACTTAATTTTATGACTTTATATATATTTGAATTTTACATAACAGTATACATGGTTTGGATTCGAAATGACTCTAACAGGTGTTCTAATGTTAAATCTAAAGAGTGTGAAACGCCTTTAACCCCATGCAATTTATTTTGTGATTAAATGAAAAAACTAATTAAACTTTCTTATAGCCATAAAGTGTCTTTAAAAATTAAAAATAAAGAAAAGAAAAACCTATTTTATGCTCAAATGTCAGGTCATAGTTTTCTCTTGTTGTATTTCAAATGACATTTATTTAAAGTCGTTGACATTAGTTTAGGGAAATAGATTTTATTAACACCTTATACACCGAGCTTATAAAGATTCATCGCTTGGAATTCTTTACCCTCTTCTCAATTTTTTTTACCTATTTTAAACTTAATTTAGACGGTTCTTGATGCCAATATGAGGTTGTCAGTAAAATGTCACAATCGAACTGTCACATAGTCTGCAGTAAACATGTTTCGCTCTACCATTGTTTGTTTCAGCTTTTGCAGTAGAGGCTGCAGATCAGATACCAGCTGTAAAAGCATTTTCTTTTCTTGAAGTCAACTAGTCTAACTCTGCAGGAAGGTGTATACAGTCTATACAAGGTTTCTATTACACGACAGCAGTTGCTAATATAAATAACTCATATCTGGGATTCAGTAACGATTACGGGTAATTCCACCTCTAAAATGTATTAATCAAATCATACTATTAATAAAAACCAATTTTATGTTTTCAGTTATATGACTGATAGATTGTTTGGTGAGCATTTTAAATTTTCGGCTTTTGTTCACACCGGGGGTTAGACGTGGTTTAACCACTGGCTGATAATAAACCAGTAAATTCTCTAGAAATGCTTAAAACTTCTTCCTTTAGTTCAGTAATTAAAATTGACTTTGTTTTCATTACTACTATATTAGCTTAGATCTGTTGCTGATCCGTTAAGTATATCGGATGATTCCACCTCCGAAAATGTATTAACCGTGTAATATTTAAAATTAATTCCAATAATAGAAACTGATTATGTTTTCATTTATATGACTGATTAACATCTCAGTGAATAATTCAGAGCTTGAAAATTTCTACTTTTGTCAATGCTGGTAATCCCCGTTTTGTTGTTGTTGTTGACTGACGCCACTTGGTCAAAACAAGCACGATTGAGCCGGAGACTACTTAGTATTAAGACAAAGGGGTGCGCCTTTTGTTTTGAAGAGCACCTCAAGGATGAAAGTGCGACTTATGCTCAAGTGGGTCTTAGTAATTTTGAAGCAGGGACCAAGAAGAAGACCCATAGGCTTGGACTGCCACCACCAGAGGGAATGATTAAGAACTTGGAGGACATTGTGACAATGAACATATTTATTTTACATGACCCAGTCACCTTTAATGAGTCGGCGGATCGTAGGCCGGCTCGGGCTCCGAACCCACAACCTTTCAGTTACAAGAGCGTTGCCTTTGCCGACTAAGCTACAGCGATTCAACCCCCGTTTTACCTGTGGTTGATAATTGAACTGGTAAGAAATATTCCCTGTCTCAAAACATACGTTTATTTTATCTGTTTTCATTCAATGTTGAACCCCTCAACGCATTTGGGTTAATTCCCAGTGAACGGTACGCTCCTTGTCCGCCATCTTGTTTTGATGACTATTGGCGAAACACGACTCCGCGAAGCACACGCCAAGTACCTAAGACTAACACGCAGCGGGACATCGACCGTTCGCCATCGCAAAATCGGAAAACGTGACCAATTTACCTTTCTTTTCCAATTAAAAAAAAATCTCAAATTCACTCGGTCTTGTTCCGATCCAGACAAAGACGAAAAAACCATTATACTTAAAATTTTAAAAACCGGAAATTAAAACTTAAAGCCAAATAGAAATTACAAAAATTTAAATATTATAAAATTAAAAACAAATACTAATTAAGAAATTTAAATACTATAAAATTAGAACATATAAAATTTTTGAAATAAATACGATTGAAGAGAATGCAGAACTTAACCACTCCAAGGGTGAAAAACAGATTGAAATGTAGCAAGCTGCATTACCGTTAAATTAACGGCAAAAAGTGTTGAAATTCAAACTTACCTCTTACAACTTTTAATATAATTGGATCAAACAAGAATTAGATCATTATGACATCACATCATTTATTGCGCAAGTTACTCCAAAGAGGATCCGATAACGCACACAAACCAAAGGAGAGAACGAGGTTACTATCTTTTAACGGGAGAGAAAGGGTGAAGTTGACAAGGAGAAAATAAGTATCGCCCGAGAAATGGCGCCAAAAATAGCCAAAAAAATCGCCAAAATAGCGTACCGTACACTGGGATACAGCCCGCATTTGCCCGTGTCTAACACGGGCAAAAGTTACCAGCAAATGTGTATGCCCGTGTCTCACATGGGCGATCTTGTATTTCGAGTTATTTTATTTGTAATGTCCATCTAATATCTGTTCTAGTCAAAATAGACATCATTTGAGTAAAAACTCTGGGGAGAAAAGTCCAGTCATTTGTAAGTTAAGGTATCACTGCATTTCAAAATACTTTTAAAAATATAAAACAAAAATATTTGACTATACATTATTCTCACATAAGTATTTATTAACAAAACAAACAAGATGATCACAAACATAAACGAAAAAAAATCCCATGCACTTCATTTCAAATGTGGCTCATTTAATAAATCTTTATTTCCCTTTATTTCGGCAAATGTGAATGGCTCAGTCAGTAGCATTTCTAACAACTAAAATCGGAGGTTTCATAATATTGGGACTCATCAGCAGAACCCACAAACATCATAAATCAAAAGGATTTTTTTCTGAAAGATACAATAAACACATCTCGGTACTGTACAATACATTAAAGATCATAAAAAGCAACATCTCATTATACAAAGCTAAGGAAAGATACGCTGTACAAGATGACAATTAGTGAAGATAACCGCTAGTACCGTAAGTGAATTGGAAAAATGAAACCATGGATTCAAAATACAAGGAACAACATGAATATTTCAGATATTTGCACAACAGTATTATACTATGATACTAAACCGCTATTCTATAAACACCAAGCACAAAATAAATGGCATTAATTAATTACAGTATTTAAGTATTAGGATAATGTTACTCATTATATATTATCTAGATTTAGATTTTCAAAATAATAAGCTCATTATTTAGTAATTAATAAATTATGCATTAAATTAAAATCTACCAATTATATATTTAGTGCGGCTAACAGGATAACTATTTTTCAATAGCACACCATTTAGATTTTTTTTTAATGTTTTTCTTGATAACTTTTCGAGCATAGTCTGTTTATTCTAATAAGCTCATTGGCAATATTGTTTTTAAAGACAGACTTGTGATAACAAGAACCAAAGTCCTGAAATTAAACAATTTCCCAGATGCAATGTCTTCTATCAAGCAAATCAAAAGTAAATTGCTGCAGACTATTTATTTTAATATTTAATTTTATACGTAAAGAATCACTGCTACTAGACAATAATTCAAACAGTTTACGATAGAAGTTTAAATCTATGTTGCCATTCTTTTTATTGAATATCATTATGTCATCTTC
>CM063501.1:167849072-167959072 GCA_032207245.1 Pardosa pseudoannulata
TTATCCATATTGTAGTCTAAGTAACTATATCTTCATGGTACTTATGAACATCCGATGATGAGTTGAAGGCAACTGAATATTAGCTGGGGATATTTTAACTAAGAACAAAAACTTTATACCTTCACACTCTACAGTCGATGACCATTTTTCAGTTAACGTCTCCATCTTATAACTGAGACCTCAAAGCTAAACGGTTCATTTAGCACCATTTGCCATTGTCTTCAAAGATCATCGCATTTGTAAAATTATCTCATTTCTAAAAAACATTAGTACACTCATTAGAGCATTTGTTATTTTACTTTTTACCTTACTTTCAAAAAGTAGTTTATGCATATATACAGGGTGTCTGAAACGGAACGCATAAATTCTGCACAGCTAGATTTCCCGTTGGGAGTACATAAAAACTGCCCAAAGAATCGTTCCTGTACAATCCATAGTTTATGAGAAACATACGAAAAGCAAAGTATGACATCACTTTCGGAAAAAGTATGACATCACTTTCGGACACTTTATTGGACATACCAACAACAGTATTTGCATATCTTTCCAGACGATAATGTTTAAAACGTTCGCCGCGCATATCGCATCATGCAAGCTCGCTCGCCATGGAATGACGTTAAGCTGCCGTTGAACTGATATTTAACAGGCTGCATCTTGCAGCTACTGGTATTCTTTTTATGGTGGCCATGTTTCTTTTCTTTCACCTGAAGTGATGTCATTCTTTGTTTTTCGTATTTTTCTCGTAAACTATGGATCGTATAAGAACGCTTCTTTGGGCAGTTTTTAAGTACTCCCAACGAGGAATCTAGCTGTGCATATTTTATACAGTTGTTTTGGGACACCCTGTATGTATGTATATATATATATATATATATATATATATATATATATATATATATATATATATATATATATATATATATATATATATATATATATATATATATATATATATATATATATATATATATATATATATATATATAATTAGATGCATTTATATGCATTTATGTACATTTATCCCTATATATATATACATGCATGCATACATACTTATACACATATAAGGCATATACACTTATGCTCATAAATCAAGAATAATGTCAGTTTGTTAAAATAAAGATTTAAAAGCATAAGAAAACTCGAGGTAAAGATGAATTGTGTGTTATAAACAAGAAAAATGAAGAAAGAGATGTACTGTAAAACCAATATAAATAATAGATGTGCTCTTTGTTGCAACTGGAGAAACTATCTAGTGTGTAGAGGGGTTAACAAAATACGGTTTGTATGGTGGTTAATAGACTATATATCCTTACCATGAGTATAAATGTCCATAAAATACCATGAGCATAAATGTCAGTACAACTATGGCAATACGTTATCAAATTATCCAGCATTCATTGGGAAAAGGCGATTCCATTCATCAAGTAAGGTTCTTCGCAGTATCCGAATAGACCAGGAGTGTTACAGGCTGAAAACTCGTCGGCTGAGGGTGTTCTGTACATGTTTGGTCAGATTCATATAGAGAGAGATGGCCGACTATTCCAATACCAGTTACTTCTTGCTCTTTAAGGCATTTTGTGATGATATGTGCATGATGAAAACGGGCTCTGTCATTCTTAAAGACGAAACCACCGCTTATTAAACTACTGAACAGACTAATATATTGTAGCAAAATGATGCCCAGATAAATCGATAGATATGGTCCGCCATGGTTCAACATCAGACTTGGAGATCTACTCAAAACATCGTGAGAATGCTACTTCAAACGAGAAGTCCATTACTACTGTAACGGTAATATTCAGTGATGTTTTATAGATATAACTAGTCATTGATTCTCCCTGTGTGAGCATATGATGTGGGTTCGATTGTTTTGAAATCCTGAATTTGTCGCAGGCATTCAGCTCCACTTTGACGATGTCCAGTTAACGTGCTTTCTGAACCATGCTACGTGGTTGTGAGCATTTTGATACGACTGAAATTTATCTAACAGGCTAGCGGTAATATAGGCTACACTGTTCCAAACGTATATACACGATACTTCTCAAAACAGAGATACCTGAAGCTACCGATAGTTTTTTTTAAATATATCATACTGTATTGGACCTACTCTTTTTGAAAATTATTGCTAAATACCGATCAGAGGGCGTTAAAACCCAGGGAGGATCTGCACTGAAACTTTTACTTACGTTTCGATACACTTAGAACAACTGTCAAAGCCGAGATATAACACTCGGATATTTGTATGAACCCGCATTCTAAACGACCAATAATTTGAGAATGTAAGAATTTGGCCGGGTAAATCCTCTGAGTCTTAGCTAATACGTTATAGCACTGCGAGGTCTATACGCTGGGTGTTAACCAAGCAATCTCAATTATTTTTGAATTATTGTGAGCGCCCCCTTCTAGCTTACTCATCTCGAATATTCAATCGTTATCTTTGAATGCATATGGGATGATTTCCATCTCTAGGGTACTATTTTCGAGTGATTCTGAAATATCCTTATTTTTTAGGCATGAGCGTAAGTCCATGTACATGGATCGTAACAGCACGAATATTCCCAAGGGCATCCGTTCAACGTTCACTTTGTCATGTTGAGCAATGAAACCTATAAGCCATTAGGGCATATATAATATGTCTCTGTGTGTATACAATCAAACCTCGCTGAGCGATCACTTCCTATAATGAAAATTTTTCATAATGAACAAATTAAAATCTAAAATTGGGACTCATTAATGAGCGATGTCTCTCAGAACGAGTGATACAGACATCGTGCCACATTGGTTAGAGCTCCTTTAGAACCAGACATTCAAAATCCTTGTCGAACGAGACTTCAAGTGATTTGAGCTAGAGTCTATGGAGCCTGTAATCAACGATATTGTCTCTCTGGCCAATATGATAGGATTAGAAGTGGATAGCAACGGCATAGATGAACTAGTGGACGATCATAGCCAGGAGCTAACCACCAAAGAGTGGATGGAGAAGCATTCTGTGTCAAAGCAAGACCTTGCGGAGAATATTTGTTATCTCTGTTTATTTTATTTCCCCGAAAGGAGGAATTTTTACTCTTACCCTATTTGTTTTAGATCTTTAATCGTTTGTCTTATTTCCGCTAATTTTCTCAGTTATCAATCAGTTTTACACCACTTTTTTCTGTTCGGGTCAAAAATGTTATTTCTGTTGTTACAAATAATAAATTTTGTTACAACAAAAAAATTTACAAATAAATCCCCAATACAGTCATTAAATATTAGCCATTATACATTATACATCTGGTACTAAAATTCATTGGATAAATATCCTCACTTCCTTTTAACTGAAACTCAAAAATACTGTATACTTTTTTTATGTTGTTGCCAATCGAGTGAAATTAAATTACTATAAAAATTACTATAACAGTGATAGTTAATGCGATCCAATAACGTAGTCAGAATTATTTTTGGGGTGGGTCCTAAATCTTAATATAAAGTACAGTGAACATTCAATCTCATAAAAAAATTGCATTACACACACAGTAATATATTGTAAATTAATACATTTGTAAGTTATGCATACAAACATCGTTTTGCATGCAAAAGTAAATATGTCACAAACCAGTTTAACAACGCTACACGTAATTTAATTGTATTTAAAAATATATTTGCATTTACATTATACCTTTTTAATTTACGCTCTCAGTTTTACCATTTTTAAATTTACCTGGCAAATACTAAAGTATATTTAATTTACGTTCCAGTATTTATCAGACGAAATTAAAGTAATTTAATCAATGAGTAGGAATATATAAAAAATATTGAGAAAGTAATTATAGCATATCCTTCTACTTTTCTTTTACAAAATTACATACCTTGTATGACAACAAAATTTGAAAAAAGTATGGTATAATCAGTAAAGACACCATTTTATAGTAGCTAATTAAATTTTATAACTTTGTTGGTCAGTTTGTTCAAATCTTCATCTGCTTTTATTTCATTTCTCTATGCACCGAAAGCAATGCTAATTTGTCAAAGTCTTAAGACTAGGTCAAAATATTTGCAAAAGGCCTATTGCAAAGGAATGTTTTGCAAAGAATTGTCTTCTCCTGGATGAAAACAATCTTTCAAGATTGTTTTCATCCAGCAGTTTTCGTCCATTTTATTTCAAGCTGTGAGAACTAATATTGCACACAAATTTTTAATAAAGGAAAAAAATATTGCTATGAATACATTAAAATGTTTCGAGGAGAGTACGGATTTCCCGGACCTATCCCCCCTTATAAATACGTCTTCAACCATACCTTATATATTTCCTCAGAATAGGACCTGAGCAGATCAACAATCTCCCAGAGAAATAACGAGGATGTTAAAAGCGTGGGACACTGTTACATCGTATTTCGAGAAGTACACCTCTTGATCATGTATTATGAATAACAAGTTACATAATTATTCTCATATGAGAAGGCTCATATACTCTTATATGAGCCTTTCTTTCAGAATGGAACGCATTATTCTGTTTTACATTGATTCTTATGGAATAAATATTTCTCTCAACAAGCGTTTCTCATTACCAGCATTACGGGTATTTGTTAACTAAACTGTATATCTATTTTTTTTTTTTTTTGTATTCAGTATGGTCCACTACAGAAAGTCCTACTACATTCATTGTACCCTACATTGTTCAACCGTGTACGCTAATTTGTTTTTGTATTCAAGAAGATCAATTTGCGACCGGAATGACCGAATATTTAATTAATGGAATCAATTGCAGAGACTACTGTTGTCATGTGATCAATGGAACCCGTCACTTCTCACCCGGCGACAAAAGAGTTCACTGACATTTAGTGGCAGCGATGGAATTTTTCTTTCACATGTCACGCGTCTCCTTTTACAAAACCCTCCTACTTTTGAAAGAACAAAAAGAGAGAACCGTGACTAACCTAGTCTTATATTAGTCTTTTTTATTTCTTAGGTATCTAAAGAACAGACCGAAATCTCTGACACAGAACAAAATAAAAATAAAATTTTTGCATTATTAAATGTGATGCATTCATTTCTCGACATTCTCTTGTCATCGGACTTTTAACCCTAACTTATGAAATAGGGATTATTGCGATTCCCTCGGGAGAAAAAAATCAATTTGTTCGCTCTTTTTGTGTCGCAATCATTCGTGGAATGAATAGAGTGAGGATCAAAATGAATTATTCAGATCTGAAGTGGATGTCTATCAATAATTTAACACTTTGTATCACCGTTTTACATTTTCGCAATTTTGCATATCCGTTTTGCTTGTCAAAATGGGAATGGTATTTCCCCAGAGAGTGTAATAGTTGGTAATGTTATTTTCTCCGTAAGATGTAAAAGATGACTTTACTAATTGTTCCTTGACTACAGCCCTGTAATCAATATAATTTGGTCATAGAATCTTCAATAAATTAATTCTACCTTGCATACTAAAGTTTCATTGAAAACTTGATCAGTTTCAAATGGTTTTTCTGAAATGTAACCTTTGAATTGGTTAAATTTTAAAAGACTGTGAAGAAAAGAAGTAAGAGATGTGTAGAAGCAGCAGTTCTTTAATTTTAGGTTCAAATTTACCATGGAAAGGTATTTTGTATACTGTAAGTTAAAACAAATGGGGCTATATATACATATATATACACACACAAATGTATACATACATATGTTATGCATTTCATTTATATACTAGAGTGTTATATGCAGATTATAAGAAACTTATGAAATAAAATTACATAGAACGCATGGCTACTGTATATTAGCCTTTATAGCATATATATATATATATATATAATATGGATACGTATTTTTATGTAACTATATGTATATAATACAATATAATATATATCAAAATTATTACAATTAAAATATCCTTTAAAAATTCTCTTCCCCTTTTCATTCTTTCATATCTATTTTCCCAGTCACAAAATCTCAGAATTAAAAGGAGTGTTCACAACTTGAATTCTTTCTACCCGTCTCCCAAAGCTAACTCTGAAATAAATGTTAATTTTCTGTCACATTTTCCATCTGTCTCACCAAAATGGTTCACTTTTCCAATGATCTAAGTTCCTTTCTGACGGTTAATATCGCTGACTAAGCTGCTATTTCTTGGGAAAGAGTTCGTCTCATTTCTTGCTGTGGGGCCGACTTTGTAATAGAAAAATATTTTCATATATCATCGAATGCTCTTCTCTTATCAGAGAAGCATGTCTTTTCTCAGTCTTGAATGAATTTAAAGGTTCAAGTTGGACTCGCTGTTTCCTTGTAATGGAGTCACGACTTTATTTTAATTAGGCTTCTCATTGCCCAGTAAGCTCGGGTAATTAAAGATAACAGAGGCTAAAATTTTCTTATGTGATCTGCGGATGGATTTCGCCATGTTACAAATATATACGCACCCAACTCTTTTTTTTTTTACATGATTTTGAAATAACACCAATATTCCTTTTTACGAGTACTTTTTGTTCCCGAATCCTCCTTAATTATTTTAAAATTTAAATTTTGAAAGTGTAACCATAAGTCGGTCGGTTTATGCCCACGCACATCTGAGTGACTTCGCCTACTTCCCGCCTTGTATATTTTGTGTTCCGGAGTTATGAGGAACCCCCGAATTTTATAATCATTGTACTTCAAATTGAATCCAGCATTTCGTTCTTCAGTATTTTGTGTTAGTTTGTAGAATGCAATATATAATTCCAATAAAGTTATATACAGTAAAGTTATGTAGAGTTGATGCTCGAATTAAATTTTTTCTTATGTCATGGGGAAATTTCTGATATAATTTGTATTGATGATAATTTTTTACTATGAAAAATTAATATTGTATCAATCGTGGTTCACTGACGGGTATTAATTAAACAATATTTTATATTAACAAAATTATATGTAATAACTTCTCATGGGCTATCTAAACTTACTCAGGCACTTTTAATTCTCGGATAATATACGACGACTGTTTCTTCTTTGATTTTCCTTTCTATCAATCCCGCATGTTTACACGCTGTATGTACACATGTTGTATGTACTTAAAAACTGAATTTTCACTGTATACTAATTTGAATTTTTTGTAATAAAAATGAATTATTTTCGTTTTATAAATATGTAATATATGGATTAATTTATTACTTTTTTGTACGTTTTGTGTGGAAAATATTTAAAGTTTATATGTATCTTACATGACTTTTTAAACTTGTGGAACATATAGCCAGATTTATCATATGTCGCATGTATTTTTTTACACGGTTTTATTTTGTATACAGTTTTTTAAGTTTATATATATATATATATATATATATATATATATATATATATATATAATATATATACGAGTGGTTAAGGCATGGAAGACACATTTCATATATAAAAATTCCTTTATTGTAATCCTTTTGTCCACGGCTATGCCATTTAGATATCCTTTGTTCTCATAATTTGCCACGACAAGCGTGGAGAATGTTATCAGTCCGAGTTCCATCTCAGAATTGCCTTTTTTTTGGCGTAGATGCCTAATCAAAATTCCTATGTCTACCTCCAAATCAGCTTTCTTACTCTGTATAGTTCCACTCGAGGGTGTGTCTTTCTTCTATTACGTTATCGTTAATGAGTTCTAACTATTTTGAATTATAACTCGCTTAATTCTTAACCCTCACTTTTAAACCTGATATATATATCAGAGAAAGAAAGAAAATGAGAGAAAAGATAGATAGATATTACTTAATATTATCAAACAATATACATGAAGTTGTGTCGAAATGACTCCAACTGGCTTTCTAGTATTAAGGGAAAGTTTTTCTGTCGGACACCCCAGAAAAAATCAAAAAACGAAAAAGAAAAATTTAGAACAAAATAAGAAAAACTGAAAATTACATTCGGAATGAAAGTTGGAAATGCTGAATTCCAATAGTTCCTGTAGAAGTCGAGTTTTCTACTGAATATTAAAAGTTTGGGCTGTGTTTAGTAGGCAGTGTTTTTAAATAAATATTTTAACTGAATTAGGTATTATAATTAAATAGGAGTATAAATTCATTCTATGGATATTTTTATTGCTCACGCTAATAGTGTAAAATTTATTGAAAAAATGAATTGTCTGATTTTTAATAAGTACTTGAAAAGTCAAGTTCGTCATGTTTGAGAATAAATAAATCGAGGTATTTTGTTAAATTCAAAAGATTTCAAAATATAATTTTCGTGGAAATAATTCATTGTGAAAGAAAGGTCATAAAAACCTGCGTTGAGAAAGTCAGTTAAAAAATACCGAGTTCTAAATGAACGTTGACTCAAGAAAAAAAAGGATATACAAAGAGAATCCTAATGCATATTCGTCGAAAGTTGCTGATGAATTTTTCGCAATTCTGAGGAAAAATATCTAGCTAAAGAAATGCCTCCAAATAGCATTATTTTACTTAGTCACTAGGGAATGAGTGTCATTCACCAGTCAAAAAAAGCAAATTCATTTCCAGCAATCGCGGGACAACAAAACTCCACAAAAAGGGAAGGTCGAAGAGAAGATTTTATGAGTCGCAAAGTTGCCTTATTAATGAAAAGACCGACCTCGTTCAGGTTCATATTGTTCTCTAGAAAGGGATTCTACAGGTGAAAGTGAAATTGCGTATTCGAATAAACGATACGAGAAGAGCAAAATGAGTCGAGCCTCCGGGGCTTTGAATCCACAGGGAATTGCGTTTCAGGTTTATGCAATAGCTGACGGAGCGTACTTTCCTCTCAGTGTAGAGCAAATTACATTTCGTTTCAATCGCTCCCCTTGCCAATTCCATTTGTTCCAGAGAGAGAGAGATCTAGAGAGATGATTCATGCCTAACGTGACCATTTATTTTTTGACTCAAAATGGGATTTTGGTTTATTTAGGTCAAATCATAGGTAGTCAATGAAAACAACAATTTTTAAAGTTATTAATTCAGAAAAAGTTGGTTGGCTTGAAAGTTGCGAATCACAAAATA
This sequence comes from Pardosa pseudoannulata, assembly GCA_032207245.1. Taxonomy (NCBI): domain Eukaryota; kingdom Metazoa; phylum Arthropoda; class Arachnida; order Araneae; family Lycosidae; genus Pardosa; species Pardosa pseudoannulata. Next base: position 167,858,021 of record CM063501.1, read on the forward strand.
TAGGTACCCAAAATGTTTAGTTATATTTATAGTTATATTTATATTTATATTGGAACAAATTTATTTTAATATATAGCTGGTGACTATTTCAAGTAAGAATGAAACTCTTGGCACGTTTTTTTTTTATATTCACCTTAATTATCAACATCGCCTTTAGAACTGAAATTTGTAACTGGGTTTTCTCAGATGTCCACAATTTGTTCATAATAGAAAATACTCTTTCTACTGGAGCATGTGTAGCAGGCAAACATAAAATATATTCAATTACAATAGAAATTTTTTTATGAAGATGTTGGCGCGAAAGTGATTGAATACTTCCACCCAACGGGTTTCCGTGGAAACATTTAAATTATATTCCATTCTATTATTTTTTTGCGTCCCACAGTCCATTTCGGGGACACCGGGACTCGTAATTGTAAAAAGGGACAGTCCCGTTACGTCTGGTCACGTTATTCATGCCATAGAATGAGACTGCAATACTTTATATTTTTCTAACAAAAGTCCTAAGCGAAAATTGCTGAGTATTACCATTAGGTTCTGTATTGCGAAATGGTAAAGGGCAGTCTGCCATCTCACTAATTCTATTACGATCCTCCACGATACTTTTTATTTGTTCTAAAAGGATATAAGAGTACAGCTAGGATAGGTAGTAAATGTTTTTGGTTTCATCCCAGAGAAAGAAAAAAAATGACTTTTTCAAACAATTACATGGATTAAAATGAATATATTGCACATAAAAAACGTAGTGTTTGTCCTCGGAGTCTATGGGTTTGTGATATCGGTAAATTGCCAAACAACACCTCAAAAGGTTTACCAGTAAAATTATTTATTTTAACCGGTAATCATTAAATAGAAAATTTATATTAGAATTTTTTATGTGTCATAATTGTATTACATTGTCTATTTCATATGCTTTGTAACTTCCTGAATTTCTGGTAGCGTTATCCTTCTTACAGATCATGAGATTTATAGCACTACAGTGGCGCAGGGAGGCGGGGGCAAGGGGCTTTATCCTTCACCGGGTGTTCTTCTGAGAGGGACACAAAAATCTATATGTTATATTACTATATATTTTTTGGTTTAGCAATATTTAGTGATATAAGTATAAAATAGGTATCTCACTGGGGCACCATTTGTGCTCGAACATGTTGTTATTCTAGTTGGAGCAACCATTCATATTCCATAGAGGAATATTGAAAATTTTTTCGTGTCTATGTGCATTATTTACAAGTCGCAATCGTAGAGATTACTTTACACACCGCAACGGAACCTAAACGAAGTTTCTACTCTAAAATATGTAGATCAGCCAATTAATTTTTGATTATTATTAATTAGTCTAGTGCTAATATATTTAAAAATATGTTAAGTTATACAAAATATCTATTATATCATTATCATTTGTAAACATTGATATTAATTCCATCGGTTATATATTTTCATTAATATTTTCATAAATTCATCATTAAATAAATGAAATTATTGAATATTTTATCGATATTTAAATGTTAACATTTTATATTAAATATTTTATTTATCTAATCCTGGATATCAATTAATGTAAGCTGCACAAACCAAAATTATATGTATTCAGTAGTTATTGTCTATCTGGTATATTATTTTTTAAAGAAAAGGAAAACTTGTATCCAAGTTTTCCTTTACCGATTTACCGACAAGTGGATAAAATCAGTAGTTTTACAAGCCCTAATTTGAAATTACCGGAATTAACGGTCCTGGTCGTTCGAAATCGCTATGGGTACAGTGAGCTTTCAAGCATTTATTTTGTAATTATTTTAGTATTCCTTTTAAATTTTCATTTGTTGATGAAACCTGAAACGATTAGCACCTAAATTTTTATCTACAAAAATATATAGTATTTTGTTATTAATATGTATAAATTATGACACTGTTTTAAAATGCTCCATGCGCTTTTCTGTTATGGATTAGATTTTTTAAATTCTAAGTTACATTTTATATTCTAGAACTAAACTTAGCTTATATCACGAGAAAAAAATACTGAAATTTCATCGAAAAATGTTTAATTTCTGAATTTTGCTTTACCCCAGTAACTTCGTATCATTAACATGTTTCCTCGGTTTTATTTATAGTTGGAAGATTGTCAATTTAGAGCTGTATCTATCAATCTTTTCTGTGCTATAATCCATTTAAACCTTTCTAGTATTTTTACCCCCCTCAAATATATAGTTAATTTTTAATATTAAAAAAATGTTATCACCAGCTGCGTCTGCAATGGGCTGAGAAACATCAGAATTGGACATTAGAAGACCTGTTTAAAGTTGTATAGATAAGCAACTATAGACAAGCCGGTGGCTGGGTATTATAGAGTAGGCAATGTTTTCATGGAGCACATTAGGACCTATAAGCTCCATAGAACAATCAATGACATCTGGGAACTATGTGAACATTGTTGTAGACCAAGTTCACCCATTCATGACAACAATATCTCCGGAGGGGGGTAATGTTTGCCAACAGATTAATGCACCATGTCATAAAGGTCGAATCATCAAGGAGTGGTTTGATGGACATTCTAGTGACTTTACTCCAAATTCACTTGGCATTATTCCAATAGAGCATTTGTGGTCCCACCTAGAAAACCAAATTCGCGATGCCACGTTACCCCCTCGCAATGTGTGAGAGTTGCTGGGCTAGTTGGTGAGCGCTTGGTACCAGTTACCTGAATCTACCTACCAGCATCTGGTGGAGTCAATGCCACGTCAGGTGCTGGCGGTTTTGAGAGCTATAGGGGGTGATAATGCAACGGCTGTTCCGTGTAATTTACGTTTATCTGAAGTTCCTAAAGGACAAGTGCTAAATGAGCGACAGATCTGAAAAGAAATATTCTCTGTACAATAAGCTATTTGATTTACACGCATATTTTAATAGCTTTTTTTTTTAAAAAAAAAAAGACACCAGTTAATGATTTTTTTTTTATTTATTTTAAACAAGAACAGAAATCTCGTATTGATTTAACTATCCGTTATTGCGTCATGAAGTAAACAGTTGTTTTTTCACAAGATTAGGCTGTTGGAAGGAATCTTGATAATCGACCAAAATTGAAATAGATTATATATTGTTTTTTTAATTCGGTAAAAGGTGTTAAACGATATAATTTTTTTATATTGTTTTAGATATACTGTCAAAATATTATATTTTAAATTTTAATATGGCTGTTTCAATCATTATGCTATAGACCAGGAGTGGCCAACCTGCAGCTCGCGAGACACATGCTGCTCTTTCAAGGATTATTTGTGGCTCTCGATAAATGCACCTGAGTTCCCTTTTCATTTTTGCGTTATTATATTTAAAAAAATATCGTTCCGTATGTGTTTCAAAATGTCATTTAAATTACTGACAACAAATATGAAAGACTAAGTGCAACATCGTAACAGATTTCATTTCCGTCCAAGAATGATATGACTCACCTAAAACTACGCGAACGAATATAAACAGTGGCGTAATCGTTCGACTTCTTCAGACCGATTTTGAATTCGTAAACTTTCATTACAACGGACAGTTGATATTGTGCTCTGGAGGAAACAATTTGTATCACTTTTTATAGATATAATTTGTAATCTGAAATTTTTGGTAAGCTAACTATAATTTGTTTTGTAGAATCTAACACGCGTTGTTATTGTTTTAACAACATAAAACTTGTATTTTCTAAATTTCTTTATTTCCAGTTCTTTTAAAAATATGACGACAGAGAACAAAATTCAAAAAAGAAAATACGAGAAAAAAATAGAAGTTTTAACAATGAGTGGGAAGAAAATTTCTTTTTTATTCACAATAACGGAAAAGCATTATGTGTTATTTGTAATTCTACGGTCAAAAATTATAAAGCTAGCAATTTATGTTGACATTATAAAACCAATCATCCTCAGTTTTCTAATCAGTATCCACCAAATTCCAAATTAAGATCAGATAAACTTGCTTCTTTAAAATCAAATTTAAATAAACAACAGTCAATTTTGATGACCTTTAGCAATCAAGTTAATAATGAGGCTGAAGCCAGTTTTGTTATTGCCTGCATTATTTCTTGTGCAAAACGCCTGTATGGAGAGGGAGAGTTTTTAAAAAAAAAACTTAGAAGATGTATTTAAAGTTTTAGATCAAAATAATGCAGCATTGCACAAAGTTGTTTCGCATATTCCATCTCGAGACACACAACCGAACGACGCATAACTCCAATTAATACATCTCTTGAATATAAATTTAAAAATGATTTGAAGAACTGTATTGCATTCAGCTTAGCCCTTGACGAATCGACAGATATCACAGATATTCCGCAATTGGCAGTTTTCATACGGTTTGTTTCACCTGACTTCGTTGTTATCCCTTTAAAGGACACTAATATAAATTCCTTAGGCTTTAATGAAATTAGTTTATAAATGTTATCTATGATCCTTATAAATGTAAAATACATGAAAAAAAATGTGCAATCATTGGGAGGAAGAAAGGTTAGAAGGCTGGTTTAAATGCAAAACCATCTCTTTGTACTGTGAGAAAATAATACTTTCTTTTAAATTTTTATTAAGGTCGGAGTATAATGAATAATTATCATTAAAATTGTGTAATAAAAAAATAGCTAAACAGTTTTTAAGTGTTATTTGAATAAATATAGGTATTTGGGGTCACTAGAAAGATAAATCGAATTTCTGAATTTTCTGGGCAAAGCCAGTTTAAAAATGCATATTTCAAATGGAAAAATGAATTAAGTCTAGTGTTTCTATCTGTTGTAAGTTTAAAATGTCATAAAAATAGAAATTTTTAAAAAAATCATTCATATGTCTTTAAAAAGCAGAAAAAAAAAGCTTTTAACAGATGGATTCGCTACAAAACCACCGTTCGTTAAATGGTTAAAGAAGAATTATTAGATTTATTAGCACTTCAAGAGTCAAATCACGGGGTCGATCTTAAAAATGTATTAGATTCCATAATGAAAACTTTTGATGTGCCTCTTAATAAACTTGTAATCATTGCAATTGATGGAGCTCCGGCAATATATTACTGAGAAATGCTGTCGCCAATTATTCACCACATTTTAAAGAATTATCATAAGACGTAAAATAAATGTATTTAATTTTTAATATTTAAACTCAATACACTAATTTTGTACTTTTAATTAAATGATTTCAATAAATACAATTTCTGTAAATTTTTTTTAATACCTTTCAAATACGTATTTAATTGTGGCTTGCAAAAAATTTCAAATTTTGAAAAATGGCTCGGACTATCAAAGAGCTATAAACTGTTCTAGACAGTTCCGAATTTAACTCCTTTGGGTTGCTAAATACTTTTATTATTATTTTTTTTTTACTGGATGACCTCCTTTCCCACAAGAAATAGATCTTACAAGATATGTAAAACTTTTAATAAATGAGAACTGAATAATACGAACAAACTAAAACAAATCTTTAATATTTTTAATTAAAACTATTTAATGTGGAACAATAAATTTTTACTTTTCTAGAAACGTTTGAAGAGTTTGCATATCAATTAATAATCATTGAAATTTATTTTACTAAATATCTAACAAAAGTGAGTATATAAATACGAATAAACTTTATTTAAAAATTCAATTTATTTTATCTTTAATTCAGCAAAGTTTTAAATTGTTATCTATAACATTTTATCCGATGCATCAAACGGCTGAAGAACTTAACTTTGGCTGATTCAGTACCATGGTACCCTGTAATTTGGTACCATGAATTTCCCTTTCTTTTGCGTCATAATGACGACTTCTGGCATAATTTTGATGCTTATGTCACCTGTGCCATATCTCGAATGCAATATGGTAGCATTCTTACATATGGGAGGAAGTATCCAGTTTTCACACTTTTCGCCGGAAAACGTATGCATGAAAGGAGTACGACCATGGCCTACGAGTAAAGTCAACCTATTTCTAAACAGCACTCTAAATATTTTTTATGCGTTTTAATACTTAGAATGATTTTTACCCGATGTATTTGATATAAGAAACGTTAAATATATTTCTAATAAGGATTAAATGCTGAGAAATGCTGATACTGTTTTAGTGATCAACATAAACTGTAACTTGTTAGACCGCGACGCTAAATTTTGGCTTTGCAATTTAAATTGCAAAATTCCCGTCCAATACTTAAGTATCAATGTTGCCACATTCATAAAGAAATATATTTTTTGTTTGTACTATATGCGGTACTATATATTGTCGAATAGAAAAGAAAACTAGCTTATAAAACCTTTCAAAGATTTTGGATATAGTTATAGTTGTGGTTAGAGTTTAGATATTGTTCAAGGATGCTACCATATTGCAGTTGAGATCAGGGCCCGATTAAGATACTTTTGCGTGCCCAAGGCACAATCCCATTTTTGTGCCCTCCACCCCTATTGCAAATTTATAACGACAAGTTATTATCATAATTACAGTCACTATGATTTCTATTAATTGAACTAATGTCATAATTTTTAATTATAACATTGTATTAGCAAACCTATTTAAGAAATTAGCACTAAAGTAATATTCAAAATCAAAAGCACCAAACTTTCATTTTACGTAATCATTATTATCTCTGTTTAGCCATGCTAAAAATTAAGGACTTTTAAAGACCTAGAGTGACCCACTTTTTTATTTTTACCTTGTCACACTCACAAGCTCTGTGTGCAGAAAATAAATAATAATAGATTTAAAAATAATTTAAATTGATGAGATGATTTAATGGTTTATAGTGGTACATTGCTAATAATCTGTCTTATAAATATGCAATAACCCATAGGATAAAAAGAGTACCAGGTTCGTTGAGGGAATTAATTATCAGGTAAATAACAGTAAAATTAAAGTAAATAGGTATACTCAAACAATATTTCAAGTCAAACAATATAGTTCATGACAAACACAATTACCTCGTACAATAATTTTTTGAAACTTAATGATGGTAGCGTAAGTTTGCAATTTTCCCCACTTAAAATCTGTTTCAAACACTCGACTAAATTTTCGTGCCCCCTAAAATTTTTGTGCCCAGGGCACGTGCTCCAAGTGCCCATGCAATAATCAGGCCCTAGTTGAGATATGTCACAGGTGACTTCCGCCTCATAATGATTTCAAAAGTCGCCAGAGATAGGAATTTGGTACCATAAATTTCCCTTTCTGTTGTGTCATAATGATGACTTCTGGCATAATTATGATGCGTATGTCACATGTGACATATCTCGAATGTAATATGGTAGCATTCTTATATATGAGAGGAAGTATCCAGTTTTCACACTTTTCGTCAGAAAAAAGTGTGCATGAAATGAGTATGATTATGGCCTTCGAGCAAGGTCACCCTATTTCTAAACAGTACTCTAGGGACAAATCAACGGTGTACCCGAATACAATGAAAAATTGGGGAAACTATAAAATATTTTGGATGAGTTAATCGGGATAATGGGTTTTTTTTTTAAGAGAATTTTATTTCTATATTGTGAAACTAATGGTGAAACTAGTTTATTGAAACTCCCAATACTTTCATTTCTCTATAATAATTATAAAAAGAAAACCTTTGTAAATTCCGTTTGCTGTTATTATAAATTCAATCTTGAATTTATTATAATTAACATAAAAATTGTAGAACTATTATATTTCTTACCAATAGTGTAAGAACAAAAGCTGCTTAAACACAAACTTCATTACGCATGAAATATTTTTTTTTATTTAAAATTTACTATATCAGTAATATACAACAACAGAACTCTAAATTCTCACGAATGACTCTTTGTCGTCCAGAAATTCTTAATCAAATTAATAATGTAAATAAATTGAAACTGCAGTTCAGTTAGAATGACAAAAAAGAACAAATCTTTAAATCTGAGGACTTTTCGAGTCTTTAAACAGTCAAAGTATCTAAATTCGGGGACTGTCCCCGGTCACCTTACGAATCGTCACACATAGTGTTCCTTAATAATTTAGAAATTTCTCACTCCTAAGTACTTTTTCTGAAAAACAAAATTGATTTCTGTCTTAATATATATAATTTATCTTAACTGCTCATAATCCTGAATATTTTATAATTTTTTTTCACCTGATCTCATGAATAAAATCTTATTCTACTTATGAAACATCTACATCTATTAGCAAATCATTATAATTGACGATAAAATGGTAAGTAGATAGTACTGCCAATATGATTCGTATTTTGAAATGATAAAGGCGGATTGGTAACTGGAGTCTGTTGCTTCTGTCAGACACTGAAATAATGTGTGTTTTGTGTGTTTATAGCAAGTATGTTCCTGTTTATGTTTATTGGTGGTGATTACCTATCTCCTGTCTTTTTCCCGTTGCAACAAAGGTAAACTGCGATGGCCATCCACTGCATTTTAAACTTTGAAACTGATAGTGATTTACTTTGCCATACAAGTGTTTGAGAATCCTAGACTTCAGCATACGACCCAGAAAGCTCAAATTTCTTCTTCTCCTTAACTTTTCAACCATGAAAGTGACTTCTCCCTTGTGGTTGAAAGGTGCCTCCCACTGATATAGCCAACCCTTATACGGACAACACCCCTAACTTACAACAACGTGGAGGTTACAACTGGGAGGTTTTTTATCGTCTCTTCTAAAAGGAAGGTTTTAAAGAGTATAGTCCAATTCTGCATGACAGCCATCAGGATTGCACGAGCGATAAGCTTTTTCTAGTCATCGATACGTTCATACATGGATCACTTTAGGCTTTCAAATGCAAAGTAAGCTTCTCGTACCCAAACACGCACACAATTGCCATTCATTCGTGTCAGAAGGAAACCAGTCCATGAATGGTTGTTGTCATGGCAATACACGTGTCCAAGCAGGTGCGACGACAGGAGTACCGAGAAACTCTTTTAGAACATCAGCTACCGAGTGCCAGTCACGTGACGCACGGTATTGTCTTTTTATGTTTGTCAACAAACTTGATGTTCAGGTGCCACTTGTCATAAAACCAACGTGATAGTTAAGTCTACGGACTCATTCACTGGGATTAAATTTATCGCCAATTATCTCTCTCCATTTCCCGTCAAAATACTGTGAGGATTTGATCGTCACTCGTTAACAATAAAGCTTATTAAGAATGTGAGTTTAGTTTGGCAATTTCCCTTGATATTTTCATCGTTTGGTTTTATTGACAAAGAAAATATTTTACTGGGGCAATAATCCGAAAGTTTTAAATTTATACCTATGTATGCCTTGTTAGATCGGAGTTTTACCCCTCTCCCTCCACTGCAGACAAAAGTGTAAAACGGCCCTTCTCTGACATGAAAAGAGATAAATTGAAAAGAGATACAAATCTATGGAACTTAAATAATTCAAGAAAAAAATGGAGTAGGAAAAACTCAACTAAAAAGTATCTTTATTTAAAAAAGCAAAATAAACTAAAAACAAAAAGAAAGACCAAAAAACCTTCTAATCCTCCACATCCCTGGAAAATTTAAATATTGTGATCTCACAATTTCATAAAATTTATGCTGAGATTTTCACTTATTCCTTGAAAAAATTGTACCAAATAAGTGTAGCTTGCGACTTACGTACCATCACATAAGGTAGCCTGACATAGTCCACCCCCTGAGTAGGGCGTTTCTCACGCCACTACGTAGAAATAATTCTTTGCCATCGAATAGAGAATTGCTTCTACCACGTACTGCATTTGATAGAACCGTGTGTAATTTTCAAACCCGTCCACCACATATATCGGGCTTTTTTTTAAGATGTGGGTGATTTTTGTACCAAGAATTTACCACGTAAGGCTCTATCTACGGGTAGACATCCGGGGCTGGGGTGAGAAAATTATTGATATGTTAAATACGGAATTCTTTTTGCTAAAAATTTACAGTTCATATTTATACTTTTTATATCTAAGAGCTAACAAGTAAAATATAAAAAATATTTTTTTAATCCCTTTTATTTAATAAAACTGCGCTGAAAAGTAAAAAAAAAGTTTGAGTTTTTATTTGTGCTGCTTACAAATAGTTGGCGATACTAATTTAAAATCCCTGCAATTGGGATACCAAGTATGCTGAACAGCATTTTACATTTACCAAACTGATTTTATTTTTTTCTGCAATCTAATTATTTAATATTGAATATTGTTTTGTCACCGGAATTGAATCTATGGATAAAATTTCAGGTTTCTAGCTAGTCACGAATGTAGTTAAAAATTTATTTCAAAATATCAACTGACACACAGTGAAGTTAAGTAAAAGTGATTAAAAATATTATCAATCCTTAAATCTAAAGATAACAAGTATGAACAGTGGTGAACAGGGCCCTGATTTACAACCCTTTCAGTTATCTATTACCAGCAGAGCACACGGTACACTTGCCCAAAGCGCAGGAATTTCAGGGGCTCAAAAATTTTGATTTTTAATTTTTGGTATTAAAAGCATTTATAATTCAATCTTAAAAGTGAAAATTTGAAATTATACTTATTCCATTCTACACCAACTGCATAAAAATGGATTTTATCTTATCACGAGCTTGGTAGAGCTCGCTATAATAATCATAAATATCTGTCTAGCCATTTATCAAGTCATTTATCATATTTATGAAAAGTTGCTCCTAAAATAGGATACTTTCTTATTAAAAAGTAACATTTATCGTCTTTCTTGTTTCCATATTAAATAATAGGACAGGTTCTAAAGTGTGTGTAACTTTAAATTTTATTTAAAAACAGTTATAGCCGAACGATGGCCGATTGGTTAGGGTGCTGGCCTTCGGTACCGGAGTTCGTGGGTTCGAATCCCGTTTTGGCATGGATGTTCGTAGCCTTTCGGAATCGGCTTTAAGATGTAGGTCCCGGTCTCATCAGCCCTCGTGTTGCAAAAAGTAGACCGTAGCACTCTAAACCAAACTAAAAACAGTTAAATGTTTAGAAAAAAAGTATGAGTTCTTTAATTAAATTTTCCCCTTGATTTATTTCTTTTTGCCAAAACAAAATGATGACGGGTAAATATATTTTATGCCTTTATAGGAAGGTAGCAAAGACGCGAGATGACCCTGCACTTGTCGTTCGTAGTGCACCTCTGCCCTACACCCATCTTGGTAGTTAAGTTACCGAACCGAACTACCAGCGGCGTGACGCTGGAAGAAAACCGTTCCACTCAAAACCTGCATTAAAAAAAATTAAGGATAAAAAGCTTACTAATTTCAAATTCCAAAAATGTACTATAAATATATAATAATAATAATAAAATTCTTGTGATTATCAGATAACCTGAATATTTTTAGTTGACAGTTCTTGAAATAATTAAAAGCCTTATTTCCACAACTATACCTTTTTGAGACAGTTTTTTCCAAGGTAGTGATGTACTAATATATCTATAAATATATGCATGTATGTGACGGTATCTCACGTGTTCAGTTTCCATCACTGAAAGAGGAGACACCGGCAATTTCATTGAAGTCCGTCTCTTGGAGACGGCGCGTGCTTCTTTAATAGGGTTATTACGAAAGAATTTGGTCCGGGACGCCCTTGAACGTATCCGCTAGGTGGCGTCGGATTTCATTGAAGACTCGGATGTCGAGCATGATGATGACCGCTAGCTCATTCCGGGCCGCAGGCGAATCTGATAGAAAAGCGCCTCCACTCTTCGATTCCACCCGTGTCCAACTACTAAACGGAAGTGTGGGGAAGAGTTATCCCCCCTCTCTTATACCCGGACGTGAGCTGGAAATATTAAGGTACACTCGTAATCATTTCATTCTCTGGAGATCTCGTAAGGCTCCTTTCCATGTACACACACATCATATAATTATATGTATTAATAAGTAGTAATGCACAGGTAAATTTTCTTTGGAGTAAGAAATTATATAGTAAAAGTGTGAATAGTCAAATAAGAGTGTGCCTCCAATGCAACAGATATATCGGTGGTTCTACGTACCGGTAGCGTGCATTAGTTACCGTTAACCACTACTTGGCCGACATCGCATGTTATATGTCGAACAGTGGCGTAAAAAGGCAGGTACCAGATCTGAAAGGATAACACCATTCTCTAACTTAGAATTTCGTCAATTGACAAAGGTGTGGCTAACGATATCGATTTTGATAATTTAATGTCAAATTTTGCAGAGCAAGATGTTAGAAAGAAGAGAAGATAAGTGTCATATTAAAGTATAATTTGTTGGATTGGTCACTAGAGAACAGAAACTGTAAACAATTGAGTTTCTTTAAATTGTATAATAATAATAATTATAAAACATCTTCTAGATGCTTTTAGTATAAGAAAATATTTCTTAGATTGCACATTAAATTAGCCTATTAATGAAAATGTATTTTATTGTTGTTTATTGTGACAATTGTTTAAAAAATAATTAGTGTTGTGTTCTTTTCATCTAATAATTGAAAATAATTGCTCTTTCAGTATTTTTGCCATAATTTGGTGGACACGAGAACGACACATTTTAAACTACGAAATGTGTTCCACCAGACCTTGCTCTGGGTCTTCTGCTTGATCCCTGATTCAAAAATTACTAAGACCCACTTGAGCATAAATCGTACTTGCTCACCCTTGTGGTGCTCGTTGAAAACGAAAGTTGCACCCTTTTGCCTTACGTACATTTTACGTTACCTTTATGAGTAGCATATGAGTAGCCTCCGGCACAATTGTGCTTGGTTTGATCAAGTGGCATAAAACAACAACAACTGTACTAAAATAACGCTAAGAGAAAAATTGTATCTTTGAAAGTGAATCCATCGATACTGCCACGTTTGGTTATGTATCATAATTATTTTCTGTATTTAAAAAGATACGAGTAGATAGATGGTACTAGAATGAGAGGTATAATGTGAAACTTTGAATTGGTGAGCCATGTTTATAAATTTTTCACATACGTGGTGATATAAACTTATACTAAAGAAACTATTTACCATGTTTCCGATATTCATATCTTAGTTTCTTTTTATCTCAAAGATAAAGATAACTATAAATAAGTTTTAGCATTATAATGCCCGTTGGAATTTTTTAACGCCACGCCATATATTTTATTTTATAAAATCCAGTAATATTTATGCGTTTATCTATCTATCTATATCTAGCTACCTATACTTTCTATCTTTTTGACTAGACAAAGACTAATTTACTTAAATGAAGTCATAAAATATGTGCGTATGCTCCTTCCTCTCCGAACTAACTTGCTTATTTAACTAACACTAAAAGTTATCCATAGTTTTGTCATTTATGTGCATATTTCATAATTGCAAAGCCAGTGTGGACTTGTTTGTTGTGAGCAGTACGTTTCCACTCATTGTAACATTCGGACGTTGGTCACTGCTTTTTGGTACCGGTGTTTACCAGTCCGAATCCTCTATTGGCATGGATGTTTCTGGTCTTTTGGAAATGGTTTTAAGCAAGAGGTGTCGGTCTAACTAGACCTCGTGTTGCAAAAAACTGATAGTAGAGTTGTAAACCAAACCCATCATACAAGATAGAACTAATTCGATTTTTAAACACTGTTGCTAGCCTTGATGTAGCAAAAAAGTAAAGCGTTGCGTTCTAAACTATACCAAACTAAAAGACTGATGAGACTACTGAAAATCGTTCTATTTTAAAATGAATAGTCACTTGTCTACACTGGTAGCACTATTAGAGAGAGCACATGGTACTGGAATAGGCATTCATAGGGAACTTCTTAAATTCTACTTAACAAATTGCCTTTTTACGCTTCTGGCGGTGAAGTAGAGATTATTCTAGTATCTATTCAATAACTGCTGATTAGTAGCCAATTTTTTCGCAGGAATTCATACAAAAGCCATGATATTGTCAGATTCAATCTCTACAGAATAATCAAAATAACTCCCCAAGAATCTTGGATTGTAAGTCTGATCAAGGTACTCCCAAATAAAATTACCTTTCAGGAATTCCTGCTCACTTTGGAATTTTGGGCAATGAAAAAATTGACTCACTAGCTAAGAAGGGAATTTTAATAGAGCAACGCTTTATGAGTTATTTTCTTTTCCCAAGACTAAATTGTTTGTTAATCTGACTTTCAAAGATTCAATAACGCTACAGATAAGAGTTAGAGGATTCCGGGAAAGGAGAAATATATTCCCAGTTTTTAAAGAAAGAGTGACTCTTTTCAGGGGTTTAACTGGACATGACTGTTTGCGAGAATTGGAGGGGTGGATTACTCAAATTCTGTGTTCTGTGACTCCGATCAGCTTATGATTAAAGAACATTTGATGATTTGTGTTGCAATTTATGATTATGAGGATGTTATTGAAAAGTACTGGAGAACTCGTGAAGTAATGGCTTAGGTTCGAATGAAAGGCATTTGTAAAATAAATTCTAAACGACAATAATCACCCATGCTGACAATATATTTCGAAAACGTTGACTTCGACACTGGACGCCAATGTTTTGGTGTAAAGCCAGCTTCAGTGGTTTAGAAATATACCAGAGTTCTATATTTTGACTATTTTGATTCAACATTTTACATTAGTTACGCTACTTACATTTATAGATTCACAAACTGAATGAAAGAGAGGGCATGCGCAGAACGAACGAGGTAACAATTTCATCATTCTCACTTCACCAGAATCTCTATTGTATTACGCAACGCACATTCGCGTGTCCTAAACATTTCGTAGACTTTCCGTCAACAACTTCGCCCTCTCACGGTGCTCTGGTTTCTGGCGCACACCTCCGAAGGTTGCATCCATTAGAGAAAACCGCCTTATTGTTTATTCTCACCTCACTCATTAAAGCGACGGAGACAGACACTCTGTTATTCGATATTCGATACAAAGAGCGAATCTACGGATCTTCATTTCATCTCTTTCTTGGAATAACGTCACTCCTTTCCGTCTTATTTTGGACGACATATTCCCATTATTTTGACCTCTTGACTTTGCCAGGATTTCCCCACCGAGGTGTCGGCTCTCGGTTTTCACCAATATTCAGAGAGAAACTCTTTAACGTTATGGCGCAACTTTTAGCACACCTTTTTTTGTTTGACCTTCATAACTGCATGTTTGTTTTAGCCCTTTTTCATTCATAATGCAAGGGTCGTACTTTTTACCCGAAGTTTTCATATACGAAAGGATTTTCTTTCTGTTGAAAGCTCTTTTCGGTTGACGCTTCCTTTTGGTATTGGAATCTATCGGTTTTGATTTTCAGTGTAGCTGTTATAACATGAAATATGCTTAAAGTGTGATAAAGACTGTGTATATTTATTTAACCTGAAGCTGCAAAAAATTAACCGCAGTTCTTCAAATAAACCAAACCAAATCAAAGGAAAACTTGTTGGTAGAAACCTTCACACATGTGTGTTGAAACTTCAAGTCATTTCTTTTATTTCCCTCACCCGCACTATTTTCCACTCATTCTCTCCCCTTTATTCTCTGTAAACACACACATACATACATATTTACAGAGGGAGATGCATATACACTCACGTATATACATATATAATCAGACAATTAACATCTTACCCGTTTGTTACGCACTATTTTATTTTCTGGTAAACACAGTATATGTAAATTAACGAACTATAAAAAAATCTCAACTGTCATGATTTTTATGTATTAGCATATCACACTTTGTGATAAGGCTATTTTTTCTTTTTTTAATAGTCTGTCTCTGTGTGCAAACACGAGAATGTATGTTTGCATCTCGTGGAAACAGTAGATGCAGAAATCCATTTTGATTGTCTCTTAAGTATCACGGGGTTTAAATAGCACTGCGTACACTTCTGAAGACTTCTTTCATGTACTGTGAGTGGCTAAATCTCTCAGAATCATACCACGTCGAGAAAATCTGAAGCGCCTTAACTCAAATACGCAAGTCCGGAGAAAGATCCTTTTTGGAATCATGTCTGTTAGCAAATAGGTTAGTTCGGTGAAAGAATTTTAGACGTTATAACGCTAAAATTGCTGATGCACACCAAATTTTAGCTCATTTTAGCGAAAGAGCCAAAACTTTAGCCTTTACTTAAAAAGAAACATATATGTGATAAAAAAACATCAAGCACACTTTACAAAACACGAATATTTAATTTCAAAGCATAAAAACATAAACAATTAAACGATTAAACGCAAAATAGGCATTAATTCGTCTTAACTAAAATCACCATAAATCGTTCAACGTTGTACTATCACTCTCTTTTTACACACTCACGCTCTGTCTCAGTATCTGTCTGTGGCTCTCCTTCGTGTTGCTATCACAATTTGTAAAAGTCTAATCGTCTATTCCATGGAGAGTTGCCTTCTGCTGTTGCTGCACTTTGACACACACACACACACACACAAACACACACACACATATATATATATATATATATATATATTTAGTGATTTTTAAGGATATTAATTTAAGACATTAAGTAACTTTTTGGCCTCACGTTATGTGTCCATATAATGGAGTGCATGCGAAAGGGGCAGAACATTGAATTTTCTTTATCCGAAATCTCTCCATTAAGGAAGGTCGAGCGACTTTCTAACTGCTAACTGTGCCTTATGAAATAATTCTACAGGAACTGGCAACAAAACCTTTTCTTCCGCAATTTTGGGCCTGTTGATAGGAAACCCTCTTTTATTCCTTTTGTTTGTGTGTGTGTCCAAAGAGTGGACACATCCCTTCTCCATAAATTAGCACTTTTATGTTTTTGGCAGAGCGCGCGGGTCATTAGAAATGACCTTGTGCGAAAGAATCTGTTGCAAAGCGTGACTAATATCATGACAGCCATACGAATTCACTATTGTCCATTGTTACGTGGACTGTGAAATGGCCTGGTGCTGAGGGGTGGTCAGAGGAAAGGCAGAGAATTCGAAAGTGCATTTTTTTTATGGGACGGAATAAAAGTCTCTTTATGGCTTTCTCCAAATATTCAGCCTAAAGGGGTGTTTTGTTTTTACGTGGTTGTTCGTTGGGATTTTTAATTATTTCTTGGTCAATATTGCTGAACATTGTAATATACAAGTTCTTATCTGTATACTCTGTTTTAATTTTAAATATCTGTTTAATATATATATGTGTGCGTGTGTGTACATATATATGCATAAACCTACATATGTACAGAATTCTCTCTTTTTGTCTCTCTCTCTCTTATATCTATCTATCTGTCTCTCTCTCTATACATATATATTGCACGGGTGACGCCATAACGTAAAACTGTGAATTTGACAGTCAAAGATAATTATTTTCAACAAAGGCAGCAGTACTGAGTTATAAGCAAAACTGGGGGAGTAGAAAGTGTTATCGCTTTCCTTAAACTGTCCGAAACTCTTATTGTAGTAGCAAAGTTGAAATTAGTGTTCTGACTCCAATACCACGAGCTGCGATTTGTTTAGCGTATTTCGGTTTCCTCTCGTGATGGGAAACACGCAATTAATTTTCAGTGAAATAAGACGTTTACATTGATGGTGTCATAAACTGTTACTAGTGGTATCGGCTGTTAAACGCCGACAGAACAACTGTTAATGACAGAGAATGTAGTGTGCGCACTATTCTATCAGTAATTCAGAATGGATTTTTCATATTGAATTTTTGTTCCAGGGAAAAACAATGTTACGCCATACTCTAGGTGAATAGGGGGACTTTAAAGAACAAAGAAATGTGTAGGAATGGAGGGCGTTTATGTATGACAATGCATGTTCCCCACAGCAAACATCACAAACTCTTGGAATTTTGGACATACCTTGTATATACATTGCCTCGTAAGATCGTATAAGATCATATTTAAAAATACATAAAATTTAAAGAAAAAAATATATTTAAATGTGTTTTTCAAGAAAAACAACCTAATGAAGGAGTATTTATGTAGTACAGTAAAAATTAGTAAGTTTTTGTTGATAAAGAATGCTATCTGATAATGGTGTAAGTTATAAAATTCCATTTAATCCTATGTTTATTTGCATATAACCATAAGTTTTTAAGTATGATTATCTAAATAGAAAAGGGATAATTAATAAAAAATGGTAATTTATAGGTCACTGAAAATGGACGTAAATCCAGAACCGATAATCAAGAGTGTTAAATACGATGATTCAGGTAGTCATTCTTTTGGACTTCTGTTAAAAATGGTGCATCACTGCGAGAGCCTTTAGAGAATGTTTGTTTCTTCGAAGCGTCTTAATTAGGGTTATCAATGTGAAAGGAGTGATTGGAATTGAAACTTTTTTCAATTCTTTCTGTGTTTGAAACCTTGGTAAAGCTTCAACAAGCTATTGCTTATCTATTATCTATCTGAGGTAAAATCATCAATGTTTTTTGCATGAGTAGAAACAGAAATATTCGAGACCGAGATGTTAATTCTATGCCCTGTTTCATACAAAGTATGAAATTCATATTTGCAAAAATACTAAGAATGCTTCTGATTATTTTCTCGTCTGGTGTATGATAGGCGAGAAGTTCCTTTGTATATGCTTCTATGAAGTTCCTTTCTATATGTTATGTGACGTTTCCTTTTCTATATGATTAGTCGGAAATGGATGTAAATTTGGGACATTTATTGTAGTTCGAAATCACTTTAAACAGTATCTCCTGCTCTAATGAGCCGTCGTGTAGTAGGAAAGAATAATTATTTGCAAACAAAATCGTCAAAAATTATCTTATCGATCGTAGTATAAAAATTACTTTAGTATACAAATTAATTCTAGCTGATAATAAAACGAAATAAAGAAGTAGGAAGATTTCGAGGGTTGATTTATTTTCTGTTCTGTAAATAATAATGGATTTATCCGCTCGTTAAGATGCAAATAATATTTCTTTTTTTTAACCCTGTTTAAAATATTACACGATTCTTCTTTATTCTTTATTTACTCGAAATAGCACGAATCGTTTGATCAGCGTTCAGAAATAGAAAACCATGATCATCCAAGTATCGGGTAAACGGCGAGTTTCACGTCGTTTCCGAGCATGCTTGTCGCATCTGTCTGCCACCTGTGCACCCGATTCACGTCTGGGAAGAACAATAAGGTCTATTCAACCCACACACAAATACATTAGAAAATGAAGCCGGTGAAAGGATTTTGCTGACTGTGTATGCATCGAGTGCCCTATCAAGAGCTCATCCTCACATCCCATTTTAAAAGACTTTTTTATTATCATTTCCGGAATAAAAAAAAGAGTCCTATGCTATCGCAGTGATTATTTAACCTTAGTAAATATCTTGCTGTTGTTCGCAGTTCTTATGATGTCAATATTGGGCTTATTTTCAATGTTTTTGTAATAGCCTTTCAAAGCATTTTGTTATGATCCCGATAATCTCCAATTTCAATCAGATGTTGTAAAAATTATAGTATTTTAAATTGCTATTACAAAATGTATTTAAGCGAGCTCGAAAATACTCTTATTTTTCAGTGTTAAAACATGTGTATTTAAAAAGGCTGATCTTTTCTAAGGAGTACTGTCAATCTTTCAACATTTTCAGATCCATCAAAGATTTTAACCCTTTGCATGTGTGTATATATGTATGTAATATATCGAAATTATTACACCTAAAACAT
This sequence comes from Pardosa pseudoannulata, assembly GCA_032207245.1. Classification (NCBI taxonomy): domain Eukaryota; kingdom Metazoa; phylum Arthropoda; class Arachnida; order Araneae; family Lycosidae; genus Pardosa; species Pardosa pseudoannulata. The sequence continues at coordinate 167,877,469 of CM063501.1, forward strand.
CTATCTAAAATTCTCCTTTTCCCCTTCTCAATCTTTCATATTTAATTTAACCATATCTAAATACCAGCCTCAAAATCTCAGATTTGAAGGAGTGTTCTCAGAATTAAATTCTTTTTACTAGTCTCCCAAAATTAATGCTAGAATAAATGCTAGTTTTATGTACACTTGTCACATTTTTCAGCAGTCCCAGAAAAAATGATACACTCTTCCAATGTCTAAATTTCTGCATAATGCTGAATAAGCTGTTGGTCTCATGGGAGAGAATCCGAGTGATCACTCGCGAAATATGCAATAGAAGAGTGTTTTCGTAATCTTTCGATGCTGAATTCTCGTCTTGTAAAGATGAATATTTTTAGTCTCAAATAAAAGTTAACTGGATTCCTTCGTTGACCTAGCCTAATCCATGCAGCCACTGACATAGTCTCTACGACAGCTCTCCGCCATCATACTGGAGGTCGCAGTTCAGGGGAAGCACCAAGTTCGTTCCATTCCGCTCAACTCTATCGTTCGCTCCACGTACGCCTCGTGCCAGGCCACTACGAAGAAAAACATCCAGGAAGATTCCTAACTTCAATAACTGAAACGACTACTCATCTGGCTCCTCAAGCGCAATCCGGTTCTTAATTTGGACTTTGTCTTGGTGATTCCCTTTATTAAAAGAGATAGAGTAAGATGAATTATATACAATACAATACAAATACAATTACAAAAGAAAGAGTATATATACAATATGTTCAAGTCTTCATTCGGCTTCTTCAAGGGTGTTAAGTTTATGATCGACGATGTAGTTGATCTCACCCCTGGACTTAGCAGAATTCAGGAGATTATGGAATGTAACTTCTTTGTAGTTGGATGCACACGCTCTATATCTTATATTTTCCATGAGTCTACACTCGTCTAGGAAAAATGATGTACTTCGCCTAGGTGGTGGCCACACCAACACTGTCCTGTACTGTCGAAGAACCTTTATCTGTAGGCTTGGAAGGCACCATGGTGGGTGATGACTTGGTTGAGGTAGAAGTCTCCATGTATCCTACTTGAGTTGACCTTGAGGATGAGATGATGAACATCTCTTCCTTTAGTTAAGGTATCCCATCTGCGTTGCATTAAAGTTCCACCACGGATTTTGCTGCTTCTTTTAAAGGAGCTACGGCTGAAAATTACGCAGGTCCATTCATTGCCTAGTAAGCCCGGGCAATTAAGAATAATAGGGGATATCTTCTGGTGTTACAGAGAGTAAAATTCGCTCGCTACATGTGTGTGTGTGTTTGTACACACACACATATTTATAACTTTCACACATATATAATCTTCCCTTTTGGTTGTTTTCCGAAGTCTCTATAATGATAAATTTCAATATAAAAAAATCTTGCACTGTGGGGGTATAACTGTAAAATGATAACCATAGAAGACCTATTTCTTGCATTTAAGACTATAGCATCTAGTTGTGCCACAACTTTTGAGTGCAGTCTAAACTCTATGCATCAAAATTTTCAATATAACGTGTATTAATGCTGTGTGACCATAACTAAAAAAATATTAGCCTTTAAATGTTGAAATTTTGTATTTAGGACTATTAGAATATCTAGTTTGTATCTATTCTTTTGATTGCAATCTGCTATCTATATAACGGAAAAGTTTCAATATTACTTTTATTGAAACTGTGTGGCATAATTAAAAATCTTTGCTGTAAAAAAACATTACATCGAAATATTGTATTTAGGACTATTGTAACATCTAGTTAAATTTAGCAAATCCAAAGTTTATTTCTGTAAAACCATTGTGCAACTCATCAAACGATGGGTTAAATTTTAATGTGAAAATAAAATTTAGTAACGGTATTTGGTATGGATTGTACGAGCAAATTGTATTAATTGCTATGCTGCAATATAGCTAAATAAAAAAAGGTTTCTAAAGTTTACTGTGAATCATCTTTGAAGTATGCTGCAGATCTGCAACGTAATGATATAAAAAGTTCAAGATTTTAGAATTTTTTGGTTCCACTGCTTATTTGCATTCTATCATTATGTTGTAACAATAATTTTTTTCATTATAATTTAAATATAAAAAAAGAAATCTAGTTTGAGAATCATTACTAAGATATTTTCTTCCTTCTTTGCATTTCGTTGACTTTGTATGTCTGCTGCTCTACAAGTTTACCTACATGCTTCAACATATATTTATATTGGATCATATATTAGTAGACCAATTGGTATACAGTGCAGTGTATGGAAAGTAGAAATAAATACCTGTATGAATTTGACTGAGGATTTTTAATATTGCAATTCATAATTTCTTATTAACACTTTCACGAGCGGTATCACCAACGGAACAACATTGTCACGTTTGTCGTTATTTGCACACGATTCCTACTCTTACCATTGGTAATCTTGTTGTTTTTGTGAGCTATAAAGCTGGCAGTTTACGGTAGACGCCAGTACAGGGTGAATGAGTAGATCTGTGAGTCTAATTTGTGTCTACGACAGATAAGTCGGAGTTTTTACCAGAAAGATCTGTCGATTTGCTGTTTAGATCAAAATTTCTTCCGTGTTTCCTCGATTAATTTCAACTAACAAGAAATCATTTAAAGATAGCAGGTCCCGGTATTTAGTTCAATGTATTTTGGGGAACGAATTCTCTACATTTATACCAGTTGCAGCTATTTGGAGACAGCTCCTTTATGGTGTTGCTAAAAATCGATGCAAAGAAATGTGAAATAAAATTAACAGAAGCGTGCCTATCAACGATATTTATGTACTATTAATTTGATATATAGAACAAATTTAATTTCACTCAAGTATTTTGTGAATGCTAATTTTTAGTATTATTCTTATCTTTCTGAAGCTTTTCCTCCCATCAAAACGTACTAGCCACGTTGGCCTAGTATCTCAGCAAAATTTGATAGATACTAACAATGAATGCAACTTGCAGTTTGCGTTTCTAACATCTAAAACAAAAGTCGTTTAAGAACTAGACCTAACTGGGAAAATACAGGCACTGATGTCATTAAGAAAAAAAAATCAATGCAAGTACACCAGTACTTGAAATTGGAGTATAACTAGGGTCGAGAAATTTGATGAAAACTAGACGTTTTGACATCATCCTTACCAACACGTATATTTTAAAGTGCGGATATGTGAGAATGTCACATAATACTGATAATTTTACGCATAAACAATAAATATAATCGTGTAATTTTAGCTTTAAAGTGTGTTTATAAGAACTTTGTCATCCAACTTTAATGTGTCTTTTTGTGCGGGTGCTGAAGTACGCATTCTTACAAAAAGTTTAAAAAAAGGACAAAAGTTTAAAAGAAGTAGAATGTGAATTATAAACCTCTTCTGGGTTTTAAGATTCTTTTCATCGTGGAATAGTTCCGAGCAGAAAAAGTGCGTGCTATCATGCTAATTCGAACATACTTCAGAGTAGTTTCGATTCAAGAGAGTTTCTACCTCACGCTTTGCGGACTGACGTTTTTTATCGGACTACACGTTAACTGATCGGGAGAGGGAGGGGAAATAAAAGTTCGATACCATCTGTTGAGTTTTGGAGAGTGACCCGGCGCTGAAAGAAAACTTGTTCCGTCTGGGCTGCCATGCGTCCAGTTGCTCCACTGACCATCTCTGTCGAACACTTCCGCCGATCCTCGGAATTCGGACAATGGTGAATTTCTGTTCCGATCGAACGGAACACATCTTCTGTGTTCAGGTAACGGAGCTGGAGGCGCTTTGACCCCGATTGACCAATGATAGAGCTTCTGCCATTGCTTTTGGAAAAAGAATCGGATGTGGGAGATGTCCATGGGAAGTGATATCGATATGAAGTAGATAACTTTGGATTAGAATATGCATGCATTGGTCAGTAAGTCTTATATACTGGTGTGTGTGTATGTGTTAGCGTTATAGTACATACACAAATAAATATATATATATATATATATATATATATATTGTGTATATATATATATACATACATATATACATATATATACACACACATATATATATATATATGTGTGTATGTGTGTGTGTGTGTATGTGTGTGTGTGTGTGTGTGTGTGTGTGTGTGTGTGTGTGTGTGTGTGTGTGTGTGTAATAAGCGTTTCTTGCATTGGGAGACAGTACCCCCAGAACTTTTTTCTATACTCTATATAGAAAATAAGGTCTTTAATAATTATAACATTTTAAATAAAGGCAAAAGTAGAAAGGTTATAGTAAATTTGCATCACACGATTTAACTACGTATTTTCGTTACAGCTCTTCTAAAAATGACATAATCAGTAATGAATACACTTAAGGAAAGTATATGTTTACATGTATGTACGCATAATTATTTACTATATTATTTACCCATTTTCAATAAGATTCAGACACTTGCACTTTTGAGTTGATGCTTTAAATTTCCTACAAATTTATTAAAATAGTTTGCAGATAGATTGTAAACTCTGATCCATGTTTTTTTTTTGTGTGATTATAATAAAACGATTTTAGAGTGTGGATGAATTTTGTTTCAAACTTTGCAACATATTAGGTTAAGACTATATATATTTGCGCAAATGTCACCGTCCAAACTGTGAAAGAGGCCTTTATATATCGGATTGTATAATTTAAATCCTCGGTTCAACGAACGCGTATTAGTAATGGAACAAATGGACGAGCTAGAAGAAAATTTGTCCTTCCCCCAAAATGGCTGATCTGTATCAATTCAGTCCGTCAACAACAGAGAAACGAAAGAATATTTCGATGCATAAAAACATCCACTCTACCATTTACGTTTTTAATGACATCCTTATGCAGATGTACGAAAAAATCGGACTAAGAATAATCTCGATAAAAAATGCAGGTCTTGACATCTTTAAGGTATATAATAAATCACGTATCACGTTTTTAAAAGATGAGGACAGTGCGATGCGCGGCAAAGCTCCACCTAACTCCATCTGTATTTCATCTCTTCAATCGTTTAAATACATACGAACATCTCTTTGTAGAAATTCTCATTTTGTCCGTTGACCCTCCCCCTTTTTCCACATTTCTCGAAGATGACGGGCTTTTGTCTCTCGAAACAATGGGCTCGTAGTTCGGCAATTTATTTGGCGGGCGTTTTTTGAGGTGGGGCCCGGTATTGCACGCGTTGCGATTAAGGTGGTATGGTGATAGCCACTAAATGGAGTTTTCGCAGGAACTGTTTTGCGCAGTAAATAATGGTGTATGCAAATTAAGTTGTAAGTCGGTAATGAATTCATCGCGGGGCAGTTATCACTTGGAGAAGAAACGTCCCTTCATCAAAAGAGATTACTCAAAAAGTGGCCGAAAATAAATTGGGTTTTGAGATTGAACGATTCTTCCACATCTCGAAGATTTGCAAAAGACGTAGTGTATAATTTTCCGAACCGCAGTTTTGTGCATCTAAAAACGGCCTAGTTCGATTGAAAAAAACATATGCCCGCTTCCGTTTCAGGGCGTTGTCGTGACCAAGAAGCTTTGTGGAGTCGGGTTATTTGTTTACTTTAGCTGTCCATTTACCTCTTAACCACCGCAGTTTCTTTACTCAAGTGCATTATCCCTAGTGGTTCATACTAATGCAATATTTTTCGTGTTTGAGTTTGTTAAGGTATGGCCCCGTGAAATAGTTCCTTGATTTTTTGACCCCAAAAAAGTTTGTTTAAGATAGATCTACAAGAAGGACAGTACCTTTTGTTATAGGAATCCGTATTTTCGAATAAATGTGTAGGTATGAACTTCCATAGATGATGAACAAACCAGGAAACTTTACATTTGGGACCTGAAATAAAAATAAATGGAAAATAGCAGACTGAGGTTAATGAAGATTTCATCAGAGTAGAACTTTAAGAGAATTGATTGGCGAAGTTTATCTACTGTTACCCATTCGAGTTAAGATAGAACTTTATGTTTCGTAAAAGAAATTTAATATAAGAATATTTTTTTATTGTTGTGGAAACTAGAAAAGTTTTGCTTTCTGAGTTCTATTATTAAAGACTAGTTAAAATGCAAAGATGTGCAATTTTGCTAAAATCAACAATTTAGTGCTGAACTAATCCTTGATGAGGGCTCCTCTCCGTTCAGCGTTGAGCAATAAGCTGAATTGAAAAATCATCCCAAACGGATAATTTATCTAATTTGTTTTTTCTCACACTGTTTTCTGAGGTATTCAGCTACCCAGCTTTCAATGAGGGTTGATAACTCTGAAAGAAATTTACTCTATTAATTTTGTACCACAATGAATGTTTTTCCTTTTGTGCATTGAGAGAACCCCCTTTGATAATTCACCAGTTTTAGAATTTAACGTTTCTACCTTAGTTTCAGTTTTTTCAGATGAATTTAACTTTCTCCAAACTATTTCGAAGTACCTTCATTATAATTCAATTGTTATTAATACTCGATTTTTCGTATTTCGGATTATTATTATTATGGTTCGTGGTACCATTAGGAAGATAAAAAGCATGATAATTTATAACTGGTTCATTATCTGTCATAAATTCCACATTCGTAATGACCTATTTCATAAAGAAATTATCTTCAATTTGGTGGGTTCGGTTTGGTTTGGTTGAAGATCTGCAGTTTACTTTTTTAAAACACAAGTGCTAATGAGACTGGGACCTACTGCTTGAAGCCGATTCCAAACGGCTACGGACATTCAAGCCGTAGTGGTATTGGGGAGCTTTAATTCCCCTTACGAATAAAGAAAAGAATTAATTGTTACAAAACGTAACACAAGATTATAAATGACTAGAAACGATTGGGGAACTTACCCATCTTCCAGGGCTGGACACATGGACACCAAGGGTTTCCAAAAACTTTAACTTTAATGCGACTCAGATTGAAAGAATAAACGAATTTGAATACCGACCTTCTCTTCGGGCAATTTACACCGAAGTCAGTAAATACATAGGTTTTCGCGCTAGAATAATAATAATAATAATAATTAAAAAAAAAAAACCGCAAGTCTGACTGGCGCCTCACACCTTGGAATTAGAGTTCCGTTTTCGCCCAGGGATACGAACTCCGGTACTGAAAATAAGTGCCCTAATCACTCCGCCACCGTTCTTAAATTGCTGGAAGAAAATATAAAAATAATGCATTCTCTGTTTCTGATCAGTACCTAAGGTAAAATTATCTGCTTGATGTGGTTTGGTTTAGTTTGGAGCGCTACATTTTGCCACACGAGGCCAATGAAACTGACAACTATGGCTTAAAGGTGACTCTGAACGGTTCCATGTCATAATGGAACATTCATGTCATAGTGGATTTCAAACCCATGCCTCTGGTACAGAAGAGCAATACCCGACCTATTCGGTCATAGTTTGGCAACTATATGCTTGAGAAAAATCTTCTCGAATTGGCGTATTTCTCTTCACTAACTGCTTTCACTGCACCTAATTTTTATCATCTTTCATCCTTAGATCCTCTTAATATACCTACAATTTCTCTTACTAATTCACCTTGAGAGATTTATCATGGTCGCATACTTACTACAATTATGTCGCATTACTTACTTCTTATTAATCTCCGGAAGAAAAGTTGTTTAAAAGTTCGTTTTAGTCAAAAACCGATTTAGAATGGAAATCTAAATTCTATAGTGCACCCTGAACCGTTTGAAGAACAGTCCACAATCTCAGCTATCCTTGCTAAGTAAGGTTGTTTGATGATCGAGTAGGTAAGATCTTTATTTATCTGTACCAGATTCTATAAGATCTAAATTTTTCAGCTGAGATTAATATTCATGTCCAGTTGCAATCGTTCTTAATTAGCAAGTTCTCATAGCACAAGCTTTTCTATTGTACGCAATGCACCATAGTTCTAGCAACCTACGAGTAAGAGAATAAAGTTCCAATACGTGGTCCATTAGGATAAATAAATATATCGGCTAACATTTATTAACTCGGAAGTTATAGAGCAAATGCATAATTACGTCACAGTTCTAACGTACGTTTGTATGAATCAAGTCAGATTCTTGCATAATCATTTTTATGTCCTGCGATAGTTTTTCTAGGTCATTTTTAGGTATCAGCTATACTCTGACATTTCGAGACCCCGCCTCCGATTTTGCTTTCGAGTAAAAGCCACTGATACCGGAACGAGATATCCTGTACTGGTCAAATATTTTTCATACATTTCCTAAAGACCTAATTATTGCAAATCTCCCCATCTTTTCCACACGCGAATTACTAACCCCCATTGTAAACACGGACGGATGGGAATCCTCAACCAAATGGTAGAAATAAGGTTAATCCCTCGATAATGAACTGATTTTTGTGCTGAGAGAGAGAATCGACAAAAATTGGCGAACTTGTTTTGTCGGAAGAAGTCGGGGTTTCTGTGCCTCTGTTTGCGTGACACCAACACTTCAAACAGGATACAATACACACTAGGGACACTTTCTTGCAAGACACGACCGTCGCTATCGAAATAATCTTTGAATTATTTGGCAGCAGCATCTCATTGTTAGTGAGTTCTGCTAAGCAACGACATTTTGTTTGGACAACTAGAAGTTTAGCGAAAATTTTGTCGATATGAATTCAAATTTTTGTGTCGAAAATAGAAGTTGTCTTGTCGAAATCAGTGAAAAACTGTTCTTTAATTAAATACTTATACTCACGGTCGATGAGAGAAAAGATATTGTCTTTACTTAATAGGAAGTCAACGGTTTCTTAGATCAAAATTTATTTACTCTGTTTTGATATTAATGTAAATTAAGCTGCCCGACACAGTATACCGTGTTGAGAAATAATGTTGACTTTCACTTTAACTGTTTGTTTGCACGAAAGGGTTGGTTTGTCTCGAGCTCGGTTTGTATTTCTCAGCCTTGAACAAGAGAATTGGAGATGGTTCTAAGGGGGTAAGTTCTTCGGATGCCCCCGGGTGGCATGCAGCAGTACCTGAACGAACTTCATCTCCGGTTCCGATGTGAAGAGAACACGAAACGCGGATCGGTTTTTATTCTCGGTTTACTCTCGGTTCATGCAGGTTCCGGTTTCCGTTAATAATTTTTTTTTTTGATGTTTCATAAATCTTAAAAATAAAATTTGTGTGGTCCGTCTAAGCTTTTGGAGGAATTATTTTAATTCCATTCATCCCAGCGGCGATCTACATACATCACTGCCCCAGTAAAGTAGGTGGGTAGGTCCCCCGCAAGCATAACGCACCAGAACAGTGTGTTGTTACAACGTGGCCCCGGATCGGGGGTGGTTGTTACAGTTAAGTTAGAATTTTGATAAGAAGTAATTTTTAAGATATCGGTCATGAAGAGGTAGGCAAGGCTTAGAATCATGAGGGTTGGTAATAGTCTTGGTGTCTGAAACGATACAGAAGTTGATTAAATACACTGAAAAGAAAAATATGATTAGTAGGCACCGCTCGAAACACTGTTTGGAGTCATCACAATAATACACGGTTCGATACACTAATTTAGATACACTAATGAAATACACATATTTTTTTTTATCACAGTGTATCACTACACAGCGTATAACATTTAGGGTATCAGTGAAGTAATAAGAGCTAAAGGGAATATTAAAATAAGAATACTATTTTTAGCAAAGCTGTGCTGCGTGGAGATATTTATAACCGTCTGTATTTGCCTTTGAGTCCTAAATTTCAGTCTAATTAATATTTTTGTCCCAATCAAAATGCAGACAATTAATCAACCTAAATTCTAGTTAAAGAACTTTTGATTTGGTTTGGTTTGGTTTTGGAGCGCTACTGCCTACTTTTTGCAACGCGAGGGCTAATGAGACCGGGACCTACTGCTTAAAGCCGATTCCGAACGGCTACGAACATCCATGCCATAGTGGGATTCAAACCCACGAACTCCGGTTCCGAAGGCCAGCACCCTAACTATTCGGCCATCGTTCGGCTAAAGAACTTTTGAAAAGAGTTTTAAATGACTTCGGTATACAAGATTTTGGATGCACCTACTTTCAAGAAAACCATAACGAATGATTAGCCTTTAAAGATTTCTCTAAACCAAATTAAAACTGAAAAGCAAACTATTAAATTTTCTTTTATACGTCATTCAGTGAGAAATTTAGCAACATATCCTCAAAATTTACCTAATGATTTTATGTAGTTTACTTAATTTAGGTTTCGTAAATTCGATGCTCAAAATAAAGGAACAATTATAACAGTTTTGATACTTGTTAAGGTAGTTGGATAGTAGCCCTATTTATCCTTATGTTAACTATTCGAATATATTTATCTCTGGGGATTCTGAAAATTTTCTTTACTCCGTGTTTTTTACTCCGTGAAAGAATGAAAATTTTCAGCTTTAGTACTATTTCATAGTTTTAAAATACTTTTCAAAGGCAAAAAACACATTTTAAATATTAAACTATAATTGAGAAGGAAGTAAATTTATTTTTTAAACGAAAATAATGAAACTTATTTATAAAGATTTTATTTTCAGTCAAAAAAAGCTGTAGTGACCAAAACAAAAATATTTGTAAATGTATATTAGGATTCATTTTATTGGTGAAGAATGTGCAAATTTCTTGTGTTATATCAAAAAATTTTCAGCCGATTTATTGCAGTTGACTTGTGATAAAGTCTTTAATTGGTTGGAAATATTTCCCTAACACACTAGAAATCCGGATATTCTTCATCGGGAAAAGGAATCCTAGACTGAATCTGCTGCTTTTTCAACACGTACATGTTGATGTGTCATATGACTTCGGTTTGGTGCTCTACAGTTTATTTTTTTGCAACACGAGGGTTAATGAGACCAGGACCTACTGTTTAAAGCCGATCCCGAACGGCTACAAACCACCAGGTCATAGTGATTTTCGAACCCTCGAACTCCGGTACCGAAGATCCGCGCCTTAACAAATAGGCCATCGTTTGGCTAAGGCTTTTAGGAAGCCAAATCCTTCTGCTTGTAAGCCTCTGACCATTTGATTTGCTTTTAATTCGTCCGATACAAATTCTTTTTAGATTGTAATATTTTCCAAATGTTTTATAAATATTATGTAGTAAAATGTAAGTCCCTTCTTACATTGACTCACCCGAAAACATACAGCAGCAACAGAACTGAAGACCAGTACGCCACGACAGCAACCACTACCGCTATAAATATGCTGCTGACCTACGAGAATTCCATCATGGTCCGATTTTAATTTTGTCAAATCCGGTAAGGAGCAAACTCTACAAAGGTAAGCTCGAGGCTACCAGGAATAACTGAAGACTCAGATCGCTAGAACATCTCTGGCTCGTGACAACAGTGTATACTTAAAGGAGGTATACGATTGAGGTTGTCTCTCATTTAGCACTGCACAGAGGACACGTACGGCTTGAGCTCGTGGCTGCAGACGTGAGAGACGTTGTCCCCCGGTAGTACACCGTAAAAAGAAATAAGAAGCATAAAATGCCATACCTTCTAATGTAGCCTCTACACTATGGCCTATTGTTCAATACTTCCTGATGGTGATCTTGGAAGATAGTTTACGGGTTTCAAGGATGCAACCCGTAAACCATCTTATGCTTGGATTCGTCCATAGGGTCTACTGCGCATTTTAACTGCCTTTGATCTTTGAAGAAAAATCGCTTCCAAAGCCATCCTCCACCAAGGCCATTTTATCTTCTACCATCGTCGACCGCGATAAGCCATACCCCGTCCAGACGGTGGTAATGGCTTACAGTGGACCATAGTGTGGAGGGGCCATAATAGCAAACTGTGGGCGGTGGTAAGGATAATTTCCACCAAAAAAAGAAGTTTAAATCAAATAAATTTATTTTAATAATCGAAATTCAAAGATTTTTCTATATCAATTTCAATTTAAAAAGTATTTTAACATGCTATTGCTAGGAAACAATAGCCTTGTTAAGACTTTATCACATGTAAACATTTACGTGTTGAAAAAACAACAAATTCACTTTAGGATTCCTTTATCCGTTGATGAATAAGTGGATTTCTCGTGTGAAATTAAAAAAAAAACAGCCCATCAACACTACGTTTACGAACATTTCTTATATACCTATCTCTAAGAACACGCGTCAATTTGACGCATAAACGAATACATATAACAACACTCGGAAAGCAATGTAATTATACACTATAAGTGAAAAGTGAAAATATGAAATAATAATGAGGTTCAAAATAATATTACTAATCCGAAAAATATTTTAGTATTTTCTTTTTCAATACTCGAACCAAGTACCTAAAACCTTCAAAATCTCTTGACACTCTTACTTCAATGAGGATTTGCACATGTGGGGGATTCGAACAACTTAGTATTTTTCTGATAATTCCAGACTCGTAAATTCCAAAAATGTTCTCAAAAATGTAAAACACTGGGTCCATCATTTAAAAAATTAATTTTAAAGTTAAGCGAAAGTCACGTGACATCAAAACGCTCCGTGATTGGTTGTGACGTCATCGTTCAAGTTATCCAATATTTTCTTATTGCTTGTAAACATGCACTATTTTCCGATTTTGTTTTTGCAAGTTCTTGGAATTTTGCTAGCTATCAAAATTTATTTTTATTTAAACCTGAAGGTTTATTTTATCGATCTCGATAGTTTAATTATCTCAAATTATTATAAATATCTCTTCTACCTGGATTTACCAAAGGACAATCGGACAACCTCCCAAAATTGACATGTCAATATTTTCGTTCTTGGGAAAAAACCCGGATTTTATGGGAGCAGAAATACGTTCGAATTAAAACCCAAAGATATGTAAAATCATTTATATATTTATCCAATATTACTTAACATGTATTAATATTTTATTCATGCTAATCACAACTCTTCTGTTTGTAGACACAGATAAGTCAAATAAATATTCATATATCATATACACACACATTTGTAGTAGCATCGCCTTTTATAAATAGAGATGGATGTAATATTAAAATAAAAATTAGAGGAGGTATTTATTGTGGGAGGTCCCGGTGTCATTAACCCTAGTATTGCAAAATGTAAACCGTAGTGCTCCAAAATCAAACCAATTCTTAGATATTTTAAATTTGATGAAAAGAAATATAAAATCTTTAAAAGCCTTTATTTAATTATTTATACATTTATAAATAGCAATACAATTTTATTGCCTTTAAAATTAATGTTAAATTAAAAATGTATAAAGTTTCTGAAATTAAATTTAATTTTTAAAATAATATCATTATTAAGTATTTTAAAAATATTATACTTTTTTCAAATTAGTCACCAATTTAATCGAAAAATATCACTGGGAATTGATACACATAAGAAAGTATGTATCTCTGAAGAAAATATTTATAATATCTTGAAAATACATAACCTTCCCCTCCTCCGAGTTATTTATTGGATAATTATATGCTTTCGACATTTATATGTTTTACGATATTTATATGCTTTATCAAACATTTATTGGACTTGAACTCTGGGATAATACTCGAAAATTAGCAGTTTTAAAAGTTAAATAGCACTGGTTAATCAACAGTCCTTTTAAAGGTATAGATGTATTTTTATATACTTTAATTGTTCTAAATTTGTAATAATTAAACAAAAGCAAGCATTTATTTACCGAAAAGTCTTCACAAACCCATATAGATGATTTATATGATATTTTGGGGTTTAATTTCTCATCCCTTTTCATCGCATTTGTCCAGATTTTACGAGTACGTGGATCTTTAGGAACGCTGAAAAATATATCTTCTCATTGCAATTAGTTGTTGTATTCTTACACAGAGGCACAATACAATATTTATAATATGATTTTTAATGCCAGACACAATAAAAAAAATTTCTATTATATGCGATACTTTACACAGAAATTAATTTGAAAGTTGCCTTTTAACATGTAAACAACATAGGCGATCGTTGTCTTCGTGAACGATGACGTCACAAACTCGGCGGAGGAAAAGTATCGTTTTTGTGAGACGTTAAACAGTCCGCTATAAAACACATTAGAAATCCCTAATTAGGTCCCCAAATAAAAGAAAAATAGGTACTGTTCTGCTTACTTTTTTGTCTTCTATTGTTTAAAATTAAAATTAGAAAACTTGAAAATTCCTCATTGACATTCTGCTTTTCGTTCTTTTTACTGTTGCTTATTGCGTTTTTTATTTAAGATAACAAATCGGATGACGAATCGAAGTACTGTCGGTATTCATACATATGTATATATATTATATATATATATATATATATATATATATATATATATATATATATATATATATATATATATATATATGCATCAGTCTACGTTAGTGTCAATCCATGCTGGAGAGTTTCTCCGGTCATGTCATTACAGACGTTTTCGTTATTTTTGTCCCTATTTCCATCATAACCGTCACACCGCCTTGAACTCGGAAGACGTTTTCAAAGAGACAAACAATCGATATTTCACTCCAGAGAGAATACTGCATTAACGTTTTATATTTCCATTCCGATTCTCTATTAACTTGCTTCCGTGTTTTTTCATTACGCTGCTGACACATTGGCAGCAATGACAGATTTTTTATGTAAGCTGATTGACATTGAAAGAGTTCTCAGGAAGAGGAACTGGTTGGAAAGATACTTTAATTACTCTTTTTGTGTTTATATAATCGTTTATATACTCTTTTGTGTTTATTTATATAATCTTATTCTTCTTTTATCTAATATTCCCTAGATTCCCAGGGGAGACAGTACCGTCCCCCAGTGTGCGCTGAAGCTCTCTATGGGAAATCCATTAAATCTAATTTTAAAAATATACATATCTATAAAATGTCACTAAATCAATCGCGTGATATTGAATTTATCATGATAAATGCGATATTTGTTTGAATTATTTATTTTATGAATTCCACCACTGAGCCTGGAGAATTGCATTGCCTTTTTCGTATTTAGTTACGTGGGCTCAGTGCAATCGCTAGTTGACCGTCTAAAAAATGGAACGTCACCGAGCGTGCATTTCTGAAGGATGCCAACAAAACTGGATCTCAACACTGACAAAATGTTAAAATCTCACCAGCTTCAACCATCTCATTATTTTTTATTTATTTCTTATTGATTTTACGTATATTTAGTCTGAAATAAACAATATTTTATTCCATTTAGTCGGTGTTATATTAATCAGCGATTTTCGATAGATATATAGACAGATAAAATTTATGTTGTTGTTTCTGGTGCCACTTGGTCAAACCAAGCACGATTGAGACATACGCTACTCGTATTAAGGCAAAGAGGTGCTCCTTTCGTTTTAACGAGCACCTCTGGGGTGAAAGTACGACTTATGCTCAAGTGGGTCCTCATAATGTAGAAGCAGGGACCAAGCAGAAGACCCAGAGGCTTGGCCTGCCACCACCAGAGGGATTGATTAAGAACTTGGAGGACATTGTGACCACGAACATATTTTTCACGCCCCAGTCAACTTTAACGAACGCGGTGGATCTTAGGCAAGCTCCGGCTCCGAACCCGCAACACCCCAGTAACGAGAATGTTGAATTTGCCTATTGAACTACCGCATCTCATAAAATTGATATAGGTAATATACAACATTATATTAATATTTGAAATAACTATTATGGAAAAAAGGAACGTTCTAATACATTTTTTTACTTCTAAAGCGGGTGGATGTCTATAAATGGTTGGAAATCTCTGGTTTATTCTTACTACGTTAGCAGACAGTAAACATTTTAACGAATCGTAAAATAAAACCCTTATTTTTTAACTAATTGTAATTCAAGACAGGATCAACTAACAGATGTCTTGTTTTTAAAAAAGCCATTAAAATGTGAGTGTAAACCATATCCCCTATTGTATAGCGAATGACGTTTTAGATCTGTCTCTCATTCAGTAGAGAGGTATTTTAATAATAACATTCTAGATAGGCGTAAATTTCACCGAACAGTCATTAAATTAAGACCTCCCTATTAATAAAGTGTATCAAAACCTTTAGTCTACAAAACCGTTAGCATCCGGCGTGGTATTGACTCCACAAGGTTCTAATAGGTAGTCTCAGGTAACTGGTACCAAGCGCTCACCAACTGGCCCTGCAATTCCCGCACATTACTAGGGGAAAGCGTGGTAGCACGAATTTTGTTTTTCAGGTGAGATCGCAAATGCTGTATTGCAGGGGTGCCCAACCCAAATTGGTTGGTGGGCCAAAAAACAATTTACTGATTTGAGGTGGGCCGAACATATAATATAAAACAACAAATTATTCAGAATATTTTATTATCGTGCAGTATTCAAAATATGCATTTTTACAGTGCCAGCTGCGACTGTACATAAAAGTTGTGTTATACATATATCATAACTGCAACGACAATAAACATTAACTATACTGTATTTATAATCACCTCCAACACCTTACTTTCCCCCCTAATCATGAGGGATGAAATATTATTATTATATTTATACTATAAATATATATTGTAGTTTATTCACAATCACTACCACATGTATTATTTTTAAATTGATGTGAGATTTGTTTTTGTATTTTACTAGAGATTTTGTTAATATCAACGGATAATGAAGTCAACGCGCATCGTAGCTGAATGGTCATGTTTTTATCAAGCAACCTTCTGCGACACTTTGTTTTTACCAGGTTTAATTTGGAAAAAAATGATTAGCAGCGATTATTCCCAAATTATTCCTTTACAATTAATGATAACTTCACAATAGCCATAAATATAATTTATAACTTTCTTTCCATACAACTTCCAACGACTGGTCGGGCAGAGCACGTGCACGTAACGCTGGTTGTATAAGTAATGGCCGATTGACAGAATATTCTAGAACACCCAAATTTCAACGTAACCTGTCCAACCTTAATCAAAAACCAAGTTTACTTTGGTTACTATTAAGTCTTAACGTACATAATATGTGATATTTATTATTGCAAATATTAAGAAATAAAATTATGTATTTCAACTGTATATAGTCAAAATGACTAAAAGTATATAGACAGTTGAAAACTTCAATTGGGCCGCAAAAAGTTTTTAAATTGGCAGCATGCGGCCCATGGGTTGCGGGTTGGGCATGCCTACTCTATTGGATTAATACTATTGGGTGAATTTGGAGGCCAAGACATGGCTTGAAAGTCACTGGAATGTTCCTCGAACCCCTCCCTGACGATTGGACCCTCGGGCCGGAAATACTGTTGTCATGAATGGGCGAACCTGGTGTGCAATGATGTTCACGCAGCGCACTGATGTTAGGGATTGTACTATGGAGATTGTGGGTTCTAATGTGCTCCGTGAAAACCTTGACCACATCATATTACCCTGAATGTCTTCCTCCAATTGTGCATCCGGGAGCCACAATTTCAAGTAAAACTGAAGATCAAGCAAAATGTTTAGTAAACATTCTTTATATCCTTATAAGAGACAAACATGCATCTGTTTGATCTGTAGAAAGACCATTCCGACGAGAGGAAAGGCGCGTGAATGACTTCTCACGAGTAACAGTTTTTATTCATCATTTACTATAATGCATGCTAAGACATAGGTAAAACTGCAAACATCAGAGTTAAAATTGTAAAGATCCTCAGTTTTTCCTGGGATAAGGGAATTCTGGGTTGAAAAAGAAAGGGCTGTATTTATGAAATTTTAACTTTATCTATACTTTTGAGTACGGGGGAAGGAATGCCTATATCAAAGATACATATCCTTGACTGATTTTGCGAGCTGGGATAGTTAAGATTAAGATATATTACATGCATGTATGTATAATATATATGTATATATATATATATATATATATATATATATATATATATATATATATATATATATATATATATATATATATTGATAAAACATTAGATCGATAAATATTATATAAAGACAGATAGTTAAAATTACTTACCATGTAATGCGCTCATTTTGGTTAGTGTTTTGGTTCTGTTTTATTATATATATATATATATATATATATATATATATATATATATATATATATATTGATAAAACATTAGATCGATAAATATTATATAAAGACAGATAGTTAAAATTACTTACCATGTAATGCGCTCATTTTGGTTAGTGTTTTGGTTCTGGTTTTATTATATATATATATATATATATATATATATATATATATATATATATATATATATATATATTGATAAAATATTAGATCGATAAATATTAGATAGACAAAGACAGATAGTTAAAATTACTTACCATGTAATGCGCTTGGTTAGTGTTTTGGTTCTGGTTTTATTATATATATATATATATATATATATATATATATATATATATATATATATATATATATATATATATATATATATATATATATATATATTGATAAAACATTAGATCGATAAATATTATATAAAGATAGATAGTTAAAATTACTTACCATGTAATGCGCTCATTTTGGTTAGTGTTTTGGTTCTGTTTTATTATATATATATATATATATATATATATATATATATATATATATATATAATGTATATATCCCTATATATATATATGTATATATATATATTATATATATATATATATTATATATATATATATATATATATATATATATATATATATATATATATATATATATATTACTGTATTTTGTTAAAACATATACATGCTTAGCAGTGACTTGAAATGCCGCCATCGGCTGCTCTAGTGTTAAAAATCCCTCAAGTTTTCAAGTCATTAGCAGTATTTTTAGGTATAATTGTGCGAAAATGTCTAAGGAAAAACACACCCGAATTTTTATATTATTTATTTATTTTTTCCAAGTGCTGTCTTACTTTTATAATTTCCTCCGAAGAGTATCGACGACCCGAAAAAACGGCGAAGTATCAGAGGAACAAGAAAAAAAAATATATTTTGATAACAGGTTTCTTCGCAACCCCAGCAATAGCTCTGTCCGAGGCTCGTTTTTCGCCGAAGCCAACCCTGGCAGCAGCGCAAAAGAGCACTACAAAATCCCAAACATATGAAGAAGTCTCGCACAACTGACCAAGCGACGCGATTTTGCTCTCTCGCTTTTCCACCCTCCCTGGGCCCCATCCTGTCCATACAACACATTTAGAGCAGCAAAAGAGATGTGAAAACCTTGCTCACCATCCACACCTTTCCTTTTCGAGCACGGTGCAGACTTTGGCAGAGAAAAATTCTTGGCGTTTTGTGGAGTCGTTTACCGCTTCTGCTTAGAATTTTAGCCTCGCGGATTTATCGGGAAGGCCGGGCTTGATTTACCATTAGGTTCTGCCAGGCCTAGGACCTCATAAAAATCAAAAAACAAATTTTTAGGCAGAAAGTATTTTTTCTGTATCCTAGAAAGCGAATTTTACTCTTTCCTAAATATGCCTTTAAGCCTATCAAGACTTTCCAAAACAATGAACTACAGAATCTGATTTTCATCGTTCATGATAAAACGTGTATTACAGTTATGTTTTAAAGAAGATGTATGTGTGTAGGGGGGGGATAAAAACAGTCACTGATGTCATGTAGTCCTCGTTTATATTTGAGTATCAACCTGTGATCAAATGTATAGTGGTGATTTATTTTTAATTGCGTTGTGTTAAGTATTTTTGTACTAAATTTAACCACAGGTTCTAAGAAACTACAGACATAAATATAAAAATAAACTAATAGCTAAATTGACAGCAACCGAGACTAGCTTAATATTAAAAAAAAAGTAAATTTATTATAATATATATACATCTATTTACATACAAATTGATGCTAATTTTCATAAAACAAGCTTTGTCAACATCTTCTAAATTAGTTCTGACAAATTTTTTATATACTTAAGTAATTTTGTAAATAGATAGAGGACCTAATCTCAATTTCAAAAAAGTATGTAAATTTGGGGTACCTTTGTGGGTTTAATAAAATGTTGGGCCCGGAACACTTCTGGTTGAAGGGTATCTATGGCTGATCAGGAGAGGGAATCTATATATCATCCGTTGGTCTCGTCAGGGGCTTCCTCCTGAGTCTTTGGGGGTGCGGCCGTACTATTTGGTGCAGGAACACTTCCTGTCAGATTTGGCTGGACTCTCCTAGTCTGGATTATCGAGCACCTTCTCCTCTGGACTCACGAACAACTTCCGTCGGAACCGACTAAACTCCTGACTTTCGAACACCTTCTTTTTGGGACCCCCGAACCTCTTCTCTTTTTTTTGATTTTTCATATTTAATTATTTCAACCTTGTCCCCTCTTCCTTCTTGTCGTCCAATCGGGTTCGTTGTAAGAATTTCATTGGCCTGCTTCAACCCCTTTTGAGACCGCCAACGTGCCAAATCTTATCCCTTCTAATTGGGCACTGTCCCTTAGGGATTCATAAATACTCCACAAAGGTACATTCTTATTTAATGTCAAGTACGAGACGGGATTCTAATCTGGGACTGGGATCAGAACCCCGCCCGAGACCACTGTACAAGACAAACATATTTGTTGAATAGAAATTTATGGTCCTCCAAAGATGTGATGAGGTCAGATTTAGATCCCGAACATTTTACTACTTGTATGAATGAATCAATTATATAACAGATCTAAATCGCCTCATCACAACTGACAAAAATTAAGGACATGTTTGCACTAGGCTTAGGCCAAGGGTGTTTTTTTCACACTTAGTACACGTGTTACGCTAGTTGTATGGTACAATAATGTTTAAGATAAAATGAGTTTTACGATATTGATTTTTGTATTTGATTAGGGTTTAGGAACAGGAGAGTTTGCCAATTGCACTGGTGCTTATAGTCCACAATTTTCTATATCGAGCCATGTTGGAAGGTAGCACAGGTTGAATTTATTCTCAAAGAATGCGGGACATATTATAATCAGGAACGTTCTTTCCTACACCTCACATCCATTCCAATACCAATGAGTACATTTTGACAGTGATAATGAACAATTTACCTTTAACGGATGAATCTCCAAATAATTTTATATAAACTGTTTGAAAAATGATATTTGTTTCAAGGCATATTCTGTAAGAGAATGTTAGAGCCTGTAATCTTAATATTTGCTATTTTCTAATGGGTAATATCTCATTTATACCGAAATAGCTATTTTTATGCACATTATTCCACAAATGACCATATACTATTTTTTTTTCAAATTATATTATCATGTTAAATGGCATCAGTATACAGAAGTGCCACATGAGTTACTTGATATAGTGAGCGGAGTCTGCGAGTTCAAATCTAGCTGTTGGCATGGGTGTTCGTAGAAGCTCCGAATCGGCTTTATGCTAGTCTTATTAGATACGCGTGTAAAGAAACAGTAGAGCATAGCGCTCTTAACTAAACCAAACCAAACCAAACCAAATCCAACCACTTGATTTAGTGAAAAACATAGAGACTGTAACCGGCAGCATTGAATGATAGCTTAAAGATCAACATACTATGGCTGCTCATCTATGACCCCCCATAACATTACTGAAATAGCCAGATATTGGTCACAGGTGACCCCAATGGTGACGAAGACACTTAGGCAGGTATAGCATTAAATATTACACAGTGAATCTTGTATGTAATAACAATGTGGAAGCAAAAATATTATTTTCAATGTTGGGGAATTTATTTTTCTAGCATTCGTCCTTACCAAGACTCAGATATTTATTGGTCATTTTAATATGTGAGCATCATAGAAGTGACCAACACTACTCCCTAGGTCCGAATTATACAAACAAATAATGTGGGTTATCGTAATTTAGAAGCAGGCAATAAGCAGAAGACTCCTTGGCTTGACCCCACAGGGATATTTTAGATACTTGAAAGACACAGCGACCACGGACCTATTCTCCGTACCCCAGCCGTCATTCATGAACACAGGGAATCTTTAGCTAGTTCGACACTAACTCGAATTCATCCAATTTTGAAATTAATGACTTTTCCGACTATATGGTGGCTCTGTCGCAATATTTATATATCATTTTATTGCAAGAACTTCTTATCAAATATTCATCAAGTTGATTCACTTTATGAGTTATGTCTCCACACACATAGACAGACAGACATATTGCCAATACAATTCCAAAAATGATTCAGTAACTGATGTGGATGTTTGTATCTGTTGGGAGCAGCAAGAAAACAGATAAAATCTTGTTCACCATCGACACTTATTTTTTCGAGCAATGTTCATACCCTGGCCAGGAAAAGTTGACAACGCTTTAACATCCTATGTGCTATCACACGATGGGGACTACCATGGTTGAAATGTTGCTCATTCCTGTTTTAAAGTATATCTTCCAATAAATAGACTGAGTCTAAAACTGTAAATAGATTTAGAATTTTAATTTAATGTGTCAATAATGCCTTCCAAATGTGTCATAATAATTATTAACTCATTTTGGAGGGAACGTGTTGACGCACTAACAGATAGACATTACTACATTTTATTCTTTTGTATCGTGGCAGTTTTTAGTTAGCTCATTCATCCATTTACATAAGAACTGAAACAGATAAAAGCACAGATGTAATTTCAAAAATGAAGTTGAGTACTCCATCCCTTATTTTTCACCCCTTCAGTTAATTATAACTTTATCATCGTCCCCTGAAATGATGTATTTCCATGAAAGTAGAAGGGTAGGCAATATCGTCCAATTTAAAAGTCCTTGATATCTACACTGATTTTTTTTTCAATCGTGTTGCGAGCACAAACATTTTCATGGTATAATGTACCATTATATGATATATGACCCTTAGTACAAAGAATGATTGGTCAGTTCAATCCTCTTTAAACATTCTTCCTCTCCTTGGATAAAAGTTTATATATAACGGGAACGCGAACGTAGATAGAGGCAGGGGGTAGATAATGAAATTTACCATTGTAATCTCGATTAGAAATCGTAACCTTGACGGGCACGCCTAATGGCGTCACGGAGTCTCGCGTAGCTGTAGGCTTGGAAAAATGCAGTTCAAATAAATGCTCGCCATGTGAGGAGGGTTTAAAACAAAACGGGAGATTCGTTTATAACTCTGAGGGTATTTAGAAAGACGTAATGAGAAAGATACATTATTCCTGAATTACGGAGACGATTTCGAAAGGAAAGTATTTCTCCACGGATCGACAGAAAGAGAAAAAAAAAAGGGCATTTCTAGATTATAGGAAAAATTCTTTTGTAAATGTCATTTTTGATTCTTCATTCTTTACGTACTTTTTGCATAGTAGCTATAACCAGTTTAGTGTCCCTACAAAGTATTATTAACGCTATACCGTATCGAGCCGGATCGTCTGAGGTGGGCGGGGTACGGTTAGAAATTAACGTATGTTTGTTTATTCTATGAATTCATTCACCCTACGCGATGATTAAATGTCTTTGTTGCTACAGTTGTGTTTAGTTCTGTCCCGGCACAGAATAACATCAGTCAGTGGCTGGGCTAAAATAGCCATGCGTAAAGATGTTGTTAGGTTTGCTGCACAATGGACGATGAAACACGGGCTTTCTAAAATATGTCGGCTTGATAGATAAAGGACATCCCTGCCAGTGTTGGATTAGAACCTAAGGATTCTGATATCTAAAGGCTGTGCCCTACATATTTAGCTATAATAGGTCAATGATCCTTTGCCGAACGAGTATTATAATGCGCAGTCGGAATACAATGCAGAATATTGATATAAAATAATATAGATTTATGCATCACAGGTTCCAAGAAACAAGTAAATAGAAATATATAGTATCTGAGAGTGGTCATTAAATATACTATACGCCCCCCTTGATGTACTTCCTCGATTTTGTGGACCACTGATATCTCTGCGATGGGGACTACCATGGTTGAAATGTTGCTCATTCCTGTTTTAAAGTATATCTTCCAATAAATAGACTGAGTCTAAAACTGTAAATAGATTTAGAATTTTAATTTAATGTGTCAATAATGCCTTCCAAATGTGTCATAATAATTATTAACTCATTTTGGAGGGAACGTGTTGACGCACTAACAGATAGACATTACTACATTTTATTCTTTTGTATCGTGGCAGTTTTTAGTTAGCTCATTCATCCATTTACATAAGAACTGAAACAGATAAAAGCACAGATGTAATTTCAAAAATGAAGTTGAGTACTCCATCCCTTATTTTTCACCCCTTCAGTTAATTATAACTTTATCATCGTCCCCTGAAATGATGTATTTCCATGAAAGTAGAAGGGTAGGCAATATCGTCCAATTTAAAAGTCCTTGATATCTACACTGATTTTTTTTTTCAATCGTGTTGCGAGCACAAACATTTTCATGGTATAATGTACCATTATATGATATATGACCCTTAGTACAAAGAATGATTGGTCAGTTCAATCCTCTTTAAACATTCTTCCTCTCCTTGGATAAAAGTTTATATATAACGGGAACGCGAACGTAGATAGAGGCAGGGGGTAGATAATGAAATTTACCATTGTAATCTCGATTAGAAATCGTAACCTTGACGGGCACGCCTAATGGCGTCACGGAGTCTCGCGTAGCTGTAGGCTTGGAAAAATGCAGTTCAAATAAATGCTCGCCATGTGAGGAGGGTTTAAAACAAAACGGGAGATTCGTTTATAACTCTGAGGGTATTTAGAAAGACGTAATGAGAAAGATACATTATTCCTGAATTACGGAGACGATTTCGAAAGGAAAGTATTTCTCCACGGATCGACAGAAAGAGAAAAAAAAAAGGGCATTTCTAGATTATAGGAAAAATTCTTTTGTAAATGTCATTTTTGCTTCTTCATTCTTTACGTACTTTTTGCGTAGTAGCTATAACCAGTTTAGTGTCCCTACAAAGTATTATTAACGCTATACCGTATCGAGCCGGATCGTCTGAGGTGGGCGGGGTACGGTTAGAAATTAACGTATGTTTGTTTATTCTATGAATTCATTCACCCTACGCGATGATTAAATGTCTTTGTTGCTACAGTTGTGTTTAGTTCTGTCCCGGTACAGAATAACATCAGTCAGTGGCTGGGCTAAAATAGCCAAGCGTAAAGATGTTATTAGGTTTGCTGCACAATGGACGATGAAACACGGGCTTTCTAAAATATGTCGGCTTGATAGATAAAGGACATCCCTGCCAGTATTGGATTAGAACCCAAGGATTCTGATATCAAAAGGCTGTGCCCTACATATTTAGCTATAATAGGTCAATGATTCTTTGCCGAACGAGTATTATAATGCGCAGTCGGAATGCAATGTAGAATATTGATATAAAATAATATCAGTTTATGCATCACAGGTTCCAAGAAACAAGTAAATAGAAATATATAGTATCTGAGAGTGGTCATTAAATATACTATACGCCCCCCTTGATGTACTTCCTCGATTTTGTGGACCACTGATATTTAACACTGGAATGACTTAGTTCTCCAGAACATGAAAATACTGGAGAAATATGTATAGAAAATGGAATATTCAGTTATAAATGCCTTTTTAGAATAAGTAAACGTAATGGGTAAGGATTAAAAGGAACCATAACACGTAAGGATTAAAAGTAAAATATACATATATAACAGTAAAACCCGTTTAAGAAGTTCCCGCTTAAGAAGTTTATATTTTCGGTACCCATACTTCCCCTTATTCATACAATGTTAAAATAACCCGTTTATAAAATTTCGTTCCAAACTCTTTCCAGCTTAAAAAGTTTTCTTTCATTTTTGAGTTTACTTACAGAACGCGTTTAGAGCTGCCTTTCGATTACTGTTTTTTTTTCTCTCCTCTCTCTGTTTGTAAAGGTCAATTTTTATAGCTGTAAACGATTGTTGTCATTTTTTATTTAAAATGTGCTTGAAGAAGTTTTTAAAAGCTAAACAGCTGGACTGTTATCAATTACAAATTGCAGATAAAAAAACAAAAAAGGTATAACCGATTTTTTCTGTAAAATCGATTCCAGTGGTGTTTAATGCAAAATTTCTTAGCTGAATTAAAGAAATTTTAAGGTAATTATGTTGTTTTCCTTTAGTAGCTGATTTTTTAAGTATGCAAAAAATGTAAATTTTTGAGAAAAATCAAACCTATTGTTTATATATTATTTTATAAAGAAAAAAATCTCTCCTCATTATCTATGTAATTATTTTGTTTTTAAAAAATTAATTTCATTTAAGAAGTTTTCTCTTTCTTTAGAAAACTTCTTAAGTGCGTTTTACTATATATATATTTATATATATATATATATATATATATATATATATATATATATATATTATATATATATATATATATATATATATATATATATATATATATATTTATATTTATATATATTATATATACATACATATATATATATATATATATATATATATATATATATATATATATATATATATATATATATATATATATATATATATATATATATATATATATATATATGTAATATTAAAATCCCTTATTTACGTATTTTAATATTAATTATAACTTTTGTTCATAAAGTGAGTTCGGGGTTTGCGCGATAATTCTGATTTTTCCCTCCAGACACGCTATAGACTCAATTCAGCCTCTGTCTGTGCTACTTTAGCCAATAGTTAGTGCGTTCTCTTTAAACATGGGTATATTGTATCACGTGATCAATTGTGCTTGGGGATTATTCGTAATCTTTTTACCTTAGGAATCTCTACTTGAAAAAGTGTATGTGCAAGATCACATTGTTGGTTTGCACGAAGTTGTAAAGGTGTTTGCCTGTTGTACGAATATCAAGTTTCTTACCAGAAATAAACTGTGTTGTGATTTTGAATGAATCTCGCTCATATGACACACACACACACACACACACACACACACACACACACACACACACACACACACACATATATATATATATATATATATGTATATGTCAAGATTTAAATTGTAGATTAATTTTAAAAGATTTTAATTGGGGATTCATTACTGGGAGTAAAGCGGCGTGATGAGTTAGCCACATAAATGCGGCTCACGCGCAGTAATCTAGAGCAGAGAGCAGTGTGCACATTTCACGGACAGATCTGTGGCTACCCGAAGCAGCTAAGCCTGCCTTTGTTAAAAGTTGGGCACCAATGTGCGACGCCATTGAAGATGATTAATGAGTAGTGTGCTCTGAGATTTGAATAAAGGATGAAAATGATGTCAGGACTCTAGTGTCGTTTAGTGGAACCTGACATATATATATATATATGTATATGTATATATATATATATATATGTATATGTATATATATATAAGTATATATATATATATATACACGCACACACACATACATACACATAAATAATGCTGATTGCCTTATTTCCCGCTTAAGAAGTTTTAATGAGTTAGGCCCTTGGAAAACTTCTTAAACAGGCTTCACTGTATATAAACTTTTTAGGGTTTTTTAAGTTTCCTAATTAGTTTCCCAATGCACTTTGAAATAAGTTAGTGTGCAACGAAATTTCCAGACCATTTTTCGAGACATTAGACCCTGATGATCAAATACATCGAAAATAAATTTGTAAAAATAACAAATTAACTTCGTTTTTCTGAGGTATGGGAAGTGAGCGAGTGTTACATTAAACGATATCATGGTATATTCGTACTTTTAACAGTATAATTCAACGTGCCACGAGTTCGAGGAATAAAAATACAGATGATATGACTCGCATGATATATATATGTTTTTCAAATGTTCTCTTAACCTGTTCAAATGTCAAGAGAGTTGATAGATCGCCATCTAATTTACCTATTAGAGGACAGAGGAAAAACGGAATTCTCTCTCCTTGGATGCGCTTAGCAAGTGATGGATAGAGATCTGTTTCCTCTCTTGTTGCTTTCCACTTTTTCCAATCTATATATGAAATCTTCTAAACCGCTGTAAATGGTTCTGAACCCAGTCAACTGTTATCAACACATACAATGTTTAAACAGTGCTCTAAATCCTGTTGATCAACGGCCATTCCCCAAAAATGAAATGGATGAAAAATTTCATGGCAAGAGGAAACAGATGTTTGAAGAGATTTTGTCGCTGTTTGCAATGGCTGGTTCGAAGAGAGGTGTTCAAACTCCTGCTCACCAAGTATATGATTCTTATGCCCGCGGAAGGATTCATGACGTTTATAATTAAAACTAATATTACACTGACAATAGTAAATCTAATATTATTAGATTAATTTATTTATTATTACTATTATATTTGTTTATGAAAATTAAAAATTTTAACTGTTTTTCAGTTAATTTATAAATAGATATATTAAAAACTTGAATGATGTAGTGGTATTATATACAGGGATAGAAAGAAATAAGTTCCCCACTTCAAAGGACTTTAGAATACGTTCTATTGGCTCAAATGAGATACAATTGGAACTTTAGATAATTCAAATGATGCGCTAATAATTTATTACATAATTTTTTGTACAAAATCTACCGATATGTGGTGATGTAACACATATGGTATTTAGTTTCCTTAAGTTAAGCCTAGCCTTAGTTTCTTGTCTGCACACCATGCCTTCGTTGCAGGAAAAGCGCTCCTGGTAAAGCTGTTTTACCAGAACCAGCAGAACTCTATTGGAACTCTAAAAGAATTCCATCGTATGAAGCGGGTACGAGATGTTAACGGAGATGTCCAATCCCAGCAGGTGCCTTACGCCTGATGATCGTTCGACAGATATCACCCCTTGCGACTTGTGGTTGTGGGGTTTCCTGAAAGATAAGATCTACGGTCGAATGCCAGCACCTGTGCTATATCAGAAGCAGTTGGCACAATGTTCTTGATATTCCGGCAGACCCATTCCGGTCACCTGTAGAAAATATGGTTCTCCGATTACAACGTATTGCTGAACATGAAGGGGACATAATTAGCACTTTAAATGCTACTTTTTAATACGATTTAACATTTATAAAGCATATTAAATGTGCTCGCAGAGCCACCTATAGGTGGTTTTTGTAGTAATTTTTTTATGTAATAAATGTCAAGCGCATCTTTTTAATTATCTGTAGTTTCACTGGTATCTCATTTGGACAAATAGAATGTATTCTAGATTGGGGACTTATTTGTTGCTAACCCTGTATATATATATGTATATAAGGAAATTTCTCAGGGGTTTTCAAATCTGAACAAGGGCAAAAAATTCCTGCGTCCTTTTGCATTCCTCTTTTTAACCCCTAACCTAAATTGACCACTAGGGCTATAGGTTACGCCCTCAGAGAAGGGGTCTGACCTATTATAACTCTACATTGCCCTAGCGGACAATTTAGAAAATTTCCAAACAAAAAGGAGATGCACCCTGTCGGAGACAGATTTTTCTAGAGATTTTTCCACAGATGTTGACCAGGTGTTAAGGGCATTTTTTTTGCATATAACTTCATGCTAGCTTCATGCTAGTTTGTTTTGTCCCTATGATGAAGTGGGAACCTGCCCGCCAATGTTATCTTAATAAAAGTCTTTAGCTAAAATGGTATCCTTTTTTATGGTCATGACTGAAATCACTCATCGAGAAGTCCTATTACACACACACACACATATCTGTATATATGTATATTAGAAAGGATTATCTAAACCTTCAAACAAATGTTGATATTTTATTTAAATCCCCAAAGACTGCCCTTTAAGTAATATAATGTTTACGAGCATCTGGTAACCCTATATATAAAAGGTACCGAACTAAATTTGTAGCCAAAATTCCTTCTTACGGCTCCGAAAAATTCTCAGGGATTTTCATCAAATCTACGATCAGTAGCGAAATCCCCATGTGCTTTATTCTTTTTTTAACTTTATTTAAAAAGTCATTTGTAATGCATTGCCTTAAATTAAGCATAAATACCATTTTCCGATCTGTGTGATATATGTTAAAGTGAATTCTACTCTCGTACTCAAAGTATTACTACTCAAAGCAGCTCAAATAAGTGCTTTTCTGTGAAGAGGGTTTTGAAATATTCCACGATATTTCAAAGATACAGCAAACGATCGACAGATAAAAATATATTTAAAAATGAATGAATCAGAATTAGTAATACAAGATTTTTCTTTTCTTTTGGTACTGTCTCCGAGATTTCAGTCTGCTATTCTGAATAAAACTAAGAAACAAAATTTTTGACGTAAAGGCTAGGTTAGTTAGTGCTTGTGCTTTTTTTCCTTTTTAAAGTAGGAGCATTTTATCCTGAGTTTTGTAAATGGAAACGCGTGACAGCCGAAGAAAAATTCCATATCCGCTGTCATGTCAATCACCATGAATCTTCTTTTGTTAAATACCAACAGTACATGCGATATTGCCAAAACACTGTAGTGCATGAAAACTCAGTCTCGCAAAATGTAGTTCGGGATCCACAGTAGCTCAGTTGGCAAAGACATCGATCTCGTAACTGGAGGGCTGTGAGCTTGAGTCGACCAACAATATTCTGTTCATTAAAGATGGTTGAAGCATGTAAAGTAGGTTCGTGGCCATAATATTGTGAAGACCCTCCAGAACTAACGACCGGAATCAGCTGATTTGAAGCCTCCTGAGAATTCAGCTAAAAAAAACCTAGCTGTAACCTTAGCGGGAGTTCCCAGGTAACTGGAACCGTAACTGACCCCGAGGTATAAAAAGCCTAGAATTTTTCGACATTTTTCTTTTACGTAGGTGCTTTGACCTCGTGGAGGCTTTCGCGTCTTTTGACCGGAGCCAGCTTCCTAGTGATTAAGTTCTGGAGATTCGTAAAGTCCGCTTATATAGGGAGCGGCAGGATCTCTGATACCGAAGGGGGGATAAATTGGGTTTGTATTGCACCCTGTAAAAGTGTCCCCACTTGTGTGAGATTATTTAATCTCTTTTCTTTCGACTGTGATCGTCGTGGTGAAGTTATGCAGGCGACAATCCTTTGCATTTCGACTTGTTTTGGGCGATTAGAATCCCCTTGTATATAGCCGTATTTACTCAAGAAAAAAAAGTAATTTTCAATTTTATCGTGACTGTGATCTTTCTTCACGCTACCTCTCCACTAGAGAACACTGAAATCATCATATCATCGAAGTTGATTGGTACCTGTGAATGGGGTAGGCCTACCATGGAGGACCCTGCAGGGGCATTGTTGCTCGAATCGTTGCGTAATTAATTAAGCTACCTGTGCACTGGATGGTAGTAAATGGGAAACAACAGCCGTGCATAAAGATATCTGTCTGTATTGCTAACTACCTTAGAAAAAATCCTTGGTGTGATACTGACATGCCAACTACTCCGGATTCTCCGGAGTTGCTCCGGAAAAATGAGAAAAATTGATAATGCTCAGATTTCTCCGGAAGATAACAAAACTTTGGAACAGCTAAAAGATTATGATTCAGCAATTAAATACAAAATTTTGCAAAAACACTGCTGAATATTACTCTTTCCACTCAGTAATGCTGTATATTAAAGTGTTTTCAGTACTGTGCGCAATAACCAAACCATATTTAGGTCAAATTTGAGTAGATAAACTGTAGAATCCCTGTTGATAGAAAAATGCAAATATTTTAATCACGGTAAATGTTGGTATAAGAAACACTGTTCTGAAAAATAAGTTGTTAAAGCTAAAAGAGCTACTCATACATTTTTAAATACATAAATTTTGATTTACCTTTTATAATTTACTACTGTTTAAATATTTTAAATTTAATTTTAATTTAGAAACCAATATGATATGTACTTATGTATAACCTGTAATTAGCAGGTTAAAATTTCTAACCACGCTGTTGCTCCTGACACAAGCGCATGAATATTAGCATGTCTGCTGTTCTTTACCACGAGAGCTAATGAGACCGGGACCTACTGCTTAAAGTATATTCGAAACGGATACGAACATCCATGAACAGTGGGTTTCGAACCTGTGAAGTCCAGTAGCGCCCTACCATTCGTGCACTGTTCTGTCGTTTTGCTTCGTACTCTTTAATGTTGTTCAGTTTTTATTTATTTAATGCTGTGGTTGCTAAATACAGTTCTAGACAGTTCAGGGTTATTTTCGTAAATATTTTAACTTTAGTTGTTAAATATGAATATTTTGGTTTTTCATAAGCTGTGAATGAAAGAAACTTTAAAAATAAAATATTGAAATTCTTTTTCTTTATTTTTAATTTTCCACAATAAATGTATTTATAATTGGTAATTTAGAGAATTGCGTATAAATTGCAACATTGTTTAAAATAATGAAAGTGTCAATATTCTATAGGTAATGAAAATATTTAATATGCAAAACTTGTGGTCTATTTTTATTGCTAGTGTTTCTAAAATAAGATTTTCCTAAATGCAATATTTTTAAATTAAAAAGGTCTTAAAATTTTTCCTTTAATATTTAAAATGAATAATTTTATTATCTACTAATAATTTTATTAGCGGAATTAAAAAAAGCTTTCTTAATTGCAATAGTTTTTCTTATGTTCTAAGGTGGTGTCTTTAAAGTTATAACTGAAATTAAGCATGAAATTATGTAAATAAATATAAATAAATAACCAGTTCATTATTGTGACATTTTTTCTATTTTTATTTAATTAACACTTACTTTTTTATCTTTTTTAGGTAAGCGCTCTTTTATCAACTATGGTTTAAGAACTGGACAAAATTTTCGAAGAGTAAGCAACCTTTGGACTTTTTTTAATTTATAGAAATTTAAGAATTAAGGCAAATTTAAAATAATTGATGTTTTAATAAGTATTATTCAAAGTTTTATTGTTTTAGGCAGAATCTCTTGGACCAGTATTAGTTGTTAACCCTTTGTCTGTCCTGTATGTCACACATGTTTTACACATCTAATGCTTTGTACGGTTGTATATACAATGAACTATATTTTATGTACAATATTTTATATATTTTATATTTCATATCATTGTGTATCACCTGTGATATACAAGCGTATAAAGCACCAGGTGTATACATTATGTGATGTACAGGACAGGCAAAGGATTAAGATATGCAAAATATTTCTAGCTATTAAATTTTAGGTATTTGAGAATAAAGTAAAGCATTCTAAAGAATCCGATAGGATATTTAAAAGAAATTCTTCCTTTATTCAAAAACCGAATTCGGCTCGTACTATGAAAATTTATTTAGATATATGAATTGTTTAATTTTTTTTTGATAAATATTGATGTTTCTAACTGTACATTCAATTGTCCGATGAGCACAAATGCCAATTATATTCCTGTATTTATTATTTACAATGCGGGGATTTGAAAGAATAAATACTACCTTGTCTGTTAAATGTTCCTATTTGCATTTGGAAAAAGAGTCAACCAAAATTTCTAATAATTGCAATTTTAATAATTTTAATAATTCAAACAATTGCTTTTATATCATTTGCCACTGCCGCACTGCAGATTAGCAATTTTTATTGTCTGCTGTCGGCCATTTTCTTGTAAGAGTACTATGTAGGCACCCAACACTACTCCCTAAAGACAAGGGTGGCGAAACAATGGCCATCGATCGCATGCCCAAAATATTAGGCTTGCCACCGATAAAAAAAACTGTTTGCATTTTTATTAAAAATACAAAAACAGAAATCATACTAATCTTACTTTAATTTGAATTACACTTATAACTGTACTTACTGTTATTGAATAACTAGCATATAGCCCGTCATATGACGGGCTGTATGCTAGTTCAGAATTGTAAAGTACCCTATGAGGCAGGTAAAAAAGGGTTTGTTTCTTGGCTGAGAATTATCTGGTATACGCTCAATAATTTGTTCATCTTCATATTCCCTTAAAGTCTCCCGATACTGTGATTACAGTTTAGAATCTCGTTGAATTCATGTAGAATCATAATTCAAAGTTTTCTTAGCTAAGTTCTTCCCCCCCCTTTTTTTCCGAACGATGGCCGATTGGTTAGAGTGATAGCCTTCGGTACCAGAGTTCGTGGGTTCGAATCCCACTATGGCATGGATGTTTGTAGCCGTTCGGAATCGGCTTTAAGATGTAGGTCCCGGTCTCATTAGCATTCGTGTTGCAAAAAAGTAGACCGTAGCACGCCAAATCAAACCCTAAACCCAATTGGGTTTGATCAAATCAAACCCAATTTTTTTTAGACAGTAATTAATGGAAATAAAGTAATGAAACTATCATTTCCACTACACCCCAGAGGTAAATAAAATTAGTTGTTAATACCTGTGATAAAATTTTCATTGCAACAAAAATAATCGATGATTAGAGTTAAAATTATCACATATGTACCAAATCTATTATTTAAGCCAAATATAAAAGGAAATCATTTACGTATTATCTAAAGTCAGTGATAAAACGTATAAAAATAAGGCAGACGATATTTAAGTAATTTAAAATAATAAATTATGAAATGAGATGGCTAACGGAATGAGGTCGTAATGCTAGAAAAAAATGTTATTTTTAGCTATTTATTATGTGACAAATTGATAAATTTAATCGCCTGCTCTTAACCGGAGAAAATAGGGCTTGAAATAAGGATATTAAATGCTAGAAAAGGGGGAAAGGGGTGGATTGCTAACCTTAACTCATCAAGAATCTAATATAGATTCCTGTATCCATTCCAGGTACAATCGCTTCATAAATTCGAGGACAGACGGACAGAAAACTTAGGCTATTATTATATAGGGGAGGAGTTTTGAGTTTTTAATATTTAGTTTTATTATATTCCCCATAATTACTAAATTAAAATTATTTGACATCACGTGTACGGTCTCATTAAACATTTCTTTAGAAAAACTATCACACTGATCTATAAGGTACGCCATCTATTTTTGCGAAAGTTGGAAACGAAATGCTATAAAACGAAAATAACACATAGCATGCTATTGCGATAAGAAAACTTCAATGAAAATCTCATAAATCAGTTTAGTAAAGGCTTTATCACACGTCAACATGTGTTGAAAAAGAAGCAGATTCAGTTTCGGATTTCTTTTCCCCTTGGAGACTACGCGGATTTTTCGTACGAGAGCGAAAAACTTTCCATCGAGGCTTCATCACGAATTAACCTGAGCAAAAATAAATCGTTTGAAACTTTTTCGCTGCACACAATAAATATGCACATGTTTCACGATTTAAACTAATCGAAAATTAACACGTACATATTGACGTGTAATAAAACCTTAAGGTGGCAAATGAAGTAAAATTTGAGAAATACGTTTAAGAAAGAGCTTTACTTATAACAAAAATGCTCCAAGTATTAAAACTAAACTAATTAGTCTAAGCTTTAATCTTTCCTTTTATCGTGATTACTAATAAATGAACAATTTAATACCGTTTTCATGAAAGCCTTCTAACGAACAATTAATGAAGTTTAAAGTTCATTAACCGTTGATGGAGTTGCAGGCTTGGCATTTTTTATGTGTGTTCGCACTTTATGGGTTCTTCCTCTACTTCTTCATTAAGTGTTTGGGATTTTTTTAAGAACCCGGATGGTTCTGAAACTATTAATTACCATCTAATAATTTTCTTTTAAGAAATTAAGTTCATGTCTATTTCGTTTGTTGTACTGGTGGTATCATGACTGG
Organism: Pardosa pseudoannulata; assembly: GCA_032207245.1. Lineage (NCBI taxonomy): Eukaryota > Metazoa > Arthropoda > Arachnida > Araneae > Lycosidae > Pardosa > Pardosa pseudoannulata. The sequence continues at coordinate 167,912,753 of CM063501.1, forward strand.
ACATCGATGTAGCGGCATAACTTTTTAGTAGTAATATTTTGGTAGCTTTGAATTGCACACGACGCCATGATGACTAGGTATAAAAATAATGTTACGTTGGCCTAGTGTTTGAGAAAGAAGAAATTAATACTCATTAATAAACACATGGACAAATATGTCTTGATTAAATGATTTTATACAATTAAATAAATGCCTAAGGAATACAACTAGAATCAACTTATCATTTGTAGATATCGAAGACTACTCTCGAGTCGGCGTCGGCCCTAAAAAACAATATGCCGATGATTTTTCTCAAAAGGTCTATCCCTCAAGCCGCGGATACCAGCAGCGTTCACCCTCTTCTCTTCTCTAACAACCTTGTCCTCTAAAATAATCAGACTGCCCCGCGGAGAAAAAACAGGGGTCCACTCCCTAACGGAGGGGTCAGAAAAAGTCAAACCAACGGGCTCTTCTATTGGTTGGGAGAAGTCCGAAGTTTCTTTCTAGTTCAAACCGGTCCTGTTCTGGTATGTCTTTGACGATGACTCACGGGAAGAGGTAAAAAAAGCTGAACCGAATGTAACTTATTGTTACACTACGATATCAGATAAAACTATTTAAAATATGAAGGAGTTTTATTATTTACAATTTTTACACATTTGAACATCTAGCGAGCGCATCATTCCTCTATAAGAAAGTACAATTGTCTCTCTTCACAAAGAATTTCTTTCCTCCTTGAAGTCAATCCTAACCACCACTCCTACCTCTGACTTCCAGGAGAGATTAACAACATAGACAAGAAAGGGATTCCACTTCCCCATCTACCAAAGGGACTAAGGGCTGGAGCCTCCTAAAAAATATTTGACGTCCGCGTCCAGCGTGTTTAGAGGCCATACAAATCTGCTGAGTTTCCACAGGCGGGGGTAAAGTCATTCGGACAGTATTTCGGACTGTAATTATGGAATATCACCCCTCTCTTTTCGACTGACTTCAATGCAAAAAGATATGTACAAGTACTTCAAATAAAAACATATCAACTTGATAATGCAAGAAACAATACTTATTAAAATCAAATACTGTTGCAGTAGCATGCGTAATGCTATTCTGATTATTATATTGTGAATAGTTGAATTGTTCTGAACAACCTGAAAATTCTAATTTCTATAGAACGGTGATCATCAAACAGTTTTCTGCAAAACCATGGAGGTTTGGGTTGGTTTGGAGCGCTACGGTCTTCTGTTTTGTTCACTAGGGCTTATGAGACAGGGACCTATTGCTTAAAGTAGATTTCGAATGGCTACAAACAACCATGCCATCAGCGGTATTCGAACCCATGAACGATACCGAAGAGCAGCGCTGTACCATTCGGCCATCATTCGAAAAATATGGGAGGAATATTATGAAGTGCTCACCCAGTAGATTAGTGTTTATTAGCTAAAAAATAGTAATAACTAAAAAGCTGATCCTAAATTATTTTTTCTAGATGTATGCAAAATAACCAAAAGTTTCTCCTACACTGTATGGTAGGGGTGGAGTGGTGTTACTGAAAATACTCCTTGATGAATTCGATCTCAGAGGAAACTCTTCTTAAGAAATGAAGGAGTGTTATTTCTATTTACATTATTTGCATATTTGCACAGCTAAAGAGCATATCTTAGCCCTACGGTAGTCTACAACCGTCTCTTACAAAGAACCTCTGTCCACCTCGAAGTGAATCGCAACTCCCGCTCACCTCCTCCCACTTTTCAGTGGAAAACATTACAACGGAGAAAGAAGGAGAGGATACATCTCCAGCTACAAAAGAGTCAGATGATAGAGATCCCCATAAATATTCTTAATGGACATGACCAGAGTGTTCACAGCCATAAAAAAATGAAGATCTGAGTTCTGCAAGTGTGGAAAATCCCAGTGCCTTTCAGACAGTATTTACACAACATTCTCCTCCTCCTTTAGATTCACTTCAATAAGGGCCTAAAAGTACAAGCATTGGCAAAAAAGTAATTAAAGCGTAACACACACACACACAAAAAAAAAAAAATTAATATATTGACAGACAGTAGGAACAAGTGAAGTTCGGAAATTAACATTATATATTTTTGCAATTTTTAGAATATTAGAAGTATAATTTTACTCTTTCTGCTTAAATAAACTTAATTTTGATTCATTCAGCATCTTTAATTAGGTTGCAGCTATAACCGTCATAGCCTCAGCGGACTCTAGACACTAAGTAATGGGACGATAGCGGCTATGACAGCAAAAATTTAAAAACTTAAATGACAGGTTTAATGACTCAAATAACAAGTTTTTTTTGTGTGACACAAAGTATTTTTGGGAGTTTTACACGAAATGTTAGTTTATAATCAAACAAAAATAATTAAATAACAAAAAAAAATCAAGAGAAAACACGAACGCACTATTTCCTTCACACCCACGTGCATACTGAAGCTGCAAGTCGTGTAACAGGAGGAAAACGAAACTCAACCTAAAAAATTGTTTCCAAAACATGACGCTAGACTTCTACTTGTAAGTCGGTAAATGCACATTTGTGCCGCTATAGTCGTAGTGTCTAAAAACGACCGTTCCATTCCGGACGGCTATTGCCGTCCTGCCACATAGCGAACTTTGCTTTGACGGCTATAAACGAAAGTGTCCGTAAGTGTTTTAAGATCAAATAAGATTTCTGTACTACGTGTGATGCTATACTTTCTAATTCTATTCGAGATAAGTCCAGTGTATGTAGCCGAATGTGATTCTTTTCAGCATCGGGGGTTAAAAGATTGATAGAAGGTGCTTTGTTTGTATTTATGAGAAAAGTCTTTCCTGACGTATGTTACAACAAAAATAAAATGCAGAATATGAAATCAAATGTTTATTTCATTCTATATTACTACATTATAGGAAAAAATTAAATGCAAAATTCGATATGAGACTGAAAATAGTTCCAATAGAACTAGACTTCGACAGTTTGTAGGAAAAAACTGCAGGTATGCCTAAATCACTAACTTAATGCAAGGTTAGGTAGATCCTTGGAATCAGCCAGCTGGTGATTTTTGGAAACTCTTTTAAACGAGTGGAAAAATGAACTAAATAATTAAAGTTGTCACAGTATTTGGCTCTATTTCACGCTATACACTGGTGTGCAAAACTTAAGCAACAGGTTGGTATTTTGCCATAACTCCACGAAAAATCTTCTGAGAGACATGAAATTCAGAAATGAGGGAGAGTATTATGTACTTAAAGGATGAAGTAAGCATCGGTGCTGAAAAAGAAATACAATGCATACGGTATGGAATCAAACAAAAACAAGCTTTATTGAACTCATAGTATCGTGACTCATGATAGTCTATCCAATAGAAAGAACAACAAGGAGATTTTTCCTTAATATGGGATATGCTCTCCCCTAACTACAATGGTTGCTTCGCAAACGTCTTCGCAGATTCAGAACCAGCTGTCCAACATTTCTTGCTGCAGGTGTGCCCATTCCGCAATCAGCATCTGTTTGAGTTGGTGGGTGTTCTCCAGAGGATGTAAGCGTGCTGTAGTGCGTCTCCCCAAAGCATCTCGCACATGTTCGATGGGATTTAAATCAAAGGAGTAAGCTGTCCAATCCATTCGAGTAATATCTTCACTTTCCAGTAACTCCTCATCAGCAAGAGTCCGATGTGGCCGTGCATTGTCATCTACAAAAATGAGGTATGGGCCAATGGCACCTCAAAACAGAAGCATATTAAGGAACATTTGCTTGTTGTTCTTCCTCTTCGATAGACAATCATAAGTCACGATACTATGCGTTCAGTAAAGCTTGTTTTTGTTTGATTCCGTACCGTATACATTGTATTCCTTTTTCAGCGCCGATGCTTTCGTCATCCTTTACGTACATAATACTCTCCCTTATTTCTGAATTTCATGTTTCTCAGCTGATTTCTCGTGGAGTTATGGCAAAAAACCCACCTGTTGCTTAAGTTTTGCACACCAGTGTATTATTGAATATTCGTAGTGCAAACATTTACTTATTAGTTGACACCTTTATGTGGGAATAGACAAAACATCGAGGGATTAAACTTTTATTAATGCTAAAATAAGCATTCAATCGGTCCACTGCCTACAAATTTATTGTTACTCTAACCTGATTTATCTTTAAAAATGTTTCCCTCTTATTGAACCCAATTTGAGAACTAGTCTGCTACGGATACTTTAAAATATTTCTGTCGACAGGCTGTGATATGGGCTATCAAAGCTCTATTCATTCTCTGTGTAGAGCTTCGCAATTAATTTGATGATAAAAGAAAAACTGACATTTTTGTTTTTAATGATACGCTTGACAAGCTGAGTGTAAAGAGTTCTTTAAAACTTTCTTTCTGCTTTGATGGAATCGATAACAATTTGGATAACGTTTCTATTGAAGGCTATTCTCCGCCCTCCAGAAGTTTTTCTGAAGAATCTCCTTCATGTCGAATAAATTTGAAATAAAAAAAATGTGATTTTGAGTTTGCTGTTTTTATCAAGAGAATTCGGTTAATGGAATACATAACGCTTTTTTTCTAAACTTAGTGTGAAATAGAACAAAATTATTTACGTTTGTGCTAAATTTGCCGAATTTTCTATTTAGAGAAAATCCCTATGCTGGGTAATAAGCAATCAGATCTTTTAAATAATCACTTATCGAACAGAACTCTAAAATAAACACTGGCAGAAACAACGTTTAATTTATTACGCGATACGCTGAGTTAATCTGGGGCAATATTGTTAGTTTCTCTTTCATTTATTATGACTTCACTGTGCATCATTAAATTGAGGACAGTGCCAACAGAGCAATAAAGATGAAGAATCGAGTCACTGACATTCATAGTGATAAATTCACTTTGGTTAGAAACTAATAGTTTTAATATCGAATCTTTTCATTGGTATCGTCTTTATCTATATATATCAAAGAAAGTGTTTGTGTATGCTACAAATCCATAGCGCTTGTAGTAGCTACAGTTTTTGGACATACATTTCTTTTCTTTATAACAACATGTAGTCACTATCAATATTAAAACCTCTGAGATCTTACCGCGTGATATGACTGTATAACAACTATTAATTTTTCTGGTCGACAGAGGGCAGTACATGTAGTTGTCGTATTTCAACTCATGAAAAAATAGGTCCGCTAATTCTTAACTTAGCAACTACGGATTTATCTGAGGATGAAATTGTATTTCAACCCATGAAAAAATAGGTCTGTCAATTCGTAACTTAGCAACTAGTGATGTATTTGAGGATGGAATTGTATTTTAACCCATGAAAAAATAGGTCTGTCAATTCGTTACTTAGCAACTAGTGATGTATCTGAGGATGAAATTGCATACAACATGTTTTGAAATTACATCCATCTGCAAAGTAAAAGGGAGTATTGTAATCCCTATAAATTTCAGAGCTCAAATTTCAACAGTAATATTTATTTTCACCAGGACTGACCGAAGTTTGAACATTTTAAATGTTACGTCTGTATATATGTGTAAGGAAACATTAATTCATAAAGTTTAATTATACATTTTCACCATTTCTGAACTAGTCATGATTAGTTTTCTCTTGATATTTTTTTAATGTTGATGACAATGTGCAAATGATGATTCTGATGCCACATAATACAAAGCAAAGATAAATGCATGATATAATAGACGTACAAAGAAGTCATCTACTAAAAACAGTTTTTTGTATTGAGATACAAATAAATTAAAGAAAAATTCTTATTTAAAGGGTCTCAAAACCCTTAATCTTCAAAGTTTTCAATTTTTTTTAATATATATACATATATATATATATATATATATATATATATATATATATATATATATATATATATATATATATATATATATATATATATATATGTTATAGAATATATATGAGTCAGATTAAAATGTTCTACGCATTTCAGAAAAGGCATAAAAAATTCCGCTTAGTTTAAAAGTTGTGATTAAAAATATAAAAGATACTTTCATGATTTCTGTGTTTAGCCGGACTTGTCAGTTGTTTACTTATTATTTTAAATTTATTTTTAAATTGATGAATGCAAATTTTTAATGTTCCGCTCAAGATTAATCAAAACTTATTTGAGACTTTTGCACAAGATTTTCAGCATTTCAATATAATAATGTTTTTTTTTAATTGAATTAAAATTATTGCTATGAAAGTAATATTTTTTGTTGCAGAGAGGCAAGTGTATGCCAAAATTACTCCCCAAAAGGGGTAAAATAATTATAAACATGTATTAAAAATATAAAATATTCCTAAATTTATGTTTTTTTAAAGTTAGATTTAACTTTAAAAAATGTTCTTCATTAAAAACTTAAAAATTTTAAATTTGTGTTCAAAATATTTCTTGTAAACATGCGCACATGTGAGAACAGTTTTAACGAACAAAAATATCAATGTTATATCTCACATCTTTATTAACGTACTAACAAACAGTTACAGGTACAATAAAAACAGGCGTACACAGTTACAAACACAGTCATATACAACAATCAATTTATAAATATATATTTAAAAAATAATTTTTATTTTTATAAGTAGCCCGTCATATGACGGGATTAGTCAAATTCTTAATTTTCCAGAATTGTAAAGTACCCTATGAGGCAGGTAAAAAAATGCTTAGTTTTTTGCTGAGGAGTTTCATTGCAACAAAAAGTAATCGATGATTAAATTTAAAATTATCACATATGTACCTAATCTATTATTTAAGCCAAATATAAAAGAAAATTATTTACGTAATATCTAACTTCCATGACAAAACATTAAAATAATGTAGATGATATTTAAATAATTTAAAATAAGAAATGATTAAATGAGATGGTTAAAGGAATGACGACATAATGCTAGAAAAAAATGTTATTTTCATCTACTTATAATGTGATAAAATGATGAATTTAATCACCTCCTCTTAACCGGGGAAAATAGGGCTTGAAATAATGACATTAAACGATCGAAAAGGAGGGAAGGGATGGATTTCGAATTTTTTAAAGGCAACAGTATCTTTCACTGTGAGATGAAGCATATTTATAGCATTTTTTTAGAATCTGATCGATTGATTAGGAGAAGATAAACTTTACTCTCTTTGAATTTTGCAAACCCTAACTCATCAAGAATCCAATATGGATGCCTCTATCCATTCCAGGTCCAACCGCTACTTAAATTCGAGAACAGACGGACGGATAACATAAGCTATTATTATATAGGGGATAAAGAAAAAATCGTTCTTAAGTTTTGAAAATGTGTATCTGAAAGGTAAATTTTAGAGCTTAATGACGCCACGCAATTTAAGATCGTACGGTATCTCCTTCCGTATATGTACTCGGGAGCATGCGTGAATAAAGTATTTGTCCCTATAGAACGTTTCTAAAATTTTCGAATCTTTCTTCGATATGATATCCTATGTGAAAATTATCAAAAGGTTTAGTAAATTTGTATCTGATAGGGAACATTTTGACTGTAATAAGATCGTACGATATCTCGTTCCATATACGTATATAGGAGCCAATGCTTCCTATTTACTCGGAAGTTTTCCGATTTTTCGGTGTGCTTCCGAAATTCCGATTTTCTTCGATTTATTCTAATATCCCTAAAATTTCCCTGCAAATCCTTTTCTTGCTTTGTTTTTCCCTCCATCGATACTTTTGTATTCCAGCAAGAGGAAGTAAAACGCAAATACCAATTCACATAGCAAGTACAACTAAAATTGACGTACAGTGGTCATGAGTAAGCCAGATCATAAATGAATCTGGCGAACCAAAATTCAAGCGACTGTTTACGTGATGTTGGCGATACTATCCAACACAGTAATGCAGAATGCAAGTATTTAGCCGAGTTAAAAAAAAGAAAAAAAAATCAGAACTGATTTCTGACAATCTCTGTCTAATAATATTAGAACAGCTATTAATTATGAAATGCAGTAAAGTTTAAAATATTTTTAGGAAATAATTTGGCAAATAATTTTTGGAAAAAAGCAAAATCTTGTATTATAGCATATGTAAATGTTAAAGATTAAAATGTTTGTTTTATATATTGAATAAACAGTATTATTATTCTTCACTGTTTTTTATATTTTATATGTACAGTAAGAAATGTTATTTCAATAAACTACAGAGTTTTTACTTTTAAAGCATTTGTAAATATTAAAAACTAGCATATAGCCCGACATATTACGGGATCAGTAAAATTTTTAATTTTCTAGAATGGTAAAAGTACCGTATAAGACAGGTAAAAAAAAATGGTTTGTTTTTTGGCTGAGAATTATTTGGTACACACTCAATAATTTGTTTATCTTTACTGACCGCATGTTAGATGCCAACTATAATTTATCTTGTCATATTACGTGATAGGATGGACAGCAGAGGTTTTAATATTGACAGTGATTATTTGGCGGTATATATGAATGATGTCAAAAATTTATTGAATCGATTGCAAAACGTGCGGTTATGTATAAAAAACAAACACACAAACGAACAAACTTCTTAATTTTCAAAGATATATAACTTAAACGCTAGATATTTATTAGTCCGTGAAATAGACTTCTAGACTTTTATGAAAAGAATTTGCTGTTAATACCGGGGATAAAACTTTCATTGCAACAAAAAATAATCGGTGATTAAATTTAAAATTAGCACATATGTACCTAATCTATATGTACAAATATAAAAGAAAATTATTTACGTAATACAGTAGAACCTCGATTAACCGAGGTTTCTGTTAACCGAGTCAATAAGGAAGTTTAATTTTTTTCTCCTTTCCAAAATGAGCTTGGAAAAATTATACACATTTCAGTTCGTTGTCCGTGTTACAGGTACTTCTTCCCCACAAAAGCACTCAACTTCCAAGAAATATTACACCCTTTTTAAATCTTTTTAGCTCTGAAACATAAGTTCATATATGTTTATTTTTATTATTTAAAGAACGTTCTATTGTTTTTTACTTTATAATTTATTTAAATTCGCAAGCACGGAATGTTTTTATAAATGGTTTCTATTAACCGAGATTTCCGATATCCGAGGTACTAGCGGTCCCAATTAGCTCGGATAATCGAGGTTCTACTGTATCTACATTCAGTGATAAAACGTATGAAGATAATGCAGACGATATTTAAATAATTTAAAATAAGAAATGATTAAAGGAGATGGTTAAAGGAATGACGTCATAATGTTAGAAAAAAATGTTACTTTTACTTATTTATTGTGTGATAAATTGATAAGTTTTATTTTCTGGTCTTAACCGGGGACAACAGAGCCTGAAATAATGTCATTAAATACTTGAAAAGGGGGGAAGGGGGGATTTCGAACTCGCTTTGAATTTTGTTAACCCTAACTCATCAAAAATACAATATGGATGCCTTTATCCATTTCAGGTCCAACCGCTACATCAATTCGCAATCAGACGGACAGATGGACAGACAACTTAGGCTATTATTATATAGGGGATTAATATAAGTTTAATAAAGTAAACAAACCTTACCATTTTTCTCTTTTTAAAATTCTTTTTTATCTATGTGCTAAAAAAGTCGTTATGGAGATAAGATACAGTTTTTCTCTTTTGGAAGTTGGCACCTATGTTTTTACACAGGAAGATGCATAAATAAAGCATGGATAATCACTCAACCCTTTGGCTGTCCCTATGTGAGAGAATAAAATGATGTACTTTAGATATATAAAGTTTTAAATTTCATAAGTCTAACTGAAAAATATAATTAAATATAAGATGCTGTATTAAATTGTTTTCTGTTATAAATATATTTCATTGTGTATCGCATGTGATATACAATCGTATAAAGCATTAGGTGTGTATGTCATGTGATGGGCAGGGTATGCAAAGGGTTAAAATTTCAATAAACAAAAAGATAATTTAATTTCTGAAAGAAGTGTCGCAGACTTTTGCACTTTCTGCGGAGAATCACTGTACCAAATTCAATGTAAGGGCTTTTAAGTAATTGTATTTTATTAATTTCATACTAAGTTAGTGTTTTAAAACTTAGCCTTTTTAAGTATGATATTAGATAAATTAAATTAAATTTTAATTTGTGAATTCAATACTGTGTAACTATGGTGAGGTGAGGCTCTTTATAATGTATGATAAACCGACATGTGTCTTTCATTGACCTTTTGCTTATCCACATCTGCAAACTTTATGAATATTAGTATTTTATTGTGATTCTAATAAATAATTGCATCATATCAAACTTGGATTATCGATGAATTAAATATCATGGATAAAGCCTGTGAAAGAGGACTTAAATTCTAGACGGAAGTCGGAAACAGTCATCTTTTCCTGGATTATTTCCCATACTACCGGTTATAGACCCCTACTGGCACCACTTCAATACGTAAAAAAACCTAATATTTATATCAGTGTCCTGAACCGTATGTTACACATCACTCTGCACACAATGCCTCCCAGTGCACGACTGAAAAGAAAAACTGAAAAGAGATTATTCTTTTCCTGTGTTTACTTTCTGATGTCATGACCATCGACAAGCAGCCGAACTCCATTTATCGTCGTCAGTGTCATGGGCCCGGAAATGTGAATAGAGACATCCGCGAGAGAGTTAAAAAAATTACAAAAAGAAATAATAATGCATTGAAATTTTATCTTTGAAAAGAGCACTTGTATTTGGAATTTACTGTATTTTTTGTGGACAAAAGTGGAAAGTATGAATGCAGAGAAACACAAAAAAGAGGATATATATGTTTTATTTCTCCTTGTACGACACTCAAGGCTTTTGAGAGGGTTGTGTGAGTTTTTGCGAAATTGTTATGTAGGAAGAATAATTGTTATAGTTGACATATATGCGTCACTCAGATCTTTAAAATATATTACTCTTTTTCTATTTTCTAGAACAAATAGTACGTAGGTTTTTTTTTATAGGAACATTTTTAAATCTTTGATGTTGTTAGAAAACAGCGTTATGTAACATGAAATGATAACACAAACTTTTAACAAAAAATTGTTTATTAAATCTTGATTGAAGCCCTTTTTCAGTTTGAAGAACATTTTTGTAATACCGAGATAATTCTGGCGATTTATTTTCCTCAGAAAAATTTTCTAATATATCATCAAAATTTAGAAATCTTACCTATTGTTTTCTGGCTGAAAAAACAAAGGTCAAATTAATTTATTTAGATTAAGAGGCTTTTTTTCACATTTTAACATTCAATTGTAACAAATCTCTTAAAATTATGTCTTATTATGTGAAACATGAAAAACAGACGTATTTTTCATTTGTTTAAGAATAAAAAATATATAAAAAATTTTAATACATTATAACAACAATTATATAGAATAATTTTCTGTTTTAAATCTTCATTCTATTTGTAGTTGTATTTTGCATAAAATAGACTATTTACTCTCCAGTTGATTTTTTAAAGTTTAGTACGGTTGAAATATGATACTATAATTACCAAAATTTAATTTTTCCTACAATTTTGTTTTTACACCCTGCCAGCTATGAAAATATATGGGAGATATTCTAACTTGAAGTTTTTCGCATGCATTATATGTGTTCTATTCTAAAAAAAAAGTCTTTTGGGAGAGCAAATTAGTATTAAAAAATGAATGAAACATTCGACCACAGACTACACTTCGACATCAGCAACAACAACAACTTTATTTTCGAGTTGCCACCGTAAGAAATGATTCTTACGGTATTTTTGGATTTTAATACTAATCCACATGTTTAGGCCTCGTAGGCCGAATAAGAATCCAGTCATTAGAGTCAATTTAACAGGTCATTTCGCAAGAAGGTGATAGTCTCCAAATGTTTCATAAATCAATGAAGGATGTCTCTGGTATATTTAATCTGGTACAGATGGTTAAAATATATTTTTAGAAATATTAAAAGATTATTGATTCCATGACTTTAGTCGTATGTGTATTTTGCTGGTATACACACCAACTAATCCATTTCGTACAAGTAAAAATATACTTGTATTGGATACAAGTATGTGTACCAAAACTATGTACAAATTTTTTTAAAATCGTTTACTGTCGATTTTTGGACACACATTGATGATGAAGCATTTTACTCTACGATGAATGGTTTTAAATTGAAGTTCCGTTCAAAGTTAATTTAACCAGCAACTAAAAGAATAAGTAATTTAATTTATTTATCAATCTGAAATTTAAAAAAAAGTTTTTACTTTACAAACTCATTTATCTTATAGTAGCGAAGAGTAAATAAAAATTTTGATAAATATTAAAAAACAATTGTACAATGATTCTGAAAATCTTTTTCTTCCCCCTAACTTCCTGCAGGATATCAGGATTTTTAAGTAGGTAACTTTTGCTCTTGCTGCAAAAAATATGGCCACCCCCTGCATTATATTCTCAAATCCGGAATAGTCCGCTTCATCACTGAGTTTTGGATTTTATCGGATATTGGACTCTATGCAATTGAATTTTTTTTCTTTAAAAAAAGTAATACACTGGAAATCTATACGTTTCTCATTTATACGTTTTTATCATTTATATTTTTTTTCTGTTAGTCACTAAATATCCGTATGTAGTCTAATATTAAAATAATTAACAATCAAACAGCATTTTAATTACCATTCATATTCCATGGAAGTTTTAATCGACCTAATGTTCGACCGAGAAAATTCATCAATAAAAGAAAAGGGCTTTGTCTGTGTCATTACTATTTGCAACGAGCTATTTTTTCAAAACTGGTTTTTCTGCCTTAACTAAAACTAAACGCCGGAATATAATGGGTGCAAATAATGATATAAAGATAAAACTTTCTTCAATAAAACTAAACTGTAGAGACTTTTTGAAAGTCAAAATCAAAGCCATCCATACCATTGATACGTTTCACCAATGTATCATTTTACTTTTATCATTTATTAAGGGTACAGATCACCTTTAAACCTAAAAAAATTTGATTTTCTGATTTTTACATTTTTGAAATGTTTAGACATTTCTGAAGCCAAGACAGATAGATTATTTAAGTAATATGCAGTTAGGTCGCATTGAAGAGAACAGCACACGTATGAGTCGAACTTAATTTTTATTGAAGAGCTGCTAAAAGGAGATGTTTAACAGTCAAAGGCAGACGAGGGAATGAACATCGAAGCATGTTCTGAATAGGGTTAGACCCCAGAGCGAGATGCGGAGAAGAAAATCTTTAACAGAGAAAGTAGCTTAGTCAGCGCTCTCAACAGTATAAGGAACTTAGATCATTAAAAAGTGAACCAGGGACAGCTGCAAAATATGGAGAGTGGGCAGAAAACTAGCATTTATTGCAGAGACAGCTTTGGGGGATGGGTTGGAAGAATTTTAAGTCTCGGACATTCCTATAATTACGATATTTTGTGGTTGGAAATATAGATTTGAAGGAATAAGAATGGGAGAGAGGAGAATTTTTATGAGATATTAAAGGGTAATAATTTTGATATATTACATAATACGTAGGTACATACATACATACATACATAGATACACACACACACACACACACACACACATATATATATATATATATATATATATATATATATATATATATATATATATATATATATATACATGATTTAACTTTAATATTTCCTTAAAAAATTCCTTTCTCCCATTTTAATTCCTTAAAATCTTTTTTCCAGCCTCTCAATGTCTTAATCACAGGAGTGTTCTCGACTTAAAATTCTCTTGTTACATTTTCCAAAGCTTTCTATCCTATAGATGTAAATTTTCTGTCTATTCAAAACGTTTCTCAGCTGTCGCCGGCAAATGGCTTCCCGTTTCTCCTGATCTTACACTTAAATTCGCTGAGTAAGTGGGAAAATTCTTCCTATTTTCGCTCTTGGGTGCACCTCTGTTCGAATAGAGAGATTTTTGTGTCTTTCTCTTGTCTGTCGTTGCCTAGTAAAGATGTCCGTTTTAACACGCTGTAAAAAAATTTCTAATTAGACTTGTGCCGTTTTCTTCAATGTCGGCTGACTGCATTTTTATTACTGCTAGCTGTTTAGCCTTCTCCTTGTCCAGCAGTTTTATAATTAATGGATTACACACACACACACACACACATATATATATATCTTTTTGGGTGTACAGAGAGAAAAAGAAACACTGTATGAATGAAACTGACAATGATATAGACCAATATAAACATGTATTAATATGCATTTACAAATTTTCAAATCATATCTTAAGCTTAAAATTTTCAAACATTTCTATTTCCAATTTTTCAGTGAAGAAGAATTTGACTTTTAGATCTATAGCCGTACCATTCTATGCTACTCTATTTCCAAAATTTTCTCCAATCCGGATTTGAATCGTACTTATGAATGCCTTTAGAAATCCATTTGCAATAGTGAAATGTTTACATTTGCTGCTGCTACCTGTATGACCCTCCCACCGTTATAATAGGAAAAATAATAAAAAGAAGTATTCAAGAAGTCGAGCATTTCACGGCTTCTCCTCGCGCATTTTCAGGATCAAGGTTAGTCGATTTCGTCAGAGCCCGCGTTTTAATCCCTCCGAACCTTTTTTACATCTCTCCGATCTGCACGACTCTTTGCGGATAAAGAGGCGATTAGTAGCTTCAACTTTGAGATTCAGGGTGGGGAGGAGGAATTAATGAAAAAAAACTTGCTTATGTATGAAAAAAATAAAATGAAGACCCGGTCAACTTTTTCTGACTAACCCAGGAATATTCGTGGGGCCAGATCGGAGATAAAAGCCGTGCGTGGAACGAATCACGCTTTGACTCTGCACGAAAAAAAATTGATTATTTTTAACCTCTTTTTATATTTGGCATTTCCTGCTTAGATGGAAGAGGTGAGATCTGGACGAACACTTGAGTGTTGATTCACTCGCTTTCGCCGATAGTTTATTTGATCTGTTTCAATATTTTTTTAAGTTCAGTTTTTTTTCCATATGGATTTTCTATTATCGGCATAACTGGTAGCAGTTAAACCGTATACAAGAGAGTTTTGGTTGATGATGGTTGATTCTAGGAGGTTCTTTTACGGGCTGCACTATATGGGATCTTCATGATTTTCTTCGTATACTTAGTAGAAAACCTTCAAGGCAATAATCCTTCTTCTTAAACTAGAGCAAATAGGGGCCCACATTCTGCGTTGTGTATGAGGCAAAGCAATATGCGACGAAGAGGTATATGGTACAAATTAATGAAATCAAATAGTAATATTCCATTAGCCGATGGCATTGTTTTAGTAGGTAGATGCCGAAATTGTGTCATAAAGGCTTTCAGTTTGTTAGAAGCCGAGGAAAGTTAATTGGAGCTTATAATAAAGGAAAATAAAATAAAATTTTTAGAAGCTGCCTTTAATGCATTTAACCAACTACCAGTAGTCTTGGAAAATTATATAGAAAACCTTCAAGGGAATAATCCTTTTTTTTTAAAACTAGAGTAAATAGGGGCCCATATTCAGCGGTGTGTACAAGACAAAGCCAAATGCGACCAAGAAGTACATGGTACAAATTAATGAAATCAGATAGTAATATTCCATTTGTTGATGGCATTGTTTTAGTAGGTAGTTGCCGAAATTATGCCATAAAAGCTTTCAGTTTGTTAGAAGCCGAGGAAAATTAATTGGGACTAATAATGAATGAAAGTAAAATAAAATTTTTAGAAGCTGCCTTTAATGCATTTAACCAACTACCAGTAGTCTTGGAAAATTATACTTTGAAAAAGTATCATATTTCAAATATCTTAGAAATGTCTTCAATAACAAAAAGTTGACCGTTAAAAATAACAATGGCAAAATGCAAAGCCGAGATGAAGATCCTCCACACATTAGGCTTCCTGTTAAGAACGTTCTCAAAAATAACTTTACAGAAGAACGTGTCATCAGCCGCTAATTTCCTACTGTGCGACCCCCCGGTTTCACAGGCCTCAACCTATGCAATTTTTGGCTTTGGGAACATTTGAAACATCTAGTCTGTCTTGATAAGCCAAGAACTATACCTGATATGAAAAACAGCATTTCAAGGTATGTTATTAGCATTTGGACACACTGTGGTCAACGGTAAAACATGCTATCTTACGATTTCAAATGGCAGCTGAAAATGATGGCCGTCATGTTGGAATGTCTTGTTGCAATATATTTTTTTAACCGGAAAAAATGTTGGCAAGTGTAATTCACCAAAAAACACCCTCTGTTCGGGAAATTTTGAACTAAATTTTTATTTCCTCAAACAAATTTCATATTTCCATTATGCTCTACAGACACTTCCTAACTTTCTGGACAATAGTTTCGACTGTAGACAACTTTAAAGTTAGGGAAATTCAATTATGGACACTGTATATGAAGCACTTTTGAGACTAATGTGATACTTTATGGCTGTGGATTCTGAGCAATGATTAAATCTATGAAAGACATACTACTGATCTTTGAGGCAAGATATAAAGAAAAATATTTGGAGCAGTTTGTGAAAACAGTGTTTGGAGTTCAATGATTAACTATGAAATATACAAAAAAATATCGCCAACCTGACATCGTTAAAATCATAAAAAGTCGCAGGATTCGTTGACAAGGACATTTAATTTTTTACTAATGCATCTGGCAATTATACACTTATTCCTTATGCCAATACATAGCTGTGAAACTGTTACTCATTTACTACCATCGAGGAGCACGTGTAGCCTACGGACGCGAATAACATTGCGCTCCGCTGGATCCTCGTAATTTAGAAGCAAGGACCAAGTAGAACACCCCCTCAGGCTTGGCCTGCCACCTCTTGAGGTATCTATTGAATAATTGCTTCGGACGCTAGATGGCACTGACGTCCAAGACGAGGTAGAAAGAGATGTAAGCATGTGCTTACTTGAGATTGTAAGTTTGTTTTACGTGTTTCAAGGTGAAGGCCTAATAATACTCTGTGTATAGTCCTTAGTCCATTAAAGTTTTGTTTAAAAATACTAAAATTGTGTCCACTGAACCACTAGCATCTGATGTAGAAACCCATTTTCTATAGTATCGTTAGAGTTCTTGGAGGGCATTGTGACCACGAACATATTTTACTTGCCCCAGTCACCATTAACGAACACGGCGGATCAGAGGTCGGCTCGAGCCCCGAAACCTCAACCTTAGGAGATCGTTGCCTTTGCCGACTGAGCTATCCCAGCTTTGGCCCTTTAGTTAGAGATGAGAAAACCAACCCAGTGAAAGGTCTCACATTCCTCAAACCTATGTTAATTAGAAAGCAGGGAAGGTGGCTTAACTATGTTGAAAGCGACTTAAAAATCTTATGTAAGGGAAACTGAAGGGGCATTGCTTCGGATAGAACCAGATGGTGGAGACTGATTGGGACGGCTTTGACCTGTAATGGGTTGTGATACCGTAAAAATGATATGAATATTCCAACCCCCAGATGTTAGAATATGTATTTATATAAATAATACTTTATTCATCCCATGAAAAATCAGTTTGGATTGACAATCAGAAACCATTTGGTTTGATTTTCTCAAGCTAACTCTAATTCTACATAAATGATCTTAATCCCTTCTTCTTATGTCCAACCTGTCTCTGAATTGAATGATGACAGAATTGGTATAGCTATATTTGTCGTTGCCTTAATGACATTAAATGATAAAACGATATAAAGTAATTTGATAAGTGATTAAGAAGTCTCCAGACATTTCGAAAAGATTATTATCTAATAATGTTTTACCAAATCGTTTTAAATTATTTGTAAATTTCTCAAGGGTGTGGCTTGTCACTTTTTGGTGTCGATGTGGCAGACCAGTGGCTTTGTCACAAGTCTACTGTCAAAATAATTACATATTCTTCTTTACATCAGTTTATTTTTTTAAAAAAAGTTGCATCACTAACTATCAACAAATACAGTTACAATTGTCGGTACTTGAAATTGTCTTGCGGTATGGTAAAACTACACAGCAAGACTAAGACCACATGGTTTTCAAAAAATTTAGCTGTGCTACACACTCGATTCTTGCAGGTACTTATAAGTAACACGCAATACAAAAGTACGGTAATATGTTAAAAAAATTATTTATCTCTTAGTTAGATTCCTATTAGTGGGGCAAAAAAATTAATAAGTTATGTTTTCCTAAGACATCCGCTTAATACAGGATGTCACGATTTACTTGTATGAAATGGATTTAGTTGTACCAACTAAATCCACGTACCACTAGAGGAAAATAATAAGGGAGTCATGGAGTCAACAATCTTTTAATATTTCTGAAAATCTATTTTAACCATCTGTACCTGGTTAAATATACCCGAGACATCATTTCACAGGCAACCGTTGGAAGACGAGCTGAGGTCATCCCCGACACGTTTTCGGGCTAAACAACAGAACTATCTCTAAAAATATTTCTTTTCTCGTTGCTTCGATTATGATACTTTATTTTGAAAGTCACGAAGGAACAGTATTTCGTGAGATTTTGGGAAATGACGCGGGAAGGTGCACGTAAATAAGTAAATATGTTGATCATAATCGTCCATGTAACAGAACATTTTGTAAGTGGATTTTCTACTTTGGAAATCACTGCAAATTTTTTACTTCGAGTCAAAGGGAAAGAATCCTCATCCATTTAATGATTTTTCATGATCACTGAGTTATTCGTCTAATCTGTTTTAACCATCAAATACTGTGCGTTTATTTTTAATATAAAAGATGTATCACGTTACATGGAGAATAAAAATACGCTCTCCGAACGGCATTTGTGTGCCATTATTAAAATGGAAAATTTTGTGCGGAAGATATGTTCCCACAATTCAACCTCGTAGAATAAAAAATACTTCAGCGAAATGGATTCTTAGCCATTTCTGAAATCGAAATATCGTGATGAATTACACGGCATACGCTAGTGTGTCAGTAAGTATTTGCGTGCTTATAATGCACAACTTCATATCTGATAACAAGCTTCAGTATAACGCGAAACCCGCTTTCAAGATCATAAAACACTTGCTTAATATTTCAAACAGTAACAGGCGGTTATGTACTACCTGTGTTACCTTTAGAAGGGTCTAGTACAGGGGTAGCCATGCTGCTTGATAGTCCGAGCTATTTTTCAAAACTTGAAATTTTTCGCGAGCCGGAATTAAATACGTATTAAAAAGCTATGCAAAATAGGTATTAAAATTTTTTTTTTTTACAGAAATTATATTTATTGAATGTCATTTGGAAGTTCTTCTTTTAATTTTTCAAGGAAATTTTTGAATAGTCGATGATTTTTTGCATTGGTGTAAATGTAATTTACCATGAGTTACACTGTTTTCATAACATCAGAATATTTTAAATATTTCGTAACGCGATGTTCTAGATGAATTATACAGTGAATCGATATGAATTGTGGAATTTGAGAATCATCTCTTAAAAGCCCAATAAGATCGATTTGTTTACCCAACACTGCCGGAGCTCCATCAGTTGTAATAATTTTTTTAAAAAATATAATAACACAAAAATAAAAAGGGAACTCGCGTACATTTATCGAGAGCCACAAATAATCGTTCAAAGAGCTGCATGTGGCTCAAGCACCGCAGGTTGGCCACCCTTGGTCTAGTAAGACGATGTATTAGGCTTAACAATCCAATACTTGCGTCACTCGAAGTAGGATTGATGGTCGCCACGAATGTAAGAGATACATCCGACTATTCACAATTACATATTATATATTCGTTTCGGATGTAGAAATGGATAAATGCTCAACATTCAAATTAGAGCAACACTTAGGCTTCTAAATTATTGGTAATGAAATTTTTATTTAAATAAATATGTTGATTACACACGTGGGCAACCTATGACACACATAAGCATTTGAAAGACGTGACACGAGTACTGCAGTGTTAAACGTGGCAGATAGCTGAAAACATATCCTCCTACAAACGAATATCTTAGGATATAAAAGAGTTATTATAAGTAACCTGCCGATAGATTTGGTTTTCATGTCAGCGTTAGTTGTTTATTAAAACAAGAGAGCTAAATAGAGATGGAATTACTGCTTAAAATCGATTTCAAACAGCTACAAACATTCCTACTATCAACGGGATTCAAATTCCCAAAACTCAGATTCGGCAGGCAGGATACTATTTGTTTCAGTAGGTAAGAATTGGACAACTAAGGACAAAGACTTAAAATTTGGTAAATAATTTCATAGGATTTCAAACCGGTTTCACATGAGGTCAGATTTGCTGAGAAATTTATTTGCTGGTTTTACTTTAGTATGGTGATCGTAATGGAAGACATCTAGACACTGAACTCCTTTCATCGAAAAATATCCCTGTGATGTATTTGAGACAATAGCGAGTACTGAAAAGTCATTTCCGAACAAAAGTGATTTAATCTGGTTTGGTAGGTCCATTATTTTGCATTACAGGGCTAATGAGACCATGACTTACTGCCTAAAGCTGATTCCAAACGGCTACCAACACACTATCCTTGCTATAGAATTCAAAGTTACAATTTTTGGTAAGAGAAGCGCTTCACCATTCAGACATCGTTGGAAAAGCTTCTGAATATTCTGTTACAGCTTTCCGAATGTCGAGGGAAACTAATTCCCGAGGATTTCTATTTCCTTTTTATTAATCCACCCTCTTCCGTAATACACATCTTTTCAAATCTGGGCGGAGAAGGGTCAATCGTTCAAAATGCATATGAGGAAGTATCTTACGAATTCTTCAAGGAACGGGTTCACAATGGGTGAAGCACAACACTTCAAGCAATACTACTCTCTTGTGTTTAATATCACACGATTCTCGCAAAAAATTCTAGCTGGTCATGGAATACTTAACAAAAGGTGTTTTATATTCGGGTATGAAACGCCTTCGGAATGTTACAGAACTGCACCGGTTGTCCAAACAAAACCTTGAGTTCTTTATATAAAAAAATAAAAATAAGATTACATATATTTAATAATCTGGGTTATTATGTCTTGCTGAAAGTAGTACATTTTTTAACAGACATTCGATCACATCTCTCTTCCGTATTCCTGGCTTTTTAGAGGTGTACACGTTATAGGCAAGCCCTATGAAAGACCTATCATTTATTCTTATTCAGAAGGTAACAGTTTTTCAAACAATGAAAATTTTTGGTCCTACAAATTTTGTGTACATAATTTTGTGAAAAATTTATTAAAAATAAAAGAATATGTTATGATTTTTCTCAATATATATTTTTTAATTTTCATAATTACTCATAAATTACTTTAGTTTAAATACATATGATAAATGCTAGAGTGTAATTTAATTATGATCCAGTATTTACCAGACAAATTTAAACATGTTAAAAAAATTTAAGAGTAAATTCAAAACTACAATGTAGTTGCAAATTTATTTTCAACTTTGGTTTGGAATGCTACGGTCTACTTTTTTGCAACACGAGGGCTAATGAAACCGGGACCTACAGCTTAAAGCCGATTTCAAACTGCTAAATATATTTTCAAAGATACAATGAAGTTAAGTACAGCTTTAGTGATCTGTATGTTTGTATGCATGCAAAACTATGTATGCATGTATAAGACTTATGTATGTATTAACTTATATGTGTTTGTGCCTAATGAAATCATTTTTACGATTGAAAGTTTACTGAACTTTGGGTTATAACGTTGGACCATCCCCGAAAAAAAAATTATAGGTAAAAATAAGTTAAAGATTAAAAAGGGCAGAAAAGCAAAGAGGCTTATGGGTTTTTAGCTATTTATTTTCAAAACATTTTCATTCAAAGTCAAGAAGGTTTTCAATTTTCCTCCCATCTTCCCCACAAATACGCTTCGTAGACATAGCTAAACTTTTATACTTTTTTAAAGTTATCTATACAACAATATAAACATTTCTGTTTTCTCTCGCGATCCTTAGGTAGTATCGCGAAAAACACATGTTTTTATTTTCAACTAAACAACACGTTGTTTACTTAAACTTGAATCTTATTATTATCTCACACTAATAAGACTGGTTCTTCCGTGATTCGATATATGTAATAATGAGGTGTATCATGATAAAACTGGGGCATATTCAGAATATTTGAAATGGATTAATGATTATGAGAAATAGAAAATAGAAACCCGTAGCTAAACCATTAAAATCCATAAAACTGAACTATGGAACAAATAATGAGGTGTACCATGATAAAACTGGGGCATATTCAGTATATTTGAAATGGATTAGTGATTATGAGAAATAGAAAATAGAAACCCGTAGCTAAACCATTAAAATCCATAAAACTGAACTATGGAACATGTAATATTTCTCTCTCTTTCTCTGTCTCTCTCTCTCTTCACTCTCTCTCTCTCTCTCTCTCTCTCTCTCTATATATATATATATATATATAAATATATATATAGATATATAGAAATATTTATATATATATATATATATTATATATATATATATATATATATATACATATACATACATACATATATATATGTATGTATATATATATATATATATATATATATATATATATATATATATATATATATATATATATATATATATATATATATACATATACAGAATATATATATATATATATATATATATATATATATATATATATATATGTATATATGTATATATATAATATATACATATAATATATACATATATATATATATATATATATATATATATATATATATATATATATATATATATATATATATATGTATGTATATATATGTATATACATATAATCTATACATATACATATATATATAATATATATATATATATATATATATATATATATATATATATATATATATATATATATATATATATATATAATATAAATATATATATATGTGTGGTGTATATGTGTGTTTGTGTGTGTATGTGTGTGTTTTGTGTGTGTATGTGTGTGTTTGTGTGTAATGATATTTTTACTCTAAAATATTAATCAACGTAATTATGTCTATCTTAAAGTAATTTTCTGACGATTCTACCCTTTTCTGACAACCATGGTGAATATCTTTGTTTTTCTTACCAATTTGGCTACTTCGAAACGCCAAACTTTCTGTTGTATAAGTGCTTTACATAATTCGTGAGCCTAAACTGCTTCATACGTCATTACCTCGTGACTGGCTTTAAGACTTCTGATTGGTTAGCTCCATACAACTATAAACTCGAGATTATGTGTTTTCGGACAGAAGTCCATGGAGAGTTGATGCTAAATAAATTCCGTATCTGTTCATCCCAAATTTCTATTTGTGTTTTCATTTTATACCGCGTTTTTCATAGCCTCACGACTGCATCCCATTAAAATGGACTCTCTTACCTTTCTGTTGGGACATATTACCCATTACACACATACGCACACGCACGAACGCACATCCTGATTTACGGCGGGGCATACGGGGCACTGGCCCTGCGCTCCCACACTAGGGGGGGGGGCAAAAAAAATACTCACTAATTTTTTGGTCCATCATCATGTTTTCCGGCATAATGCTGGAAAACATGAATTTTCTTTTGTTAATGACAAACTGGAGTGTGTATGTTGTTGATGGGCTTCTAAAGTCAGTAAATTAAATGTATTCTATAATTTTAAGATAAAAGTAAGCTTGTATTTGCTTAAAAATGCTTTGAAGCAATTTTAACATTTTAAATGTGTATATTATTCAAAAGATTGAAATACTAACCATGTCAGTGACACCAATTTAGAAATTCATCTCTTCTGAGAGGGAAAAAATCTTAGCTACTTTTTTCCCTCTTGAAGTGGTTAACAAATCATAAATATATATTTATCCAAAAGCATCTGATATCTATTTTTTTCTGTTTTTAAGATTTAAGAATGAACAGAAAGTTTTAAAATTGGTAATTTAAGGATAAAAGTACTTAATTTTTGGAATTTTGTAAAAAAAAGTCTCACATGATAGTTTACTTAAAATGGTAATTTTTATTAATTTAAACCAGTAATTTTTCCTTTAAAAAATGTTACAGATACTCTGAGTTTTATTCAAGAATATCACAGTTTTATCGTTAAAGTCAGATACTGTACTTAGATTGCACAGACATCTGTATTATGTATGAAGTTAGTTTAGTGGAATTCTAAAATAAAAAAAAAATTATTTCATTAGATACACAAAATGTTTAAGTTATGTATACCTGTCAGGAGTATTTAAACTGATACAGCAACTTATAAAATAAAATCAGTTCGAGAAAGGTAAGATGTATGGGTTCCCCCATATGAAGCTTTGTCCCTGGGCCCCCAGGGGTTTAAATCGGGCCCTGCACACATGCACACACACACACACACACACATACACATATATAAGTAATAATTGAAATTCTTTTGTAAAGTCTTTTGTCAATAAAATATTTTCAATCTGTTATTCTTCAAATTAAGATATTTCACGATAAATAAATTTTATACATGCAGCGAATCATTCAACTATTTCATATTCTCACATTATTTAACTATATAATTCGTATTTATTTTAAATTTATCATTCAATTAGATTTTATTGCACAATAAATGTTCTGTGATCCATATTCTAATTCATTCCTCTATTTACAATTTAATAAATAAATTCTAATCGGGCTTTTTTAAAATCCTAATTTAACTGAAAAAACTGATAACTAAAATAACTTGAAGTTTTCTTTAAAACTACGACAAAGAACACCGCTATCATATTACGAATATAGTAGAATATTTTATTATAAAAAATTAATCATAATAAAATGGTAGGTGAAGAATTTAAAAAGTTTTTATGCTATTTCAATTTGTGCTTTGTCAAAATGCACAGTAAGAAATTTTAATGTGTATTCCGTAAATTAAATTGGGTTGATTCATTAAAATTTTAAAATTATTTATTGCAGTGTTTTATATTTCCATGTAACCTATATTATACAAAATTTGAAATGCAATGTATTTTAAGGATAGCATTGATAAAGGAACACATTGACATTTTACATTAGAAACTTTTTGTGAGTAATCCAAACATCGTTATTATCGTATAAACTGCATAGAAATTTGATTTTGTAAAATATAAATTAAAAAGAAAAAAAAACACTTTAGGAAAAATAACGTGACCTTTATAGAACTGAAAGTTATAGATAAGTTTACTCAAATTTTGAATTATTTACACTCCTTATAGTTTCACCTTCCACCTTTTTCATATAATATGAAGATATACTAATTCGTTTATCAATAGAAATCTTTACCGAAAAAGCCATTTTTATAGAATATTTATCAACCATGTAAACATAATTGATAGATGATTATCGGGGAAAAAATGTAAGTTGTTATCCAGCTTTAGCAAATTAATATATTTTATT
Organism: Pardosa pseudoannulata; assembly: GCA_032207245.1. Taxonomy (NCBI): domain Eukaryota; kingdom Metazoa; phylum Arthropoda; class Arachnida; order Araneae; family Lycosidae; genus Pardosa; species Pardosa pseudoannulata. The sequence continues at coordinate 167,937,961 of CM063501.1, forward strand.
TTCACCATTCATCTTCAATTTGCTGCTTCATAGGTTAGAAAAAAGATGAAATCCAGGAGGTCATGTTTAGTGCTGCCATCTACCGAATAATTGTAGAAGTAAAAGCTTCCGTTATAAAAGATTTCTTATATATATATATATATATATATATATATATATATATATATATATATATATATATATATATGAGTTAATTCCTGTTAAAAGCGATATCATTCTACAAGTATTAGGGCCGCTAAAATACTCAAAGAGGAAGGGACTGGTAGTAAGATGAGGATTAATTATGTCTTGAGGAAGAAGGATGCTTGATAAAATGCAAACAAGGGAACTGTTTAACAGAAAAGGATATGAGTATATTGAGAAAATGGTTTTCATCATACTAATAAAATTAATGATCATATAAATAGTAATAACACCATTATCCCATATCACTATGGCTTTCGTCCCAACCTTTCTGCTCCACATCAAATGTATAGACTTATTGAAATCCTAGCTGACTCCAAGATCAAAAACTTTTCTACTGCTGCGTTATTTTTAGATGTGACCAGGGCTTTTGAAAAGGTCTGGATTGATGGACTCATACATAAATTAATCAACTTTCCAATAATTTATAAATAAATTAACTCATTTATTAATTTCATATAAAAATGACAGAACTTTTCAAATTAAAATTAATAATTCTCTCTCAAGTATTAAAAAATTTCGTGGAGGAAAGTTCGATTCTTGGACGTATACTATTTAACCTTTATATCAATGACATGCCTAAATTTGCTACTACTAAAATTGAAATCTATACGGACGACGCTATCATTTTTTCAACTAATAAAAATTATAAGTACGCCCTCAAAGCTGTCAACAATCATATCAATTTAATTAATAAGTGGCTCTACAAATGAAAATTCAAACTTGACACTACTCATAAATGTGTCATGTTCACTGGAAAATGTAACAGAACATATGACAATACTGAAATTAACATTGGTAATACTTCTATCCTCTGGTCTAACACAGTAAAATATCTCGGAGTTACTTCAGATTGAAACTCACTTGGAAACAATGCACACTCAATATTAAAATTAAATTTCGAACAGCTAAACGTGCGCTCTTCCCCTCAATTGTTTGGAATAGTAAATTAAACTTTAATAACAAGTTGGTCTTTTATAAATCTTATCTTCGTTCTTTATTAACGTATACGATTCGAGCATGGTTCATATGCATCTAAATGTCATATTAAATCTTTATCTGCAGCTCAGAATATAACCATTAGGAAAATCACTAATTCACCTTTGTATTCTAGAAATATAGAGATCCACAGAGAAAGGGATCTCTCCAAACTTTCTCAAAAATCTAGCCACAATTTTTTACAGCTAATATTCACTGCTAATATTAGCAGTGAACAACACCTCTTTGACTTGCCCAATATGACTATGTGGACTCTATCAGTTCTAAGCAGCCGTTGGCTGTTTTCTGTAGAGAATTAGATTGAATCTCATTGGTTCTCATCAGCCAACCAAATTGCTTCTCGCATCTCGCTCAATCCATTCAGTTTATAAAACTATTAGAGCTTCTTTCCTACTGCAGTTCCTCTGGCCCTACTACGATATATATATATATATATATATATATATATATATATATATGCATATATATACATACATATATATTGTAACGTACTGGAAATAAAGTAGGCGAGGCCTTCAATGAAACAGGCTAGAATTTTAGGTATTCTTGACTAAATATTTTATTCAATAGAATAAACTATGTACAGCTATGTACAAATTCAGTAGATGATAACATTCAGGGATCTCGTACAGAGATAATATGCACACACAAGGATGCGTGGGATACCAGAACAGTATGGCTAGGGCTTTGCAATCACAAGAGTTGGAAATTAATTAGTGCTGGGACTAATGCTGACACGATCACGCCGTCTGTCGATTAGCACGGTTGGCTTTCACAGCAAGTTCGGAGGTTCCGAGTGCGTATCACGCTGGGATTCGTGAAGAAAACACAGGATGCAAGTCGATCCAAAATTAGAGTGCAAAGTCACTCTCGGCTGTCTACTTCTATGCAAGAAGTTAACTAACAATCAGCAGATAACGGGAAAGGAATTCCCAAGTCGAATGTCGACTATCTAGCAACAGAGACGCTGGCGGTCTCTAAAAAACAAACAAACTCCAGACACGGAGATACGAGCGGTCCTCGAGCGACCAGGCTCTAGCAGGTAGAAGCCTCGAGAGAAGAACAAAAAGCCCCCGTTCTAGTCCTGTCCCTTCTTTTATATCCCGCACTCGCTTCTTTTCTCGGTCCTTCGAGAAACTTCCCGAACCAGGGTGACGTAATCTTGTGGTCACTCCCAAGCCTTCGATCAGCTGTACTGTTCCCAGATGTGGTCGAAAAACAGTTTTCTCAGATCCATCAACTTAACCAACTTAATGGCCTTTTTGTAACCGCTAATGGGCAAGGTGCACTCAATTATGTACACAGCAAAGTTCCATTCAACAGGTTACAATGCCCAGACGATGAGGAGCCGGCAACGAACAGTTTTCAATTAAGGTGCTTAGACCACCTGGTTCTATTAGAGGCTAATCGTGAGTCCAGGACGAAAGGTTGTTGATAGAGTAAATTATTATTGATTGTTGATTACACATTTATTATGACTGTTCATTATGACTGTTGTTAACTTCCAATTTAGAGCAGTGATAGCTCAGTCGGCAAAGGTAACGCTCTCGCAACTGGAGGATTGCGGTTTCGGAGCCCGAGCCTGCCTAAGATCCGCCATGTTCGTTAAAGGTAACTGGGACACTTAAAGTATGTTCGTGATCACAATGTCCTCCAAGTTCTCAATCAATACCTCTGGGGATGGCAGGCCAAGTCTATTGGTTTTCTGCTTGGTCTCTGCTTCTAAATTACGAGGATCCACTTGAGCATAAGTCGAACTTCCACCCTAGTGGTGCTCGTTAAAACGAAAGACGGACCCCTTCGCCTTAATACGAGTAACGTATGGCTCAATCGTGCTTGGTTTGACCAAGTGGCGTCAGGAACAAATTCTTCCAATGCTGAGAAGTTTTAAACTTCCAAAGTGTTTTCCAACCCAAATTCTTAAATTTGCTTTTCATTCAATAAAAGTGGTGATGGAGATTTTGTGAAAACAAGCGGAAACAAACAATTGCTTTTTTGGTTGCAACATAAAATAACAATCTCAAGGGTTCGATGGTAGTAAACCAAAATGTTTGGAAATTTATGATATATGTTTTCATATTCAATTATATTCTTCCTTTCGTGTTATGTTCTTATATTATTTACATTTATTTATGGAAGCGATATTTCTTTCGTTTGCAAAGAGTTTTCTATGACTTAATAGTAGTTTCCAATTGACAGTAGCCCAATAAGTCGATCAACTATTTTTCAATACGGTGGATATTGTTTCATTCGGTCATGGATTTGATTCTCAGCAGAATCAACAAGCAAGCTGCTTCGGGATTTCTTGGTTATCCTCACGTGTAAAACAAATGTATTGGCTACAGATGGCAGTACATAAATGTTTTTACCACGTGATAGAAATAGGTTACCTAAGTCATAATTTAATAACCAATAATTTATTTAAAGATAAAATTGTTTTAATATTTTTTTTCATTAAGATATAAATGTATTTAAAAAATTGTATTTTAAAACGTAGTAGAATGAAAATTGTGTCAGTCCCTCTGCTTAAACAGAGGTTTAGTTGGCACCGAAGTTCTGCATTAACTTTTTAAGTTTGGTACCCTTATTCTGCAAGCTCTTTTACATGTTCTTGCTGCTGTAAAAGCGCAGGCAAGCTGGGTTGTATAGGACTTGGTGTATCGTGAGGGTAACATTTGTCTGACATGTGCGGGTAACCAGGAAAACCCCTCGCAGCTTGCCTGATCGATAGACTGGGTTGTACTTTTAGTTTTGTTTTATGAAAAACATCATGTGAATTTAATGAAATTATAATAACAAAAAAGGGTACTTTTCATTAGCTGCGTACAAACATAAATCGGCAAATATAACAATTTTATGCGTTATGCTTCATTAGAAATTAAAATAACCATCAAAACTGTTTTCGAAAATTACCCCGTGACGTCAGTATACCCAGACTGAGGGGTGGATGCAAAATTGCTAAAACCACCGATAGTAAACCACGAATTGAGAGTGACTTAGTTGAACTTAGTTCTTCTGTAGCTACGAGCTGGGTTATCAATTCTAGAAAATTCAGTGGATGAAAAAGATTAGGTAGACATAATGATGACAAAATTCTAAGGCTCATTGAGTTTCAAAATATTTGCAAAGAAAAGAGGATTAGTAAATACGCTGCTGGTGTTTCTGATACTTCTCCTGAATAACACCACTATTAAGGCAAATATTTAGCTTTAGAATTGAAAAAAAAGTAAACATTAAGAACACAAAGAACACAAAGAAGTAAAGAAATGTATTGAGAAACACTGTCTCATATTGCAACAGAACATGAGCTAAAAGTTTCACAGAAAAGGAATGAAGTTTATAAGAAAAGTGGATCTTCCGTTCATCACATCACAGTTCTTTAACCCGCTAGCATATAATGTCTCTAGTCTTGTCTTCTTCTCTTGCGATCCGAATCCGTCTCCCTAGCCAATTTCCAGCTGGACCATCCAAATTGGTTTCTCTCGTTCTCTACCATTCTTCGCCATGTCACTTTTGGTTTACAGCGCTTTCTTTTTCCTTCTCGTGCTAATTAATTACTAATAACTATTTTTTCCTGAATATTTTACGAAGGGGATTGAACTTCGAAGGTACGAAAAATCAAAATCTTTGAGGCAATATAACAACAAATGCAAACTTAATCTGTTTTTTTTTTTCAGCTATTGAGTCCATTCGCATTGATAATGCAGTATGTCGTAGCTGCGAAACATCCGTCTGAGCACATTTTCAATTCAGGCCTTACGGTGGGTTTGCATTTATTGTTACAATTCTACTTATGCTCTATTACAATGTACAAAGGATAAAGCAGTTGGATCTGTGTCGCGTGACAAATAGCTTACATTAAACACTTATAAGTGGAATGTTACTGCTTCTTCTACCATGTCTCTTTTTTTAATTATTACTGTAGTTGAAGTGCAATTTATATGTTTTAAACTGATATATTATTTTACCTACACCCTGTAAGAGGGGAAAGTAAAAAATTGAGTTTTACTAACATTTTCCGGTAACATTAAGAAGTACCCCAAACACCGCGCTTTGTTGGAACAAAGGATGCCTGTCCCATGGCGCCCCCCATCTCTCTCGCTAATACAATAGAACGACCTCGTCTTGCCTGTGACGTATTAATGACTTCATTGTTTACATACACAAAGTCAGTTTGTGTCTCTCCTTTCACTCTCCCTCACAATGTTTTTAATCCTTGACCATTTCCCCGGGCCCGACTACTTTTTAATGAGGGCCTAATCACTTCCTACGGGCCGAGACCCCTGTTTAATCTGCGAAGAACACAAATTGCTTTCCCGAACACCGAAAACAATACTGAGAATGCGACATCGGCTGTCACTCGACTTGGCAGGTTCGGAGACCTGTTCGATAAGTGGATATTTATTGTTCGGAATCCGCACGGACGCCCGATAAGGAGGCAGTTTGCTTTGGTTCTTTTTTTCTTCTTAATCTGGCAGTCTTTCAAACACGAGTGGTGTTGACAAAGTGTTGCGTGCGCCCTTGTAAAGGTTTGGAGATGGCTTATTCCGACATGATGTTTTGTCGAGAACGATTAATTGCGCAAATTCAGTACAAAGTAGCTTCAATCGTTCTAGAAGGCTTAAAATGTTTTCTGAATAGTTTTAACGCTAGAAAGCCCAGATATTACCTACTTGATATTCCCAAGAATGTCGACAATATATGCATATAAATATATACCCATATACACATGCACACATGTATATAAATATTATAAATTTCGTTTCTGTATTGAAACTTAAAAAAATATTAAAACTTAGTGCATTAGACTATATATTTGTATCTAAAGTGCATATATATGTAAAAAAAAAGACAACTATCAGATGACTTTAAATATATTTATTAAGGACAAACATTTACACGGGACAGAGGATATATCAAACAAAAATGTGGTAATTCCCAAACTGAATTACAATCCTATTTATAAATGAATTATTATTATCATTATTATTACTTGTTAGGAGTTCCTAGTTAAATTTTTTTTTATCTAGGACTTTATACACACACACACACACACACACACACACACACACACACACATATATATATATATATATATATATATATATATATATATATATATATATATATATATATATATATAAATTCATGACACTTTTTCTTTTATTTTTCTCTAATCATGGTGATATAATTCATGCTCTAGATTAAAGGAAAAATGCTTAAAAAATCCTAGTATAAATATAATACATAAAATTCTTCTGTGTGTTTGTAATAGAACTCCGCCTAAACGGCTGAACTGATTTTGATGAAATTTTGTGCATGTAATTAAGTTGACTCGAGAATGGTTTAGATTCACAATTGGATCCGATAGAAAATGTTTTTTAATTAAAAATCCAGAATTACGTGCTTATTGAGTTTATTATAATGTTACTTGAAACCCTCTACTGCGAACTTATCTTTGGCGCAGTGGTCAGCGCAACGAACTTCAGTACGAGAAATCCCGGGATCAAATCCCCGAACAGGCCTTGTGGAAATTTTAATTTAATCTTATTACGTTTGTGATAACTGTATGCGTGGTGGCGTCAATTATTTTTAAAATATTTTTTCGTTACTGTTCCATCAAAACGATCCAATTTATAATTAATTTCAATTTTTTTTTTTACAATTTTTGGATTTACAGCGCTAAAACAGGCCAAGGCCTATCAAGTCGTCTAGTATAATATAAAATAATTAAAAACAGTATGATGGAAGTTTCCGAAATCATGTAAATTTACATGTTAAACTCAGTACAAATAAATAAAAAAATAATATATTATTGCTTCATTTTTATTCCTAATGATAATTAAAAAGAAATTATTATTATTATATATAGACTCAAATTAATTGATAATTCATTAGAAGTGAAACAACTGCATACGTATGTAAATTTCTGTTACATAGTTTTGGGAAGATTATTTGAGGTATTCGATATAAATTGCACAGAAAATAACATAAATACAAAATACAAACTTTTTTGTCACTCATTATCTCTTTTATCAGCAAAAAATCATCAGTTTATTTTTTATATAAAACTATTCACGAAATAGCACGTTTCTTCCAATCACAACAAACAGTGGAATGACAAGTTCAAGCCGGCTATATTAATTATAACATTTGAATTTTTTTTCTTTTGTGACAGCTACGTTCCTTATTACGAAATGGTAGTGAAAAAAGTTACCAGCAACAATTAATTTACAGTACACCTGTTTTCAGACAATTTTTTGTTCGCTAAATGTTATGATGAAAATTTCTATCATCATGCAAAGAAGGTTTGAAAAAATTTAATTTTACCCATTTTTTATTGAGATTGCCTGTTATGTTTCTACAGAATTTTCATTTCTAGAAATCTAAAGAGTAGAATTGATACATAACTAGGTGAATTCTCAAGCGGTATCATGAATCTAAATTATAAAGATTTATGAAATAAGATACTGTACTTACTTTATTCCATTAAATAATATTTTTTATAGTTATATGCAATTTTCCAGAAGGAAGTCTGCTCAAAGTGTCTTTTCAGTGGGTGCCGGCCTTCTGTGGTGCCGAAGAAAATGAGAAAAGAAACATTTTGGGAAAGGGAGGGTGCAATATTAAAGAAAATCAATCAAAAATTTGCCTTTTTAATCTTCAAAACTAGAAATTAAGATTCTTTAGACATACATTCTTTTCGTACAACGACTGTTCATTCTGTGATAACACCTGGAGTTTTCTTTACACAAGATCGTATTGCATTTTTGTGTTCCTGGTCTTAATTGTCTAGCTTTTAGACTGTCTCTTTAGACTTTTGACCAGGCACTATTGATTCCGTGCCCCCTCTTTATTGTTTTGATATTGTCACTTCACCTGTGTGTGTACAACCGGACAAGATATGACTGCTAAACAAAGGGTTGGCAAACTACGGCCCGCCAGAAGGTTTTATCCGGTCCGCGGATAGAATTTTAAGTTGCCGGTCCGAGGCAAATTAAAAGAAATATATATTTATACATTATATATCCATCTCCTTTTCTACTTTGCTTAAATATTATATCCCAAATTTATCATCTCACTCCCAGAAGATTAGCGGTATATTTGTTTCTTATATGGGAACAAGTGTTTTCAACTTTGAAACTTAGAAAGAATAATTTCAGAAGTAGACTGACAGATGATCATTTAGCATCGTTCCTTAAATTCAGTACATCTCACTTCGAACCTCAGTCTAAGGAACGTTTAAAAATGAAATTGCAATTTCATTCATCTCATTCACGTATTTAAACCGTTAGGTACTTGTATATTGTTTTTAAAATTTTAGAAAAATTTATCTTGGCCCTCCAAACTTATTTTCTTTCGATTTTTGGCCCGCGGCCGAAAAAGTTTGTCCATCCCTGGCTAAACACATTGACGAATACCTTGCACTAAATTATTGTAAGTGTATTGTTGAGAAGTACCGGAGAGCACGTACCCTAATGTCTCAATAATCAACAGGCTGGCATTTGATAAATAAATATAATATTTAATAGTTTTTTTTGAGATTATCAAAGCTGCGTTTTCAAATATTTGCCTCATCCTTCAACCTCAATTCAGCTGATATAGGTTAACGTGGAAGTTAGTAAAAGATACGTACATTTTTTTTTCTTTCAAATTATTATAAAACAAAAACTAACTGTTGCAGGCACGCGATCCTGTTGCTAAAAGTTTTGGATTAGATCGAAAAAATTCCTTTGCACTCTATAATGTTTTGGTTTTTATAATGATGGATGACATATCTAACTTTGATCTCTAAAAAACTTTACCCTCCCCCTTCGTTTTTATAAGATAATAACAAAAATATTTGTAATGAATATATAGTGTATGATAATAAAGGGAAAATTGTTTTTGAGTTGTGCAGGAAGTTTTTAGTTTCTGTTTCGTGTAACAGATGGCAGGGCGTCCGTGTGTGCCGATGATGTATGTAGCTGTCAATATGAATGATTTATTTAAATACTTTTGCAATCATTAATCAAAAACTGACAGGAGGGCAGAAGCATTACGCGTTAATTCTTCCTAGGGAACTGGATAGTTTTCTTGTATGAGCATTTTATTCATATTTTGGTGGAATTTTTTAAAATTCTTTTCTTTTAAATTATCTGCCTATTCCAGATTCTTTGAAAAAATATTTCTAGTTATCTACAAAAAATTGATGTTGATATTTAGGTGAGTAATATGTTCTATTGAAGGAAATAGTTTCATGTTATATATTTGAAAGATTTTCTAAAGCAGTATTTCTCGAATAGTAGGTTGTGACTTTAAGTTGATTACCTCAATTTATTTTCTTCGGTGTATAAAAGCAGTGGTGCAGCCACGGTAGGAGCTAAAGGTGTCCCAGCCCATTGTAACGTATCCGGTCCATGTTTTAGGTAACACAATGAAGAAGCAGATGTTTCTTGATTAAGTGGTTTATTTACACCGCACAGATTTATACACATTTCTGTATACAGAATACAATTACCGTTCACAAGTATGTGAAACAATAGACTAAGGCCTGAATAGAGACGTACACATAGCCCTGCCGAATGGTTTAGTAACAATTCGGTAGCTTCGCTTAAAAGTTCTCTGTAGTAATTATGTAGACAGTACACTCAATTAGATGAGAGTGTTTGAAGTAGCAATTGGTATCTTCGAAGAAGATAAAACAAAGTCAGAATTCCTAAGAGGAACACACGTTCAACCCTGAAGAAGATCGAATTAAAAGAAAACCCAAGGCACAGGGTATCGTTATCAATCTCAGAAAGAGATATATCCCAAGGTGGGATTTTCCCTAAGAAAAACTCTCCTATGGAGGGACTGGTCAAGACGACCTCCAAATTAGCTGACTCTAGCTAATTCTCAAAGAAGTGATCGCAAGGTGGGATTATCGCTAAGGAAAATCTCCATTAGAGAGACTGGTCAAGGCGACCTCCTAATTATCTGGTTGCTAGCTAACTAACTACTTCTTTAAAAAATTCTCATCTCGTCTCTTTTTTAGTGGAGGGGCCTCTAAGAGAGGGGGCCTCGTAGACAATTTCATCATTGGATCATCTGGCGATGATCTTACCTTCAACCAACTGGATTGGTCTGGGCTAGACAATCACCGGCCGCAAACCTGGGAATTTCCGGAATTCCGTGTCTTAGAAGATCCAATCTCGCGGCGTTCCCTCGTGGTTCCGATGATCGTCTTTCTGGCTAATTTGTTTTTTCGCTTTTAACTTTATTCTTCTTTCATTTTTCTTAGTGCTTCTGGTCGAAGACTGGTTCCTATTATTAATTTTGCTCACAAAGCTAGAGTTCTTTTGTTCATAGTAGTATTGAACATTTTATTAGAGTACTTAAAACTTATTTTGGCTTTCTAGATAGCAAGAGATATTGCATATCAACAGACTAGCATTGTATCTGTTCTGTGGTGGATGGTGGTTTGGGATATCTTTCAAGTTTCTCAGCCCTTCGGATAGCCATTAGCTCACTTTTGGGGCTGGCTGCATTTCTGTTCCATCTACAATCTGTACTGCTCCTATTAAGAAAATATACTTTTTGTAACTCTACCTAGAAGTTTCGATACGGTAGGAAGTTAGTCATCATCCTTTAAAACGAAATACTCCTAAATAATATTTTTGTAGTTTATTTTATTTCCACCATCAAACTGATTATAAGCAAAATTGGTGTCTCAAAAATCTGGTGCCCATTTATAGTTGTGCTGTTAGGGTAGCTCTGATGAGTCGACTTTTGGACTCAATCGGGAAACAGTTAAAAGTATTTTGATTTTGTGTCCGTTCTTATCTCTTTCTCATTCAGTTACTGGGCAAGGTGTTAGTTTATGTGCGTTTAGGCTATTTTTATGGATATCAATGAAGAACAATGGCTGCATAACTCAGCTTCCACGATCGTTGAGACGAAATATTATAAATGATACTTTTGTATGGAAGTAGCAGAAGTTGAGGAAGGACACTAACGATATTTATTTCATTTGTTCTGCGTTATTGCTTCCTTAATCCATTGACTACCCTGTATATCTCATATGATATACACATGTAATGCTTGATGCGCTTGTATAGCACATGCGATACAAAGTGATACAAATTATGTGATACAAAGTGATACAAATTATATGATACAAAGTGATACAAATTATATTTATATCAATATAGTTTATTGTGTATCACATGTGATATACAAGCATATAAAACATTAGGTATGCATACCATAAGTGATGTATGGGACAGGCAAAGGGTTAACAACGAGGTCGAAGAATTTTAAAACATGTAAAGAGCTATCTTTCTGTTTTGGAACTTCATGAGTTGGAATCTCACTGCTGGTATATATAATCACAGCCTTTCAGAATTGATTTTAAGTAATTTATATGTATTTAGATCTCATTCTTGCAAAGAAATGACCGTAGTTCTCTAAACAAAACTCTATCAACGAAAAAAAAATGAAACATTTTTTTTTATCCTTTTGACTTCTTTGCACAAAGTATTGTAACCACGATTAATTTCAGAGTTCAAATTTAAACGAAAATATTTATTTTGAGCAGGACTCACTGAAGTTTGAGCATTTTAAGTGTTACGTCTGTCGTATTCATTTACATTTGTAACAAGACTTTTTAACCCCTTGCCTGTGACACCCGAAATCACTTCGGGCAACGCAAATGTGCCAATTTTGAAATGCCCGACCTAAATTCGGGCAAGAGAAGAAACGGTATTTGAATTTCGTGAAGCCCGAAATCGGTTGGTCCAATGCATAATATTTAATATGTCATTTTTTCAGTTGATAGAGAAACTTTCTCGCTAGCAGTTTCGCACAAATTTGTCGCTATTTCTCGGATACTGTAAAGGATTGGAGAAATTCAAAAGAATCTGAGGGACATCGTATTCATGACAGTTGATAGAGATAATGATATTGTTATATTAGTTTATTATATTTAATCCAGAAAACTATGTCATTTGATTTATTTTGCTGTCATTTGAGTAAAAATCACTGTAATCTATCAATATTTCCGATATATGTGAAAAATAATAGTTTAATCGTTTAAAAATTTCATTTTTTTCAAAACTAATCTATTTTTAACATTTTAATGATAATAACGAACGAAATTAAAAATAAAATTTTTTCCCATTTTTGGCACATTTTTCCAAATATATTCCACAGCCAAGGGGTTAAACAGTTTAAAAGTCTATATAACGAAATATCTCCTTATAACAGCTATTATCAATATGAGTGTAGAACAGTGCTACTCACTGATATGATATTGTTGCGAAATTCTCTGGTAAAGTTCGTTGATTGAATAGAATTTGGCTAAGACAAACACATTAACAATTTATTAACACGCCAAATGCATCACAATTACAAAGGATGGCGATAAAACTTGGCAGCCTTTTGGCGAACTTTTTCAGAGCAATACGGAGAGCAATTAGCACAGGTCCCACTTTCACCAGACCTGATCGTAAACTGCCTTTTTATGAGAACTCACAGCCCCTTTATATAGCTTTCAGGTTTCTGGAAATTTCCACAAGCTTCTAGTAAAATCCAGAGAAGGGGGGGGGGCGGCAGCAAATGTGGCAAGTCGCCAAAAATGAGTCTCCAAAAACTTTGTCAAGGAAACAATATCTCGCCAATTTGGCGAGATACTATACAAATTACATGTTTACAGCATTTTTAACAATATACATTTGTAACATTACTATTAAACAATTGAAATGATGTTTTAAAGTCCGTTTTTAGAAAATAAAAACACAAATCTACTTATTGTCGAAAATAATTTTGAATTTTTTTTTATTGCTGTTTGTTTAGGAGTAAAAGAATAATCGTGCATTATTTCGGTTTAGAACAAAATATTTATGTGAATAAATGTCTCAAAATAAAGAATATTAATGCTTCAGCCGGATCTCAGCCGGTGAACAGTACTTGAGTTCTATTTACAACACGATTACCTTCTTGACTCTCAGGCTATTGATCAACAGGATTATAAGGACCTCCCGTCAATCTTGAGTTTCTTTTAGTGAGTTTGAATAGCAACGAGCTAGGAAATAAACATCTAAAAAGGAAAAAGGGTAGATAATGATGGATTCGTGAGTTCATAACACAAAATAACTAAATAGGAGAGAGTTTAGGGGTAGAAAAACATATTTTTGATGCCGGAGACATCCGTTTACGTCGGGGATTCATTCGAGAATGAATAGTTTTGTTTTTCTGAAAGATCCTGGCGATTGCAGGACAACCAATCATAAATGGGAGTCCCGACCAATGAAAATTTGTCTAGTCGAACATGACAATAGGGCATGAATATTGGATAAACTGGCCATATTTTCATAATTTTTATCTCGCATTTAAATTATTATGCTTTTTTCTTACATTTTTTTTTATGATTTTTAATATTTTTTGGTATTTTTTAATTTAAGTTATGAAACAAACAAAAGTTAAATTTCTTTACCAAGAATGGTTTTAGGTCTATTATTGTTAAAGACAATGTGCGGATGGTGATTCTGATGTCGCATCCTACAAAATTAAAACAAACATATTATATAATAGGCTTTCAAGGAAGTCACTTGTGTACATATCACAATTTTTTATAAAGGTAAAACTGCATTATAAACAAGTTATATTTCCAGTCCTATCCAGTATTAAAACAGTTAATCTGTATGATTAACATTTGATGCAGTTCTAATTAATCTGAATCTACTTCCCCGTCGGAATTGTAATTTTATTTTCTTGCCTTAGCGCACAATGAGCGGAAGTGCATTGCCTTAATTCTGTCCAGTTGTGAATGGATTTCCATGTCGAAAAAAGAATACCTTCCTTCTTACCGTAACGTTCTCTAACTGTTGCATTTAGTAATATAATTATAGGCCGATGATAAGAATTAATAGAATTACTAATCTGTCAAGTTCTGATTCGTGATACATGGAAGACATGTTTAATTCTAACTTCTCCCTGCAGGCGGCTTCTTCAGAAGCAAGTAGTTTTATTTTTTAATCATTACACCATTGTTTCTCAATACCTTTAATGTCGGGGAACATAAAATCTCTATTCTCAGAGCATTTACAATCTCTTTAAAACAAGGATGGCCAGCTTATTGAAATTAATACTTCAATAAGGAAAATTGAGATTGCTCGCAAAAGCAATTTTTTTAATTGATATTCAAAGTCCCATAAAAAATTATTTAAAAATATATTGAATTTTCTTTTGAAACTATTTTTAATAGTATATTTTACTATCTTTTCTCGGAACATTTGAAACACCTTCACAGAATTCCTAGGGTTTAGGTTTTGCTTAGTTTGGAACTCTATGATTATTATTTATTTATTTACTGCTATTATCATGGTTAATTCTAGGGTTAATTAGAACGGGACTTTCTGCTTGAGACAACAGTGTAATTTCAACTAAGTGACTTTTAACTGGAAATTGATATTTCTATCTCATCGCCGTGAAATAGAACTAAGGAGAAGCAGCAAATGGGATTTTTATAATATCATTATTCTATAATTCTTATAATTAGTAATCGGCATACACTAGAATAATTAAAACTGCAAAAGATATTCTGGAGCAATACAGTAGAACCTCGATTAACCGAATTCGGTTTCTTCTTTACTTTCTACTATCATCCAAAATTTTCTCTTTGCATTCATGCATTTTTAAAGTTTTCTTTTTTCCCACATTCCTTTTGTATGCAAGTCGTCCTTTCCAAACTACGAGTGCAGAAAAATATTTTGGAATTCCCTTTTTTAGAATTCCTTTTTCGAAAGCACAATTCTCGGTATGAGTGTACTTGTCAAAAAAAAAAAAAAAAAAAAAAAAAAAAAAAACCCACAAGAATATACAGTACAAAGAAATCAATAATAGGTAAAGCTATGGGGCCTTACCTTCATATTTCCAATGGTACTGCTTCTCGTCAATTTGTCTCCGGCAGGGCTGTTTTGTTCTTTTATAAGCACCTTGAGAATTCCGTCTTTGTCATTAAATGCTCGAATACATTTGAGTAAAAGAAATAAAAATTATTACAATTCCGGATATATTTAAAAGAAAGTACAGAAACGTGAAAAAACTATGTACATGTAAAAAGAAGAGCTAGTGAGCGTTCATCTGGTCTGTTTACATTGGCATCACCGACTAAGTTCTTTCGTTACGGTTTCAGTTAGTTCGCAGTTAGTATTCCGGGGTTTTTCCCACAGTACTCTTCCCCACTTTCAAACATTCCTGTTCTAAACAAAAACATACCCCATTTCGAAATTTGGAAGGTCATACTGCCGAGTCCCAGAACAATCGAATTTTATTACAGCAATGACGATACTACATATTAAACTAGATGATTATTGATGAATTCTCGATTATCCGAAGATTTCGATTATCCGAAGTACATTCAGTTCCAATTACTTCGGGTAATCGAGATTCTACTGTATTTATTTTTTTGTTTTGTAAATGTTTGAAAACTTGAAAGTACATTTTTAGCTGTCATAGGATTCTACTATTTATAGATCTTGGAATTTGGTTAAAATTACTATATATTGAAGCCTAAAATCAGCCATTTATGTTCCTGATAGTATTATTTTCGATAATTTATAAAAAAGGATTGTGTATTTTCTATATTGTGTATTTTTTTCTCATTATTTTCCCCCAATAGTTATGATGACAACGAAATTTTATTTTAAAATCTAAAAAGAATACAATGAATAAAAAGGACCATATTTCATGTAAAGGATAGATGCGTGGACAATTTATATTGAATAAGATACTTTTAAAATAATTATTAACTAGTAATATTTAAAATAATATTTTATTTTGAAATTTTAACCAGTTTTGAACAAATAAATTGTTGGTGACCTGTAAATTTTTAAGCAGATTGAATCATAAACTAAATAAATCAATTTTGAAAGCTACGGTCGCCTTAAAGCTGAAATCGAATATCTGCGACAACCATACAGCGGAATTTGAACACACACCTGAATCGAATGGCAGTACCCTGACTACTCGGCCATCTTCCGGCATACAGGGATACACACACACACACACACACACACACACACACACACACACACACATATATATATATATATATATATATATATATATATATATATAGAGAGAGAGAGAGAGAGAGAGAGAGGGGGAGAGAGAGTGGGAGAGAATGATAGAGAGAGGAAGAAGGGAGAGAGTTAAAGAGAGAAGGAAGTGAGAGAGAGAATGGAGTAGGCGGAGAGGGAGCGAGAAGGGAGTGAGAAGGAGAGACAGGGATGGGAGGGAGAGAGAGGAAAAAGGGAGAGAGTTAAAGAGAGAAGGAAGTGAGAGATGGAGAATGGAGTAGGCGGAGAGAGAGAGAGAAGAGAGTGAGAAGGAGAGACAGGGATGGGAGGGAGAGAGAGAGGAAAAAGGGAGAGAGTTAAAGAGAGAAGGAAGTGAGAGATGGAGAATGGAGTAGGCGGAGAGAGAGAGAAGAGAGTGAGAAGGAGAGACAGGGATGGGAGGGAGAGAGAGAGAGGAAAAAGGGAGAGAGTTAAAGAGGGAAGGAAGTGAGAAGA
Organism: Pardosa pseudoannulata; assembly: GCA_032207245.1. Classification (NCBI taxonomy): domain Eukaryota; kingdom Metazoa; phylum Arthropoda; class Arachnida; order Araneae; family Lycosidae; genus Pardosa; species Pardosa pseudoannulata. The sequence goes on from CM063501.1 coordinate 167,954,679, forward strand.
GAATGGAGTAGGCGGAGAGAGAGAGAGAAGGGAGTGAGAAGGAGAGACAGGGATGGCAGGGAGAGAGAGAGGGGGAAAAGGGAGAGAGTTAAAGAGAGAAGGAAGTGAGAGAGAGATTTGGAGTAGGCGGAGAGAGAGAGAGAAGGGAGTGAGAAGGAGAGACAGGGATGGGAGGGAGAGAGAGAGAGGAAAAGGGAGGAAGAGAGAGGGAGTGTGAGTAAGAGAGTGTTTAATTTATATATCTTTGAAAATTAAGAAGTTTGTTCGTTTGTGTGTTTGTTTTTTATACATAACCATAAAGATAAACAAATATATAAGTATAAAGATAAACAAATTGAGCATGTACCAGATAATTCTCGGCCAATAAAACCCCCCTTTTTTTACCTGCCAATTTTCCTGATGCCGTCCTATGACAAGCTATATGATAGTTATCAATAAGACAACCAGTGTTTAAATTTAATGATATGAATTTACAGGAGAAAAAGGAAATTAAATATCTGGGAGTTACAATAGACTATAAACTGGAACCGAGTCCATAAACTCAGTCTGGTGTGCCTTAAACCAGTTCTTTCTCGACTCCTCATACGCCCTTCGAGCTTCCACGATGTGCAAGGGGTGTTGAAGAAACCACTCTCGGAGCTTCTGTCCCAGACAATGAAACCGCAACTGGGATGCGTTCTCTTGTTTTGCTCTCTTTTCGTTCGGTGTTCATCGGGAGTAATTACTGCCGTAAAAATTCAGGTCATTCAGTTCGCCCGCTTCAGACGGCAGGGGCGGGGAGAGAAAGGGTACTTTCGTTTTTTGTTGAAACAGTTGCGAGATGCCGGCTCGCAGGTGAGCAAATACTTTGACGTCACAATCGTAGGTTTGACTGCGTTCGAAACGGAACACGGTATCAGGCTCGCTGCTACTTAGACGCAGTCAAACTCAGGGAATCGCAGAATTGCACAATTCATCGTTGTTTATTAATTTTATTTTTACTGAAAATTAAATAAATATTTCCTCTCATCGAATTCGTGATATGCGATTTACATTTACGTTCCCTAAGTTTATAAAGATTCCAAAGTTCCACATTCTAAATTTAAATATTTCGATTGAGGTGGGAATGCACCATGAATGCTACCAAACATTTCACTCCAAAATAACTTGGTCGGATTGGTAGGATATTGATTTTTGCTACCAGAGTTCCTGGGTCCAGTTGCAGGCTGACATGGATGCTTGAAGCCGTTCAGAATCGGCTTTAGACAGTAGGTCTCGGTCTCATTACAAAACAGTTGACCGAGCGCTAAGAAAAAAATATTTAAAGCTTATAAAAAGCCTTTTGATTTAGCGTTTGATGTTTCTTTAGCAGTAACACATTTTGAAACTCACCTTTATTCTCTTAACCACTGCATAGTTTTCGTTGGGTATGCATCCTGCAGTGTGACACAAATTTTGTCACGAATTCCTATTTCCTGAAAAGGGGTAAACTAAGCAATGTACTATTCGGTACCAAAATTCGGGGGTTTGGAATTCCCTTCAGGCATGGTTCTTCATAACCATTCGAAATCGCAGTAGGGTCCAGTTCCAGTCTATTTAGCACTTGTGTAAAAAACAACAACAAAAAGCAATGACGTGAGTGTTTTAAACAAAAATTTGAATTTTTGCGAGAGGGTAAAATATTTGTGTCTTTGTGTCAGAATTCCCTATGTAAAAATAGCCTAAGTTATCTGTCCGTGTGTTCTCGAATTTATGAAGCGGTGGGACCTGGAATGGATAGAAGCATTCATATTGGATTCTGGATGAGTTAGGGTTAGCAAAATTCAAAGCGAGTAAAGTTTATCTTCTCCTAAACAATCTATCCGATTCTAAAATAAATTGGTATAAATATACCAATACAATACTTCCTATGAGAGCGAAAAATACTGTAGTCTTATAAAAATTCGAAATCCACCCTTCCCCAATTTTCGAGCTTTTAATGAATTTATTTAAAGCCCTATTTTCCCCCTGTTAGTAGCAGGCGATTAAATTTATCAATTTGTCACATTATGAGTAGATGAAAATAAATTTTTTTCTAGCATTCTGACGTCATTCCTTTAACCATCTCCTTTAATCATTTCTTATTTTAAATTATTTAAATATCGTCTGCACTATTTTAATACATTTTATCACTGAACTTAGATAGTACGTAAATAATTTTCTTTTATATGTGGCTTAAATAATAGATTAGGTACATATGGGATAATTTTAAATTTATTCATGAATAATTTTTTATTGCAAAGAAAATTTTATCACCTGTATTAACAATAAATTCTATCTACTTCCAGGGTGTCGTGGAAATGATTAACTTTACTTTCATTAATTACTGGGGCAAAAAATGGGAAGAACTTAATTTTTACATAGCTAAGAAAATTTTGAATCATATTTCTAAATGAATTCTAAACAGCATTCACAATATCGGGAGACTTTAGAGGAGCATGAAGATAAACGAATTATTGAGCGTCTACCACATAATAGTCATCCAAAAAGAAAACCATTTGTTTTACCTGCCTCATAGGGTACTTTACAATTCTGGAAAATTAAAAATTTTACTGATCCCGTTATATGACGGGCTATATGATAGTATTGTAATAAATGCAAAACCAAGGTAACTCTGGGTTCAATCTGCCTTTGTAGCAAATGAATTGACTCGCATTGGTAAAGCATTTTATTCGTAGCTTCGAAGCAGTTGTTTGCGTACAATCTCTTTCTATTTATGCTTTACACTCTTTGGGTTTGCATTTATAGCCTCGATGTACAGCAGTAAATACATTTTTTTAAAATTTTTTAACAACGCAATTTGTTTTTACGACAGTATACATAGATAGGGAATAGAGTGAAAATTTGCAGCATACAGTGGAAATTATATTATATAATTTGGGATTTATTAATTCAGTTTATCGTACGAACTCACGATCAGCACTGCAATAAAAATCAATAGCCTATTTCTCCTTTTTTTTTGCACTTACATTGTACTGGTTCTTTTCTTATTCATCGAATGATTCTGATACGTAGTAGCGTCTGTTCTTCTGAGTGATTTCCTTATTTGCAGGTAGAGCCAATGAAGTGCCACGACGCAAATTCTTTATCTGAAAAAATGAAATATTTCCCAAAATAATCTATTGCGACTAGTCCAATGACCGAGTTATTTATCTTTTGCCTAGACATTTCGCTAAAGTTTTTCTCCCCTCGAAGGGCATTTTATTTATCTATTTTTTTTTCGTTTTGTGTACTATCAAGCACGAACAATTCAATAAAAAATTGGAAAAAAATGTAATTTTTGAGAGTGCATTATAGGTGAATAGTGGTATTCAGAATTATCAGTTTTCAGTTTTCAGTTTCTTTCTTTTTTTTTTTTTTTTTTTTTTTTTTTAACACATGCAGTGCTTTCTTAGTGAATAATAGAAATTTGAGGGCTGTTATCTCCACACTGTATATGCACATATATGTATATTTTTATATGAACATATGTGTACACACACACACACACACACACACACACACACACACACACATATATATATATATATATATATATATATATATATATATATATATATATCAGGGCTTCGAACCGTAATTTTTTTTGTTCCGGTTTTCGTTCCGGTTCAACTAAAAAATTAATATCGGTTCAGTTCCGGTTTTCGCTCCGCCAAAAATAACTGTTTTCGTTTCAGTTCCAAATGAATAATTTCATTTTATGTATATTCTTATTTGTACTAAAAATATAATTCTATCATAAACAAAAAATGTAATTCTATCAAAATTTAGAAGATTTTATTCTTTTTTTAATTGGTACACTATGTGAATTGATACAAACAGCAGGTACGATAAGAGCGGCGAGCATTGGCATTGTTATCCATTTGTTAAAATCGCATTTGACAACTAGGTTCATGATTACCCACATTCGTCGTTTGACTCTCACATCGTGCACTTGGCCTTGCAATAATTATGTAAAAAATATATTATTTATTTAACATATGAAAATTGCCTCTAATTATTAATATATCTTCTAACGTGGTTGGTTTCACTGAGATTACTTCTGTTGTCTCGGAGAATAAATTTCAAATCTGAAAACGCTCTTTCAACAAATATCAAAATAGGAAATCGAGAAGCAGTATACATATAATGATAATTATAAAGTTGACGTTAAATTAGAAAATATTGATAAGTTGGTAACAGTCACAAAAGGACTGAAAGATATATCGAACCGAAATAAACCGATATTTTTTCTGTTCAGTTCCGGTTCGAAGCCCTGATATATATATATATATATATATATATATATATATATATATATATATATATATATATATATATATATATATACTTATATAATCTCAGAATTAAAAGGAGTATTCGCAACTTGAATTTTT